>CM068385.1:72834771-73457271 GCA_034770075.1 Aralia elata
ATATATTATTATTTTACCCTTTTTAATATTATTTTTTTTTTATATTTTTCTATTTACTCTTTTAAATTTTATAAATTTATATTTTACCTCACATAATTTACACACGCAATGCGTGTGCGGTGACTAGTATGTATAGAACATGAATGTCCAAATTTGTTTTCTTAGTTGAGGCAATTTAGGAATAAAAAAGAAGTTTACCAAGCTTATTTTCAATCTTTAGATTTCCTATTTTTTTGCCCAAGAAAATATCTAGGGATAATTGGATTTAAAAAAATTGGAATGTTTTTATTTTTTGAATTTACAATCCTTTCTTCTGATTTTAAACTTACAAACAAGGTGCGGTGATGCAACTTTTCTCCGAAGGGTTGGAATAAATTCAATTTTTCCTTTAATTGACAATAAATACTAATTAACCAATTGGCTTGTTAATGAGGTAGTCCATGTCTTCTCTGTTGGAACACAGGTCTCTTCCTTCCGCGCCCAACTAGATTACGCATGGCCTAACTTAGCCAACAGAGAAAATCAAGTTTTCTGGAAGTCTGAGTGGGATAAGCACGGGAAATGTTCGGAAAGCAGATTGAATCAGGCAACTTATTTTAGAAACTCAGCAGTGATTTTGTATAATCGCACTAATATACTGTCGATGCTTCAGACACAAGGTATACTTGAGACTTTTGTTGCAATTAGACACGCATAACAAGATTTGATAAGTTTTCTCTCTCTCTCTCTCTCTCTCGTAATAACCTTCACGTTTTACTTATCAGTTTTTTTTTTTCTTGGGTTCCAATTAACCCGATCGTATTTGTTTAAAATATATAGGAATCAGTGCAAACAATGGGACCTATAGCGTTCAAGCTATACTCAATTCATTCCCTAATTACAATATTCAAGTTAATTGCAAAACCAATTCCGCTAGAGAAGTTGTACTCTTTGAGATCTGGACCTGCATTGCTTTAAATGGAAGTTACACCAATTGCCTGGGAAACAGCCAGATAAATTGTGGCGGCACTCAGGCGAGAATCAAGTTTCTTGCATGAATAATATATATATATATATATATATATATATATATATATATATATGTGTGTGTGTGTGTGTGTGTGTGTGTGTGTGTGTGTCTGTATTATGATGGACTGTTGGAGTACGTAACTGTATCATCTCTTCCAAAAGCAAGGCCAATGAGGTCTTAGGTTTGTAATAAATAAAACTTCCATGCATGATATGTTGAAATAAATAAATGCACACTAGTAGTGTGTTGACTGTAATTTTTGTTCAAATATTATATTAATACCAAAAAAATAAGGCTGCTTTTGTTGGTTTTGATTGTTTTGTTTCCGTGTTATAATTTAAGTAAGCATGATAGACTAATTGAGGTTCTAATGGTTTTTTTGTTGGAATGGATTAATTTGACTTTCATGTCACACAAAATACAGTTTCACTGTATCTAACTTGTATTTAACTCAAATCTCCTTTAAATAAAAATTCCAAAAACCTTTCATTTACTTTGTTAAACAAATTTGCACAAAAATTGTTCTTGCTATTGTGTTTCTTGCACAAATCCAGCCAAATAACGATAATAATTCTCTTTCATCTTTAAATAAAAACCTTCAAACTCCCAACTGATGCCGAAGGAATGAGCCGCGAGTCGAGGAGCTTGAGAATTCCATCACAGATTCTCAAAAGCTCCATCCCAATCATTGATTCGTATGTAGTCCCGTAGGTTATGTTTGTTTGCAAAAAGTATGTTTGAAAATAAACTATTATCTTAATTTAATATTACTTTAGACTATTTTAGTATATGATAAGTGATTAATAATCTTTTAAATAGTCATATGGACTATTTTTTGTCATTTTTTAAACTATTTATGTTAAAATATATAATAGTGGAATTAATAATCCCTCAATTTTAAACTATCAAATGGTTTTATGGAACTTATACTCTCACATTAAGGGACTAATGTTCCCTATTGAAAGGATTAAATATTTCAAAATAGTATGAAATTAAGATAAATAATTCAATCCCAAATATACTTTTTATAAACAAACATAACTCTAGAGAATAAACAACCTTTGAAAATGAGAAGATGAAAAGAATAATACGATTGCGTATATTTTATTGGCGGGGCTCAAGATCCATGCGTAAGAAGTGAACAACATGAGATTCTGATGACGATTAACTTCAGCATCTTAGGGAAAGACGTATATGAAAGATATAAAACACTAGATTCCTAAACTTTGCTGGATCTCTTCTTTTTTATTCCTTGTATAATTGGAATATAATTATCCTTGCATGCAATTACTGTATCATTATTACTTGGCTGCAGTTCAAACCATGAAGATGATTGAACATGACTTCTCATGCTTCTCTTGCTCTGACTTATAGATCCGCTCCAGCTTCGATCTTTGGGAAAGTGAAGATTTTGGTCTATAGACACAGATGGGAGGAGGAGAGAGAAAGGCAAAGAGGAGAGAGAAAGTGGCCAAATCGTATTTTTGTACAGATTAAATGTATTAAAAGTCGGGGCACGGGACAATTTCCGACAAAAATTAGGCCTGAATATCGGATTAAGTGTGTATCGGTAAGAAATTGTACTAGATTCATATGGGGAGGATTGATAATTTGCAGACTCTATTAAAATTAGGCCTGAATATCGGATTAAGTGTTTATCAGTAACTAAATTGTACCAGAATCATATCGGGAGGATTGATAATTTGCGGACTCAATTATCAAATGGGTAGAACTTTGAGCGACTGAACTGCTATTAGCCTTATTTAGAAATACTAATTTACTTCATATTCTGACATTTTCTTTCCTTCTTGTATACGAACTGTATTTTCATTCCCCACATATTTTGAGGCTTTCCTTTTATTATGAGAGATGTAAAATTGAAAAAATGTATTGCATTATAGGTTGATAGGTCATCATTATATTTTTGTAGTCATCATTAATTAAGACTCGTTTAACTACCGAGTCAAATACAATCTCGAATCGAACCCGGACAGTTTGAATTTTCGAATGAATATGATCCGAGTATCGATAAAAAATTACAATTTGAGAATGTTCAAATAATTTATCGAACTTTAAAATTTGCTCATATTTAAATAATTTATATTTCAAGTCGAGTTCAAATCGAACATTTAGTCGAACGAGTACGAATCGAGCTCGAACTGTTTGCTCATTTTACAGTTTTACATACTTGAGATATTGGAGAAAAGTAATTAGTTTAGACGTCTATATTGAGGATAGGTGGGGTACATTTTGATTTCCGTTCGAAGCGCTCAACAGAGATAAAATTGTCAACTATGTTGGATTTCATTATTCAAAATTATGTGATAAGAATTATGGATCGATGAAGCAAAATTTAACCTTTTGCATTTTATACTTTTCTAGTTTAAAATTTTGGTTGTTAAATATAGGATTGTAAATGGGGTCAGAAATATTCAATAGTCGCTCTGAAAATTCGTATCTACATTCGCATCAAAGTAAAAATTATCTATATTCGTATCAAAGTAAATATTATTCATATTTATATTTGTCCAAAACGAATACGGATAAGGATACGAATACAAATACATATATATACATATTAATATCCGTTAATATTTGTATCGGTAATATCAATATATACATACACATTCTATATATACATATGGTAAAACACTATATAAACAAATAAAACAACTCTGTGTGCAAATCTATAAACAAATAATTATGCATTTTAAATTGGGATTTTTTATTTTTATTTTTTTGCCCCTTTTGCACTGCCTAAATTTACATTCGAAATCCCTGCAACGTCATGGAGCCCATTAGCTAGTGAGGCAAGATTGACATAATGAATATTAATTACAGGTCCAGCGGAATGCCTAAGCTTCAAACCAGCAATAGCTGTCTCATTTCACTTTAACAAAGTATTCACCAAAAATATCACCACCAAAACAGGATTGAATTTGCAACACAAAAAGATTTCAAAAAAAAAAAAAATTTAAATCCCACAAACCTGATCACCAATAAAGCCAAATTCCGCCCGGAAAACATTTCTTTCCTGGTAGAAAGCTCATGAACTTGTCTGAAAACTTGCCCACCTGTATAAAGTGTTGATAGAATCGCTATTCCCAACACATATCTGTAATTTTATAATTAATTAACAACCAAAATTCAATCTTTATACAAAACATAAAAAATAAAAACCATAACTATATTATTTAGTATCTATATTTATGTTATAGTAATAGTATAATTAAAAACAGAAGAACTGATGTCTAATTCTAACCAATATAATTATAAACTACTCAATAAGGACTCTATATATTGTCCAACACAACAGATTTCTAGTCTTCCTCATTTGTGTAATTGTGTACTTTAAAGTTTTTATTATTAATTTGTTTGGTCAACGTAAATAAGGTGCTTGTTTGTTTCACTAGGTGGTAAGTTCAGAATCCAAACATGAATTGTATGAATTTAGTATGAGTCTGTATCTGAGCGGGTGTTTGATAAAATTGAATAAAAAAATTCTGAATGATAAAGAACATCTAAATAAATTAAATAAATTAGATCTCTAAATAAAAAAAACACTAAAAAAAATGTATTTGTTATATATATATATATATATATATATATATATATATATATGAGTTAAGATCAGGTCCGGGAGTTCGGACCTGATAAAATGCGGACCAAATTTTTTTTTTTTTCGTTTTTTTTTTCAAAACAGTTAATAAAAAATATATAATAATTTTTTGTATTGAAAAAAATTATTAAAACAGTGTTTTGGGTGTGATTTGGATACATATAACAAACACTAAAAAAACTAAAAAAATAAAATAAAAATTTTGGCCCGCATTTTAATCAGGTCCGGGAGTCCGGACCTGATCCTCAGCCATATATATGTATGTATATATATATATATATATATAATCTTCCTGAAACATTTGAATGAGTGAATTTTCTCATTTTTACTCTCAAAATGGTTTTTTGAACAAGTTTAGTAGTAACTTTGTCTTAATAAAATAGGGAAAATGGTCTTACGGTTTGATGATGATTAGCCATTTTATGTGTGGTTTAAAGCTGATGTTTGTTTTGGTAATGGTTAGATACTTTGGGATACCCTTTTTATATATAGGCTAATTTCATATATCATCACTCATGAGGAGATTACTGATTGTTAAGTAATTAACTCATTTTAAAACTTAAACTATTAAATGAGAAGCATAACAATGTATATCATCATGTTAATACTCTCACTCAAATGCAACCTTTTTATAGAGAAGTAAAAAATTAAAGTGCATTACACTATTAAATTAATATAAAGACAACTGTATGGTCGAAAAAATATGAGTCCAAGACCTTAGATATCCAGAATTTTAATATCATTTTAAATAACTAACTCATCTAAAAGTTTAAACTATTAGATTGACAACCAACAATGACAGCTAATACTATGGAGTCCCTAGCTTTGAACTTCAATACTCCACATTTTTCTTTCCTCCAAGTAAATGTAATTAATTATATTGGTCCCCGTTTAAAGTTGATGTTTGTTTTTGTTGAAACTTGTTTTGTAAAAAGACATAATACAATAATATTACTGTCTGAATCGAACGGTTGACCACTCTTTGTTTAAGACTATATTCACTTCTTACTTTTGCTACACAAGGTTATTGCGAATTAGTTTTTCAAGATAAGACAGACCCAGACTTTATACTTTGTACTAAAATTTGTTGTGTAATAACAAATTTAGTGCAAAAACATAAATGAGAGAAGAAACTAACAAGAAAAAACTTGTTTTGGCTAGACTTGGAACCTATTTATAGGTTTTCAAATACCCCTTTGAAGAGGTTCTAATTGCCGTACTTTGCAATAAGACATGCCCAGACTTTATACTTTGTACTAGAATTTGTTGTGTAGTAACAAATCTAGTGCAAAACTATAAATGAGAGAAAAAAATAACAAGAAAAAACTTGTTTTGGGTAGACTTGGAACTTATTTATAAGTTTCTATATGAACACCCCTCTGAAGAGGTTCTAATTGCCGTACTATGCATTGGTTATTACCATGACTTGAACCTAAGTCATTAACATTATAATTTTTTCTCTTATCCAACTGAACTAATTTATTTATTGACTATATAAACAACATATAATATATTTATTATATATTTTCTAAATTTAAAAATATCCATCAGTCTTGGCAATGGTCAGATACTTTGGGAGACTCATGACGAGATTGCTATGGAGTCCCTTTGAGCTTCAATGCTCCACGTTTTTCTTTCCTCGCAATGTGATTCAATCTATTGGACCTCATTTACGGTAAAAACAAATTAAGTTGTATCGGTCCCCTTTTTGTACCAAAAAAATATTAATTGAATTGGTCCCCTTTTAATTAAGTTATATTGGTCCCCTTATTGTACCAAAAAAAAAATAATAATTGAATTGGTCCCATTTGTGGAAATTGATATATTTGTTCCGGTACTCATTTAAATTATATATTATTTGTATTCGATTAAATAGATATTATTTGTATTTAATTAAAAAATATTCACAAATAAACGAAAAGATGAAATTAAAAATTATAAAAATAGTCAATTTACTACGGTACGAAAGGAATATATGACTCTTGAGGAGATAACTATGGAAGGAATATAGGACTCATGAGGAGATAACTATGGAGTACCGCTAGAATTTCAATTCACCACTTTTTTGTTTTTTTCTCCACGCAATGTGATTAATTCTATTGGGCCCCGTTTAGGGTAAAAACAAATTTATATTGGTCCTGTTTGCTAAAAAAAACCATCATTTATTTGGTCCCTTGTAAGGATGTTTACAAAGGTGAAATTCATGTATCTGGTTAAACTGATAGGGACTAGGGCAAAAGTATTATAAGGTTACAAATGGGTCCAATAATACCTTTTTTTGTTATTTAAAAATAGATTTTTCAAAAAGTTTAGTTAACATAATTAAATATACTGCGGCGCTTCATATTTGTTGAGATATAAAATTTCACATCGGGTAATTAATACATGATGACTCAATATATAACTTGAGAATTTACTCTACATATTGTCAATTAGTTTGAGTTGAATGCTTCAATATGGTATTAGAGTAGGCACCATTCATGTGCAAGCCCAACGTTCCCACATGCTCCACGTCACCTAATTAAAATTGTTCACGTGTTTGGCTCAAAATTACATCACACGGGCGTATTGAGATATAAAAGGATATTTTACTAATTGTCAATTAATTTTGAGTTGGATGCTTCAATTATGTTCTTAATAACTTTTCCAAAAAGTTTAATTAACGTAATTAATACATATATTGTTTTACCATATATATAATCTTCCAGGTTGAGGTAATTAGGTGTACTCACCGCATATTTGAAATAATTCTCAAAACTCAGTAGCGATTCTGCACACCTCCCATACCGATTCCACTCATACGTCCAGAACCCAACAATTCCTCCCCCCAAAAGAGGGTCACCTGTATCTAGTCTGGACCGGATTAAATTGAGCTGTACCCGGTAAACTGGAAAAAAATAAAAATATGTCTAACGTTGGAAGAAATAAATAGATAAATGTTATATATATATATATATATATATATATATTCGTTATAGATATTGTTATTATTTTTACTATTATACTTATTATACTATTTATATATTTAACAAACATTTGCAGTCACTACCTTTCGAGGTAGTGCAGACAATTTTTAGAGAGATAATATTAACATAGCAGAAATAATGGGCATATATAAGTGTTCTCATTTGTAGAAGCACACTATTCTGATGACGATGACATATTTGCCTAAGAAAAAGCACCGTCTTGCCTCTATTATTTTTGCTTTCTCAATATATCTAATAATGTCTGCATTGTTATTATTTTTGCTTTGTCAATATATCTACTAATTAATGCCTGCATTGTTAAGGAAGAACCGGATACCTTACGCGTACATAAGATACTTGTAATACATATGTTTGCAACTCAACTTGATCCAAAAGTTTAAGTTCTTGGACTCGTCCATGTATATTAATTATTCATTTTTTTATTATTTCTCTAATGTGGGGCTTGAACTTACTTGTGATATCTCAACAATCTCCCTCTCACAAGTGAATTTATGACACCAAGAGCTCCCCCTCAATTGAATACTTCTCTTCAATCACCGCAATACAATTCTTGGCTTACCACTCTACATTTTTCCACCGAAAGTCAATTTTCATCAAGAATTAAATATTCTTCTCTTCAACCATCGCGGCTCCAATTCACAGCTAACTACTCTCGAAATCAATTCTCGGCTAAACCTAGTGAAACACTACAAGAAAAAGGTATTATTCCGACGTAATTATTTCTGACGAAGCTAATTCCCTCGAAATTAGAACAATTTCGACGGCCTGTTCCGTCAGACATAATTCCCTCAGAAATAGTGTATATCCGACGGAATTCCGTTGAAGATAGGAGGCATTCATTGGCGTCAAACTTCCCATCAACGCCAACTCTAGTTTCGATGGAATCATGTTAAATTCCGACGGAAATTATGCGACGCCCCCAAATCCGGGTACCTTCAAACCCGTATTCGGTGCTACATGGTACTATTATTCACATGTATCTATCTATAAAGAAATAATCAATATGAAGGTAACTAACATTATTACAAATTTATTCATTAGAATCCCAAGTTCTAAGACCTTTAGAAATCTTCATTTCATGTTACTAATAATAATTCAAGTATTATTACATAACATTTGTTTATTACAATAAACACTTGTCGACTACTCGTTTAGCTTTCCTTTTCTCTTGTTTGTCCCTGAGCCTTCTACACGTTCGGGTTTCACTGAAAACATTTAATTTCAAGCAAGAATGAGCATTTAATTGCCCAACAAGTATTAATAGTTAATAAATAACATATCGCAAGGATTAAATGCTTTCTTTAAGATATGCTTTTATAATGGAACAAAACTGTAAAGCATCTGAAACATTTATAAGTAACATGACTTGTTTGCATTTTCGAAACAACATATTGACTTTGCTGAGCGGTCAAAGGACAACAAACTTTTTCTTTTCAAAAAGGTTCTTATAGACATTCATCTACGAACCGTCTGGTCTTACGGGCATGGTGGGTGATCAGCCCATTATGCCATGCGTTGATTAACACTATCTTATCATAACGACATTGCGTTCTGCGTAACTGCTTTTTCCGCAAAATTAAAACTTTCCCAAATAAGGGATGTTCATGCTCAGTCTTGAGTTCAAACCAAAGCAATTTAGTTGAACAACTCTATCTAGCATCAATAATATTTCAAAGACTTAAATTGAAAGCAACGAAACATGTGTCTAGTCGATTCAAATGGCATAGACTTCTTCTTAAACAGTTTATGCATATATTCATGCTTTAGAGAGGTGATTTATAGCACAATCATTGAACAACTCAAGATATTTGCATTCGATATATGAGTAGAATGAAATTTAGAACATTTGCATAGTTAGGAGACATTCACATGACCAATTATTGAGCAAAGAAAAAGAACTCGTATCAAGTAGAGAAACTTACATGTAAACAAGTATTTCACAAGGATAGAGAACTTGCTTTATGCGTTGATTAAACACTTGACGCTAATCGCCCTTGATATTTTCCTACACATATGTCATTCACACATATCAATTAGTCATAAAGATACCAATTATTGGTTTACATTTGAATTAGAATCTTCTTTAAGTTCTTTAGTAATTTATATAGCGTTGTTGACATTCATACGATGAATGCCTGCTCCATAGCTTATGTTAACGCTCAAGCATATACTTAAGTTCCCGTTCTTGTCATATTTGGTTTCCTTTTATATTAGTCATCTAGATGGCTTATCTTTGGTTTAAAGGAAAATCTTAGTCGATTCGATAGTGTTTTGCTTCTTTAGAATTGAAACACTATTTATGTTATTGTATAAGCGTACATTAGCTACACATATTTAAAGCATACCTATGTCAAGCAAACATGTATAACCACTTATTTGACATCAATTCTTGGTTTATATTACTCTAGTTCATCTTTTATACTACTTGTTTCGTTTTAAATCGAAACATTATTTACGATCCTTTAATACTTGTCACGACGTTTCGACGCTCGTACTCCGCCCTTGTCTCAACCTGTGCGAACGTTCAAGCCAAACGCTCGCGCGTACCCTCAACGCCTCTTTACGTCTTTTACATCTATGTTGATAAATATTAATTCAACTTTCAATTTGGTTTTGTTTCCAAAACTTCGTTTCAAGAATTTCATTTGAATTGATTTCAAAACCTTCCAATTAATTTCATCAAGTGTAACTAGTTTAGTTTAACTTCTATATGTTTGTAGTATCAAGTCTAGATTGGTAATTAAGTATACAACCCGCTACACTTCCCTGCTTAGCAAAGAAAATAAATTTCTTGAAGTTCTGCAGCAGCGGCGCTGCGGTGCCCCAATTATGCTTGGGAGCGGAGCGGTAGCGCTGCGGCGCTGCCCTTGTTATTACCCAGTTTTACCTAACGGCGGCGCTACAGCGCCATTCTGTGTCTATTTACCGGCGCTGCAACGCTCGAACACAGTGGTCCGGCGCTATGAGCAGCGTCGCGGTGCTACTGCCCTGCTCCTATTTTTTTCCAGATTTCCATTTTCAGTTTCTTTGAGTCTTCTATCTTCTTACGTAACTTTCGCTACACATGTTCAATTTACTTGAAACTTGTTTCTATTTCGAGACCTTGCTACAAGGTATGATTTACATCTTTGTTTGGTCATTAACGATTACCGCAAGACATTGAACAAATTGTCCGAAAGTCTGCGTTTATTCACTTTTTACGAAATTTTCCAATGATTCATTTCCATTCCTTTCGCTTTCCAACGTGTTTTGGTTCTGCCAAAAAGGCTTAAATATCATTCTAACACATGTATAAAGGTATTCTAATCTCAAGTCTTGGTAGATTCTTTGATTTTAAGCTTGAAAATTCATTTTGAGCATTTTGTCAAATATTTTGCGGGCATAGTTTCAATTATCAGATTTCATAGTTGCTTATACATAGTTCTAGTCAAAAATTTTCATAGCAATCCTTCCTTATTACTCCGCACAACAACTAATCTCCTCTTCTAATTTTCTCAATTAACAGAGCATAATTAACTAAATTCTTATGAATTTAACAAGAACACCCATAACATACCTTATAACAAGCTTAATTTGATAATACCAAGCTTTGATATTCAGTTCGGAAACCTTCGTTGTTGTTGTTGCTCTTAATACTTTCCAAATTAGCTTACAAATCCAATTCTTTGTTCCAGCCGAAGACTAAGGGAACTTGGAAACATAGAAGTGGAATTTGGATACTTTTTAGAGAAGAGAGATGGGATGGAACGGAAATGGGTTAGGATGGAGATGACTGAAAATTGCTTTATGACTTCCATTCCTTAAGTTTTCTTACTCATCAGTCTTATCCTAGCTTGGTGTACTGCTATTTTATTAAGAGCCCAACACCTCATGGTTACTACTAGCAGCTCATGCTTAGCATATTTACATTAGTATATTTAGTACATATATTCCATACATTCGTTACATATATACAAGTAATTACAATATACATATATAGTATATACATCATTCATATATTACATATATACATATTCCCATATATATATATATATATTATATAATATTTATTATATAATACATATTATACTTTTAATACATATACCAATTAATGAATTAAAGTTAATTAATTCATCAAAAATAAAAGGGAAATTAATTGCTTCAATAAAATAACAAATTTAGTGGGACGAGCCAACTATATTAAAATAATTAATATTAAATTAACTATTTTAACTCATTTATTTAAGATATACAACTAATTTTGTATAATTAGAATAATCATCTCATTCCTTCCATAAATTATCATCAAACAATTTAAATATATAAATTTAATATACTCAACTAATTAAAATCAAATATCTCTTTCGTACCATAAATTGTTTTCAACAAAAATATATAACTTAATATATTTTATTTTTATTCACATTATAAATGTTAATTCATAAACTTGATACCAATATATATATATATATATATATATATATATATATATATATCGCACCTCATATTATTAATATACATTCATTTGAAATAATATTAAATATTATTCCATTATTTATTTAGTATAATATAAATATAACTATCATTATTAATTAAATAAATTTCATCATTTAATTAAAGCAACCATTTAGCTCACTAACTTTCAATTAGTCAATTAATTTTACTCGTTTAATAACACAACTAATTCAAACGAATATATTTAATAGTTTTATTAACTATTAATATAACTTTTCAAATAAATGCATATTCTCTACATTTATTTAAACATTTAAATATTCACACACAAAATTTCACATAATTCACAGCACATATACATTTATACAGTCAAACTCAGCATATCCGAATAAATAAATTAAATAAAATATATAATTTAATATATTTTATTTATTAATAATTTCTGAAAATTTTGGATTGTCACATTCTTCCCCCTTACAAAGATTCCGTCCCCGGAATCGTAAAATAAAACTAACTCTGATATGGGGATAACTTTTCTATATCTTTGTTTTGAATTACCACGTTGCGTCTTTGTCATTGTGGTTCTTCCATAACACTTCTTCTTGCTTGTTAGGTTTTGTTGCTCATATTCAATTGCATACTTATAATCTTGATTATATAGTCGTAATATTGACACAGGAAACACATTATATGCTCTAATTCAGGAGATAGAGCTATTTCATAACTACTTTTTTTTACGATAAAACCTTACTTTTGTCGATGATGATCAACGTAATCAGCGTATTTCGTTTGTCGGTCTTGAATTGTTACAAGTCTTAATCTTATTACTTCAGCAATTTTCGTAGTTTGCTACGCCAATTCTGGTTCCAACATAGTGTCGTTTGATAATTCCTTTCGTACGAAGCTTTATAAGATAATGTTCCCATAATCGCTAAGTATTATTATACGGAAAGTTTACTAAAAGTAAGTATTATTGTGGTTTTCTTCGCTCTGCCCATCCGATTTGAGGAAAATACACTGTATTCAACCTTAGTTCTTCCATTTGCTCTTGCATGCTCTTTCATAATTTCGATGCGAAACGCGGATTTTAATCCAAGACGATCAAAATTTGACATTCCATGTTTTGAGAAGATTTCTTTAGTATAAAATCTAGCTAATCGGTATAAATTATTCTTTTGTCTTAATTAGCAAGAATTATGCTGATTTTATTAAATAATCTACTATAAATCATATAGCGTCTTATCCTTTCTTTGTAACTGCAAATACTACCGCGAAATCTATCGCGGTATGTTTTCATCTCCCTTCAATAAATTTGTATAGAACTTAATTTCCTCCTGTAGACACCCAAATTTTGCGCTTCGTACACTAACCGTGACAGGAGGGCAAAATCGTCAATTGAACCGGCTTACGGGAGCGAAGGAATGGGCACAAGTACGAACGCTCGACGCCACCGCAACGATTTGCAAATCAAAACCAACGTGACAGCAGGGTCGTCCGAAATGAGCATTCCCAAAAGGTGTGGCACGCCTCCCAATGATTCTCGGACTATAAAATACGAGCCTGTCAGCGAAAACCAGCGTCATGGCACGAGAATCGAGGCGTAGCACGAAAATCGAGAAAGTCAAGCCAGCCAGCCGCGGATTGATCTGCGGCCAAGTGAGTGCGCCAGCACGGAAACCAGGAAATCAGCACTATCAGCTGAGTGCGATGGGAGGTGGGCCAGCCAGCCGCAGATTGATCTGCGGCCAGCCGCAGATCAATCTGCGGCTGGCTCTGGCCAGCCTATTTCAGCTCATTTCCTCCTGCAGAAGAAAGAGAGCAGTTTTTGGAGAAGAAGAACAGAGCAGCAGCAGCAGCGGCGGAAAAAGAAAGAAAAAGAAGGAGAAAACAACAAGAAAAATAGAGAGAAAAAAGAGAAAAGAAGTGAGAAATTGTACCCATTTTGTGAGATTACATATCATATTTTCTACTCTATTCAATACACAAGTTCATACATATTGTGGGGATTATTTGCAAGGTGAAAAATCCTTTGTTTTAGCATTTTGTTTTACCATTTTCGTTAGGCTTTTGTCATCCAAATTATATTAAATGTAGTTTCCTTGTGTATTGTTGTGGATCTATGGATTGAGGGCTATTAGTGAGGGTTCCCAAATGGAACGAAATTCCTCCTAATGGCCCGATGATATCCATTTGGTGAATTTTACCTCGTTGTAATGATGTATGTGCATAGTTTATTTAGATTGTTATTTTTTGGATCTTGTGGGTGTGTAGCGATTTTGGATTAACGCCTAGGAAAGCGACCCCGTGGTCCAAATCCGATGATGGACATCTTTTGATATATGTAATAAATTCGATGTACCTTTCATTGTAAATATGTAATCGTCGGGCCTTAAAACGACGCCAAGGCGAGAATCGTGTTTAAGGCCCCGAAATAGTGAAACTTGCGATTGTGGGCGTTCGGGGTTATTTGAATGGCTTACATGCCCATGAGTAGCCCCAACGCATTTTAATGTTTGATTTGATTTATGACACGAAATTGATTTCAAAGCTAAACGATAAGATTTTCATAAAACCAATCAAATTAGGTTATTAGAATCACGAGGCTAAAAATTGGAAATGCTAATGAATGTTAATTCCCATTCAACGAGAAGGCTAAAAGAAAAATCGTTTTCCAAAACATCACGCAAAAATAATTTTATAAATAAAGTGACGTTTTATTAAACCGTTGTGCATAGGGTTAAAGAGATTCTAGAAATTGCCCATCATTTGAGTTACGAAAGCAACGTATATATCTCGATTCCTATTTTGACGAAGGTTTAAAACTCTTGATTTGCCAAAACAACACCTAAAGAAAAATCTCATAGCTTTTGACAATTAAAATCAAACCTTCCTAATAAAGAATAAAGCTTTCCCGTAGAAGCCGATGGACATTCCAAAGCACTCTCAAATTAAAGCACGATTTTCCCTAAAAATCCAAATGATCTTTCATACAAACTCACCACAACATTCACATAGGCACACAAACACACATGCGCGCGTACATACACACTTCATGAATTAAGGGATAGGAAAGCATCAAGATTGCGGTAACCGTGTTTCACGGAAGTCGGGGGGTGCCTAACACCTTCCCCTCGCTTAAGCAAGCCCCCGAATTCTATGAATCTCGGTTCGCAGACCAATTAATTCGGAGTCACATATGAGCCAGCGATTTATAAAAAAACGAAAATTCGGATGAGTTGGTACATCCATTTCAAATTTACCAACTGGCGACTCTGGTTAATTGGCTCATCATAAAACACGATCTTTCAAAACCCCGTCGACATCAATGCCGACCTTTTCCAAAAATCATTAAATCAAAAGGCTAAAATTGGAAAAGACCAGAAGGACGAGAAAACCCGGCGTCGACACCTCCTTCAAATTTTTAACATCCCTTTTATTAACGGTTTATATATAACCTATTCCTCTTCTGCAGTTTTCTTCTTTATTAAGGGGTTTTTTTTCCAATAAAATATTTACTCATATTTAATATTTCATTAACTATCTCAAGGCATTTTAACTTTCACATACTAACACATACTCATCATAAAGCATACTTAATAAATATTTTCATTAATATGCTACTTAAAAATTTACATCTGATAACTTTTACTATTTATATTCCTTATCCCTCGATTACATACAAACGATGGAATTTATATAATTATCCCACAACTTATACAAAAGTTGGGACTTATAATAGATATCCCGCTTACTTATATAAAAGATGGGATTTACACACTACACACTCATACATACATGCCATCTATTATATCTTATCCTTGCTCATATTTTATAAGAGATGCTTACTTATAAATCGCTCATATTCAAGAACAGGAGCTCGGACGCACGACAGATGCCGTACACTTGAGTAGCAAAGGATCATATTATCCTACTTCTTTGCGCTTCCTTTACCTGACTTCTTTATCAGACAATCTTTTAGTTGATGATCTAACGATTCACACTTAAAACATGCTCCTTCCTTCGGGTTGGGACAATGAGGAGAGATATGCCCCTTTTGTCTACAATTGTAACATATTTTCTGCCCTTTTCGGCATACGCCTTGATGCATCTTCCCACAATCCGTACATTCTCTTATCTTTTTAAAGTTTCCTCGGTTATTTCTAGAATTTTCTGAATCACTATTGCTCAACTTCCTTTTCCCCTTCTTACTTGAAGATTTTTGCGATATACTGCGTTCAACTTCTATTTTATCAACTTGAACCTTCAACTTATTTCGCTTCTCTATTATTTCAATTAATGCCTTATGTAAGTGAGTATTTAACAATTTTTCCACTTTTCACTTTTTTTCCAGGGAAAACACCTTATTCTTCAAGTTCTGCACTTCGTCTGACATTGACCTAATTATTGTTGTTGCTGCCATTACGACTTCTTCTTTTTTTTTTCTCCTTTTTCTGGCTTTACTTGAGCCTCCTTGGGATTTTCCTCTATTTCTTTATTCAGTTCCATTTCTGGATATTCATCATGATCACTGCCCAGATCTACGCTTGCTTCATCCCTAAAAGCTCTCTCAAGGTCACTCTCAATGTGAGCTTCTACTTCCGCTTTTGTTTATTAATAATTTCTGAAAATTTCGGATTGTCATAAATTCCGTTGGAAATAATTTAATTCCGAGGGATTTAATTGAGACGAAAATTCCTTCAAAATTAACTTATAAAACCTAAAACCAACAACTGCCTCTACACATTTTGTTTCTATCATCTCTCTCATTTCTGTCATTTCTCTTACTCTCACTAATTTCTCTCTCACACTCCACCTCCAGGCCCATTTCTCTTTCCATTCTATGTCACTCCGGCTGCCGCTCCACATGCCGCCGTTTCAGATGTCGCCACCGTGCATCACCTGTTGGACCTCCCACCCTCTGCCGCCATTGTAGTCCATCTCCTTCTCTCATTTAACTGGATTACAAATTAAGTCCTAAGGTTAGTCATGGTTTATTTGTATATTTAGGGTTAATTTTTTCCATACAAAATTTGTGCATATTGCTGAGATATGTATTTGAAATTACTCCTACTATATCTGTTGGTTCCCAGAGACATAATGGGGATCTAGAAGGGGGGTTAAATAGGTCCCTTTAAAACTTTTCCATTTTTATTCATGAAAGTATAACAGTTATGAATAGATAATCAATTCATGCACAACGGAATATACATTAATAGCCCATTCGTAGATGTAAATATAATCACAGTTCAATCGATAAATCTATGGTATGGTTGATAGCAGATATAGCAGTTATTGTACATAATGTAAATGACATAAAGTAAATGACACAAGAGATTTTAAGTGGTTCGGAGACTGAATAACTCCTACTCCACTCTTCTACTTCAACAAATAGGAATCCACTAATTGTTTTAGTCACAAAGACAAGGACTCTCCGCCCTCCTCAAGTTCAGCAGACAAGAGTTATTTTTAGCCACTAAAGCAAGGATCCTATGACCCTCCTCAAGTCCCACAGACACGGATCCTCTGATTCCTCTTGTGTCCCGCAGACATGAGTTGTTTTTAGTCCCTCGGATAAGGATCCAATGACCCTCTTCAAGTTCAGCAGACTCGGGAAACCAGTTCACAAAGAACTTTTCAAGGCCAGCAGCCTTAGAATCTGTAGACTAAAGCCAACAGCCTTAGAATCTCTTGTACCCTTTGGTACTCAGCAAGTCCAACAGACTTGACTTTGTTTAGTCACTTAAGATAAGGACGCCCCACCCTCTTTGGTGTGTTGATTATTTGTTGGGTTGTGTGCCGAGATGAACTTTGATCTCCTTCATCTTTAGGTACTTGACAGCTTTTTGTGATCTTCTTCTAGATGCTGCTAGTAATGGTCGTTGAGGCCCTTCTTTCTTCTGGTATATAGCAGAAGTAGATGATCACTTCTGTTGAACACTATTTGACTTGTCCAAGTCAGTTCTTTATCTGTTCAACCTATAGTGTTCCTTGCTTGATTATAGAGTTGTCCGTTCTGGATCTCGTTACTCTAAATCTTAGCTTCTTGGTTTTTCTACTCTTAGCTCATATGCCAGCCATTTGGCATACCTCTCATGTTAAAGTGAAGCTTTTAGCTGTGTCTACAATCAGTGTTCTTGCTCTCTTGCTTACTGCATTCTAACACTCACCTACATTCGAATGTGGTTTTCTCTTTTGTAGTTCTCCATTTTCTTCCCGTTGGAAGCTTGCCGTTGATATCTTCCCGTTGCACTTCTTTCCGTTGCAGACTAACTTTCTGCAGACTTGTTTATTGTACCACTGAGTATTTTTCTTCCTTAAGTCTGCTAGTGATGGCTGAGTCAATATCCATTAGCTGGTACCAAGATAGTGGAGTCACATGCGCTGCCTGTTGACTACTGCAAGTATAGCTGTTTGAGCCCCACTCAGATTGGTTCTTTATTTTACTCAATTAACTACTCAGCCGCTCATCTTGGGATAGAAGCCCTAAGTGCTCTAATACTTTTAATCCAGCTGGCACTTACTTACTCTACGATCGTCTGGGATGCAGCCTGTTGCTTCTGATCGTAGAGTTAACTTGTTTGCTTCAGACTGAAGACTGTTATCTTGGATCGTAGAGTTAACTATTAACTTCAGTTGTGGCCTTGTGCTGCCTTGCAGT
The DNA here is from genome assembly GCA_034770075.1 of Aralia elata. Taxonomy (NCBI): domain Eukaryota; kingdom Viridiplantae; phylum Streptophyta; class Magnoliopsida; order Apiales; family Araliaceae; genus Aralia; species Aralia elata. Next base: position 72,853,479 of record CM068385.1, read on the forward strand.
TCGTAGAGTGGTTGTTTTCACTTGCATTACGCTTTAATGTGCTTCTTACTATACTGCAGCCTGTGCTGCTTTATGCTCTGTGATCTCTATTTCGCTTTTCATTCCAGAGCATAGTGTACTATGAGCTTTGTTGAGCTATTGCTGCAGTGTGCCTATCATAGAGGACTGCTCTATGTTTTTTAGGTGTTGGCTCTGCTGCTGTGTCATAGAGGACTGCTCTATGATGTTCTGTTTGCTGTGGCACCATTTATGTAGAGGACTGCTCTACTTTAATCTTCAGACATTCTCTCTTATGCCTTGTCATAGAGTATTGCTCTATAATTTTCTTGTTGATTTGCTGAGACTGCAAGAGTGCCTCTGTTGTTTTAGACTCGATTCTACGATCACTTGATCTTGCTGGAACTTTCCTACTCTACGACCTTTGTCTTTGATGCAGGTCTAGAGTCTTGATGGATCGTAGAGTGATTACTTGAGCTTGTCCTGTGATCTCTGTTATGGCTTGATGCTTAGGTTGTGCGCAGAGATCTTGATATGTCTGATAGCTCATGCTTAGCTTGCTTGGTAGATTACCACTTTAACTTTGGGTACTCCAGCAGAGACTTTTTTACTTTGTTGCTTGGTTGCAGGCTGTTCATGGGAGTCGTAGAGTGGCTGACTTGGACTTACTCTATGAACCCATGTTAGCATAATGATTTCCTCTTTGCAGTGTACACTCTACGATCCTGAGTAAGCTCCTTGTTCTGTCGAGCCACACTCTACGATTGCCTTGCAAGCTCTGAGTTAACATGTGCAACTCTACGATGCCCAGAGAGTGCTGCCGAGTGAGCTCTATGATCTGCCAAGCTTGTTACTGTGCTTGCCTAGCAGACTCTACGATCTTGGAATTTAGCACTGCAATGTCGAGGCAACTTTACGTCCTGTCGAGAGTGATTTACGTTCTGTCGAGAGAACTTTACGTCCTACCGAGGAAGCTCTATGACTTATTGAGGAAGCTTTACGTCTTGTCGAGGAAGCTCTACGTTCTGCTGAGAGAACTCTACGTCATGCCGAGCTTTACTCTATGTTTTCCTGGCAAACCCTGTGATGGTATACTTGACTCTGCGATGTTGACTGACTGCTCTATGATCCTTCATTTAGTCAGCGCAGTGCTCTACGATCAGTCTAGCCCTTGTTTGTACATATACCATTACAGTACATAAGATCAACATAACAAGTCTAATCTTTTTCTATTCTAAGTCCTTGTACATCAAATTTATTTAAGGACTTTACAAAACCTAATGTTGCAAACATGCTTTGATCAGATAGATATTAATTCAACTTATATCAACCTAACATATTTGATCTTCTAAGTCCTTGTACATATATTTCATTAAAGACTTTACAAGGCTATATCAGTATGAATGTTATTCTTATCATTTTATTATTAATCAAATCATATATAATGTATATAGGTAATCACATGCAGATCTTATAACATTCTCCCCCTATGATAATGAACTTAACGATCGTATGCTGATTCCCAACAATCTCCCCCTATTTGATGATGACAAAAACACTAATAGCATAACATTCAATACATACAAGTGTATGAGTGCTGATATGACTTAAGATACAGTAAGTCACTGTATTGCTAGATCAAGAGATATGAAATAAAATGATGTGCATTCAAGATAGTCATTATATCATACTATGAAATTTAAACATATGCAGTTCACAAGCTATATTAATCTAACAAGGAGATCCTAGATACTAGCATAAGACAGTTTTTCTCCTTGCTCAGTAGAGATGTACCTTCTGCTTGATGGCACTTTGTGACTACTTTCATTTGCTGCTTTCTTCTTATTCTTCTGCGTCCTTCTCCGGCACATGCTCCCCCTCACTTTTTGCAGGTACTTCTTCATCTTCTTCTTCTCTTGGCTCCCCCTCAGTTGTTGGTGTTTCATGTTTGTTCTTCTTATTCTTCTTTTGCTCCTTTCTTTTCTTGATAGCTCTTGTTCTCATCTTCTTATGCTTTATCTTTTTCTCCCCCTTTTTGTCATCAATCATTTGGGAGAGATACTGAACATGCGTAAGGAGCTATTCAACTAGGTAAGAGGTATTACCAACTTTCATTTTCACCTCATGCTGGCCAAGTTCCATTTACTGAGTGAGGGACTGGCTAAGGTTCTCTACTTTAGCTGACAGAGTCTGAATAGAGTGTGTATTTTGTTGTTGGAGTTTCAGAGCTTCAATCCTCTGTTGCTCAATCGATTTGAGATATATCTGATCTCGTTGATGGAGCTTTAAGGACATGTCTGTGAATGAGGCTTTCAACTTTTTGTAGAATGCATTGTCTTCTTCTCTAGCTATCTTCTTTGTTGCTTTTGTGACTGAGGAAATGTGTCCAAGCAATTCTTTAAAGTTCTTCAATAACTCTTGGTCAAACAAGACATCTTCAAGGATTAGGGTAGTTGACTTGGATTTCTCACAAGAGCGGTGACTATATCAAATAACTCTTTGTTGGATGAGGAAGGGATGTCAAAAGGTATTTTAGTGGAAATATAGGGGAGTTTGATATTTGGGTGGGACTGGAAAACTTCAGTCGTAGAGTTAGAAGGTTCCACAACTATTGACTCTACGAACTGGTTTGTTGATTTGCTTTTATCACTATTTTCCAACATATAGTATGGAATGTATATACCTTTAGCATGGCGATAGACTTTGAAATGTTGAGTATCCTTGATCATCATCTGTGGATAAGATTGAACTCTTGGGAAGTTCTGAGAAATCAGCTTCAGATTTAGAAATTTTGAGTAACACTAGCTGATGAAGCTTGTATCTCCAAATTCAATGGCCTTTAACCAGGGCATCCATGGGTAAAACCATGTCAGTTGTTCACTGTTAGGATCATAAGTGCGATCAAGCTCAATGTCTTGAAAATTGTTAAGAAGGTCCTGTATGGTCATTGATACCACTTTCATTTGACCATTGCCATAATCTATCCATCTTGTTGGCAACACAACTCCTAGTTTATCACAGGCCTCCAGCACAATCCTCCTTTGCATTCTCGTGGTTGCTGGCCTAAAGTTGCTTTCTGATGCACTATTCTCAGAATCAGAATCCTGTTGTACTTCATCATTATCCTCAACTTCCTTTCCGTTATCAGATTCTGTGATACTCATATTCTTTAAACTTGCTTCCTTCGTAGTCATTTCCTTTGAATCCTCTCCTTTATCAGTATCAGCTTCTTTAGTACTCTTTCCCTTTGAATTTTCTTCCTCCATAATTGCTCCTTTTGATTTTTCAACTGACTCACCAGTTGACTGATCTTCATAGCTTGCTTCCATGTCATCATCATCTTCTGTTGATTTATTGAGACTCTTTTCAACAGACATAGTTATATCCTCACTTTCTGATTTAGACATATTTGTGGTCACATCTTTTTAGTAGATTCATCACTAGATGCCACATTTTTACTTATCTTTGCAGCTTCAACTTCATCACTCTCACTAACATCATCAAGATTAATAGTTGCTAAAGGAATTCCTTCTTTACTTTTATAGCCTGGGAGTTTCATCATTTGCTTCAGTTTTGCACTCTGTCTCCTTTTTTAGGGCTTGACCATAGGTGCCTCGGATGCTTCTTTCTCTCCCTTAGATTCACCTTTCAAGGAGGAGGAACTCTTCAATGGGTTGTCTCAACTTTCACCTTCTTCTTGAGTGATTTGGAGGGAATGGGCTCAGGAGACAGAGATTCTTCAGATTGTGATGACTCATCCTTCAATATACTTGTTTTCCTCTCCCCTTTGCCTGCCCTTGAAGTCCCTTTACTACTGCTACCAAATATTCTCAATTTCTTGTTCTCCATGGGGTTCTTCTTCCAATTGTCAAACAATTCGGGCGACATGATTTTGTGGACATTTAGGGTTTCTCCCTCATCATCCCTAATCTTGGTTTTTAGCTTTTTCTTCAATATGATACTCAAAAATCTTCCATAGTAAACTTTCAAGACAGGTTTATTTGATGCCTTCACTTTCCTGGCTTCTTTGGCTAACCAATCAGATAATATAGCTCCAAAGTTTATCTTCCTCTTCATGACAATGGTAGTTATAATCTTCAGTTGCAGATCACTCAAAATATCATGGGCGGTATCTTTACATAGAATACATTTGCCCACAATTTCAGCTAGGAATTCGAACTTCTCAGGAAATTCCTTTTTCTTCATTCCTTTTAGATGGGGATTCTTTACATAGCCTATCAATTTCTTGCCTTCATCAGAATCGATTTCTTCTAGGGATGACAGACCTTGGTTGGTAGATCCAGACATTAATTAATTTATGTAGCATTTATCTTCAGTTTTATTCCACAAACTTTAGTAGACAGAACATCACTATCGATTACTGCATTCTGGTAAAATTCCTTGATACGATCAGAGAAGATCTTGGTGTTTGACCCTAAGTATTCTGAGAATCCTGCTTGCTTCACACTTTTAAGGATGTCCTTGAATTTCTCATCTGATTCTTCAAATTTGTTGAAACTAAGTTGGATATCTGATATGACTTAACAGTTTTCCATAAAAAGGGTTGAAGAATACTTGACTGTTGATAAAGATTTGAAGCGATAAGGGTTTTGAGGCTTCTGGAGGTTACTAGTTTTGGTTTGCTGAAGATTTAATGATTTTAGAGTTTTGAGAGATGAACACAGCTTTATGAGAGAAACACTATTGATAACTGATCGAAAAGAGCAACTGTCAGTATTTGAATTTTGACTTATATCAGTTCCCTCTTTTTGTCAAGTACACGTGTGAGAAACCCATTTGCTGAACGTGGCCAACTTTGTTAAAACTTCCATAACTGCTGCTCACCAGTTACTCTGGCCTAAGAACGTGGCCCATGTCCTTTTGACTCTTGACTTTGCCCGTTCATAGAGTGACTTGATGTGTTTGATTTTCACTCTACGATCATGTCTTTGAGAATGGAACTTGGTTACTCCTACTGCTGCTCAGATGCTGACTTGCACATATCTCAATGAGTGCAGACTTTAATGAGAGAGTCTCCATTTAGGCTTGTAGTGGCTTCCTTCTAGAATAAGTAATCTTTAAAGGAACCTTGTTTTCTCTTGACATCTGAAATGATTTTCTTTATGCTTTGCATTTGATCCTGTAGTAGAGTTTGAATCACTTGCTTAGTGAAGACTTTCCTTTAGGACCAACTTCTTTCTCTTCTAGAGAGTCCCATGATTAACTCTTTTTTAAGGGATCAACTTTTCTCCTTTATTTCTTTTACATCTTAAGCTCTGGAGAAATGTTGGTGATGCATTCTCATTTAGTCTTTCGACATGACTAAGGGAGCTCAGAAAGGGCAAGCCTCTAGGTTTGACACTTAGGACTTGGTTTGTCTCTGAGGCGCTTGTCTGAGGAAGGACTATTTGGATATGGTGTAGAGAATATCATCACTATACTCCTTGGGTTTGGTTAGATATGAAGTACGAGAGTAGTGTTTAGTAGGCTATAATCGTAAAGTCAACACACTCTATAATCATGATGTCAATCACAATGTCTCTACGACTTTGAATAGTATGGTTGATCTGGTTTGACAGTCATAGAGTTTTGAAATGAGGATTCATTTGGTTCATCAGTCAGAGAGTTTTGAGACTCTGAGTCTGGGACAACGTCATGTATGATGGAGTGCCACCTTAAGGACTATAAGAGCGTCATTTTGCTTGAGTCATGAAACAGTTGAGATTTACAGGCAAGGACTTGATTTGTCTCTTAACATGCTGGAGAACTTTTGACTCGGCATGCTCACATACCATCTGTTAGGCTCAAATACTTTCTTCTGCACCAAAGGCCGTAGCTTTGTAGCCCTTCTCATTTTCTCCTTGAACTGAGCATTGCTGAACTTATCAGATGGTTGCTCCCCTATAATTGATACTTTCAATCTTAGATGATTGTCCATCATTCTTCATCTAATCGTAGAGTCTCTTTAGCATTGGTTACTCTATGATCCTTTTCTCTACACAACTACTGTAGAGATGATGAAGTCTTGAATCCTTGGTTACTCTACGATCCTTCCATTTATACTATGATCGTAGAGTTGATGAAAACCTGGTTTTTGTACTGCTTCTTGAGGAGCTTTATTATGCTGTATGGAGCTCCAATTTCTGAGAGAGAGATTTATTGGAGAATCATACCTTTGCCGTTTGCCAGAAGTTTGTTGATGAGAATCGTCCTTTTCTAATTTCTTCCTTGAATGTGTTTGAGTGAGGATAGAGCAATCATGATACCTACAGATTAAATAAATTTTTAACTTGGTACCCAATATTCTTTGGGTCCTGTGGGGTTAGATCTTTTGAAAACTTAAGTCTTTTCCAGACTGTAGTTTTACAATTTTGCATTACGTAGCTTATATGAGATTATAATTAAACATGCTCCATGAGAGTGTGTGTGAGAGCACATGTGTGGAACTGATGTAGATTCTCAGACCTTTCCTTAGATGAGTTCTTACTTTTTATTATGTTCCAGGCATTTGAACCTTAGTAGAGTAGTGGTCAGTTCTGTGAGTTGAACCTAGATGGTTCGTATAATTGATCAGTCTCTACGACCCTTCAATATGCAACGGCAGACATGACTACACTCTACGACTTATCAAATATTTAGATCATGAAATAATGCATCACTCATCATGTAGAGTGTGAGAACTTAAGGTAGGATGTAAATAGCTCATTAAGCACAATCTTTCCATAAGCAGCAAAGTTAAATAGCAGGAGATGAAATTGGTAAGTACAATCCCTACTTGGTTTTCCACATCTAAGAATAAACTTTCAATGTCAAGATAAATAATTATGAGTTTTTATCAGTACACACAATAGCAATTGCAAAACAGTTCAAGCACACTTTTACTCATTTAGCAAGAAGATAAGAGAAGACTCTATTTGCACAGACTTCAGATATTCATCTCAAGAGTTTTATTTTCAGCCTCAAATATGGATAGACAGCAGAGTGATTGTTAAACCATTACTCTCACTTTCTTTTTTTCCCTTTAGGGTGGAGAATGATTTCTTGATATGCTACTGAAGAGTGAAGACATGTATCCATGCAATACATATTAACAGTTAAGAATATTTTCAGTTTAGGGAGTCAGAGATAGATACCTCACTGATGTCAATTTCTTGACAGTCAGTGGTGCTGCTAGTAATGATGCACTTCCTTGTTAGTTGATAATTTGAAATTTCTTAGGCCATTTCTAGTTTCATCATATGTTTTTTCATTGTACTACATTAGCTGATATATTGAGCACATCTTTGAATTATGTTGAGAAGCTCATGGATTCGTTGTTGTAAGTGCATTGATGATGGCGCATTATCATTTAGATATATCCTTGATCATCATTTGTAGGGCTTCACAATATTTTAGGTGGAGATGCAGATTACCTTTTTAATTGAGAATATCTTCGTTCTTGCTGCATCTGAACTATTTCCTCCTCATGAGATGATCGATATGCTTTAATGACATCAACATGCCTGGTGATGATGATTTTTTTCATTTAAGCCCATGGAATAGCTTGGATAGCTTAGGATAGTGTTTCCTGCACATACAATTTTCAACTTGTTAGCTTATTGTCTTGTTAACCAATACCTAGACTTAGAACTGATCTAACTTTGTGTCATGGATCTACTCAAAGCGTGAGCTTTAACATATTTATGAGGACCTGCTTTGATACCAATTGTTAGTTCCCAAGGACACAATAAGGATCTAGAAGGGGGGGTTGAATAAATCCTTTAAAAACTTTTCCATTTTTATTCATGAAAGTATAACAGTTATGAATAGAGAATCAATTCATGCATAACAGAATATACATTAATAGCCCATTCGTAGATGTAAACATAATCTCAGTTCAATCGATAAATCTATGGTATGGTTGATAGCAGATATAGCAATTATTGTACATAATATAAATGACATAAAGTAAATGACACAAGAGATTTTAAGTGGTTCGAAGACTTAATAACTCCTACTCCACTCTTCTACTTCAACAAGTAGGAATCCACTAATTGTTTTAGTCACAAAGACAAGGACTCTCCGCCCACCTCAAGTTTAGCAGACAAGAGTTATTTTTAGCCAATAAGGCAAGGATCCTATGACCCTCCTCAAATCCCGCAGACACGGATCCTCTGACCCCTCATGTGTCCCACAGACGTGAGTTGTTTTTAGTCCGTCGGACAAGGATCCAATGACCCTCTTCAAGTCCAGCAGACTTAGGAAACCAGTTCACAAAGAACTTTTCTAGGCCAGCAGCCTTGGAATCCTGTAGACTAAAGCTAGCAACCTTAGAATCTCTTGTACCCTTTGGTACTTAGCAAGCCTAGCATACTTGACTTTGTTTAGTCACTTAAGATAAGAACGCCCCGCCCTCTTTGGTGTGTTGATTGTTTGTTGGGTTGTGCTGCCAATATCAACTTTGATCTCCTTCTGGTAGTTGGTAACTGTTTGTGATCTTCTTCTGGATGCTGTTGATGATGGTCGTTGAAGCCCTTCCTTCTTCTGGTACATAGCAGATGCAGATGATAACTTTTGTTGAACACTAGTTAATTGTCCAAGTCAGTTCTTTATCTATTCAGCCCATAGTGTTCCGTGCTTGCTCATAAAGTTGTCCATTCTGGATCTGGTTATTCTAGATCTTGGCTTCTTAGTCATTCGACTCTTAGCTCATATACTAGCCCTTTGGCATACCTCTCATGTTACAGCGAAGCTTCTAGTTGTGTTTATAATCAGTGTTCTTGCTCTCTTGCTTACTGCATTCCAACACTCACTCACATTCGAATGTGGTTTTCTCTTTTGTAGTTCTCCATTTTCTTCCCGTTGGAAGCTTGCCGTTGATATCTTCCCGTTGCACTTCTTTCCATTGCAGACTAACTTTCTGCAGACTTGTTTATTGTACCATTGAGTATTTTACTTCCTTAAGTCTGCTAGTGATGGTTGAGTCAGCATCTATTAGCTGGTACTAAGATAGTGGAGTCTCATGCGCTGCTTGTTGACTGCTGCAACTATAGCTGTTTGAACCCCACTCAGATTGGTTCTTTATTTTACTCAATTAATTACTCAGCCGCTCATCTTGGGATAAAAGCCCTAAGTGCTCTAATACTTTTAATCCAGCTTGCACTTAATTACTTTGCAATCGTCTGTCTAGGATGCAGCCTGTTACTTGTTTGCTTCAGACTAAAGACTGTTATCTTGGATCGTAGAGTTAACTATTAACTTCAGTTGTGGCCTTGTGTTACCTTGCAGTTCGTAGAGTAGCTGTTTGCACTTGCATTACGCTTTAATGTGCTTTTTACTATACTGCAGTATGTGCTCCCTTATGCTCTGTGATCTCCATTTAGCTTTTCATTCCAGAGCATAGTGTACTATGAACTTTGTTGAGCCATTGCTGCAGTGTGCCTATCATAGAGGACTGCTCTATATTCTTTAGGTGTTGGTTCTGGTGTTGTGTCATAGAGGACTGCTCTATGATGTTCTGTTTGTCGTGGCACCTTTAATGTAGAGGACTGCTCTACTTTAATATTCAGACATTCTCTCTTATGCCTTGTCATAGAGTACTGCTCTATGATCTTCTTGTTGATTTGCTGAGACTGTTAGAGTGCCTTTGTTGTCTTAGACTCAACTTTACGATCATTTGATCTTGCTGTAACTTTCCTACTCTATGACCTTTGTCTTTGATGCAAGTTTAGAGTCTTGATGGATCATAGAGTGATTACTTGAGCTTGTCCTGTGATCTCTGTTATGGCTTGATGCTTTGGTTGTGCACAGAGATCTTGCTATGTCTGATAGCTCATGCTCAGCTTGCTTGGTAGAGTTGAAGATTGCCACTTTAACTTTGGGTACTCCAGCATAGACTTCTTTACTTTGTTGCTTGGTTGTAGGCTGTTTAAGGGAGTCGTAGAGTGGCTGACTTGGACTTACTCTACGAACCCATGTTAGCACAATGATTTCCTCTTTGCAGTACACACTCTACGATCCTGAGTAAGCTCCTTGTTCGGCCGAGCCACACTGTGATGCCCCCAAATTCGAGTACCTCAAACCCGAGTTCGGTGCTACACGGTACATCCCATTCCATACAACATAATAGACATGAATGTAATTACTATATTATTACAACACGTTTTACTCTCAATCCCAGGTTCTATTACCATAACATCATTCCAAATATATAATAAGTGTTAATATTACAACATTACTAATACAATTAAACTACGACGCCATCTAGACGTTCATCTTGCCCTTTCCCTTGTCCTTACCAGAACCTTCAACCCGCTCGAACTTAGTTGCAATGTGTAATATAAAGCAAGAATGAACATTCAATTGCCCAGCAAGTGTAACAGTTGGATAACAACAATATCAACAATCATATCATTTCTATTCGACAACTGAACAATAGTTGTGAAATATTATGAATAAACAGGAATAATACTTTGCTTTCGTTTTAAAAATATATTTTTGAAACGACATTGAGTGGTCATAAGACCTTGAACTTTCTTTTGCTTTCTTGAAAAGGTACACAACAATATAACTGCAAACCGTCTTGCTTACGAGCACTTCTAGGTGATCAGCCTATTATACTCTATGTTGATCAACACTCTAGCTGGAAACGACTATATGAGTTTGTTTAGGCGCTCGATGCCTTGTCAGAATAACTGACTAAAAACTGCCCCTAATATTAGGGTTGTTCATCTCATTCATGTCTCGGAATCCTAACCAAAGAAATTCGGTTGGATAGCTCTACTTAATCATCAATAACATTTCAATGATTTATTATCAAATCAATAAAACATTTTAATATCTGTCTAGCCGAAACAAATGGCATCGACGTTCTCTATAATAATTCATATATATGTGAACTTGAAAGCTTCAACAATTTATGTCATAACATAGCTCGAATACTTGTGTAAATATTAAAAAATTTACATAAGTAAGGAATTCACACAACCATATATGTATTGGGTAAATCGGAACTTCAAACATCGTATGAGAGTGATGAGAATATAATCAAATGAATCAAATAAACTTGCCCAATACAAGGGTTAGACAAGCGTTAGAAAACTTGCCGTAAGCGTTTGCTACTACTTGACGTTAATCATCCTTTAAAAATCCTACACATTTAAGTACGTATCCACATACCAATTAGCCACATAATTGATGCTGAATATTGGTTTACATTACACTATAATGTTTCATTCTAATTAGAAACATAATATCAAATAAGGTTACACACATTTGATACGACGTTTCGACATTCGCACAACGCACGCCCGATTCGTCTCATATGCATAAGTTTAGCATGCTTATACACTTGTCTAATTCATCATTGATTAATGCTAAGAGTCATTATAAACCATAATGTACAAGTTTTAGAACTTAAAACAATAACTTTTAGCGTTGGAAACATTACACGTTACATACATGCATGTATGACGCCCTCTTTTTGCTCCCTAATGCACAATAGTCCTAAAAATGGCCAATTTAGAAATTGATCAAGGCATTAAATTACAGTTCTAAATATTGAAAGTTTTAGTTCTACTTCTTAGCTTTCCGAATCATCTTGAATCATCCAAAACGAAGTTCGTATGAGAAAGTTACGCCCATTTTAGTAAAGGAGGTCAGAGCTGTCAAGCCCATGCGCCTAGCGCGCGCCCAGCATGCCCAGCACGCCCAGCACGCCCAGCGCGCCCGCGCGGCGCCCCACCGCGCCCGCGCCCATGGCCTGGCCCCAAGGCTTGGTTTCCTACACGTTTTGGTAGTTTGACATACAAACTTCAAACCTTTATAACTTCTTCGTTATAAGTCAGAATTAGTCCGTTCGGGAGGCTATGGAAAGCTTATAACATGAACTACAAAACTCTCATGGATTCATAATTTTACAGATTCATCTACTAGCCATAAAATTGGCCCGAAAGTCCCTCCAAGGCTAAGTTTTCACTATTTTGGACAGATTGGACACCTTTTCTCCCAAATGCCATAACTCCCTCATCCGAGGTCGAAATGCGTTTGTTCCAAAGCCTACGGCTTACTAACGCAGGGTACTATACTACCCCAGAAGCTTAGAATTAAACACATAACACACCAATACCAGAATTAAAACAAAGGACTGTTCATACCAGTTTTCATTATCAAGCCTAGTTTACTAATTCTTTCGCTACAGATTCGTTTTAAGAGCTTTTTACTCCATTCTAATTGGGTGATACTCTTCATTCATAAGAGTATAACATAACACATATAAACACAATATTTAACAACCATGATTAACGCAGTTCTTATCCAAACCAGTCCGTACAGTCCGTTTCTTTCTCCTTTATGCACAAGTATGATTTTCTTTCTTTTGTTCCACTCTTGGATGCTATTAACAGATGTTTTAAGTTACTAAGAACATATAAAATCATTCATTAACAACCAACAACCATCACAACAACCACAAAAAAATCTACCATTAACGGAGCAATAACTTAGCAAAGCTTGAAACGAAGGAGATAAGCTAGGTTTTGCTTACTAACCTCTTGTAGCTTATTCTTCTTAGTGCTAGATGATTAATACAGCTGCTATCTTCCCTCTTCTTCTCCTTCTTCTTCTTCTTCTTCTTCTTCCACCCGTCTCTCTCTCTACTTTCTTTCTCTAGTTTCTTTGCATGTTCTTACTAAGGTCTTGCTTGGAGGAATGAAAGGAATGAAGGCTGAGCTTGGAGGGTTATTTAGTGAAGGAAGAAGCTCAGCTCCTGAAGGAGCTGAGTATGCAAGCAACCACCACTCCCCATGTCTTGGACGAGAGAGCTTGGGCTCTCCCAGGCGAATGTTTGGCCTGGGGTACTCCCCTTCCTTTCTCCCACATTCTTGGTCTCTCCTTTCCCTCTGCCAAATGCTGAAATGTTTTTATTCTTTCACTCCTTCTCCCGCGTGTGGCTCTCTCTTCCTCTCAAACCCACCTGCAGATTTCTCTCTCCTCCTGACCCAACGGGTCATGGATCATGGGTCATGGGTTGGACCCGTGGGTCTTTGGCTCCCATTTGGGCCACTATTCATAATTCTATTGGGCTGCAAATAACCAATTCAGTTGGGCTTCTAATACAAATTCAATTGGGCTCCAATAAAATCCCACACTTGGATTATTAACCCCTCTCATTAACGCTTTGGCGAAATTATGAAAAGTCATAAAATCAAAAAAAGGCGGCGTCTTTGCATAAATATCGCTTTAGCGCTATTTCTCTAAATGATTTAATCAATACCATGAAATAACAACACTCAAAAATTATCACATACACGTCATATGTAGTAATAAAATATTCAAACACATAACACGGAATAATATTAATAAAAGTTCAATTTATTCAATAAAATTCATAGGCTCGTGTTACAAAACTACCCACGATCCGCGATCGTTACATTCTCCCCCCTTATAAGAATTCTGTCCCCAGAATTACGACATAAGGTTAAATAAAAAGATGGGGATAATTTTTCTTCATCTTATCTTCGAGTTCCCACGTCGCTTCTTCAGCATTGTGGTTCCTCCATACTACCTTCACAGAATATATTGTCTTACTTCGTAAGACTTGCTCTTTCCTATTAATTATCTGAATAGGAATTTCTTCATATGTTAAGTCTTTCTCAACCTGAATAGGTTCATACTCTATCACATGCTTATAATCTTGCTTATAGGGTCGTAGTACTGACACGTGAAACACGTTATGGATGTGTTCTAACTCAGGAGGTAAGGCTACCTCATAAGCCACTTCCCCTACCCTTCTCAACACTTCAAACGGTCCTATAAACCTCGGACTCAGCTTCCCTTTCTTCCTGAACCGTATCTTCCCCTTCCAGGGAGATACCTTCAAGAATACGTAGCTACTGACATTGAAGTCTCTCTTCTGTCGATGCTTGTCTGCATATTTCTTCTGTCGATCTTGGGCCGCAATTAGTCTTGCCCTTATCACTTTAACGATCTCCGCAGTTTGCTGTACCAATTCTGGTCCCAACGACCTCCATTCCCCTACCTCATCCTAACATAGTCGCGTTCTACATTTTCTCCCGTACAACGCTTCGTAAGGCGGCATGCCTATACTTGCGTGATAACTATTATTATAAGCGAATTCAACTAAAGGTAGGTGGTTGTCTCAATTCCCTTTAAAGTCCATCACACATGCCCGTAACATATCTTCTAAAGTCTATATCGTCCGCTCGCTCTGCCCGTCTGTTTGAGAATGATACGCTGTGCTCAACCTCAGCTGCGTTCCCAATTGCTCTTGCAGACTCTTCCAAAAATTTGACTTGAAACGCGGATCCCGATCCGACACAATCAAAATTGGCACTCCATATCTAGAAACAATTTCCTTAACATAGAGTTTAACTAGATGGTCTAATTTGAACCTAATTCTGATTGGTAAGAAATGCGCCGATTTCGTCAAACGATCCACTGTGACCCATATAGCGTCGTATCCCTTCTGCGTTATCGGGAGTCCTACCACGAAATCCATCGTGATATGCTCCCACTTCCGCTTTGGAATCTCTAAGGGTTGAAGCAACCCACTTGGTCTCTGATGCTCGACCTTGACTCTCTGACAAGTCAGGCACCTACTAACGCACTCTGCGACTTCTCTCTTCATGTTCGGCCACCAGAAATGTAGTCGGAGGTCTTGATACATTTTTGTACTTCCCGGATGGATCGAGTACCTCAAACTATGGGCCTCTTGCAAAATCTCCTCTCGTAACTCGGGTACTGGCGGTACCCAAATTCTTCCTTTAAATCTCATCACTCCATCATTATCTAGTTTATACTTAATTTCCTCTCCTTTGGAAATTCTCTGCCTTATTCCCTCGCACTCCTCATCGCTGAGTTGTGCTTCTTTTACTCGGTCTAATAAGGTCGGACGAGTCTCTATCGTGAACAACTTCTCCTCCGATTCTGTCGGGAACCTCACTTCTATCTCCAGTTTAGTCATCTCTATTATTAGCTCATCTTGAGCCGTTAACATTGACAACTTCCCCCGACCCTTCCTACTTAAGGCGTCAGCCACTACATTCGCCTTCCCCGGGTGATATAGAATCTCACAATCATAGTCTTTGATTAATTCTAACCACCTCCTCTGCCTCATATTCAACTCCTTCTGTGTGAAGATATACTTTAGACTTTTGTGGTCTGTGTATATCTCACATTTCTTGCTGTATAAGTAATGCCTCCAAATCTTCAGGGCAAACACAACTGCTGCCAATTCGAGGTCATGAGTAGGGTATCCCCTCTCGTAATCTTTCAACTGTCGTGACGCATACGCAATGACTTTACTGTACTGCATAAGCATGCATCGAAGTCCCTTGTGTGACGCGTCACTATAAACTACAAAATCACCTGTATCATCCGGTAAAGATAATAGTGGCGCCTCGCTCAACCTTTTCTTGAGCTCTCGGAAGCTCTCCTCGCACTTCTCCGTCCAAAAATACTTTATCGCCTTCCTTGTCAATTGGGTTAATAGGGTTGCTATCTTCGAAAAATCCTGAATAAATCTTCGATAGTAGCCCGCCAACCCTAAGAAACTACGTACTTTTGTCGGCGTCTTCGGTTGTTCCCAGTTAATAACTGCCTCCACCTTCGCTGGATCTACAGATATACCGTCTTTGTCGATCACGTGCCCCAAAAAGTGGACTCTCTCTAGCTAAAATTTGCATTTTGAGAATTTTGCATATAACTTCTCCCTCTTCAAGGTTTCCATCACTATTCTTAGGTGTTCAACATGATCTTCTTGGGTCATTGAGTAGACTAGAATATCATCTATGAACACCACTACAAATTTGTCTAGATGCTGCTTGAACACTCTATTCATTAAATCCATAAATGCGACTGGCGCATTCGTCAACCCAAATGACATCACCAAAAACTCATAATGGCCGTAACGAGTCCTAAACGCTGTCTTAGGTACGTCCTCTCCCTTCACCTTCAACTGGTGATATCCTGTTCTTAGATCTATTTTAGAAAAGTATTTTGCCCCTTTCAACTAATCAAATAAATTGTCGATCCTGGGCAACGGATACTTGTTCTTGATCGTTACTTTGTTTAACTCCCGATAGTCGATACAAAACCTCAGTGATCCATCTTTCTTCTTCACGAATAACACTGGCGCTCCCCATGGAGACATACTTGGTTGGATATACTTTTTATCTAACAATTCTTGCAGTTGAACCATCAACTCCTTCATCTCTACTAGCGCTATTCTATATGGTGCCCTTGAAACTGGCATCGTTCCAGGCACTACGTCTATTACAAACTCGATCTCCCTATCTGGCAGAAGTCCTGGCAATTTGTCTGGAAATACGTCAGCGAATTCATTCACGATAGGCATCTGCCCCATTTCGGCTCCCTCTCGTTGGGTATCAACAACATGGCACAGATAACCTACACATCCTTTTCTTAACAGCTTCCTGGCTCGCATCGTCGATAGAAAACTCGAACGTCTAGGAGATTTACTACCGTAGAACACTACCTTAGACTGCTTCGAAGTCTGAAGGTTTACACTTTTCTTCTGCCAATCGATTACTGCCCCGTGGTTAAATAACCAATCCATTCCCAGTATCACGTTAAATTCTCCCAATTTAATCAGAATTAAATCTACCAATAACTTATTCCCTCTAATTTTGACGCAACAATTCCTATGAACATGTTCAACAGGGATTACTTCCTTATTCGCAACTTCTATGTTCAAGGGAGACTCTAGTTTCTCTAGAGGTAAGCTTAAACGTTGAGCAAATTCACATGATACAAAAGAACAGGTCGCGCCCGAATCAAACAACACATATGCATTAATATTATTGATCGGAATGATACTTGAGACTACGTCTCCTGATGTCACTGCATCTTGGACCGTCATATTGAAGGTCCGGGCTGTTGGTCTACTCGGTGGAGCTGGACCAGTCATAGTCAGCTTGCCACTGCTATTCCCATTGCCTCCCTCGTCTGTCCCCTTCTTTGGGCAATTCCTTGTCATGTGGCCTGGTGCTCCGCAAACGAAACATCCACCGATCTTCTTTGGGTTAGGGCAGTTAGGAGAGATGTGTACCTCCTGCCCACAGTTGTAGCATAACGTCCTTCCCTTCAAGCAGACCCCCAGGTGATTCTTCCCGCAGGTCTTACACGGCTCTACCCTCTTCTTTAGGTCTCCTTGTTTATTCCCGGTATTCCCCGAATTGTTCCATTTCCTCTTCTGGTTACTTCCACTGGCTATATCAGTCTTATTTCCTCCTTCGATCTCACCCTTATTCTTCTTCTCCCTATTGTAGAGGCTCAGCGCCTCACTCCCCCCTTCGGCTATAATAGCCTTTTTTCAGATTGATCCAAAAGAGTTAATCTGCAATACACTAACCTTTTTGTAGAGCCAGGGTTTTAGGCCCTGTTCAAAACTCCTCGTCTTCCTTTCCTCGGTGTCCACTTGGTGTGGAGCAAACCGAGCCAGCTCGTTGAACTTGGCAGCATATTGGGGTACTGTCAAGTTATCTTGTTTTAGTTCTAAGAATCGCATCTCCATGCGACTCTGTATTCTCTTGGGAAAGTAGTTCTCGAAGTACAACTCCTTGAACCGTTCCCAAGCAATGACTCCTTCTCCAGCCCTATTCTGGTTTGCTTCCCACCAGAAATTAGCTTCCCCTTTCAGTAGGTAGGTAGCAAAAGTGGTCTTTTGCTCCTCTCCAACTCCAGCAATGATGAATGCTTTCTCCACCTCCTTAACCCATGATTGAGCCTCTATAGGCTTGGTGGTCCCCTTAAATTCGGGCGGTCCCACACTCTTAAAGTCCTTAAAGTTGGCAACACGCGCAACTGGAGGAACGACAGGTGGTACGGTTGGAACTTTGTTCAAAGCCCCTACTAGTAAGTCTATGAATTGCTGCATAGGGTTTTCTGTTTCCTTAGTATCACTCTCATTATCGGATTCTCTATCCTCATTCCTCTGTGTTCCCTGTCTTCCTCTTCCTCTCCATCTCGGCGGCATTTTTCTGTTAAACAAATTATGCCACTATTAATCTACTATTCATCCTCAAGTATTTTATTAACACAACACATACACATACTCATCACAAAGCACATTTAATAAACAAACTTATAATAATATGCTTCATATTTCATACATCTTGTAACACATAGCTTTTGCTATTCGCATACAATATATCCCTCTATTACTAAAAAGATGGGATTTACACCAGATAATCCATTACATATACAAAATTTAGGATTTACATCCTTACAAGGTACACATCTAGACCTCGTCTAATCACTGAACTAGACCACGCCTAATGGCGTCTGCATACTCGTCCTCTGCTATGGCCATCACCAGATCCCTACTAATGGTGTGCCTGGTCTGGCCCTCCTTTGCTGGGTAGTGGGTCACCCTACGCTGAAATCGCCCATGTGATGACCTGAATGTATAGTTAGACCTATCGGTCCTCACCCTCTTAATCCTCGCCTCTTCTTCCAGGTCATCGGCCCGATCTTCGACCCTGATCCTATCATCGATCTCTGCCTCCCAGTAAGCCTCTAACTCATGTCTCTCTTGTAAGAGTTCTTGTACCCTCGCCTCTAAGGCTTGAACTCTACCTCTTAGTGCTACATTCCATTCAAGTACCACCGTAAACAGATTATTCATGTCTGCCGGTGCCACTTCCTCCTCTTCAGAAGGCACAACATCCGATAATATATCATCTGCTTCCTCCTCATGCTCAGACGGATCCTCATCAAGTGAAAGGTCCATCTCCGGTTCCTCCTCCGGATCTTCCTCCAGGTCATTTTCTATCTGAGCCTCAGCCTCTACTACTAGCTCGGGTGTTGGCTCGGGTGGACCGATCAGCTCCTCGCTTACTACATGGATATCTCTATACTCGGGTCCTCCTCCTGACATCTACAATCCAAGTTACTAACTCGATTAGTACATAGCAATAACATATAATATTATAACACATAACGAATATAGTTTATTTTAGGTATACTTTTAGTTCTTTTGATGAATTTCCTCAATTCACCCCTTAACAACTCTATTTGAGTTCATTTACTAACTTTTTCATTCTCTCTACGGTCATATTCCTAAGGTTTTCCTCAAACTTAAGGTTTATAACTTATCAGCTCTGATACCAACCTGTGACGCCCCCAAATCCGAGTACCTCAAACCCGAGTTCGGTGCTACACGGTACATCCCATTCCATACAACATAATAGACATGAATGTAATTACTATATTATTACAACACGTCTTACTCTCAATCCCAGGTTCTATTACCATAACATCATTCCAAATACATAATAAGTCTTAATATTACAACATTACTAATGCAATTAAACTACGACGCCATCTAGACGTTCATCTTACCCTTTCCCTTGTCCTTACCAGAACCTTCAACCCGCTCGAACTTAGTTGCAATGTTTAATATAAAGCAAGAATGAGCATTCACTTGCCCAGCAAGTGTAACAGTTGGATAACAACAATATCAGTAATCATATCATTTCTATTCGACAACTGAACAATAGTTGTGAAATATTCTGAATAAAC
Organism: Aralia elata; assembly: GCA_034770075.1. Lineage (NCBI taxonomy): Eukaryota > Viridiplantae > Streptophyta > Magnoliopsida > Apiales > Araliaceae > Aralia > Aralia elata. The sequence goes on from CM068385.1 coordinate 72,873,018, forward strand.
AGGGATAATACTTTGCTTTCGTTTTAAAAATATATTTTTGAAACGACATTGAGTGGTCATAAGACCTTGAACTTTCTTTTGCTTTCTTGAAAAGGTACACAACAATATAACTGCAAACCGTCTTGCTTACGAGCACTTCTAGGTGATCAGCCTATTGTACTCTATGTTGATCAACACTCTAGCTAGAAACGACATAACCGTTTGTTTAGGCGCTCGATGCCTTGTCAGAATAACTGACTAAAAACTGCCCCTAATATTAGGGTTGTTCATCTCATTCATGTCTCGGAATCCTAACGAAAGCAATTCGGTTGGATAGCTCTACTTAATCATCAATAACATTTCAAGGATTTATTATCAAATCAATAAAATATTTCAATATCTGTCTAGCCAAAACAAATGGCATCGACGTTCTCTATAACAGTTTATATATATGTGAACTTGAAAGCTTCAACAATTTATGTCATAACATAGCTCGAATACTTGTGTAAATACTGAAAAATTTACATAAGTAAGGAATTCACACAACCGTATATATATTGCGTAAATCGGAACTTCAAACATCGCATAAGAGTCATGAGAATATAATCAAATAAATCAAATAAACTTGCCCAATACAAGAGTTAGACACGCGTTAGAAAACTTGCCTTAAGCGCTTGCTACTATTTGACGTTAATCGTCCTTCAAAAATCCTACACATTTAAGTACGTATCCACATACCAATTAGCCACATAATTGATGCCGAATATTGGTTTATATTACACTATAATTTTTCATTCTAATTAGAAACATAATCTCAAACAAGGTTACACACATTTGATACGACGTTTCGACGTTCGCACAACGCACGCTCGATTTGCCTCATATGCATAAGTTTAGCATGCTCATACACTTGTCTAATTCATCATTGATTAATGCTAAGAGTCATTATAAACCATAATGTACAAGTTTTAAAACTTAAAACAATAACTTTTAGCGTTGGAAACATTACACGTTACATACATGCATGTATGACGCCCTCTTTTTGCCCTCTAATGCACAATAGTCCTAAAAATGGCAAATTTAGAAATTTATCAAGGCATTAAATTACAGTTCTAAACATTGAAAGTTTTAGTTCTACTTCTTAGCTTTCCGAATCATCTTGAATCATCCAAACCGGAGTTCGTATGAGAAAGTTACGCCCATTTTAGTAAAAGAGGTCAGAGCTGTCAAGCCCATGCGCCCAGCGCGCGCCCACCACGCCCGCGCGGCGCCCCACCGTGCCCGCGCCCATGGCCTGGCCCCAAGGCTTGGTTTCCTACATGTTTTGGCAGTTTGACATACAAACTTCAAACCTTCATAACTTCTTTGTTATAAGTTTGAATTAGTCCGTTCTGGAGGCTATGGAAAGCTTATAACATGAACTACAAAACCCTCATAGATTCATAATTTTATAGATTCATCTACTAGCCATAAAATTGGCCCGAAAGTCCCTCCAAGGCTAAATTTTTACTATTTTGGACAGATTGGACACCTTTTCTCCCAAATGCCATAACTCCCTCATCCGAGATCGAAATGCGTTCGTTCCAAAGCCTACGGGTTACTAACTCAGGGTACTATACTACCCCAGAAGCTTAGAATTAAACACATAACACACCAATGCCAGAATTAAAACAAAGGACTGTTCATACCAGTTTTTATTATCAAGCCTAGTTGACTAATTCTTTCGCTACAGATTCGTTTTAGGAGATTTTTACTCCATTCCAATTGGGTGATGCTCCTCATTCATAACATTATAACATAACACACATAAACATAACATTTAACAACCATGATTAACGCAGTTGTTGTCCAAACCAGTCCGTACAGTCCGTTTCTTTCTCCTTTATGCACAAGTATGATTTTCTTTCTTTTGTTCCACTCTTGGATGCTATTAACATATGTTTTAAGGTACTAAGAACATATAAAATCATTCATTAACAACCAACAACCATCACAGCAACCACAACAAAATCTACCATTAACAGAGCAATAACTTAGCAAAGCTTGAAACGAAGGAGATAAGCTAGGTTTTGCTTACTAACCTCTTGTAGCTTATTCTTCTTAGTGCTAGATGATTAATACAGCTGCTATCTTCCATATTCTTCTTCTTCTTCTTCTTCCACCCGTCTCTCTCTCTACTTTCTCTCTCTCTCTCTACTTTCTTTCTCTAGTTTCTTTTCATGTTCTTACTAAGGTCTTTCTTGGAGGAATGAAGGGAATGAAGGTTGAGCTTGGAGGGTTATTTAGTGAAGGAAGAAGCTCAGCTCTTGAAGAAGCTGAGTATGCAAGCAACCACCACTCCCCATATCTTGGACGGGAGAGCTTGGGCTCTCCCAGGTGAATGTTTGGCCTAGGGTACTCCCCTTCCTTTCTCCCACATTCTTGGTCTCTCCTTTCTCTCTGCCAAATGCTGAAATGTTTTTATTCAATGCTTGGTCGGTGATTCTTTCCCTCCTCTTTCTCCCGTGTGCAGCTCTCTCTTCCTCTCAAACCCACCTGCAAATTTCTCTCTCCTCATGACCCAACGGGTCATGGATCACGGGTCATGGGTTTGGGTTTGGGTTCGACCCGTGGGTCTTTGGCTCCCATTTGGGCCACTATTCATAATTCTATTGGGCTGCAAATAACCAATTTAGTTGGGCTTCTAATACAAATTCAATTGGGCTCAAATAAAATCCCACACTTGGATTATTAACCCCTCTCATTAACGCTTTGGCAAAATTATGAAAAGTCATAAAATCAAAAAAGGCGTCTTTGCATAAATAGCACTTTAGCGCTATTTCTCTAAATGATTTAATCAATACCATGAAATAACAACCCTCAAAAATTATTACATACACGTCATATGTAGTAATAAAATATTCAAACACATAATACGGAATAATATTAATAAAAGTTCAATTTATTCAATAAAATTCATAGGCTCGTGTTACAAAACTACCCATGATCCGCGATCGTTACACACACTCTACGATTTCCTTGCAAGCTCTGCGTTGACATGTGCAACTCTACGATGCCAAGAGAGTGCTGTTGAGTGAGCTCTATGATCTACCGAGTCTGTTACTGTGCTTGTCTGGCAGACTCTACGATCTTGGAATTTAGTACTGCAATGCCGAGGCAACTCTACGTCCTGCCGAGAGTGCTTTACGTCTTGCCGAGAAAGTTCTATGAGATGTCGAGGAAGGTTTATGTCCTGCCGAGGAAGCTCTACGTTCTGCCGAGAGAACTTTGCGTCCTACCGAGCTTTACTCTACGTTTTCTTGGCAAACCCTGTGATGGCATACTTGACTCTGCGATGCTGACTGACTGCTCTATGATTCTTCATTTAGTCAGTGCAGTGCTCTACGATCAGTCTGGCCCTTGTTTGTACATATACCATTACAGTACATAAGATCAACATGACAAGTTTGATCTTTTTCTATTCTAAGTCCGTGTACATTAAATTCATTTAAGGACTTTACAAAATCTAATGTTGCAATCATGCTTTAATTAGATAGATATTCATTCAACTTAGATCAACCTAACATATTTGATCTTCTAAGTCCTTGTACATATATTTCATTAAAGGACTTTACAAGGTTTTATCAGTATGAATGTTCTTCTTATCATTTTGTCATCAATCAAATCACATATAATGTATATAGGTAATCACATGCAGATCTTATAACATTCTCCCCCTATGATAATGAGCTTAACAATCTCATGCTGATTACCAACAATATCTATTGTTAGTGAAATTATTGAAATTGGAACTTAATTTGAACTGTTGATCAAATTGGGACTTACTTTGAATTTTTACTGAAATTGGCATTATTTGTTTTCTGCAAACTTTGTTGCTGAAAATTGGGATTATTTCTGTTCTGCAAATTGGGATTATTTGACTTCTGCAAATTATTACAAATTGAGATTAACTGTTGTGCAAATTAGGATTAATATCAGTGTAATGATAATCACATCCTTTGGGTTTATTTTGTGCAATTACAATTTCCAGTTTGTGTTAGTGTATATCATCCGATAATTGTTTTAATTTGCATTTCTTTATGCATTTGCACCTTATTACAGTGTATTTATGCAATTACAGAGTATGTTCATAATTCGATATTGAGGGTTATATATATGTCAGTGTATTAAATCTTCAATTTGGGTTCCTTTTTTTTTGCTAAATAATTTGGGTTCCATTTTGCTTATTATATAGTTTTAAGGTATAATTTGTGTGTTGGTATGTTGGGAATGTGATATTTGCTATTTCTGATAAAATTTATTCAAAAAGTAAAGTAATTTAATTTAATTTAATATAATTTAACTAAATTAATTTAAATTATATAATATAATATAATATTATTTAAAATAAAATAAAATAAAAGTATTAATTAAATAAATTAAATTAAATATAATAACATATAAATAAAAAATAAATTATTAAAAAAGTAAAGCAATATAATTTAATTTAACTCAATTAAATAATATAATATAATATAATATTAATTGAAATATTAAATAAATAAATAAAATTAAATATAATAACATATAAATAAAATAAATTAATTTTAAGAAAACTAAATAAAATAAAATGAAAATAATTAATTAACAAAAATCAGGTGAGTAAATAAAATAAATTAAATTAAATTGTATTACAATATATTAAATTAATTCAAATCATTGAAAATAATATAATATAATAAACTAAGTAAAATTTACTTAGTTTCAATAGTACATCAAATAAAGTAAAAAAACCCGTAAAATAAACTTAGTTTACTTAGTAGATAACATTTACTAAATTGAGTATCATTTAATTTGTTTTCCATTGGTCAAATAAACTAAGTAACATTTGCTTAGTTTTTCACAATTAAAACTGAGTAGCATTAAGTTAGTACCATTTTCTCATAAACTGAGTAGCATTTACTTAGTTTATCATTGAAAAAATAAACTAAGTAGCATTTGCTTAGTTTTCTACAATTTCAATAAACTCCATATATACCTGTGTATGTAGCATAGTTTGAAGCTTAGAAACTCGTTTGACATTTACTCATTAGGAGTGAATGTCGAATAGTCTCCAGTTTGGGACTGTTACTAGATGTTATGTCTCTCACTTAGGGCGACGCCAATGTGTTGAGTACGTTTTTTAAGGATTTTTTGGCTGTTATCTCTAAATGTTCTTCGAGTGCATACTTAGATTAAGTTATCTTAGTCTATTTTTGTACTTGTAGACTATGGGGTGGTGCTGCCGAAATTTTCTTGAAACAAAAAGAAACGTGTTCAACGTGTTGACATTAGTGAGGAGACACATCTAGTAACGGGATAGAAGCCTCACCCTATAGAGTGGAGATACTAGGAAAATATAATTCATGCATGGACAACATACATGAATATCCCTGCTCTGATGTCTTCTGTTTAGTTAAATATGTCTGCCGACCGGAGTTGGATGTATCGTAGGATACCTATTGATGGAAGGGGATTAGTGGAAGCTTACCGTGAAGGGGTATGAAATTTTCTAGACAAAGCAATAGAACATGCTGATGATCCTAACGGAAAGATGCGTTGCCCGTGTGTCAAGTGTAAAAACCTGATTTGGAAGAAAGCCGACGAGATTAAATTCGACTTATATTCCCGTGGCTTTGTGCATGGGTACTCCGTATGGATTCATCACGGGGAATCAGCTGAGTTAAGAGAAGGGATCGACAATATTGTAGAACAACCACCTCAACACTATTCATACGCCGATAATTATGATGTTGTGGAGATGTTGGTCGATGCTATGGCCCTACCAATATTGACTGGGCTGAAAATGAGCATTCGGTAAGCAGTGATTGGCAAGTTCCAAATGATACAACTGCTGCCTTTTACAAGTTGCTATATGAATTGGGGGTGTCACTGTATCCAGGAAATGTTAAGCACACTGGGCTATTTGTAGTGACTAAGTTATTACACTTCGAGAATGAGCACGACTGCAGTGAGAGAGGTTTCAACAATTTGCTTGTTCTTATCAGCGATTTCTTACCCAAGGATCATACTCTGCTCGCGAATTATTATGAAGTGAAGAAGATGGTCAACGGGTTAAATTTGGGGTATGAGAAGATCGATGTTTGTGAGTAGGATTGCATGTTATATTATAGGGCGGACAAAGATAAGAGACGGTGTGACTTGGCATAGAACAAGGGACATCGTACCTAGTTAGCTGACTCACCCAGCAGATGGAGATGAATGGAAGAGATTTGATGAAAATTTCTCACAGTTTGTAGAGGAATTTAGGAATGTGAAGCTTGGCATGGCTATGGATGACTTTTGCCCTTTTAATAATTTTAGTCAACCTTACTTTGTTTGGCCAGTCATTTTGGTCGCTTATAATATTCCACCGTCAATGTGCATGAGGGATCCATATTTCTTCTTGACTTTACTCATACCGGGGGATAAGAGTCCTACGAAAGATATTAACGTGTACCTCAGATCGGGGGGGGGGCGACAATGCTGATTTTCATACACCAGAGCAGCATCGTCGTTCATCTTCGTCCGATGATGATCCAACTACTTGTTTATATTTAATTTTTATTCATTTTAGTTATTCAATTATAGATCATTTGTACATATTGTAGTCTAGTTGAGTCTGTATAAGTTTTGTAGATCATATTGTATATAATTTATGACACATTAGCTTACTTTTGCCCTTTTGATGAGTTAGAGCTATCATTTATAATTGTTAGCTTTTATGTGTAATTGTCAGCTTAGTTATGGTATTGATGATGAGTTAGTACATCATTTTTAATTGTTAGCTTAATGATTGATGATGAGATGATATAGGTCACATCTTATATATATATATATATATATATATATATATATGAATGTCTGTCTGTATTGGGATAAAATAAGTTACAGGTACTGAAATGGGTTTAAACACCTGGAAAGTGCACTTTTTAAAAATATAATAATAAAAAAAACCTTATTTTCGACCGAATAAGGTATTTCCGACGGATATTCCGTCGGAATTAGAATTGCAAACAAATTGGGAAATTTTGTATTTTTAATTCGTCGGAGATAGCTTAAGTCCAACGGAATATTCCATTGAAAGTAAGCAATAAATATTTTTTTTAAAATTAAAATTTCCGTCGGAAGTAGGATATTTTCGGGGGAACTTCTATTGGAATTAGCAAGTAAATGATTTTAAAAAATTCTAATTTTTCGTCGGAACTAACCTACTTTCGACGAAAATTCCGTGGGAGATGATGTTTCGACGGATTGCTTTCGTCGAACATAATTCCGTTGGAGATAGAGTATCGGCGAAGGAATTTTCGACGAACCTTATCTCTGAGGAACTTGATTACGACGGTACTTCCGACGGAATGTTCCCTCGAAAATAAGCTAATTCTGACGGAATAAGCGTATTTCTGAGGGAACATGTCGTTGGACATAAGCCCATTTCTTGTAGTGAAAATTCAACATCATCATTGAGAGTGCCCTTGGGAAAGCATAAACCCTTTATCAAAATTTCAACATCATCACATGTCTTTGAAGACGCTGTTCGTAAGGGCGGACACAAGAATTTTATAAAATAGGGACACCTTTATAATCAATATATATATATAATTATTCTCTTTGTTATACAAAAAAAATCTCATTTATAATATATGCAATATATATATGTGCCCAAGAAGATCTTATGGTACTTTCCTCTTGCGCCGAGAATTCAACAACTATTCATGTCATCCCAAACGGCTCAGCATATGACTTGACATAGAACAAGGGACGTCGTACCTAGTTAGCTGACTCACCCAGCAGATGAAGATGAATGGAAGAAATTTGATGAAAATTTCTCACAGTTTGCAGAGGAATTTAGGAATGTGAAGCTCGGCATGGCTACGGATGACTTTTGCCCTTTTAATGATTTTAGTCAACCTTACTCTGTTTGGCCAGTCATTATGGTCGCTTATAATCTTCCACCGTCAACGTGCATGAGTGATCCGTATTTCTTCTTGACTTTACTCATACCGGGGGATTAGAGTCCTATGAAAGACATTAACGTGTACCTCAGATCGGGGGGACGCTGACGCTGATTTTCATACACCAAAGCAGCATCGTCGTTCACCTTATTCCGATGATGATCCAATTACTAGTTTATATTTAATTTTTATTCATTTTATTTATTCAATTGTAGATCGTTTGTACATATTATAGTATAGTTGAGTTTGTACAAGTTTTGTAGATCATATTGTATATAATTTATGACACATTAGTTTACTTTTGCCCTTTTGATGAGTTAGAGCTAACATTTGTAATTGTTAGCTTTTATGTGTAATTGTCAGCTTAGTTATGGAAGAGATTTGATGAAAATTTCTCACAGTTTGTAGAGGAATTTAGGAATGTGAAGCTTGGCATGGCTATGGATGACTTTTGCCCTTTTAATAATTTTAGTCAACCTTACTTTGTTTGGCCAGTCATTTTGGTCGCTTATAATATTCCACCGTCAATGTGCATGAGGGATCCATATTTCTTCTTGACTTTACTCATACCGGGGGATAAGAGTCCTACGAAAGATATTAACGTGTACCTCAGATCGGGGGGGGGGGGGGGCGACAATGCTAATTTTCATACACCAGAGCAGCATCGTCGTTCATCTTCGTCCGATGATGATCCAACTACTTGTTTATATTTAATTTTTATTCATTTTAGTTATTCAATTATAGATCATTTGTACATATTGTAGTCTAGTTGAGTCTGTATAAGTTTTGTAGATCATATTGTATATAATTTATGACACATTAGCTTACTTTTGCCCTTTTGATGAGTTAGAGCTATCATTTATAATTGTTAGCTTTTATGTGTAATTGTCAACTTAGTTATGGTATTGATGATGAGTTAGTACATCATTTTTAATTGTTAGCTTAATGATTGATGATGAGATGATATAGGTCACATCTTATATATATATATATATATATATATATATGAATGTCTGTCTGTATTGGGATAAAACAAGTTACAGGTACTGAAATGAGTTTAAACACCTGGAAAGTGCACTTTTTAAAAATATAATAATAATAAAAAACCTTATTTTCGACGGAATAAGGTATTTCCGACGGATATTCCGTCGGAATTAGAATTTCAAACAAATTGGGAAATTTTGTATTTTCCGTCGGAGATAGCTTAAGTCCGACGGAATATACCGTTGAAACTAAGCAATAAATATTTTTTTAAAAATTAAAATTCCCATCAGAAGTAGGTTATTTTCGGGGAACTTCTGTCGGAATTAGCAAGTAAATGATTTTAAAAAATTCTAATTTTTCGTCAGAACTAACCTACTTTCGACGGAAATTCCGTCGGAGATGATGTTTCGACGGACTGCTTTCGTCGGACATAATTCCGTCGGAGATAGATTATTGGCGACAAAATTTTCGACGGACCTTATCTCTGAGGAACTTAATTACGATGGTACTTCCGACAGAATGTTCTAATTCTGACGGACCTTATTTTTGAGTGAACATTTCGTTGGACATAAGCCCATTTCTTGTAGTGAAAATTCAACATCATCATTGAGAGTGCCCTTGGATAAGCATCAATCCTTTATCAAAATTTCAACATCATCACATGTCTTTGAAGACGCTGTTCGTAAGGGCGGACACAAGAATTTTATCAAGAAGGGACACCTTTATAATCATTATATATATACATATATAATTATTCTCTTTGTTATACAAAAAAAAAATCTCATTTATAATATATGCAATGTATATTAGTAATGTGTTTTTATTTTATATTTATCATTTTTTTAGAAAAACCTATTTTTTTATAATTTATTTATAGGATATATATATACCTATTTTCTGTATAATATATATATATATATATATATATATATGTATATATATATACACACACACATATCATCTTAAGGGCCTAGGAAGAAGTGAGAAATTAAGGGGTCAAAAGACCTTTCATATAAATGGAGATGTCTCTTCTACTAGACTACCACATTTTAGCTTATATTTATCATTATTATAATAATTTGTTAGTTAATACATTGGTGACACATAAAGAAGTTATGATGAGAAAATTGACGATATTATGTCATTTTATACTGCTATCAATAAAAATATGACCCTTTTTGTGAAACAAAAAAAATAACAAATGAGACTTGTTTCATGTGAATAAGAGCAATAAAATTCACCAAACATGAATTTAAAAGAATATATAAAAATTACTACAAAATAATTTTTTAAAACTTTAAATTTTGAAGTCATAAAGGTTTTATTTATTTATTTAAAATGGCCACTTTCCTCTAATACCCCTGTACAAGTAAAAAATTACAAAAACAGGAGGGGTCACTTGCTCTCCCCGCCCCTCCTCCCCGGCGCCCCTTAGTGGATCCGCCCCTGGCTGTCCGGGATAGATTTTCAAATCATCATTGCATCTTCTGAAAAGGTTCACTAGGCCTGAGATCAATCTTCCGTAACTTTAATACTAGTTGTTGGGAAAGAACCGAGAAACCCGCATGTCACGTGCGCCCACACAAGGCACTAATACATAAGTTTGAAACCTAACTTGATCCAAAAACTTAAGTCGTTAGGTCTTGAACCTATTCACATATATTAGTCTTTTGCTCTTTTATTATTTTTTTATGTGGAACTTCAACTCACATGTTGTGACAACCCAAAAAAAAATAAAAAATAAAAATAAAAATAAAAAATAAAATTTTTTTATAAGATTTATTAATAAAATCTTGAATGATTAAATAAAGGTTAAGATACAAGACCTGAAGTTCGAAAAGTGAGATTGTACTGTATAAGTGAATATGAACTATGTAATATGTGCTTTTGGTGTATAGTAAATATATTAGTATTATATATTTATTATATGTAAGCAATTGTAGCGGCAATTTATTTAAAGGAAATGAGATGAGTAAGATTAAAATAAGTTAAAATAATTTATGATATTAAAATTATTTTAATGTGGTAACTTGGTGGCATTAAATATACTTAATGTATAACCACCGTTTTATTGAAGAAATTATATAATACGTTATTGGATGTAATGTATGTATGTTTCTAATGTAGTGAATATATTATGATATTTACTACAGTTAAATTGTTGAAAACAACTTATAGAAGGGAAAAGAAAATAATTCGAATTTCTCGAAAAATATTAAAATAAGAATTGAGTAAATAAATTTGTATTTTACGTGATAAATATATATATGTATATTTATTGCGTGTGAATAAATTGTTATGAAACAATTTATATTGCGAAGCGAAATAATTAGTTTAAGTATACAAAAATATTGTATACTTTAAATAAAGGATATTAAAATAAATTCTAGCATTGAATTATTGTAATAAAGAGAGAATATTTATTTTAATTGTAATATCTTTTTATTGAATAAATTTTCACTTATATGAAAAATAAAATGAAATGCATATATTTATTACGCGAGAAAATAAAATTGTTATGAACAACTTGTATAAGGATTTGTATGGGGTGGTTTAAGTATATATAATATTTATATACACTTTACCCAAGAGCATTAACATAAATTGTTAAATGAATTTATTTTAATAAAGTAAGGATATTATATTTATTATAATATCTTAAGTAAGTAAATAATTAAATTTACATGAGAAATTATGTGTTGCATATTTATTTGGCATTTATAAATAAATATGTAGTGAAAGTTTATTATGGTATGTTTTTATTTTTGGGATATATATAATTTATATATACCTTAATCAGAGAATATTAAAATAAATTCTTATATGAGGTTATTTTAATAAAGCAAGAATATTGTAAATAATTGTATTTGCATAAGAAATTATGTGTAGCATATTTATTTTATGATTATAAAATAAATATGTAATATAAGTATGTTATGTTATATTTTGCATAATTTATATATCAAAGATGGGTTATATAAATTATGTGATTTCAAGGTGGTAAAATAGTTTTAGAAAAATATGTAATAACTTATTTGATTAAATTAAGTTACTAAGGTTGGGTAATTAAATTACTTAACAAAAATATTTAAGAGAATAATGGAGTCAATTACTTTTTTTTTATAAGCTAGTTATGCAATAAAAAGAAAATCAAAAATGTGGCAACTTGGGAGGGACATTTAAGTCATTTGTTTAAGCAAATTTAGTAACTAAAATAAATCAAAATTGGGCTAAAATAGGAGAGGTGTATCCGGGCAAGGGAGGGAGTATTTAGCACATGGACATTTTAATTTTTAGCCACCTTGCATAGCTATATTACTAACTCCCTAGCCAAGTGTCCCCTATTCTCTAGACTTTGAAATTTGCTAAGATTTGCAAGGATTTTGTAGAGATATCGGAAGGTATGAGAGATTTACCAACACTTGCAAGCAAAAACTCGTGATTGAAGAGAGAGAAGGGGCAAGAGAATGTGGTGAATATGTATAGACATATACAATATATCTACTAACTATTAAAAATCATTTCATTTATCTCTCATGATAATACTTCTTATTAGCTAACAAAATAAGTCCAAGAGAGAGAAAGAGGAAGAAAGAGAAAATAAAAGACAGAATAGAGAAAGAAAGAGGAGCACGGACTGAGAAGGAAGAGAAGAGGAAGTACTAGCAAGCTTAGTCTTCCACTAAGATCAAGAAAGAGCATCAAAGAAGGTATTAAAAACCTTAAACTTAAGCTTGATTTGATTATTTTGCTTGTTTAACAAAATAAGAAGTTATGTTTCTAAACTTTAAAAACTTTGGATCTACATGTTAATAAGTGTTTTATGAGTAGATCTAACTATTTTGAGTGTTAAAAAGTTTGATCAAAGGAAGAAAAGAAAACTATTTTTCTAAAGTTGGAAAACTAGAAAGTTGCTGTCCCTAAACAGAAATTTCGAGATTAGTTAAATTGCTCTAAAAATTCTGAGCTTTTGGTATGTTGTAGTAGACTGAATAAGCTTTCCATAGACTCCATAACGGACTAAATCCAACTTCGACGGAAAGAGTTATGCCATTTTAAAGTAACCGACTCAAAACTGGGAAACCAATACGGTGCAGTCCACTTGAACGGAATTTCTGGACTAATGTGTTCGGAATCTGGAAAACTATCAGTAGGAAAGAGTTGTATTCCTGGACGTTAGCTTCGCGTGGGCTTAAGAATCGCCTAAAAAAGTTTTAAAACGAAAAGGTTATGACTGTTTTAGCGAGAGAGGGTAAAGCTGCGAAAAAGATAAAAAGCGTTATGAACGTACACTTTTGGCTAATTATTTGGACTGCTTAATGAACCCGACATGAGGGTTTCATATTTTGTAAAAATAGTCTCATATGATACGAAAAACATATCAGAAATTCGTTATAATACGATTAATGATTTGAGAATTAAGAAATGAACGAAAGAGCATGTCAAAACTAAAAATGTAAAGAAAAGTTACAAATAATAGAAATTAAAAGTAAAGTGAAATAAGTGAATAATTATTATTTAATAATGATTAAAAAGTGTTTAAGTGATATTAAGTAATAATGATGTAATTACTTAATTTCATTAATATTAAATTAATTATTTATTATTTAATTAATATTAAATTTTAAATAAGTACAAATGTTAATTAATTATTTTTGGAGAATGAATAATTAAAGATTTATAAAGTGAATTATTTATTTATTTTTCAATGATAAATAAATAATTATTTATTATTTAATTAATATTGAATAATAAATAAGTTCAGATGTTAATTAACTATTCTTTAATAGTAAGGAATAGTTAAAGACTAATGAAGTAAATAAATAAATTTTTATTTGAGGATAAGAAGTTAATTAATTATTATATTAAATAATAATTTAAGACAAATGAGATTAATAATTTTATTATTTATTATTTAATTAACTTTAAATAATAGGCAGATGTAATTAGTTATTATTAATAATAACTAAGGATAATTAATTAGTTACTATTTAACTATTATTAAATAGTAATTAAATGAAGATAGAATTAGTAAAATAAAGTGAAATTTAAATAACACATTAATTAGACAATTATAATAAATTGTTTAAAGGTTTAATAAGTGTTTATCACTTAAGGAAATAGTATTGCTTAATTAAATCATTAACCTAAGGTCTATTAAATGTCCAATAGACTTAATGATAATATGAGAAATGAAAAGTGTTATGTGATTTATTGATTGCTATTTAAATAGTATATGATTGAGTATAAATATTCAATTATACGCAATGCTAATTGATAGACCGACATTATCAATGCTAGGTCATTCGAAGAGTTTTAATTAAAGCTAAAAAATTGTAGCTCGTTAAACAGGCAAGTTTCTTACCTTAAACTTCTTACATATTGCAAGTTTCCTAACTCAACTCGAGTTATTACTTTCAAGGCATGTTAGTGAATAGTAATTGATGATTATTCACATCTTTAATGATTATTGACATTCGCACTTAGTGCAATTTGCATAGGTTTATCGGGTATGAAAGGCTGATCACCTTCATTACCAAAGTATTTATTCGTGGTCATTGTTGGCACCCAACGTTATTAATGCAGTTACTCATTTATTGAAATTGAATTCTCAATCTTTCACAATTGTCATGTATTGTTGAAACTTCAGAAAGCTATATTCTTTCCTTCAATCATGATATATCTTTATTGCATTTAAACTTGCTGAACAAAATAGTTGCTCACCCTTGCAATATCATGATAACATTTCAGATTAAAGCCTGAATGCTTAAAGAAGGACAAAGGCAAAGACAGAGTTGAAGATTAGTTTAACGGTTATCTATTATGATAATTTAAGTAAATGAAGGATGTAAATCTTTTAAGATTATAAAGGTATGTATTTAGTTAAGGTTAAAGACCATGGGATATGTTGTAGAATGTATTGTATAAACAATTTATGTGTATATCTTCTGCATTAGTTACAGAATATGAATGTAGATGATGTACCGTAACGTACCAGATCCGAGGTTCAAGGGACCCGGATTTGGGGGCGTCACACTTGTGATATTTTAAGATAAAAATATCTTAAATTAACTTCAAAACGTGAATAATAATTTTATACTTTGAAAGGGATGTAGTATATCTAATCTAGATAAGGTTTATTAAATTTGAGGACTGAAATCGTTTCAAACAAAAGTTTGTTTGGCTTAGAATGTAGGAGAAGTCTCAATCTGTTTTGTTTGGGCTTAGAATGTATGAGAAGTTTCAATCAGTGTTGTAATGAATATAGTACGGGATTTTTTGTGCTCCATTAATATTTTTATTTTATCTTATGCAATAATGTCCATCATTTACCAGATTTTGCAATTGTATAACCCCATATCCATTAGATCGACGAAATTTAACATATGTAAAGGGTATTAGTGCTCTAAGGGTATGCCGTTTATTTGGAAGAAAGTGACTATATTGTTCTTAAGAAGATATCACTCACGTGCTTTAAAAAAAAAAAGTAATACTAAAAGTCTCAAATTTTTGAAATAAAAAAATATCTTAAAGAATGTGATTTCATTATATTGAGTTACGTAAATCTTTGTGAATTAGTTATCCTATAAAATATCACTTAAATATTAAATACTAGATCATTTATGACCCATTTGTAACCCCTAACATTAGCCACAATAAAAATAGGTACTACTTTTTTTTCCAAGCTAGATTATTAAATTCTTATGCACTTCCTTTATTCCTAAATTAAAGTTATATTTTAGAATTGAAAATTGTGACGTCCCAAATTCCTGTACCAGTTACGGCTGATTCGGTGGTCACTAATCTTATATATTATCATAACTTGCTCATATTACAAAAAACATCTCAAGAATATAATCCTAATATATTGTTCAATACAGTTTTAATAACTTGTTTATTCCCCAATCACGAATGACTTCAAAATAAATATTAAATCTTATCACAATCTTAGGTCTTACATTAATACTTCATTTAGTGAAAAAAAGGGTTGTCTCAAGGATACATAAATAGGGATTACATATCCCAAAATACCTGTTTCAAATACAAACTCTGTTACCAAATATAACTCCCTTACTATTACATAGTCTTATATATACTTATTTAAGCTACCTATTATGTAATGACACGGAAAATTCTAGATAATATTTAATTATTATAATGACAAATTTTGTGTATAAATTATTTATTTATTTATTTATACTTAATTGTTGTGGTATTAGAATTATTTAATACTTAATAATTTATTAAGTATTTTAAAATTATGTATGGTAAAGGAAGGGATGATGATATACATTATTATAATGATATTTAAATATCAAGAATGAAAAGGAAAGCCAACATGGCTTAATTAAGAAAGATTCTTGATATAAGTTATCGATGTGTTCAAAGAATTAATTATATTAAGGTATAATTAAAAGTGTTATTTAATAACAAATAAAGAAATGGGGTACTATCATGAATTATTTAAATTACATAGAACCATTATATTTAATGATGAGTGTGTTAATTACTTTTGCTAGCCTAATCAAAGGTGGTAACTATAATTCATGAATATTTTTATTTATTGAAAGTCCACAATTATTTATTGGGTCATACTAAGTCACTAGCCTCTCTATTATATTTTCATAAGTCATTGGTTGCTTATGTGAGAGTCTATATTAAGTTAAGTGTATGGGCCATAATAAATCTTCCTTGTATGCTTGTTACATTAGTTGGTGTTAGTGGATTTTCTTGCCATGATACAAGGGTATAATTGGCCCAAGATTAAAACTCATATCTACACTTTTACTAGCTCAATCCATCAAACCAAATAATATGCAAAAAGGGATTATTTGAGCCCAAAAGAATAAAACCATTCCAGCCCATTTTTTTCCTTATCTAATTCGGCAGCCACATTGGGGGTTAGAAAGGAACTGAGTTGGGTTTCAATTAGCAAGATAGTTCACTCCTAGAGTGCATAAGTTAACTGCTAGGGGCCAAGTAGAAGTGTTTCGGGTAGCTTAATAGGAGTCATCTGACTGCTGTATCAGGGGGGATGAATAGAAGCCATAACTTAGCCAAATAGAGCAATGATGGAATGCAAGTTAGGGCCAAGTAGAATGATGAGAGAGAGATTAAAATCAGCCATATGTAGCAGCACATGGCACCCCAGTCCAGTTGGCTTCACACAATCTCTGAGTTTCAAAATCAGTAGCATATAGAGAGAGATTGAGAGCTCGGTGGAAGGGGGAGAACTACGCAACAAATAACCATCAGTTTCTAAAAAGCTATCAAGGTAAACTAATTTAAATCTTTTCCGTTCCATTTTATTATTACTAGTGGACTGTAATGGTCGAGTGACCTGGAATAGACATAGAGAGAGATTGAGAGCTCGGTGGAAGGGGGAGAACTACGCAACAAATAACCATCAGTTTTTAAAAAGCTATCAAGGTAAACTAATTTAAATCTTTTCTGTTCCATTTTATTATTACTAGTGGACTGTAATGGTCGAGTGACCTGGAATAGACATAGAGAGTGTTACATGAATGCAATGACTCATATGCTGACTTTTGGCTACTATGCTAACTGTTAGAAGGTTTAAGTGTTGCTGTGATTATTGCTTCGTGTGGTTGATTGAGGCATTACATGAAGACCTTAATAAATCAAAAGCCAAAAGGATGGGGAAATTAGATAGGAAACTAGTTGTTCTATATAAATAAAACTAATATTCACCAACTATTTGATAAAATGTCCAAGTAAGGGCTGTTATAGTATAAAAGCATGCTAGCTATGAATTAGAGTCCAAAACCATGTCTAGTTGGTTAATATAGTAAGTTAATGCTTCAAGTATATTTCTATGCTTAAGTGTAACATGTTTTAGACCAACTTATATATCATGATAGATTTCTATATGAGCAAAATAAATTAATTGTGAATGTTATAAAGCGGTTGTGTATGACTGGTAATACATGCTTCTAATGTGGTTCACATGCTATAATAAGGTGTCTAATATCTTAAACCTTGAAGGTTAATAGTAGTGAGTCTAAGGTAGCAATTTTAGTGGGCAAGGGACCAAAACAGGGCAGTCTGGGCCTGTTTGAAACATGCCAGACTAAGCCACTATTTTTATTAACTTAAATGCTAGCTAAAGAATTGTTTATAGACTGTTGTGTGTTAACTGTTTGAGCTATCCGGATTTAAAGCTATTCATGTTAAATGCTATGTAAAAAGCTAATCCATGCTTATATGTTGAATAATCATGCTATCCTTGATCACCATGTTACTAAACCATGCTTCCAAGTGGAATTTAAAAGCCTAATAGGGCTGTTTTGAATTAAAGCTAGAATCATTGCATTTAGATGTTTTAAACCATGAGCACATAATATATAATAGGTTCATGTGGTGATAATGCATATACTTGAATGCTTGGGACTGTTTTGGTGAAATGATACAAAATTATGCCTAAAGTGCCTTGTGTGAACTGTTTTGGTGTTAGAGATTGAACTAACTACGTAAGCACATTAATGTATATAGTGATAAAGTTTAATCATGCTTGAAGGTTTATAAAAATGCTAAAAGACCCTTTGAGTTCTATTATGGACTGTTTGTAAAATTATAGCTAAAACTATACCTAAATAAAACTTAAGTTGTGAGATAGCATATAGTCCTTATATTGTCTATTTATACTATTCGAAAGTTGTTCCTTAAGTTAGTTAAGGTCTATGAGGTGTGTGGTGCAATTTCATGCCTAAAAACCAATGAAAGTAAACTTTAAATAGCAATGAACACTAAAATGATGAACCACCATACCTGGACCATATAGACAAGTTTAAATGGTTATAATATAGCATAGGTGAGCTACACAAGCTAAAGAAACCAAGCATATACTATTTTGAGCATTAAACTTGTGAAAAATCACATTTTAAGCCCAAATGTGGGCTGTTTTGTGTAATTTTAATACCTGATCCTATAAGACTATAATAAACTCATATAAAGATGCTAATACATGCTTATAATGGTCACCAAAGTATCCTTCACTAAATAAAATACACATGCCTAGACTGTCCAAGTAGCCAAAACTGAAAAAAAATGATAAAATGTTGAAAATAGTTTTTGCAAAAAGTTAGAAAACAGGCTAGTTTGAGGCACTATTTTGGAGAGCTTAACTAGCATGAATAAGAAACCTAAACCTTGATTAAAATACCTTGATGTATGGTCTAAAATTCCAAATGGTTGAACCAAGAACTTAACCTAGAAATTCACACAAATCACCAAACTAGCCTATAAAATAAACAAAACTACAGATTTTTCTAAGTGTAAAATTGTGATTTTATCATTTTACTTAAAACTCAGTTTTGACACCTTAGACAAGTGAGTTAGAGATATGCTAGGTTATTCCAAGTGTTGGAATGCTACGTATAGAGGAACGTGAGCAATTAATATGTAAAAGCTTGAAAAAAAGCTAGGTTTAAAGAGTTAAAACTAAATCTATGCTTAGCAAAGTCAAGAGAATGCTAAAACTAGTCTTAACTAGTAATAATTCAAGTGTTGGAATGAACCCAAGAGGCCAGAAATGAAATTGGCAAGAATTGGCTAAAGTTAGTAAAAGCTAAAACTGTGGTGAACCACCTAGTTTAAGCACAAATTTCAAGAAGCTCAGAAAGCTTGCTTGAGAACCTAAACCAATGAAAAAAATACTATGGTATATAGTGTAGAAGTATGCCTAGAGTTCATGTCTAAAAGCCTAATACAAAAATTCATCAAAATCAACAAAACTGCAATTTTAGCTAAGTAAAGAATTGTGTAAAACAGCCCATTTGGGGCCTGTTTTTGGATTGCTTAAACTAATAGTTTTAAAGACCTAAACTAAGAATAAAATACTATGCTATAAGGTCTATAATATTGCACAAATCGGAGATTCAAAAGGCTACTACAGAAATTACTAAAAATCTCCAAAAGTACCTCAAAAATCATATTTTTGTGTTTTTGAGTTTTGTTGCAAAAGTAAAGTTTAAAGTTTATAAATGTCTTAGTATGACTAAATGAGATAACAAAGATGTTTTAGGATCTAAGATCTATATCCTGACATGGTGAGACTGAAACTTGTAATTCTTCGGATATGTAAAGGCTATATGTACTATGTGTCTATGGGAGCTATTTATGTACATACTAAGCTGTGAAAATGTATTGAGATACACTATGTGACTATGTATACCTCACTTTATTTGCAAATAGAAGATAGACACATGATTATTTGATGTAGTACATAACATACATGTTAGTCATTGGATATAGCTACAATAACCATAGTGAAGCTATGTGTACCCATAAATATAGACTTTGTGCTATAAGATTACTAAGTAAGCCAATATTGTGTGTGTGTATATATATATATATATATATATATATATATATATATATATGTAGGCTACTCAGTGACAAGATACTTATTAAAAGGTTTAATCGACACAAAAGGAAAGTACATCAACCTTTCTTACTTAAATAAGTTTATGTTGTAAATACTTAACTCGAAGGTTTATCTTTTCAAGCTTATTAAAATTATTGAACTGCAATACTTCAGATTCAATTATTCTTATGATTTTGAAAGTATGTCAATGCCATTATTTGGGCTAGACAAATGTTGAGAGATATATTGATATTTTTTATTCATGAAAATCTCATTTAATATTCTCCAAACCATTTTGTTGTGGTGCAGACTCTTATATAATGCTGTGAATGAACAACCCTTTTATAGGGGTATATGATATCGGACGTTATGATTCCGGTGGACACATAAAGTGTCATATAGACTATTATGTTGTGCACAATATATGTACTTGAGCTAATCACCTAAAGTACAAGTCTAGGGTATATTCAGTTTTTAGCATCTGTTTATATCCATGGATTGCAGTTTTAGTACTGTCAATTCTAGTACAGAGTTCACTGGTCATTTGACCTTACAACATACTAAAGCCTGGTTTTTAAACTCAAAGCTTTTAAAGAACTATTTTGCTCAGTATCTCATGGATTACATTTCCTTTGTCATAAGTATTCCTGTTCCATTATATTCAATTGCTATTTCCTTACTGAGCAAGCTTTTGCTCACCCTTGCGTTGAATATAATACTTTCAGTTAAAACCAAAAAAGCTGGTACGTCAGGAAAAGATAAAGGAAAAGACAAGGTTGCAGAGTAATTCATTTATTAAGCGTCTGTGCTTAACTAAGTTTAAGGATTATTGTAATAAGTACCTTTAGTTTTATGTTTTGTAATATTATTTGGTATTTTAGTTATGTAAAGGTCTTTAGAACTTGGGATTTAAGTTATATTATTATGTAATTTAAGACAGGTTTAAGTTAGTATTTTGATGGAATGAATGGATATAATAGTATCGTGACCACTAAACCCGAGGTAAAGGTAAACCCGGATTTGGGGGCGTCACATATTACATATCATATCATCTATATTATTACAATAGAACAACTAATTCTCAGACATCAGGACACCTTCGTCCTTGCCTTTACCACTTGATCACTCAAATTCCTCATTCCTAGCTAAAAAATATAACACAATAAGAGTGAGCTCAAATAGCTCAATAAGTTTTATAATTTTAATAAAAGCATTTTATGAAAGTTTCTGTATGATGAATAACATTTCTAAAACTTTTAGAGCTTCAGATTTAAGAACATGATATGATTTACAAAATCTTCATTAATGTATGTCATCAAGACCATACAAAGACTCGGATTCACAACTATAAAATGTATGAACGAAAAGCTTTTTACAAATTAACTATATAATCAAAAGAGAATAAAAGTTTGCTTCAAGGAATGTCTAGATTTAAATCCACTTGTTTTCAGCATATTTTTCAATAATCCGTTTCACAATTAAATCAAGCAACCTAAACAAGTTATATCCATAAAACATATGATGAAACAGATCATAATTTTTCTCCCCCTTTGTCATCAGTCAAAAGAAAGGGAGGAGAGTGAGAGAAATCAGAGATAAATAGATCATCCTTAACAATTTTCAATTGCTCCAACTAACCTGTAGGAAGAATCATGGTCACTTTAAGTACTAATAACGGCTGACATATATGAATCAAAAAATCTTTTCTGTTAACCCAAACAATTAATTAATTTAAATTTAAACACATACCAAATTAATTAATCACAGATTCAATGACATGCCTTACTAAAAGAAATTTTAATGCACATTTAATATAAAACATTATGCACACATAAAACTTATTTATGCACATATCAAATCAAATTAAATTATGCACATAAAATCATATTAAACTATGCACTAAATCATGTGACGACCCGAGAAATTGAGTAGCCTTGTATTTAGGGTTTAAGAATATTATTTGATAAAATAATTTTTTTTAATATTATTCTGTATATTTGATTAAAGGTCAATTATTGACCTAATGTATGTGTTATGTGATTATGTATATGTATTGGGAGTTTTTGGGAGAAAATAAATTTTTATGAGAAAAATGCTAAAAGACTATTTATAATGTAATATTCCAAACTTGCAATAAATTTTGTGAATATAAATGCAATTATTATTGAAGTTTAAATTTTTATTCTTAATTATTGAGAAATATATGTGTAAAATGTATAGAAATATATATTATTTGAGTAAGTTTAATAAAGGGGAAGAATGTAATATTCAGAACATGCATTTAAATGAGATAAATTTGAATTTTATCACAAAACAGAAAGGAATTATATCGAACAAAATAGAATAAAAATATAATAATAATAAAAAATAAATAAATAAAATATATATAATTATAAATTAAGTCAAACTTTCAATTGAAAGTTTGACTAAGTAAGTTAAAAGTTAAAAAGATAAAAGTCAAAAAAATAAAAATAAAAAAATGCTAAGCATACTAGCATATTAAGCAAGTAGCAATAAAATTGGAATGGGATAAAGGTGAGGCGACAGTGATAAGGATAAAGCGTTAGGTCGGCTAAGTTTAAAAAAAAATGAAAACTGAAAATGAATGACTCATCACATAAAGAGCAAGCTAGCAACACAAAAAAAACCTCTTATCATGATAAAGGCGGCTAACTAATATATATATATATATATATATATATATATATATACACACACACACACACACCTTGCAGTCTAAGCTTACTTCTAGAGGAAAAAAAATCCAGAAAACAACGTGAGAGATAAATAAGAGAGAGAAGACTAGAGAAATAAATAGGAAAAATTTAGAAGGAATCAAGAAAAAAGAAGAACCAAATGGTATATTTTTAATTGTTCTTTTTATTTTTGTACATGTTATATGATTATGTAATTTTTATATATAGAGTTTGTATACTCCTCAGAACATAGTAAAAGTAATATATGGTGTGTTTAGGCCGGATTAGAAGCAGACCGGTATTTAGCAACGGTTTTTCCGTCGCCTATACAATAGTCGACAATTTTTTTATAAAATAATTCGTCGCCTATTGTATAGGCGACGGAAAAACCGTCGCTAAAGACCGGTTTACTAGCAGACCGGTCTGCTCCTGATCCGGGCTCATTGTGTGTTAATGTAACAAGAATAATGCATAAGAATGTAAAATTTTAGCGAAAACGGGAAAGAAAATCCTAGAATAAAAACTAGAAACCCTAGCTTGAGCATTTGAAATTACAGAATGAGCAAGAAAAATAAATAAATAAATAAATGCTTAATGGAAAATTGATATTTAAGAATGTAAGAAAATATCCGAGTTAAGAAAAATGTAAAATACATTTTCCAAGTAAATAAGTTAAATAACATTGTAAAACTCAGTTAATGGTAGTTGTTGACCAAAGATAAAATTATGATTTTGACCTTCATGAATAATGATATAAGTTAATTGCAGAAAATATTTATTGAGTTGGAAAATAGTTCACGAAAAACAGGCAAGTTTTTCTAACTTGTGCAAAATTTTTATTCTGTACAAGTTCCTTAATTTGTGAGAATTTCCTGAATGACAAGTTCCTAAACTTTAAGCATTTTTGCTTTTAGTATAATTTTCCTGAGTTATGAATTTCATTCATGTTAATTGCCATTATGCAATATTAAATTTCACAATATATTTGCAAGATTTGTTGAATTCTAATTTTTTTAAATGTCCTTGATTTATTCATAATAAAGAAAAAACCATTGTTTTGGCTTACTCAAAAATTAAGAATTTATATTATTTGTTTTCCAAACCAACTTATTTTGAGGCACAATCTTAGACTCAGTTGAACAACCCTATTTTATATAGGGGATATTATTGTCGAAAAAGTTCAGCTTGTAGAGATAATGTTGTGCATAATATAGGGTACGATAGGTTGATCCCTAAAGTGCATGTGAAGAGTTTTTCAGTCTTTATAATTTATAAACACTTATAGAGAGTCAGCAGTTTTTATAACTATAAGACACTTACGTTCTTGATCATTATGACCACTCGACTCAAGAAATTTTTTTTATTTGATACTCGTTAATTTAAATCTGTTCATTATTGTATTATTCATTATTCTCATTCGTTATCCTGATTCAATTTGTATTCAATTATTTGATTTCTTTATAATTTAGTTCTTGATATCTCATATACTTGTTGAGCAAACTAGTTGCTCACCCTTGCGACGTATATATTCTTTACAGAAAAAGACGGATTAGCAAAAGGGTCCCAGTCCAAAAGTAAGGGAAAAGAAAATATAAAAAAAGAATATAATTATAGATAACCATGTCTTATATAAATGTAAATTTTAAGAATGTAAGTAGATAGCAGTAGTTAAGGACATTGGTCGTATTTTTGTACTTGATGTAAATTATGTAATATAACTAGTAGATTTTGAGTGGAGTAATGTATAGTGACTACCATGTCTGTAGTAGTGAGTATTTAGACATGGGGGCGTCACACATAAAACGCAGAAAACACTGATAGACTTTCTTTTTCTAGAATTCTAAATTACGACATAGCGTTTATTTGAAAAGGAGAGATGAAATCTCAAATAAAAGTTTTTCGAGAAAAAGTCGTAAAAATAGTATTCACGTCGAAAACACATTTTTTATTTTTTGACTTTTCGAATTACGTAGTACCGTTTATTCGTGAAAGGAGGATCGGTGGCGAAATCGGGTTTTCAAAAATTGAAAGTCGATTTTTCGGCTAAACGAGCGAATTACGAAATGTAATCGAGAAAATTAGAAAACTTAACTAGAAAAAAATGAGTAACCAATTTAGTTTGGCCTAACTAAGCCAAGGGTTTGTATCGCTTGATTAGGATTTGTATAGCTTGGGTAGGGTTGAGTCATGGGAATTCTTAGGGTTGAGCTTAGGGTTTGACAAGTTTGGTTAGGGTTTGGTCTGGCTTAGCTAGGGTTAAGCCACACTATTGTAAACTTGAAGCCAAAGTCTTGAAATCTCATGTGAGTGGACGGACACTTGATGAAGGGAGAACATAGGTGGTGAGTCATTTTCCATTTATAGTAAGTTTTATCCAAATGAATCGAACCTTAAGTTTTTGTCCCCTCCATTCATTTTATTTTAGCCAAACATAGCCTTAGCTAATCATTTGGTCTTTCCAAGTTAAAGATGTATTACAAAGTAATCAATTAATCATATTGATTAAGTACAACAGAATATTCTTTCCCTTAAAGATTATGAAAATCTCAGATCGAAATTAAGTCTTGTGGATGCACAAACACATAGCAGATATAGCAGTTTAATGTGCATAATGTAAATGACATAAAGTAAACGACACATGATGTTTTAAGTGATTCGGAGACTGAACAACTCCTAATCCACTCTTTCGCTCCACCGAGCAGGATATCCACTAAGGATAAGGTCACTACGACTATTTACAATTGTATTTGGACACTTAGTCCAAGACACTTAGACCTTTTCTAGTTTCTTCAACTTGACAATTCGGTCACTAAGACGAGGATCCTCTGACCCCAATTCGGTCACTAAGACCAGGATCCTCTGACCCCAATTCGATTTGTAGATTAGTATGATGTGCTGCTAAGATGGTATTAAAGGTCCTTCTTCTTCCGGTACTTAGCAGCTTTGAACACTTGTTGAATCATAGAATGAAACTGCTCTATGTCTTCATCTTTTCAGCTCTGAGTGTTCTTAGTGAATCATAGAGTGGTTCTTGAGATTAGCTTTCTGAACTTCCACTCTATTTCCACTACTATCAATCACTTGGCTTCTTAGCACTTTTGCTCCTAGCTCTGCCAAGTTCTTATCATCTTAGCACTTTGGCTCTTTGACTCTTTGCTCTTTGGCTCTTCGGCTCTTGACTCATATCTGCATTCTTCTTGGCATTATAGCTCTAGCTCTTGTGCATTCTATTGCACTTGATTTTTTGCTCAGGCCAGTACTTTTGATCTTTTCATTTCGTGCCATGGCTTCTTACTTTGGTGCAATAACCTTTTATCCTTTTTGATATGGCTGGGATAATTCTTTTTTTTTTCTTTTAGGTACTTCACATCTTCCTTTGAATTTACAATCTCAAAGCTATTTATAGTCTTTTAAAAAGCGTTCCATTGCAAAGTATCTGTTGGTGCCTTTACAGTTCTGCTCCAAGATATTCTCTGACAACTGCTTTGAGGGTAGGTAGACATATAGCTTTCGACTTTGCAAATGTCCCATCAAACTGCAGACTCTTCTACCACACTTCAGAGATGTCACATCTTCATTCTAGTCGTTTAGACATAACTTAATATTGATTCTCTTTCTGAATTTGAAGATGGTGAGAAACATTCTTGAAATCTTTGTTTTGTAATACTCTACAATACTCTGTATATGTCAAACTCATGATCGTTCTGATATGTTCATTAAGCTTGTCTTAATTATTGAGTTTACTAAAGAACGTAGAGTCTTAACTAGCTTCACTTTGACATTCTACTTTATAACTAAACGAGGCAGCTCTACGATCTGCTCTACGATGATCGAAGTAGGTCAACGATCTGCTCTACGATGGTCGAGGCAGCTCTATAATTTTAGTGTCAGTAGAGTGATGAGAATCATAGAGTTGATCTTTCCATTTTGCTCTACGATTAGGACTTCATTACTGCTCTACTGTCTGCTCTACAAATGAGTATTCTTTGATTCTTGGGCAGACTTTAGCAGACTTCTCTTTATTATCTGAACATTTTAGCAGCTCTACGATGCCGAAGATAACTCTACATTCAGGTTATCTCTTTGTCGCTTTACAATATCAGTCGTTGCTCTACAAAATCTTGTTTACTCTGCAGACTGACTTATTCTTTATGAACAGGTAGAGTACTATTGTAATTTAGCCTTTGTAGATTCATTCCAGAGATTCCTTATGATTGAAACTATACTCAAACACTCTTAGAGTATATCCTTCTGTGATCAGTTTCTTCTAGTTAGGCTTTCAACTCATCTCCATGGCTCGTAGGCGAGCTCTATGATCTTTGCCTTGTACACTTCGGTGAATGAGCTGACTCTACTGTTTGTGATCACACTACGATCCGGTAGAGTGACTCTACGATCAATTTGTCCTATCGACTATTCATAAAAAGCTTCAATAAGATCAACCTAACAGTTTTGATCTTTTCTACTCTAAGTCCTTGTACACATTTTTCTTTAAGGACTTTACAAAACTTATCATTACAAATATACTTTAATCATTTGTTCATCAAGTAATGATAGTTAAGATCAACCTAACAGTTTTGATCTTTTCTACTCTAAGTCCTTGTACATATATTTCTTTAGGACTTTACAAAGCTTATCTTTCATAGGTATGCTTTAGTCGATCAGTTCATATATATGTTACATTCATTTGGATCAACTCAGTGAGATCAAGCTAACATGCTTGATCTTTCTCTAATCTAAGTCCTAGTACATTTATCATTTTATTAAGGACTTCACAAAACTTACATTTACAAATATACTTTAAATATCTCATCATCAAATTTCATACATTGGTAATCTCATGTAGATTCTTTAACATTCCACCCCTCAATAAATCATCCTTATCTACATGCAGATTCCTAACAATCTCCCCCTATTTGATGATGACAAAAACACTATAGCATACTATTCAATCAATTCAATAAAATGCATATGCATGAGTGTGAATCTGACTTAAGATACCGTAAGTCACTGTATTGCTAAACCAACAGATATGAATATAATGATGTGCATTCAACATAACCATTCATATATCATTCATAAAAAAAATTATCTAGCAATCATTCATCCAAGCATATTTAAAACTTAAACCATACATCCCACAATTAAAACAGTTCAAAAATAAATTAAAGCCTACCACCACAAATGTAATAGTTAAAACCTCTCTGCTTCCAAATATACTTTCCTTTTGTGGCATCTTCTCTTATGACCTCTCCTCGTCCTTCTTCTTCTTGTGTTTTTTGCTGCCGATGCTACTTGCTTTCACCTGCTGCTTCATTTGATCCTCTTCCTGCTCAGCATTTCCTTCTGGTTCTGGTTCCTACTCTTGTTCCTGCTCTTGCTCATGTTCCTGCTCAGCATCAGCCTCCTTCTCCTTGTCTTCTTCTAGCTCCCCCTCAATCACTGGCTCCTTGCCTTTCTTTGTCAGCTTCTGCTTTCGATCTTTCCTCCTCCTGAATCTAGCTCTTCTCTTATTTTTCTCCCCCTTTTTGTCATCAATCAATTGAGAGAGATATTGGACATGGGTAATGAGCTGTTCAATCAGGTATAATGAGCTATCAACTTCTATCTTTATCTCCTGCTAACTGAGTTCTAATTTTTGTGAGAGGGACTGAGTGAGATCTACCACGTTCTCTGAGAGGGATTGGATGGATTGCTCATTTCTTTTCTGTAGGTTCAGGGCTTCTGTCCTTTGTTGCTCTATAGACTTTAGATGTATTTGATCTTTTTGATGAAGTTTGAGAGACATATTTGTATACAAGTTTTCCAATTAGCAGACTTTTCTCTATTACAAAGAGGTGGCTTGTTTCCACCACCAAACTCATAACTGGTTTTTGGTTTGTGCCATATGATCAACTCAAGCAATTAAGCTTATGTTCAAGAGAACTTGCTCTGATAGCACTTATTGGTTCCCAAAGGCACACTAAGATCTAAAAAGAGGGGTTTGTATAGATTTTTAAAACTTTTGGTTTTAAATGAATTACCAGATATTTAAATAATCTACTTTATTTACTTAAGCACAACAAAATATTATTTGAAAACCCCTTTAAGGATTAACAACAATCTCAGCTCTAAATTTAGTTTAATATAGAATTAAGTCACACACAACAATGAAATGAACTACAGAAAAGTAAATGCTGAAAAGTAAATGACATGAAAGGTTTTTAAGTAGTTCAGAGTATAAATGACTCCTAGTCCACTCTTTTACTCCACGAGTAGGAAATCTACTAAGGATGTTTGGAGGGTCACTTAGACCAGATCACTAAAATTTATTACAACTGAATCACTAAGATTCCTTCGAGTCACTTAGTCTCGGCAAGGGTTACTCAAACCAGGTCACTCAGACCACTTCAAGTCACTTAGACTTGGCAACTAGATGGTCACTTAGACCAATGAATCACAATAGGAAAGGTGATTTATGAGGTGCTACTAAGTTGTGTTTAGGCTCAGCAACTAAATGACTTAGTAGCAGAACAAGTTGTTCTTCTTTTGTAGAGTAGAGCTTTCTTGAGACTTGGGCAGTGGTTTTGCTTATAGTTTGTGATTCTTATTTGATTTGATTTTTCTTGCCCCTTTTATAGTCCTCTTTGAGAGCTTCCCGTTACAAAGTTGCCATTATGCATTCAATGCTCAAATACTCGAAGATTTTAATGTTAACCTTTAAGAGAGCTATGTTAGCTTGCTTTTTAGCTTTGACCTGTCACATTAGTCTGCTGCTGCACCAACCATATGGGTTCTGTCACGTCGCCAAGCTAGTTATTAGACACAACATATTTTGATCTTCGATTTCAACTAAGGATGTTTGGCAATTATCTTGAGTTCTTCAATTTGCAACGTTCCTTATTGTTAGTTGTATGTCAGACCTGACATACTCTACGATTTTGACTGATTATAGAACTATGTAAAGACTGTAGAGTATTGAGATCAATTCACTCAATGATTTGAACTCTACGTTCAGCTCTATGAAGCTTACTCTATGAATATAAAGTTGTTCTACGATTTGCTCTTAGTGATGCTTGCTCTACGATTATTCAATCACTCTGCGATCTATACTTCATTTTATGCTCTTAGAGTGAGCTTTAAGATTTGATTGCAGGCTCTGTGATCTTGTCTTAACTCTGTGAACTTCTGGTAGGCTCTGCGATCATGCATTGAATGCTCTACGATAGGGAGGCTGACTCTGCGATTTACGATACACTCTTTAATTTGATAGAGTAGCTTTGCGATCGCCCAACTTGACTAAATGATCGATTAAATCCTATTATCTATACATCAATTCAGCTCATAAGATCAACCTAACAAGTTTGATCTTTGTATTCTAAGTCTTTGTACATCAAATTCTCATTAAGGAATTTATAAAAACTAATTGGTACAACTATACATTAATCATATCAACATATCATCATCAAATTTAATCATGCAGATTCTAATAAATCAGAATTGTCAATTCTCTTCCAAGATCAAAACGAATATAAACAATAGAGCTTCCCTGTTGAATCTAAATTTTCTTGCACAAAGTAGAGAAAGAATTTATAGCTTCACTTTTAAATTTAAGAAAATCTACCCATCGAGAGTAGTCATTACCCAAAACTAGAATATATACAGCACCACCCATGCTATGTTTAGGGATAGGTCCTATTAGGTCCATATGCAAGAGTTCTAAAGGTCGAGAGGTTGACATTATGAGTTTAGGTTTATGAGATGCATGTATTTGTTTTTTCTAATTCATACACTTCACAAATATGATCTTTTAAAAACTTTAGTTTTGGAAAACCATGAACATGTTCTTTAGATGAGATGTTATTGATTAGTTTCATGTTAATATGTCCTAATCTACGATGCCCAAGCCATAGATCATCATTTGCAAATACAAGACAAACATTATCTAGGTCAGAAAATATGGATTCTGAAATCAAACTGAGATGAACAACCTTAATATAGGGGATTAATTACGCAATGGCGTTAATATTCCGAACCCTAATAAGATTTGTATATGTAAATTATGTGTTTATTAAGTGAAATTTCTTATTCCGACTCTATGTTATGTGATGATATATTCTGATGAACGGCTGTTCAGGTAATCTTTGAAAACTTAATACGATTTGAAAACATTATCGTATACGTTTAGAATTAGAACGTATAACGTAAAACTAGGTATCGAGAAGTTTAAAATCTTAAACCCCAATAAGATTCAAATTTTGTATCATATGTGCTTAAATAAAGATCTAAATGATATTTTGAAGCAGGTGTTTTGTGATTATATCGTGTAAACGATAAATTTGGTCAAATAAATTTTTTTTCGCCAAGCAGCTGTGGCGTGCTTACACAGACAAAATGATTTGTCGTGCTTCCGACGAATTCACCGAGAAACGTCCTGAAAAATTATTTTTAGTAAGCTGCTGTGTCATGCTTCGAAATGACAAAGTGATTTGTCGTGCTTATGCCTTGTCGTGCTTACGCTTTGTCGTGCTTACGCTTCGTCGTGCTTACGCTTTGTCGTGCTTACGCCTGGCACACGCCAGCTTACGCCTGGCACACGCCATGTACTAAAGTGTAATTAACCTAGGTACTAAAGTGTAATTAACTACTTTTTCTTAGCTTAAAGTGTAATTAACCTAGGTACCAAAGTGTAATAAGTCGGGTGCAAAGTGTAATAAGTCGAGCCCCTAACGTGCAATTAGCGAAACTTGGTTTTTCTATAAATAGCAAGTTCAGTTCATTCATTCCTTACTACTTTTCAAGAGCAGTTCAAGAGCAAAAACACTCTATATTTATATTCTGAGAGATATTGTGAGATAAAAATTACTTTCTAAGCATCGAAGCGCTGCGTGATTGGAAGTAAAGCTAGCAACTACAAGAGGTATTACTCTAGTGGTTATTAT
Source organism: Aralia elata (assembly GCA_034770075.1). Lineage (NCBI taxonomy): Eukaryota > Viridiplantae > Streptophyta > Magnoliopsida > Apiales > Araliaceae > Aralia > Aralia elata. Next base: position 72,904,957 of record CM068385.1, read on the forward strand.
TTTTATTTTTCTTTATATATATTTAGTAAAAATATACTTTTATATGCAGTTATAATGCCCAAATTATTTTAAGTATATAGTACAAAAGTCCTATTTAGAAGCAGTTATAATGTCCGATTTATTTCTCTTATATATTAGAAAATATACTTTTATAAGCAGTTACTATGTCCGAATTTCTTCAACTATTTAGTAAAAATATTCATTTTATAAGCAGTTATAATGCTGAAATTTTCTCAAATATAATAGCCGAATATTCATTTTGCAAGCAGTTATAATGCTCAATTTATTTTAAATATAGTTAAAAAATATTCATTATGTAAGCAGTTATAATGCTAAAATTATTTCATATATTGTAAAAGAAGTCTTATTTATATGCGGTTATGATACCCTAAATACAACTTAAAAGATTTAACCAATCAGTATTATTCGGTCTGGTTAACTTATTGGCATCTAATATGCTACGTTGTGATAGTGATTTAGACATTATAAAATTATGTAAATGAAATTTATAATTAACAACATTTTAACATACATTCATTTTATTAATTACCAAAATAAATTAGGTCTTTATTTAAATTGGTATCTCCCACTATTTTCATCAAGCTATATTACCCTCCTTATATAGTTCGGCAAATCTAATTAAAATTTGCTAGTGAGAATAAGGATCTTATTTCAAATATATATAGCATTGTGTGTGCACAACAAACTATATATAAATAAATAGGTAGACAATTATTGTCAATTACATCACCATGTAACTCCTTGTATTTTGCCTCTTAAATCATAATGATCAAGTGTGTGCACATCCGAACTAAAATCTAAGTTACGTCAGACCCAGCATTTTCATATAAGTGAAGAGAAAAATACAGCCCTTGTGTGTGCACAACAAAGCTTTCATGTTCAATTCTTTATAAACATCCAATATAATAAAGCAACAACTTAAATATTTAATACTTGCCTTGTGTGTGCACAACAAACTCATATTAAGTATTCAATACTCTATCGTTTTACCATGTTAGAAGGTGACATTTGATATTCCAAATATCTTTGAACGTTACAACTTAATATAATTTCTTTGAGGGGTTTGATATTATTTGTCTCATCATGTTTAGTGCGCATGCACACACACACACACACACACACATATATATATATATATATATATATATATATATATATATATATATATATATAATGCGTCATATTATTTAACATGCGAAGCATGTTGTATAATATATGTATATATATATATATATATATATATATATAGTAAACATGCACATATAGAATACTATATTCTACCCGGATTGATTATGAATTTTTATTCTAGTTTGGTTCACTAGAGCCACCAAGTGAACCAAAAGGTCAAACCTAGGGTGCAAGAACTGAATTTAAATATAACTATTATATTTAAATCCTAAGCTCCATTACAAACGGGTCTTCAAGTGCTCCTTGCTCCTTGGTTTCTAATTCTTCAAAATAATTCTAACTAATCCTATTACAATTACTATTTACAATAAATAGAAACTTTGGTCAGCAGTCAAGGGGGAGGACATAGGAGGGAGACAAAATTTACATTAAGAAAAATTAGAGAAGACGAGGTACGCAGACCCCATTTATAAAACTCATTCATTCAAGCATCCTCATAAAATAAAATACAATCATCCATTGGTCAATAGTCCATAATCAATCCCATTTATTATTATACATATCACCACATGCATTAATAATAACATTCATCACATGAATAATAAAATCATTCCATATATGCATTGATATCATTTAATGGGCAATATTAGTTAGTATGAAATCCAATACCAAATCAAATTAGTTTGCATGAAATCCAATTTCAACTCCAATTTGTTTAGTATAAAATCAAATTTCAACTCTAATTAGTTATCATGAAATCCAATTCCAACTCTAATTAGTTATCATGAAATCCGATTTTAAATCAAAATAAACTCCTTTATTTTAATCCAATTTTGAATAAAAATAAACTCTTTTACTTTTAATCAAATTCCAAATCAAAATAAACTACTTTATTTCTAATTTAGAATTTTTGAAAAAACATGGAATCTTATTCCAAATAAAAATAAACTCCATTATTTTAGTCAAATTTCAAAATTTCACAAAACCGAACCAACAGGCCTTCAAGCGCCGCGACTCAAGAAACGAGGGTCGCGGCCCTTACCGAGCGTCGCGACTCAAGGATTTGAGCATCGCGGCCCACAAGAAATACGCCAAGCGCCGCGACTCAAGGATTTGAGCGCCGCGGCCTTAGCCCAGCGTCGCGACACACACAAATGAGCGACGCGACTCACTAGCTCTGTCCGTTCCATTTCTGGTATTTTCATATCGCGATTTTTGAGTTTTCTCCCAAAAAACATGATTATATACTAACAATAATGACTAATAAATTATTCTAAACACATATCCATACATATACGGATTCAAGACAATTAATAATTTGCATAAAGTTTGGCTCTTGATACTACTTTTAGGTTTATATATAACGCGAGCATGCAATCAAATTACACAAATATAGCGGAAGTGCGATAAAATCAGATTTTAAAATTTATACAAACCATCACCATGATCTTTCCTTATGCATAATTATCAATTAAACGAAAGATAGAGAATAAGAATTATACCCTCGTAGATCAAAGCTTCCTCGGGTACAAGTTTAACTCCAAATCTTTCGCGTTCTCCTTGAATTCCACCGATTAGATTCCTTCTTTTGATCAATACAAGTCACCTAAGTGTTTGGCCTTTAGAGGTGATCCACTGAGGAATAATATGTATTCAAGAATATGAGTGTTGTAAGTTCTCTCCCAACTATTGGAAGTGTGTCTAACTGTCTAACTGTAATATTCTGAATCCTAATAAGATTTGTATATGTAAATTATGTGTTTATTAAATGAAATTTCTTGTTCTGACATTGTGTTATGTGATTGTATATTTTATTAAAGAATTAGGTTAAATAAAAAAATTTCCGAAGCTGCTTAGTCGTGCTTACATTGACAAAATGATTTGTCGTGCTTCCGATAAATTTACCGAGAAGCGTCTCGACAAATTATTTTGGTAAGTTGTTGTATCGTGCTTGGAAATAACGAAGTGATTTGTCGTGCTTCAGAGTTAATATAATATTATATATTAAATAGGGTTTAAGATGATAAATTAAATTAGATACCCTAATCAGAAAATCCTAATTGAGAAAGGTTGTCCGAATTGGTGAATCAAAACCCTAATTGTTACACACGAATCTTAATTGATATAACTAAATTCTAAGTAATGAATCATAATATTAATTAGGAACCATTGAGCTTAGATTAAAACCCTAATTGAAAGATTTAAATCCTAATTCATGAATTAGGAAACCCTAACCCTAATTATGAAACCCTAATTCTAATTATGTTATCTAAACCTTAAAGTATGAAATGTTAAACCTTAATTATGATATATAAGCTTAATTAAGGTATTACTAAACATAATTAAAAATCCTAAACATGATTAACAAAAATCTAAGTTTAATTAGTAAGAAATAAATCAAAAATAAAACTTTAAACCAATAGAAATTTGAAAGTAGTATGCACACAAGCTAATCATATTTGATATGATGTAGCATATACTTTGTAATCTTATTCATTTATTAATAAAAGAATTGATTTTCTTAAAAGGCATTTTATATTATCTACATAGTGTTGTTATATTAAATGTGATAAACTCATAGTTTTGAGCAATGCTTTTAGAATCATGATGGTGATCATGCTAATGAGATCTAAATTCAAGATAGCTCACAAACTAAAATTGTTCCTAATCGTTGGATTACTAAATTGGGGATTAGTGAATTCGGATAGATTAGTACATACGTTGCTTGCTCTTAGGAAGAGGATGATTGATCTCATAATCATTTGTGTGGAGACACTAAAGCAAGTATGTAGGTGCTTATTGGAGAATAAGTTCACTGAACGTGGCTCGCTAAGGAATACCTAATGGAGTTTTACTCGCCTGTCAATAGGAATTCCTCTAGTGATAGTAGTACAAGTGATCCTTGGACTTGAGACCATCATAGTATCTTGTGTATGATGCGTTATACTTTGACATGTCCCTTAAGACCTTTAGGGTATATCAAAGGGTATGATTGGGTATAATAAATTGTACATGGAGATAGGTGAATGATCAACAAAGAATCTACCTCGTCTAGTAAAAGATGTGAATGTCCTATGTGATTCGATAAATGACAACTCAGTAGTCCTTGGCCAAGGCAGAATGAAATTAGAAAGGAGTTTCTAATTTGCATTATTTAGAGTTGTGCATTTAGGAATCGAAATACATATAATTAAATTAAATAAGACTTGACAGTAAATCCATGTCTTATATTTAATTAGGACATTGTATGGTAGAAGGATTGAATTGTACGGTAACTATTCACTAAAAGGTTCTTTTGTGATTAATGTTGTAATCTATATTATCTTGAAAGTCGTTGATCGCTAAGGGGGCTTACCCTTATTGTAGAATAAATATTATTTATTTAAATGAATTAAATAGTTTAATTTATTTATTTAAATAAGATTAGAATTGTTCTAATTGATTTATTCACAACCGGTTTAATATGGAGAACCTAAAGGGTCACACCGCAAAAGAAAAATATTTATTTAAGAAGTAAATGTCATAATTGTAGTAATAAGTTAAGTGTATTTAATTTAATCTATGGAGATAGAATAAATTAAATAGCTTAATATTTATTATTTAATATTTTGGAAATATTAAATATAAATTAATAAGAGGAGTCTTATTATTATTATTACTATTACTATTATTTAATTCCTAATAGGGATTGGGAATTAATTAATAGAAGTACTCTCCCATGAATTCCTAATTGGATTAGGAGCATAATTAATTAAAGGAGTATAATTATAATAGAAACCCTAATCCTAAATAGTTTAGGGAAGGGTTATTCCTACATCTATAAATAAGAGGGGCTCACTAAGGAATACCTAATGGAGTTTTACTCACCTGTCAATAGGAATTCCTCTAGTGATATTAGTACAAGTGATCCTTGGACTTGAGATCATCATAGTATCTTGTGTATGATGAGTTATACTTTGACATGTCCCTTAAGACCTTTTGGGTATATCAAAAGGTATGGTTGGATATAATTAGTTGTACATGGAGATAGGTGAATGATCAACAAAGAATCTACCTCGTCTAGTAAAAGATGAAATGTCCTATGTGATTCGATAAATGACAATTCAGTAGTCCTTGGCCAAGGCAGAATGAAATTGGAAAGGAGTTTCTAATTTGCATTATTTAGAGTTAGGCATTTGGGAATCAAAATACATATAATTAAATAAAATAAGATTTGACAGTAAATCCATGTCTTATATTTAATTGGAACGTTGTATGGTAGAAGGATTGAATTGTACGGTAACTATTTACTGAAAGGTTCTTTTGTGATTAATGTTGAAATCTATATTATCTGTACAGTCGTTGATCGCTAAGGGGGCTTACCCTTATTGTAGAATAAATATTATTTATTTAAATGAATTAAATAGTTTAATTTATTTATTTAAATAAGATTAGAATTGTTTTAATTGATTTATTCACAACCGGTTTAATATGGAGAACCTAAAGGGTCACACCGCAAAAAGAAAATATTTATTTAAGAAGTAAATGGCATAATTGTAATAATAAGTTAAGTGTATTTAATTTAATCTATGGAGATAGAATAAATTAAATAGCTTAATATTTATTATTTAATATTTTGGAAATATTAAATATAAATTAATAAGAGGAGTCTTATTATTATTATTACTATTACTATTATTTAATTCTAAATAGGGATTGAAAATTAATTAATAGAAGTACTCTCCCATGAATTCTTAATTGGATTAGGAGCATAATTAATTAAAGGAGTTTAATTATAATAGAAACCCTAATCCTAAATAGTTTAGGGAAGGGTTATTCCTACATCTATTAATAAGAGGAGTCTTATCATAGATTAGTGTTACACACTATTGCATTAGATTGTGGAGAGTACTAGCAATTTCTATAGAGATATAAACTAGGGTTTTTCCAATACCCAACTTCTTGAATACCTATTTTTCCTTGGTGGATCACCTCTAGAGGCCAAACACTTGGGTGGCTAACGTTGATCAAGCAAAGGAATTTAATCGGTGGAATTCGAGGAGAACACGAAGGACTAGGAGTTGAACTTGTACCCGAGGAAGCTTTGTTCTACGAGGGTATAATTCTTATTCTCTTTCTCTTTCGTTTATATCGTTAATTGAGCACATAGATTGATCATGGTGATGGTTTGTATTAAAATTTTAAAATTCCATTTTTATCGCGCTTCCGCCCTATTTATGTAATTTGATTGCATGCTTGCGTTATATACAAACCCAACAGTGGTATCAGAGCCTAATCTTGTGCTAATTATCGATTTTGATGATTCCATATGTGTTTGGTATGCGATTGGATCGAAATTTTTGGGCAGAATCAATTTTTCTGGATCAGCGACGCGGCGCAGCTGCGCCGGCTCCAGTTCATTCTGGAGCGCAGCTGCGCCATTTCCCAGTTCATTCTGGGCGCAGCTGCGCCGGCTAGCAGAATCCGAATTTTTTTTCCTTCAATTGAAATAAATGGTTTATTTGATTGATATAAGTTTAAAATAAAGATGTTTATTTTTATCTGAAATAGGATTTTAGATTGCTAAAATTAAAAGAGTTTAATTTGGATTTGGTTTTTGATTAAAATAAAAGAGTTTATTTTGTTTTAAAACTAAATATTAGCAAAACTTTTGCCCATTAATTGATATCAATGCATATATGGAATGGTTTTATTATTCATGAGATGAATGTTATTTATTGATACATATAGAGATATGTATGATAATAAATAGGGATTGATTATGGACTATTGACCAATATGTGATTGGATTTATTTTAGTGGATGCTTGAATGTATGGGTTTTTATAAATAGGGTCTGCGTACCTCGTCTTCTCTAATTTTTCTTAATGTAAATTCTATCTCCCTCCTATGTACTTCCTCTTGACTGCTGATCAAGGTTTCTATTTATTGTAAATAGTTTATGTAATAGGAATAGTTATAATTAATTTTGAAGAATTGGAGACAAAGGAGCAAGGAGCGCTTGAAGACCCATTTGTATTGGAGCCCGGGTTTAAATGTAATAGTTATATTTAAATTTATTCTTGCACCTTAGGTTTGACCTTTTGGTTCACTTGGTGGCTCTAGTGAACCAAACTAGAATAAAAGTCCATAATCAATCCGGGTAGAATATAGTATTCTATATGTGCATGCTTACTATATATATTATATATTATACAACATGCTTCGCATGTTAGATAATATGACGCGTATTTTATATATATATGTCCATGCGCGCTAAACAAGATGAGACTAATAATAACAAACCCCTCAATGAAATTATATTAAGTCCTAAGCGTTCAAAGATATTTGGAATATCGAACATCGCCTTCTAGCATGGTAAAGCGATAGAGTATTAAATATTTAATATGAGTTTGTTGTGTCCCTACTTCTACTTCATTTAATTAATTACCAAAATAAATTCAGCTTCCTACTTCTGCTTAGTCCCTGTATATTATTACATATGTGAGAACTACAGCCGGTATCCAATACCCAAGTAGAATTTTGACTTTCAAAAAAATTAATTTCAATCATGAACAAACCTAGATCAGAAGTCGAAGCTTCTCCAAGCTTCTTTTGGCCCGCAAGATACTCCTTGCAGTTCCTCTTCCAATGTCCCAGCTTATTGCAATGGTAGCAAATTCCTTTGCTATCTGGATCAGGTTTCTTATTATCCTTTTTCTTCGCCTTACCCTTAGCCTTCTTGTTTTTCTTCTTTTCAGAAGATACCTTGGGCCTCTTCCTTTTCTTGGAAGAATCATCCACTAGTAAGACTTGGTTCTTGTTGGATGAGAAGTGACCTTCAGTAGTTTTCAGCATGTTAAGTAACTCAGGCAAGCTGACGTCTAACTTATTCATGTGAAAATTCACAACAAATTGTGAGAAGGTGTCCGGGAGTGACTGCAAGATCAAATCTTGGCTTAACTCCCCATCCATCACGAACCCAAGTTGTCCAAGTTGTTCAATCAGATTGATCATCTTAAGGACATAAGTCTAAACAGCAGTGCCCTCGGTCATACGAGATCGGAAGAGCTCCTTAGATATCTGATATCTAGCAGTCCTACTTTGCTCACCATACAACTCTTTGAAGTGCAACAATATAGTAGGAGCATCCATAGTTTCATGCTGACGCTGAAGCTCGTTACTCATGGATGCGAGCATGATGCATTGAGCCAGGATTGCATCATCTTACCACTTTCTAAAAGTAGCAATCTCTTCCTCAGAGGCTGTTTCTGCAACACTTGCAGGGACTGGCGAATTTAGGACATAAGAAATCTTTTCAGCAGTGAGAACAATTCTCAGATTCCTTAACCAGTCCGTGTAATTCGGTCCGGTTAGTTTGCTAGCATCAAGTATGCTACGCAGTGATAGTGAGTTTGACATTTTTAAATTCTGCATGTGAAATAGACAACATTTTAGCATACATTCATTTAATTAATTACCAAAATAAATTAGGTCTTTATTTTAAATTGGTATCTCCCACTATTTTCATCAAACTATATTACCCTCATTATATAGTTCGGCAATTCTAATTAAAGATTTGCTAGTGAGATTAAGGATCCCATTTCAAATGTATATAGCCTTGTGTGTGCACAACAAACTATATATAAATAAATAGGTAGACAACTATTGCCAATTACATCACTATGTAACTCCTTGTATTTTGTCTCTTAGATTATAATGGTCAAGTGTGTGCACATCCGAACTAAAATAATCTAAGTTAAGTCCATCCTAGCACTTCCATATATTCGAAAGAAAAACACTGTCCTTGTGGTGACACAACAAAATAGCATCGTTCAGTCTATTTATAAGCATCAAATGTGATAAAACAACATCTTAAATATTTAATACTCGCCTTGTGTGTGCACAACAAACTCATATTAAATATTTAATACTCTATTGTTTTACCATGCTAGAAGGCGACGTTCGATATTCCAAATATCTTTGAACGCTTAGGACTTAATATATTACTTTGAGGGATTTGTAATTATTAGTCTCATCTTGTTTAGCGCGCATGCACATATATATATAAAATACACGTCATATTATTTTACATGCGAAGCATGTTGGATAATATATAATATATATATATATAATAAGCATGCACATATAGAATACTATATTCTACCCGGACTGATTATGGACTTTTATTCTAGTTTGGTTCACTAGAGCCACCAAGTGAACCAAAAGGTCAAACCTAGGGTGCAAGAATAAAATTTAAATATAACTATTACATTTAAACTCGGGCTCCATTACAAACGGGTCTTCAAGCGCTCCTTGCTCCTTTGTCTCCAATTCTTCAAAAATTTAATTCTAACTATTCCTATTACAAAAACTATTTACTATAAATAGAAACCTTGATCAGCAGTCAAGGGGAAGTACATAGGAGGGAGATAGAATTTACATTAAGGAAAAAATTAGAGAAGACGAGGTACGCAAACCCCATTTATAAAAACTCATACATTCAAGCATCCACTAAAATAAATCCAATCACACATTGGTCAACAGTCCATAATCAATCCCTATTTATTATCATACATATCTCTATATGTATCAATAAATAACATTCATCCCATGAATAATAAAACCATTCCATATATGCATTGATATCAATTAATGGGCAAAAGTTTTGCTAATATTTAGTTTTGAAACAAAATAAACTCTTTTATTTTAATCAAAAAACCAAATCCAAATTAAACTCCTTTAATTTTAGCAATTTGAAATCCTATTCCAGATAAAATAAATTCTTTTATTTTAAACTTTAATCAATTAAATAAACCATTTATTTTAATTGAGAAAAAACAAAAAAATTTCAAAGTCTGGACACCGGCGCGGCCGCGCTCCATTTTGAACTAGGAGCGGCGCGGCCGCGCTGCACCCCAGAAAACGTTTTCTGGGTTAGGGTGCGGCCGCGCTCCAGAATGAACTGGAAGCGGCGCGGCCGCGCCGCGATGCAGAATCAGAAAAAATTTTCTTGCCCAAAAATTCGAACATTTCGCATATCAATTCATACATGGAATCATCAAGATCGATAATTAGCACATGATTAGGCTCTGATACCACTGTTAGGTTTGTATATAGCGCGAACATGCAATAAAATTTTTAAATCAACTCTAAAAACCTGCTTTCACATCAATCTCCGCTAATAAAGGCAAAACATAAAATTTAGAGGATCAAAAGGATATTTCATACATTTAACACACTTGAACCCTTCCCAAGTATTTTAAAACACAATTTTTCTTTCTTTTGTTTTCTTTTTTAGTGAGTACGTTTTACGCTCCATCTCACTTCTCATTGAACGAGTGTGTTTTACGCTCCCTCTCGTTTTCTCTCGCACGAATGCGTTTTACGCTTCTTCTCGTGCCTGTGTTTATGGATGAGTGCGTTTTACGCTCCATCTCAACCCACCACATGATTCATCATTCTAACTCAGGAAGGTTTTGTTAGGTTTGTATATAACGCGAGCATGCAATCAAATTACATAAATAGAGCGGAAGCGCGTTAAAACGGATTTTAAAATTTTTATACAAACCATCACCATGATCGATCAATGTGCTCAATTAACGATATAAACGAAAGAGAAAGAGAATAAGAATTATACCCTCGTAGAACAAAGCTTCCTCGGGTACAAGTTCAACTCCTAGTCCTTCGTGTTCTCCTCGAATGCTACGGTGTGATTCCTTCCTTTGATCAACGTTAGCCACCCAAGTGTTTGGCCTCTAGAGGTGATCCACCAAGGAAGAACAAGTATTCAAGAAGTTGGGTATTTGGCAAAACCCTAGTTTCTATCTCTATAGAAATTGTAAGTACTCTCCACAATCTAATGCAAGAGTGTGTAACCCTAATCTATGATAAGACCCCTCTTATTTATAGATGTAGGAATAACCCTTCCCTAAACTATTTAGGATTAGGGTTTATATTATAATTAAACTCCTTTAATTAATAATGTTCCTAATCCAATTAGGAATCCATGGGAGAGTACTTCTATTAATTAATTCTCAATCTGTATTAGGAATCAAATAATAGTAAAAGTAATAATAATAATAATAAGACTCCTCTTATTAATTTATATTTAATATTTCCAAAATATTAAATAATAAATATTAAGCTATTTAATTTATTCTATCTCCATAGAGTAAATTAAATACACTTAACTTATTATTACAATTATGCCATTTACTTCTTAAATAAATATTTTCCTTTTGCGGTGTGATCCTTTAGGTTCTCCATATTAAACCGGTTGTGAATAAATCAATTAGAACAATTCTAATCTTATTTAAATAAATAAATTAAACTATTTAATTCATTTAAATAAATAATATTTATTCTACAATAAGGGTAAGCCTCCTTAGCGATCAACGACTTTCCAGATAATATAGATTTCAACATTAATCACAAAAGAACCTTTGAGTAAATAATTACCGTACAATTCAATCCTTCTACCATACAATGTCCCAATTAAATATAAGACATGGATTTACTGTCAAGTCTTATTTTATTTAATTATATGTATTTCGATTCCCAAATGCACAACTCTAAATAATGCAAATTAGAAACTCCTTTCTAATTTCATTCTGCCTTGGCCAAGGACTACTGAGTTATCATTTATCGAATCACATAGGACATTCACATCTTTTACTAGACGAGGTAGATTCTTTGTTGATCATTCACCTATCTCCATGTACAACTAATTATACCCAATCATACTCTTTGATATACCCACAAGGTCTTAAGGGACATGTCAAAGTATAACTCATCATACACAAGATACTATGATGATCTCAAGTCCAAGGATCACTTGTACTACTATCACTATAGGAATTCCTATTGACAGGCGAGTAAAACTCCATTAGGTATTCCTTAGCGAGTCACGTTCAGTGAACTTATTCTCTAATAAGCACCTACATACTTGCTTTAGTGTCTCCACACAAATGATTATGAGATCAATCATCCTCTTCCTAAGAGCAAGCAACGTATGTACTAATCTATCCGGATTCACTAATCCCTAATTTAGTAATCCAACGATTAGGAACAATTTTAGTTTGTGAGCTATCTTGAATTTAGATCTCATTAGCATGATCACCATCATGATTCTAAAAGCATTGCTCATAACTATGGGTTTATCACATTTAATATAACAGCACTATGTAGATAATGTAAAATGCCTTTTAAGAAAATCAATTCTTTTATTAATAAATGAATAAGATTACAAAGTATATGCTACATCATATCAAATATGATTGGCTTGTGTGCATACTACTTTCAACTTTCACTGATGATCATTCTATATTTGGACATGTGTATTTAATGAAATATAAATCAGAATCGTTTGAAAAGTTCAAAGAATTCAGAAGTGAAATAGAGAAGCAAACTGGTAAGAGTATTAAGATTCTTCGATCGGATCGAGGAGGGGAATACTTGACCAATGAGTTTCTCAATTGTCTCAAAGAAAATGGTATAATCTCACAATGGACTCCACCAGGGACGCCACAGTTGAATGGTGTATCTGAAAGGAGAAATCGAACATTATTGGACATGGTTCGTTCCATGATGAGTTTTACCGACCTTCCAATATCCTTCTGGGGTTATGCCTGATGAGTGGGTTTTACATCTATGAATTGACTACGTTTGGCTTGATAATTTGTGAGTTCTTAAGTATTTTAAGTTAGTAGTAGATATTTATAGTGTTTTTATGTTATTTTGTAGGAATGAGCAACGAAACGCAATTCGAACATCTTTTGGAGTACAACATGCGAGCAAGTGCGAGAAGGGAAGATTACAAGGCTTTTAACATTAAAATAGATGCATGTTCTTGGTTTGGAACTTGGATTTTATTGTAGATTTACTTCTTAGCTTTCCGGAACATCTTGAATCACCTCAATCGGAGTTCGGATGCGAGAGTTATGACATTTTTATCAACAGAGATCAAGGTTTGGAGTTGTCATTTACATAACAGTCACTTCAAGCTCAATTTAAACCATGCTCCGGCCTGAATCTCTCAATTCTCAAAGAATGAAAGTTGTAGGTCTCGTCGATATCTTCGATTTGGTAGGTGGCAGGCCTCGTAACTCCTCCTGGATCACAAGTTATGGCCATTTTACCAACAGACGTCGAAGCAGAAAATATTTTCTCGCCGGGGCGAGAATCTCAGGCTTAAATTTCTCGCCGGGGCGAGAATGAGCAGAAGTTTTCTCGCCGGGGCGAGAATTTCCTCGCCGGGGCGAGAATGCGTGGAAGGAAAAAAATATTGAAGTTTAGTTCTTTTGGGAAATCGATTTGGAATTGGATTCTTTCTATTGATTTGATTTAGAGACTATAAAAGAGATAGGGAGAGATGGAAATGGAGAGAAACATACATAGATACATCGATAGTTACATACTTACGCAAGGATTGAGATACAGAGCTGAATTGGGAGATTGGAGACTAGAGAAGCATCGCAAGGAATTCAGATTAGAGACTTGAAGATTGAAGAACTTCTACTGAGTTTTTCTTATCCTCTATCTTATATTTGTAATTTAATTGTGATGACTTCTTTGGGATTCATGATTTTTATTTTCAGTATGAACTAAATTTGTAATTAAGGCTACAATTGAATCTTTTGTGTTTATGGATTAGTTATTTATTTGATTCCAATTATTATTTCATATTGAGTTGTCTATCATAATTTGTGTTTATTGAGTAATTGACTGATCATCAATTAGTGGGATACTTTAGATGAATTCGGGAGATGAAATCTAGGGTTAGATCTGAATGTGAAAGCATGTATTCTTAATTATTTGCATGGGATGAATAATTAGGGTTGTGAAGTGAATAGGGATATCTCTTCGCTACATGTAACTATTGGGAATTGGTGCTTAATAAATTTAATTCTTTAGTTTTGCATAGGAATATCGCAGAATTAATTGGGTTAGATAAATTTATTTGATCACTTGGGAAATGGCTTATGAATAACATTGAATTCCTGTTAACAACTCTGTTGCAGTTAATAATTGGATGAATTGAATAATTAGTTTGTATTACATAATTGGGGATATTGTAGTCTTAATCTTTTTAAATCTGAATTTCAACCTTTGTGTTAGTTTTTATTCTTAGTTTTAATTTAATTAGTTTTAATCGTTATACAAATTGTGATTGTTTAAATAAAATTAAATTGATATAGTACTAGTAGTTGGAATTTATTGAACAGAGATTCCCTATGGGTTCGACTCTCTATCTTATCACTTTATTACTTGTTGATCGTGTATACTTGCACGTAATTGTTGATTGTGAAATCTGACAACAAGTTTTTGGCGCCGTTGCCGGGGAATCTTTTTGTTTAATATTTATTTCCATATTAGTATAATCAATTCAATGTTAATTTAAACGTTTTATTTGTATTTTTATTTAAATTTTTTTTTCTGTTTTACTTCCTTTTGAGGTACACCATGGCTAACTATGACTATCAGTGGCCTTATACGAGAATGATTCAACTAAGAGCGGCAGGGATTTATGAATTTGATGAATTGTCAGCACAGATTGAGACACTTTCGAGGATGATTGACGCTTTTGCAGTACAACGTAGTCAAAGTGTGGCGGTGATTTGTGATTATTGTGCTGGAAATCATCCGAGTCATCAATGTGCCATCAGTTATGAGTCGATGCAGTATGGTGGCAATTTCGGCGATTACCTCAATAATTATGCATATTCCAAAAACTATCATCAGGATTTGGGGTATCACCCGAATTTTTCATGGAGCCATAATAATCAAGTCCAAATCTTTACTCCAAGCCAATCATACATTCCAGAATTTCAAGATTCAGCCTCGCCATATGAAGAAGAAAGGAAACTGAGTTTAGAGGAGGCCTTGGCGAGGTTTATTACAACTATGGACGAAAGAATGAGTGATCAAGATCAGTTGTTAAACTTAGTGGATTTAAATATAAAAAGCCAAGCAGTGTCGATTCGAAATCTTGAGAACCAGATGGGACAGCTTATCAACGCAGTCAACAGTAGCTATCATTGTGTATGGCCTAGTGACGTGGTTCTCGAGGCTGATGGATTGCCCGTGCCAAAGCTGCAACCGGATGTGCTAATTGATGATGATTTTGATATGGAGGAGAATAGTGGGGATCAGGAAGATACAACCGAAGAAAATCTAGCCGTGAGTTCCGACGCTGATGTACTGATTTTGTTAGTGCCCCATGTACCTTCTTCACCAAACCACCACGATCCGGGTAGTTTTGCAATCCTTTGCCCAATTGGTAGTCATGTCGTCGGCAAAGCTCTATTTGACATCGGAGCTAGCATGAATTTGGAGCCATGGTGGGATGAGAAAGGGGTCAATGAGAAGTTAGTTGAAGATCCAGTTGTGTTCAAGAAGCTTCAATGCCACAGTTTGTTTACAAACACAATGGAGCATAAGCCTGGCTATTTGAAGGTTATAAAGGAGATTCTACAGGAAAAGAGTATGCTAGGTGATTTTGGATCAATGGCCCTTACAGAAGCAAAGCCCTCAGACGTGTCATTATTACTACTGGATGGAGGATTCCTCAATTTTCGAAGAGGCATTGGATAAAAAAGGAAGTAGTCAGGCTGAAAGACTCTAAATCAAGCGCTTGATGGGAGGCAACCCAATCATTTTATTAGTCTTAGTATTTTAGTTTTCTATATTTTTGCATTTAGTTAGGATAGTAATAGTTAATTTCTAAGATTTTCAGTGCTTCTAAAAAGGTTGTGCTAATCCATGCTATGCTATGTTGCTTTGAACAGGTAAAAGGTTTTGGGATTGTAGCAATTGAAGAGAGGAGGAAAAACTTAAAATTTTCAAAAACAAGGATTCTCGCCCCGGCGAGATCCCAAGGCAAAAATGTTCGCCCCGGCGAGATCAGTTTAAAAAAAAACTTTTAATTTGAAATCCCTCACCAACCTTCAACGAAATCTCTAATCCGACTTCTTCCATTCGAAATCAATCAAAGATGTTCGTGAGGATGAATCCGAGTGCAGCTCCAGTTCCAGTTTTTCGAGCCTCAGTCGTTGCCAGTTTTTCTATCATCCAAACTCTAATGATGTCGATCACGCCGTTTGACCAGTCAGGGAAGTCCTCCGTTTTAATTTCTTTATTTTGCAAACAATGAGGACATTGTTCATTATGAGTTTGGGGGTGGATTTGCTGTCATTATATATAGTCATGTCATACTGCATTACATAATTGTTTAGTTCAAGTACTATGCATTGCATATTGTAGGAATAGTTTAAAAAAAATGTAAAAATTTAGAAATCACAAAAATATTTTCTTTTTATTGCATTCTCTTATAGCTTTAGGATCATATATAATTGCATTTAGGTTAGTTTGAGCAATGAATTGATGTAGAGTATTTAAGGAAGGCCAATGATGAAAATTCTGATCAGTTAGCTAATTAGTTTAGCAAGACGGATTAGGAGTGCTAAATTATGAATTTTGACTGTTCCTGATTTTGTCAAGCTTAAGACCCTTTTAATTCTTTTATGCACATATCTATTTGGTTGAGCTAGTTTTAACTTTGAGGAAGTTTATATGTTAAATGCTCATGGAAGATATTTTTAAACTCTATATCTTGTTTGATCATAACTTAAAGTGTAGTATGAGGATGAATATAATGTGGGAGAAATCTTGGTTAATTTGAAAAACAAATTGAAAATTTTGAACCTTCCCCAATTGAAAAAATGGACCATGTGGTGGGTTGAGATGGAGCGTAAAACGCACTCACTCATAAACACATGCAACGAGATGGAGCGTAAAACGCACTTGTTCAATTGAAGGTGAGAAGGAGCGTAAAACACACTCACTAAAAAAAAGAAAAAAGAAAAGAGAATGAAAAGAGAAAAAAATTATTTGAATTTGTGGGGAAGGGTTTTAAAAGGAGCTTAAATATTTTAAATAACCTTGTGATCTTCTAGTGATGTTTTTCTATATTTGCTTTGAGTTGTGGAAGATAAGCATATAGAGTTTTCGTTGTTATACTGACCTTTTTGATATCTTTGATGATGCATTTGGTTTCATGAGCTTCTTTGAGTGTTTTTTTTGCTAGTTTGATACATTTGGATTCACACACACACGAAAGGGTTGGAAGTAAGATGATATTGGTGATAAGTTGATTTCAGATGGTGCATAAATTTGAATTCTTGCTCAATTGTTAGTTACTGATCTTTGAGGTCTGATATTTATAATCTATATTGATTGATTGCTCGGTCGTAATACATCATTCATCTGCATTCATTTGGATAGGTTTGTTTATTTTTGTTTTTCTTGTGTTTTTGCTTGAGGACAAGCAAAGATTTAAGTTTGGGGGTATTTGATGAGTGGGTTTTACATCTATGAATTGACTATGTTTGGCTTGATAATTTGTGAGTTCTTAAGTATTTTAAGTTAGTAGTAGATATTTATAGTGTTTTTATGTTATTTTGTAGGAATGAGCAAGGAAACGCAATTCGAACATCTTTTGGAGTACAACATGCGAGCAAGTGCGAGAAGGGAAGATTACAGGGCTTTTAACATTAAAATAGATGCATGTTCTTGGTTTGGAACTTGGATTTTATTGTAGATTTACTTCTTAGCTTTCCGGAACATCTTGAATCACCTCAATCGGAGTTCGGATGCGAGAGTTATGACATTTTTATCAACAGAGATCAAGGTTTGGAGTTGTCATTTACATAACAGCCACTTCAAGCACAATTTCAACCATGCTCCGGCCTGAATCTCTCAATTCTCAAAGAATGAAAATTGTAGATCTCGTCGATATCTTCGATTTGGTAGGTGGCAGGCCTCGTAACTCCTCCCGGATCACAAGTTATGGCCATTTTACCAACAGACGTCGAAGCAAAAAATATTTTCTCGCGCGGGGCGAGAATCTCAGGCTTAAATTTCTCGCCGGGGCGAGAATGAGCAGAAGTTTTCTCGTCGGGGCGAGAATTTCCTCGCCGGGGCGAGAATGCGCAGAAGGAAAAAAATATTGAAGTTCAGTTCTTTTGGGAAATCGATTTGAAATTGGATTCTTTCTATTGATTTGATTCAGAGACTATAAAAGAGATAGGGAGAGATGGAAATAGGAGAGGAACATACATAGATGCATCGATAGTTACATACTTACGCAAGGATTGAGATACAGAGCTGAATTGGGAGATTGGAGACTAGAGAAGCATCGCAAGGAATTCAGATTAGAGACTTGAAGATTGAAGAACTTCTACTGAGTTTTTCTTATCCTCTATCTTATATTTGTAATTTAATTGTGATGACTTCTTTGGGATTCATGATTTTTATTTTCAGTATGAACTAAATTTGCAATTAAGGCTACAATTGAATCTTTTGTGTTTATGGATTAGTTATTTATTTGATTCCAATTATTACTTCATATTGAGTTGTCTATCATAATTTGTGTTTATTGAGTAATTGACTGATCATCAATTAGTGGGATACTTTAGATGAATTCGGGAGATAAAATCTAGGGTTATATCTGAATGTGATAGCATGTATTCTTAATTATTTGCATGGGATGAATAATTAGGGTTGTGAAGTGAATAGGGATATCTCTTCGCTACATGTAACTATTGGGAATTGGTGCTTAATAAATTTAATTCTTTAGTTTTGCATAGGAATATCGCAGAATTAATTGGGTTAGATAAATTTATTTGATCACTTGGGAAATGGCTTATGAATAACATTGAATTCCTGTTAACAACTCTGTTGCAGTTAATAATTGGATGAATTGAATAATTAGTTTGTATTACATAATTGGGGATATTGTAGTCTTAATCTTTTTAAATCTGAATTTCAACCTTTGTGTTAGTTTTTATTCTTAGTTTTAATTTAATTAGTTTTAATCGTTATACAAATTGTGATTGTTTAAATAAAATTAAATTGATATAGTACTAGTAGTTGGAATTTATTGAACAGAGATTCCCTATGGGTTCGACTCTCTATCTTATCACTTTATTACTTGTTGATCGTGTATACTTGCACGTAATTGTTGATTGTGAAATCTGACAACAATGCCCTAGAAACGGCTGCATACCTACTTAACAATGTACCTACCAAATCTGTCCCAAAGACCCCATATGAGATATGGACAGGGAGGAAACCAAATCTTAAGTATGTTAAGATTTGGGGTTGTCCAACTTATGTCAAAAGGTTTGAGCATGATAAGCTAAAGACTAGATCCGACAAGTGTAGATTTGTGGGATACCCTAAAGAAACTATAGGGTATTATTTCTATCATCCCAATGATCAAAAGGTGTTTGTTGCAAAACACGCTGCCTTCTTGGAAAAGGAGTTTATCCTTGAAGGGGTCAGTGGGAGTAAGATATATCTTGAAGAAGTTCAAGAACCACAAAATACTACGGATCAAAGTCAGGTACCTGACCAAGTAGAAGAACCTACTGTACCACAACCTATTCGTAAATCTGGAAGAGTACCGAAGATACCTGAAAGGTATGGATTCATCATAGAGGATGATGATGAGGTATGCATCATAGATGATGATGATCCATTGACTTACGAAGAGGCTATGAGTAGTGAAGACTCAGAGAAATGGCTAGAAGCCATGAAATCCGAGATGGACTCCATGTATGAAAACCAAGTATGGACTTTGGTTTCACCACCTGAGGGCATTAAGCCTATTGGGTGTAAATGGGTCTTTAAGAGAAAGACTGGAGCAGATGGCAAGGTAGAGACCTATAAGGCCCGACTGGTTGCAAAAGGTTTCAAACAAAGACAAAGAGTTGACTATGATGAAACCTTCTCACCAGTAGTTATGCTCAAGTCCATTCGAATTTTGCTTGCAATTGCAGCTTATTATGACTACGAGATCTGGCAAATGGACGTGAAAACGGCCTTCCTCAATGGAGAGCTTGAGGAAAATGTATATATGATACAACCAGAGGGTTTTGTTTCAACGGTTGGAACAAACCAAGTCTGTAAGCTACAACGATCCATTTATGGGTTGAAGCAAGCTTCTCGAAGGTGGAACATCCGTTTTGATGAGATAATCAAAAGGTTTGATTTTATCAAGAACGAGGATGAACCATGTGTATACAAGAAGGTTAGTAGGAGCGCTGTATCATTCCTTGTATTATATGTTGATGATATATTACTGATAGGGAATGATGTTCCTATGCTACAGTCGATCAAAATTTGGTTATCTAAACACTTCTCCATGAAGGACTTGGGTGAGGCATCCTATATTTTGGGGATAAAGATCTTTAGAGATAGATCTAAAAGGATGCCAGGCTTGACCTAAGGAAAGTACATTGACTCGATGCTAAAGAAGTTTAGCATGGAAGATTCCAAGAGAGGTCTCATGCCGATGAGCCATGGAATACATCTCTCCAAGAAACAGGCCCCAAAGACACCTGAGGAGAGAGACCGGATGAGTTTGATTCCTTATGCTTCCGCAATAGGATCTATCATGTACGGTATGATATGTACTAGACCAGATGTCGCTCATGCACTTAGTGTAACGAGCAGATATCAGTCAAATCCAGGAGAAGAGCACTGGAAGGCAGTGAAAAATATCCTAAAGTACTTGAGAAGAACTAAGGATGTATTTCTTGTCTACGGTGGGTCTGAATTGAAACTAGAGGGCTATGCAGAATCAAGTTTTCAAACGGACCAAGATGACAGTAAATCCGTTTCGGGGTATGTGTTTACCTTAAACGGTGGCGCGATGAGTTGGAAGAGTTCCAAGCAGCAAACAGTTGCTGATTCAGTGACAGAGGCAGAGTACATAGCTGCAAGTGAAGCTGCAAAGGAAGCTGTTTAGATGAAGAAGTTCATAACTGAACTTGGAGTGGTTCCTAGCATTAGAGGAGTCGTACCTTTATTCTGTGACAACAACGGAGCTGTTGCGCAGGCTAAGGAACCCAGGTCTCATCAGAAATCCAAACACGTGTTGCGGCGGTTTCATTTGATTAGAGAGATCATTGAAAGAGGAGGTGTCACCCTGGAGCGTGTTGACTCTCAAGACAACATCAGATCTATTTACTAAAGCTTTAACTCAACAGCAGTTTGATCGTCACTTAGAGAAGATGGGTATTAGATACCATGGCGATTGGCTTTAGTGCAAGTGGGAGATTGAAAGTAGTATGCACACAAGCCAATCATATTTGATATGATATAGCATATACTTTGTAATCTTATTCATTTATTAATAAAAGAATTGATTTTCTTAAAAGGCATTTTATATTATCTACATAGTACTGTTATATTAAATGTGATAAACCCATAGTTTTGAGCAATGCTTTTAGAATTATGATGGTGATCATGCTAATGAGATCTAAATTCAAGATAGCTCACAAACTAAAATTGTTCCTAATCGTTGGATTACTAAATTGGGGATTAGTGAATCCGGATAGATTAGTACATACGTTGCTTGCTCTTAGGAAGAGGATGATTGATCTCATAATTATTTGTGTGGAGACACTAAAGCAAGTATGTAGGTGCTTATTGGAGAATAAGTTCACTGAACGTGGCTCGCTAAGGAATACCTAATGGAGTTTTACTCGTCTGTCAATAGGAATTCCTCTAGTGATAGTAGTACAAGTGATCCTTGGACTTGAGATCATCATAGTATCTTGTGTATGATGAGTTATACTTTGACATGTCCCTTAAGACCTTTTGGGTATATCAAAGGGTATGGTTGGGTATAATTAGTTGTACATGGAGATAGGTGAATGATCAACAAAGAATCTACCTCGTCTAGTAAAAGATGAAATGTCCTATGTGATTCGATAAATGACAACTCAGTAGTCCTTGGCCAAGGTAGAATGAAATTGGAAAGGAGTTTCTAATTTGCATTATTTAGAGTTGGGCATTTGGGAATCGAAATACATACAATTAAATAAAATAAGACTTGACAGTAAATCCATGTCTTATATTTAATTGGGACGTTGTATGGTAGAAGGATTGAATTGTACGGTAACTATTCACTGAAAGGTTCTTTTGTGATTAATGTTGAAATCTATATTATCTGGAAAGTCGTTGATCGCTAAGGGGGCTTACCCTTATTGTAGAATAAATATGATTTATTTAAATAAATTAAATAGTTTAATTTATTTATTTAAATAAGATTAGAATTATTCTAATTGATTTATTCAAAACCGGTTTAATATGGAGAACCTAAAGGGTCACACCGCAAAAGAAAAATATTTATTTAAAAAGTAAATGGCATAATTGTAATAATAAGTTAAGTGTATTTAATTTAATCTATGGAGATAGAATAAATTAAATAGCTTAATATTTATTATTTAATATTTTGGAAATATTAAATATAAATTAATAAGAGGAGTCTTATTATTATTATTATTAGTATTACTATTATTTAATTCCTAATAGGGATTGGGAATTAATTAATAGAAGTACTCTCCCATGAATTCTTAATTGGATTAGGAACATAATTAATTAATTAAAGGAGTTTAATTATAATAGAAACCCTAATCCTAAATAGTTTAGGGAAGGGTTATTCCTACATCTATAAATAAGAGGAGTCTTATCATAGATTAGTGTTACACACTCTTGCATTAGATTGTGGAGAGTACTAGCAATTTCTATAGAGATAGAAACTAGGGTTTTGCCAATACCCAACTTCTTGAATACCTATTTTTCCTTGGTGGATCACCTCTAGAGGCCAAACACTTGGGTGGCTAACGTTGATCAAGCAAAGGAATTTAATCGGTGGAATTCGAGGAGAACACGAATGACTAGGAGTTGAACTTGTAGCCGAGGAAGCTTTGTTCTACGAGAGTATAATTCTTATTCTCTTTCTCTTTTATTTATATCATTAATTGAGCACATAGATTGATCATGGTGATGGTTTGTATTAAAATTTTAAAATCCGTTTTTATCGCACTTCCGCCCTATTTATGTAATTTAATTGCATGCTTGCGTTATATACAAACCTAACAGTGTGCATACTACTTTCAATCTCCCACTTGCACTAAAGCCAATCGTCATGGTATCTAATACCCTTCTTCTCTAAGTGACGATCATCTTGCTGTTTGGATAAAGCTTTAGTAAATGGATATGCAATGTTGTTCTCCAGAGTCCACTTTCTCTATAGTGACTTTTCCTCTTTCAATGATTCCACTAATCAAATAAAAGTGCCGCAACACTTGTTTGAATCTAAGATGAGACTTAGGAACTATTCCTAGTTCTGTAATGAACTTTTCATCCAAACAATCAACTTACAGCTTCATTTACAGCTATATACTTTGTCTTTGTCACTAAACCAGCAACTCTTTGCTGTTTGGAACCTTTCCAATTCACTGCACCACCATTCAAAGTAACGATTTACCTTAAAGTGGATTTGTTATCGTCTTGGTCAGTCTGAAAAACTTGAGTCTATTTAGCCCTCTAGTTTTTGATTCAAACCCACCATGTATCATGATCACATCTTCAGTATTGGTTAAGTACCTAAAGATGTTTATCACTGTCTTACAGTGATCATCTCCAGAATATGACTGATCAACATCAAGCCTTGTATATTTATTGCATACATGATAGTAACTCATGCGATCTCTCTTTCAATTGGGGACAATTTTAGAGAGATACACTCCATGGCTCATCATCATGAGACCTCTCTTAGAGTTTGCCATGCTAAACTCCTTTAGCATCAAATGAATATACGTTCCTTGGGTTAAGCCGAACATCTTTTAAATCTATCTATATAGATTTATATCCCCAATTTATAGGATGCTCCTCCCAAGTTATTCATGGAGGAATGTTTAGACAATTTTATCTTTACTGATTGTAGCATTGGTGTGTTATTCCTTATCAGTAGTATATCAACATATAATACTAGGAATGTCACAGTGCTCCCACTTACCCTTTTGTACACACTAGGTTCATTCTCGTTTTTGATAAAATCAAACTCTTTTGATTGTCTCATCAAAACGAATGTTCCATCTTTGATAAGCTTGTTTCAATCCATCTTTGGATCATTGTAGCTTAAAACACGATTTGCTTCAACCTTTGAAACAAATTCCTCTGGCTGTATCATACATACATTCTCCTCAAGTATTCATTGAGGAAGGGTGTCTCCACATCCATTTTGCCAGATTTCGTAATAAGCTGCAATCACAAGCAAAATCCAAATGGACTTGAGCATTACCCGGTAATAAGGTTTTATCACAGTCAACTCCTTGACTTGAAAAACCTTTTAAACAGGTATGGTCTTATAGGTCTCCACCTTGCTATTTACCCCAGTCTTTATCTTAAAGACCCATATTCACACTCTAGGGATTATGCCCTTTTGTGGAGTAACCGGAGTCTATACTTAGTTCTCTTACATGGAGTTCATTTCGTATTTCATGGCCATCTGCCATTTCTCTGAGTGTCTTCTACTCATAGCCTTATCGTATATAATTGGATCATCATCCTCTATGATGCGTACCTCATCATCATCCTCTATGATGAATCCATACCTCCCAGGTATCTTCGGTACTCTTCCAGATTTACGATTCGGTTGTG
The DNA here is from genome assembly GCA_034770075.1 of Aralia elata. Classification (NCBI taxonomy): domain Eukaryota; kingdom Viridiplantae; phylum Streptophyta; class Magnoliopsida; order Apiales; family Araliaceae; genus Aralia; species Aralia elata. Next base: position 72,929,601 of record CM068385.1, read on the forward strand.
GTACAATAGGTCTATCTACAGGTTCCTCTTTTCAACTTAAAGTGCTTTGTGGTTCTTGAACTCCTTCAAGATCTATTACCCTCCCACTAGCTCCTTCAATGATAAACACCTTTATCTAAGAAGGCAACGTGTAGGATTATAGTAATAATACCCTAAACTTTCTTTAGGATATCCCACAAGTCTGCACTTATCAGATTTTGTCCCAAACTTATCTTTGAATCCCTTTTCACATAAGCTGGACAACCCCTTATCTTAACATACTTAAGAGTAGGAATCCTTCCTATCCATAACCTTTATGGAGTCTTAGGCTCGAATTTTTGAGGTTACCTTATTTTGTAGATATGCAGCCGTTTCTAGGGCATAACCCCAGATGGATACTAGAATGTCGGTAAAAATCATCATGGACTGCACCATGTCCAACAAGGTACAATTTCTCCTTTTAGATACACCAATCAATTATTGCGTATCAGGAGGTGTCCATTATGAGAAAATACCATTTTGAGATGATCTAGAAACTTATTGCACAAGTATTGCTTCCTCAATCTGATCAAAGAATCTTGATACTTTGTCAATTTGTTTTACTTCTGAATTCTTTGAACCTTTCAAATGATTCAGACTTGTATTTCATCAAATACACATATTCAACTCTTTGAATGATCATCTCTTTTTCTTTTACTAGTTTGTTTCAGTTTGCAAAATTATTTTTCATGTAAGTCAAGTTTACAAAGTCCATCAAGTGATCTTCCAGTTTCAAATAGAATAACAATTATTCTTAAATATAATACCAGAACCTTCCTTATCCAACAACGGAAGTAATAATGTTTCTAATGAGAACTGGAACATAATAACAACTTATTATCTTAATAGACTTGCCCGTAGGCAATGCTAAACTATAAGTTCCTATGGTTAATGCAACAACCTTTGCTCCATTCCCACACATAAGATTACTTACTCTTTGTTTAGCTTTCTACTTCTGCTTAGTCTCTGCATTGGATTGCATATGTGAGAACTACAGCCGGTATCCAATACCCAAGTAGAACCTTAACTTACAGAAAGATTTATTTTAATCATGAACAAACTTATATCTGTAATCGAAGCTTCACTAAGCTTCTTCTGGTTAGCCCCTGTAAGATTCTCCTTAAAGTTTCCTTTCCAGTATCCAGGCTTATTGCAGTGGAAGCAAACTCCTTTGCTATCTGCATCAGTCTTGTTTTATTGTCCTTTATTTTTGCTTTCCATTTACCTTCTTTGAATTGTTCTTCTTTTAAGAAGATCCTTTTGGCCCTCTTCCGCTTCCTGAAAGAATCATCTACTAGTAAGACTTGGTCTTTCTTGGTTGGAAAGTGACTCTTTACAGTTTTCAACATGTTTAAGCAACTCAGGCAGGCTGACATATAGCTTATTCATGTGAAAATTCACAACAATTTGTGACAAAGAGTCCGGAAGTGATTGCAAGATTAAATCTTGGATCAACTCTCCATCCATTAAAACTCAGTTGTCCCAATTGTTCAATCAGATTGATCATTTTAGGACATATGTCTGTACTGTAGTGCCATCGATCATTCTAGATTGAGAAAGCTCCTTAGATATCTGATATCTAATAATCCTACTTTCCTCACCCTTCAACTCTTTGAAGGTGCAGGAGTATAGTAGGAGCATCCATAGTTTCATGTTGATGCTGAATCTCGTTACTTATGGATGCGAGCATGATGCATTGAGCCAACTGTGCATCATATTGCCACTTTCTAAAAGTAGCAATCTCTTCCTCTGAGGCATCATCTGCAACCATTGCAGGGATAGGCATATTAAATACATAAGATAGCTTTTCAGTCTTGAGAACTATTCTCAAATTCTTTAACCAGTCCTTTTAATTTGGTCCGGTTAATTAGCATCTAATATGCTCCGCAGTGATAGTAAATTAGACATTGTAAAATTCTGTAAATGAATTTATAATTTAACAATATTTTAGCATACATTCATTTCTTAATTAATTACCAAAATAAATTAGGTCTTTATTTTAAATTGGTATCTCCCACTATTTTCATCAAACTATATTACCCTCCCTATATAGTTCGGCATATCTAATTAAAGATTTGCTAGTGAGAATAAGGATCCCATTTCAAATGTATATAGCCTTGTGGTGACACAACAAACAATATATAAATAAATAGGTAGACAACTATTGTCAATTACATCACTATGTAACTCCTTGTATTTTGCCTCTTAGATTATTTTGATCAAGTGGTGACACATCCGAATCAAAATTATCCAAGTTAAGTCCAACCTAGTACTTCCATATATGTGAAGAGAAAAATACCGTCCTTGTGGTGACACAACAAAACAGTAATGTTTAATTCCTTAATAAGCATCAAATGTGATAATGCAACATCTTAAATATTTAATACTTGCCTTGTGGTGACACAACAAATGCATATTAAATATTTAATACTCTATTGCTTTACCATGCTAGAAGGCGACGTTCGATATTCCAAATATCTTTGAACGCTTATGACTTAATATGATTTCTTTGAGGGGTTTGTTATTATTTGTCTCATCTTGTTTAGCGCGCATGCACATATATATATAAAATACGCGTCATATTATTTAACATGTGAAGCATGTTGTATAATATATAATATATATATATATAGTAAACATGCACATATAGAATATTATATTCTACCCAGATTGATTATGGACTTTTTATTCTAGTTTGGTTCACTAGAGCCACCAAGTGAACCAAAAGGTCAAACCTAGGGTGCAAGAACAAAATTTAAATATAACTATTACATTTAAACCCGGGCTCCATTACAAACGGGTCTTCAAGCGCTCCTTGCTCCTTTGTCTCCAATTCTTCAAGTAATTCTAACTAAACCTATTACATAAACTATTTACAATAAATAGAAACCTTGATCAGCAGTCAAGGGGAAGTACATAGGAGGGAGATAGAATTTACATTAAGAAAAATTAGAAAAGACGAGGTACGCAGACCCTATTTATAAAAACCAATTCATTCAAGCATCCACTAAAATAAATCCAATCACACATTGGTCAGTAGTTCATAATCAATCCATATTTATTATCATACATATCTCCATATGTATCAATAAATAACATTCATCCCATGAATATTAAAACCATTTCATATATGCATTGATATCAATCAATGGGCAATTAAAAGTTTACTAGAAATCCAATTTTGAAATAAAAATAAACTCCTTTATTCTAATCAAAATTTAAATCATAATAAACTTATTTATTTTATTTTATCCAATTTTGAATAAAAATAAACTCCTTTATTTTTAATCAAATTCCAAATCAAAATAAACTCTTTTATTTCAATTAACATAGAATCCAATTTCAAGTTCAAAATAAACTCCCTTATTTTAACTTAAAATTGCTTGGAAAAATAAAATACGTTAAATCCTATTACTTATCAAAATAAACATCTTTATTTTTAAGGAAACATGGAATCATATTCCATATGTGAATAAACTCCTTTATTCTAGGAAACATGGAATCCTATTCCATATGTGAATAAACTCCTTTATTCTAAACTTATATCAATTAAATAAACCATTTATTTTAATTGAAAGAAAAAAAAAATTTCGGATTCTGCTGTCCGGCGCAGCTGCGCCCAGAATGAACTGGGAAACGGCGCAGCTGTGCTGAACCCCAAAAACGACTTTCTGGGTTTGGGCGCAGCTGCGCTCCAGAATGAACTGGAAACGGCGCAGCTGCGCCGCGTAGCAGATTCAAAAAAAGCAGATTTTGCCCAAAAATTTCGATCCAATCGCATACCCATACATACATGGAATCATAATAATTGATAATTAGCACAAGGTTAGGCTCTGATGCCGCTGTTAGGTTTCTATATAGCGTGAACATGCAATCAAATTACATAAATAGTGCGGAAGCGCAATAAAACAGATTTTAAAATTTTTCATACAAACCATCACCATGATCATCCTTGTAATTAATTATCAATTAAACGAAAGAGATAGAGATATAGAATTATACCCTTGTAGAACCATGCTTCCACAGGTACGAGTTCACCTCCAAATCCTTCGCGTTCTCCTTGAATTCCATCGATTAAATTCCTTCCTTTGATCAACGTTAGCCACCCAAGTGTTTGGCCTCTAGAGGTGATCCACCAAGGAATAATAGTTGTTCAAGAAGATGGGTGTTGGCAAAACCCTAGTTTCTATCTCTATAGAAATTGCAAATACTCTCTCTCTCCAATTCTTATGGAAGAGTGTGTAACTGTCTAACCCCAAATCATGATAAGACTCCTCTTATTTATAGATATAGGGAACCCTCCTAAACTATTTAGGATTAGGGTTTTTATTTTAATTAAACTCCTTTAATTAATTAAACTCCTAATCCAATTAGGAATTTATGAGAGAGTACTTCTATTAATTAATTCTCAATCCCTATTAGGAATTAAATTATAGTAATAGTAATAATAATAATAATAATAAGACTCCTCTTATTAATTTATTAAATTTAATATTTCCAAAATATTAAATAATAAATATTAAGCTATTTAATTTATTCTATCTCCATAGATTAAATTAAATATACTTAACTTATTATTACGATTATGCCATTTACTTCTTAAATAAATATTTTTCTTTTGCGGTGTGACCCTTTAGGTTCTCCATATTAAACCGGTTATGAATAAATCAATTAGAACAATTCTAATTTTATTTAAATAAATAAATTAAACTATTTAATTCATTTAAATAAATAATATTTATTCTATAATAAGGGTAAGCCTCCTTAGCGATCAACGACTTTCCAGATAATATAGATTTCAACATTAATCACAAAAGAACCTTTCAATGAATAGTTACCGTACAATTCAATCCTTCTACCATATAATGTCCCAATTAAATATAAGACATGGAATTACTGTCAAGTCTTATTTTATTTAATTATATGTATTTCGATTCTCAAATGCACAACTCTGATAATGCAAATTAGAAACTCCTTTCTAATTTCATTCTGCTTTGGCCAAAGACTTCTGAGTCGTCATTTATCGAATCACATAGGACATTCTCTCCTTTTACTAGAAGTGGTAGATTCTTTGTTGATCATTCACCTATCTCCATGTATAACTTATTATACCCAATCATACCCTTTGATATACCCTAAAGGTCTTAAGGGACATGTCAAAGTATAACTCATCATACACAAGATACTATGATGATCTCAAGTCCAAGGATCACTTGTACTACTATCACTAGAGGAATTCCTATAGACAGGCGAGTAAAACTCCATTAGGTATTCCTTAGCGAGCCACGTTCAGTGAACTTATTTTCTAATAAGCACCTACATACTTGCTTTAGTGTTTCCACACAAATGATTATGAGATCAATCATCCTCTTCATAAGAGTAAGCAACCTATGTACTAATCTATCCGGATTCACTAATCCCCTTTTTAGTAATCCAACGATTAGGAACGATTTTAGTTTGTGAGCTATCTAGAATTTAGATCTCATTAGCATGATCCCCATCATGATTCTAAAAGCATTGCTCAAATCTATGGGTTTATCACATTTAATATAACATCACCATGTAGATAATGTAAAATGCCTTTAATAACCGAATAAGATTACAAAGTATATGCTACATCATATCAAATATGATTGGCTTGTTGCATACTACTTTCTATAGGAATAGAAGTACCTTCAACATTCATATAAGCTTTGAAATGAGGAGAGTTACAGATGAGCTTGGAAGTATATGAAAGAACTCTTGGGAAATTTTCGGCTATGAGTTTCAGATTTGGAAAACTCGAGTAGCACCATCGAATGAAACTTTGATCTCCCACTGAGATTGCTTTTAACAAGGGTAACCATGGAAGGAAGTACTGTAGTTGAGTGTTCTCATGATAATACACAGTGGTACTCCTATCCATCTCCAAGTCGTCATAACAGCTAAACAGTTCTTCAGGGGTCATTGCAACCACTCTCACCTTCTCATTTCCAATCATAGTCCATCGTTCAGGCAATGATGCATCAGGAACTTCAACTCCTTCAAACATAATCCTTCTTCTGATTCTTTGAGATGATGAGGGTAGAAAGTAACTAGTAGGTCGTTCACCCTCAGAATCAGGTTCTTCAGGCTTGACAGTGGACGGATCAGAGGAGGGCTTAGGAGCTTCAGATGAAGTTGAATCAGATGAAATAATAGTCCTTTTTCCTCCCTTGCTCTTTTCAGACTTCTTCTTTCTATGCTTCTTTTTCTTCTCTTTATTTGGCTCAGGGCTTAACTTATCCACAACCTTTTCTTCTTCAATCTCTTCATTTGTTGGCTTAATAATCAATTCTATCATAGTTTCTTCAACATTTTTTACAATCTTCGGCTCATCAGCCATCTCAGCCAACAGATCGTCTTCTTCAGGCACAAGTATCAAAACCTCCTCAGCCGATTCTTCATCAGATGCAAACATTTTTTATTTTCCTTTGTTCTTCTTTATGAGCCCAAGAGACTCATCTTATTCTTCATCATTCAGATCAACAATTCTTGGCGGCATGGATTCTTTTTCTAGATGAGTACATTTTCTCTTTAGCTGCTGCAATCTTTCACTCTGTTATTGTAGAATGGATTTGGAGACAGGTGTAACAAAAACATCTTCTTTCATTGAAATAGTTGGACTCTTTTGAGTGAATTTGGGAGACACCTTTTCAACCTTCTTCTTTTTCTTCAATGGCTTTGCAGGAGTGGGGACAGGAGTTTCAGATTGAGAATCATCAGACACTTGTGATAACTCTTCCTTTATCATACTTACTCTTTTCTTTCCTTTTGAAGATTTTGAAACTTCACTGCTACTGCCTTTGAGGTGATGAGACCTCTTGTTCTCCATTGGGGCTCTCTTCCAATTATCAAACAACTTTGGAGACATAATCTTGTTTACATTCAAGAACTCACTCTCTTCATCCCTGATCCTGCTTCCCAGATACTGTGACACCCCCAAATTCGGGTCTCCGAATACCCGGATCTGGTCATCACGATCCAATACAATCATTCACCTCTAACAACATATGATATCTAAAAGTGCGGAATATATAAACATACGTTGTTCATTTAAGGTGTTACTAGTCCCAGAATACAATTAACCTTAATCAAGTACATCAACCCATACTCTAAATAACTATTAGGGTTAAAATTACATGAACAGCAATTAAATTACACATGATTATAAAGTCTGCTACAAGGAATCTATTGTTTCATCTTTTCTTTTCCTTTGTTCTTCCCTGAAGTCTCGGGTTTCGCTGCAATAAAGTCATGATATAGCAAGAATGAGCAACGAGTTTGCCCAGCAAGTTTAAAGTATAACAATAAAGATATATCATGATGAAGGGATGATAAAAAGGGATTTCAACAATAGAATAATCAGAAGCAAGAACATTAAATGCTTTTAGAACAATTGATAGTCAAATAGACTTTGAACGATAACTTCCAGAGGAGTCAATAGCTGGTTGACCCTATGGTTACTGGCTACAGAATAACGTACTTGAGGGGATCAGCCTCGCGTACCCTATGTATATGCATAACATTTAATTCTGCTATTTGTACTTTATATACGGTACGTGGGGTACTCCCCTATAAATAAAGGGGTGTTCATACAGTCTAAGAATCCTTACCATTGATTGGTTCGGATAGCTTTTATAAATTCTCACAAAATTGTCTGACCGAACAAGGGTTCAGACTTAACCATGAATGGTTCATAAAAACTTCTGAATTTAATTCAATATTCGAATTCAAATGTATGAGAGCGAATGCCAATAAATACACAGATGTGGAATAATTTTAAAAGTAATTAGACCACTTATAGCATGCTTGGAGATAAAATTCAAGCGTAAAGAATACTTGCAATAATATATACCTTTTTGCATGAATTAAAATACTGCATAAGGTTTTAGAAGTATTACTCAAGGTAAAAAGTTGAGTAAGGAAGAACTTGCAATAAGGTAAGAAGTTTAGGGTTAGGAACTTGCAGAAATCAAAGTTCGGGATAGAGGACTTGCCTGTTTGCTCAGCTACGGATAAATTCTAGCTTTAATTACTTGACCTTGGATAACCTATCAGTTGGTAGAATTGGTTTATCCATTAGCATTGCGTAATTATACCCACTTATGCTATCCATTTAGCAGATAAATAATTCACCGAACTTAATTACTACCTAGCCATCAGCTAACAAAAATTTAATGACCTCTATTTATTATTTAAACAGATAATAATTAATCAGGGTCACTTATCATTTGAATACTCCAATTATTACCTTTAATTGTTTCCAGGTATGGTCTAACAATCCTTATTTATCATTTATAAAATAAATTCATTTTGGTTTAAAGATAACAGAAAACCCTTGATCATTTATTTAGTTTACTCTTAATTACTATTTACCTTAGGGGTAATTTAACATTTATTGAACTTGTCCCTTATTCAACCCTAATTAATGTATAAAGTTATACACTTAATTATTATTTAATATTAATAATTGCTAAGTGTTTATTATCTTTATTTATTATTTATTGTATTAACTTTATTCATATTTAATTATTATTATTATTAAATAATAATTAAATATTTATTATCTTTATTTATTATTTATTAACAAATAATAAATAATTATTGTATTAACTTTATTCATATTTAATTATTATTATTATTAAATAATAATTAAATATTTATTATCTTTATTTATTAATAATAAATAATTATTAACTTATTTATTAGTTACTCTAACCAATCATTTTGTAAATGCATTATTGACTCAATTTAATTACCCATTTAATTAAGTCAATACTTGAATAGTTGATTAACAATGTAACAACCATTAGACTCCATTGGCTAATTATTTTTGTTTAAATAAACAAATGAATTACAAAATCCAATTTGGAACTTAACTCATTTACTCCTGCCTAATCCCCTTGGACATCACAGTTCATATTCAAATCAACTAACAGGTTGTTCATCTCTCAGTAATTCTATTTCCCAGTCCACAAACACAGATTTTAACATAAATCCCATACCAAACGTTTAAATCCAAACAGCGTAATACAATACATTTTCACAGTGTATAATACAGTCTTGCAAACCCAATAAGAACAACCTAACACAGTAATCCCAACTAATGTCCAGATTTCCTTAATCATCATGAACCAATACGGGATATCTCCATACTAGATTTCTAAACCAAACAAAATTTTATCACAATCCAAGCAATTACCCAACCAGGTATACAATAAGAAATTTATACAACCCAATACAAGAACATTTAGTCCAATTCCATACTCACAGTGGACTGCACAATTCGAGTATGAAGAAGGAAAAATTCATACAAGATTAACCAAAACCATCACAAAAATCACACAAACGAAAATCCTATGGCTATACCTTGGGTTTGAGCGGCGGGCCGTTCTTCTCTGTCTACCGAAATAGGCAATGGAGCTGGACATTCACAGCAACTGAAATCGCAGTTCCCCAAATGATTTCCCCTGTTTCCTCTCCTCTTTGTATCTCCTTACCAACTTGAAACCCTAATTTCTAGTTTGGAACTCTGTTCTTCTAATTGAGGACTCACCAAATCTGCAGCTCGGTTTAGGGTTTGGGGAGGTTCACTTTATAGCGAAATTTTTACCCAAATTAACTGGGTATTACCCCAATTAATTCTTCAAGGACCGTTGGTATGAGAGAGTAGCTATCAATGGGTTGTCTGCGTCAAACCCATCTAGTTCCAGCGTGACGTGCCGGCAGCGCCTCGAGCCGCGTAATACCGCCGGTCAAATCGCCGGACGGCAAAACCCTTGGTCCTTGTCGCGTTTTGCTCGGTCGTTGGGGCTTCCGCTCGTTTGTCCGCTGGTTGCTTCAATCTCTTGCCGGCATCTCCTCCTTCCCGTCTTTTGCTCGACTGATGGACTGATTGAAGGTTTGGGTGCGGCTGATTGAGGGGCTAGGGCTTAGGTCGACTTGGATTTGAGATGTCTAGGTTAGATGGCTGGTATGATTGAACCGAGGCTTGAGGGTTCCTCTTCCCAATTGATTTTCTCTTGCTGCCTTGAACTCTTTTCCCAATTGAAATTGCCGGCAATCCTAATACCAATCACCATGGATCGACCCGACTGAAAAAGGGAATTTGGGCTCAACCCGAATGGGGCTGGGTCGGCTGAAATAGGAAAGGAGGGGTGGCCCAATAGGAAAATAGAAAGGAAAGGGTTTTGGGCTTAAATTATAATTAAATAAAAAGCGATGGGTCAATGAAAGAAAATTGGCCCAACTTAAATTAACCATTATGCAAATTCTTATATTTTAAATTGAATAACTAAGCCAATTAGTTTGTTTATAAGAAAATATTTATTTGTAAACCATAATTCTTCATTCGAATCATTTAATCCGATAATTATTCATTAATTCCCCAAATTTTCTTGCAAATAAATTCTTAGGGTTAACTCACTAATTTATTTAAACTATCAGTGAGTCCCTCTAATGCACAGAAAATTATTGGATCACGTATTTATATAATTAAACAATAATACTCACATGGATCCAATTAAATTTGAAAATTTAATATAATGAATTTATTTCTTATTAAAATAAATTCGATACAGTGTTTAAAATTCCTGGACATTACATCCTCTCCCCCTTATAAAAATTTCGTCCTCGGAATTTCAATCTAAGGTTACTCGACCGAAACAACTGGGGGTAATTCGCTCTCATCTTCTCTTCGAGTTCCCACGTAGCTTCTTCCACCGCGTGATTTCTCCAGAGAACTTTCACCGAGTGAATGATTTTATTCCTCAGCTTCTGCTCTTTTCTATCCAGTATTTGAACAGGAATCTCCTCGTACGATAGGTCTTTTTCGACTTGAATTGGTTCATAGGAAATAACATGTTTGTAATCTGGCTTATACGGACGCAATACTGATACATGAAACACGTTGTGAATGTGCTCAAGTTCAGGAGGTAATGCTACCTCGTACGCCACCTCGCCGATTCGTCTCAAAATTTCGAACGGTCCTATGAACCTAGGGCTCAATTTACCCTTTTTCCCAAAACGGATCTTTCCTTTCCAGGGAGATACCTTCAGAAACACAAAACTACCAACTTCAAAGTCTCGTTTCTGGCGATGTAAGTCGGCATACCTCTTTTGACGATCTTGGGCTGCTACTAACCGCTGTCTTATTATTTTAATGATTTCCACGGTTTGTTGTACCAATTCTGGCCCCAATAATCTCCGTTCACCAACTTCGTCCCAACACAACGGCGTTCGACACTTCCTTCCGTACAATGCTTCGTACGGTGGCATGCCAATGCTAGCATGGTAACTATTGTTGTAAGCGAACTCCACTAGTGGCAAGTGATCATCCCAGCTGCCACTTAAATCCATCACCACTGCCCGGAGCATATCCTCTAGAGTCTGAATTGTTCGCTCACTCACTCTGACCATCAGTCTGCGGATGATATGCCGTACTCATTCTTAACTGTGTTCCCAGTCTCTCCTGTAGACTTCTCCAAAAATTTGACGTGAAGCGCGGATCCCGGTCAGACACAATAGATACCGGCACTCCATGTCGCGACACTATCTCCTTTACGTAAAGTTTCGCCAATTGCTCCAATTTGTACCTGATCTTGATCGGTAGAAAGTGGGCAGACTTGGTCAACCGATCCACGATCACCCAGATGGCGTCTAGACCCTTTTGCGTTGTTGGAAGTCCCACCACAAAATCCATTGTGATGTGCTCCCACTTCCATTCGGGAATCTCTAAGGGTTGCAACAATCCGCTCGGCCGTTGGTGCTCAGCCTTGATCCGTTGACAAGTTAAACACCGGCTGACGAACTCTGCAACTTCCCCTTTCAAATGCGGCCACCAATAATGTTGACGAAGATCTTGATACATCTTGGTGCTACCTGGATGTACCGAAAACCTTGTATTATGGGCCTCCTGCAAAATCTCTTCCCTTAAGTCTGGTACGTAGGGTATCCAGATCCTTCCCTCGAATCTTAGCAATCCTGTGCTGTCAACCTTATACTTCGAGGCTTTTCCCTCCGATAACTGTTTCTTAATGTCAACGCATTCCTCGTCAAATTCTTGAGCCTCCTGTATCTTATCCAGTAGAGTTGGTCCTACCGTCACGGCGAACACCTTTTCGTCCACCTCCATTGGATACCTGACTTCCAGCTCCAGACGTTCAAAGTCTCGTATCAATTCCTCCTGGACTGTCAGCTGCATCAATTTCACCTTGCCTTTCCTACTTAAAGCATCAGCCACTACATTTGCTTTGCCCGGATGGTACAGAATTTCACAGTCGTAGTCTTTGATCAATTCCAAACCATCGGCGCTGCCTCATATTTAGTTCCTTCTGAGTGAAGATATACTTTAGACTTTTGTGATCTGTATATATCTCGCACTTCTCCCCATATAAGTAGTGCCTCCAAATCTTCAAGGCAAAAAACCACTGCGGCTAACTCCAAGTCATGAGTCGGATAAACACTTCTCATAGTCCTTCAGTTGCCGTGATGCTTATGCCACTACCTTGCCGTGTTGCATCAGTACACAGCCAAGACCCTTGTGTGATGCATCGCTATACACTACGAAACCCCCAGTGTTGTCCGGTAAGGTCAACACTGGTGCTTGGCTGAGTCTCTTCTTCAAACTCCATGAAACTCTCCTCACACTTCTCCGACCAAACAAACTTGACTGTTTTCCTGGTGAGATTGGTCAATGGCGACGCTATCTTTGAAAAATCCTGGATGAATCTCCGATAGTATCCCGCTAATCCCAAGAAACTCCGGATCTCTGTCGGCGTCTTCGGCTGTTCCCAGTTGATAACTGCTTCCACTTTTGCTGGGTCCACCGAAACACCATTCTTGTCTATGACATGACCCAGGAATTGTACTCTCTGCAACCAAAAACTCGCACTTAGAAAACTTTGCATACAACTTCTCCTTCCTGAGAGCTTCTAATACCATCTTCAAATGTTCAGCATGCTCCTCCTCTGTCCCCGAATACACCAAGATGTCATCGATGAATACGACTACGAACTTATCCAAGTACTGCTTGAACACTCTGTTCATCATATCCATAAATGCTGCTGGTGCATTTGTCAATCCAAAAGACATTACCAGGAACTCGAAGTGCCCATAACGAGTCCTGAATGCAGTCTTCGGGATATCTTCCTGCCTCACCTTCAGCTGGTGATAGCCGGTTCTTAAGTCGATCTTTGAAAAGTACTTCGCTCCCTTAAGTTGATCGAACAGATCGTCAATTCTAGGAAGTGGATACCTATTCTTAATAGTAACTTTGTTCAACTCCCGATAGTCGATACAAAGCCTCATTGAACCGTCCTTTCTTCTTTACAAACAGACCGGGCGCTCCCCAAGGGGACACACTTGGTCTGATATATCCTTTATCTAACAGCTCCTGCAGTTGCACCATCAACTCTTTCATTTCTACAGGTGCCATCCGATACGGCGGCTTTGATATTGGTGCGGTTCCCGGTGACAAATCGATAACGAACTCGATTTCCCTGTCCGGCGGCAGTCCCGGAAGCTCTTCGGGAAAGACATCGGTGAATTCTCTCACGACTGGTATTTGACTCATCTCATCCCCTACTCGACGAGTATCAACCACATGGGCCAAATAACATTCGCAACCCTTCTTGAGTAATCTCCTTGTTTGCATCATAGTAAGACAACAAGATTGGCTTGGTGACTTACTGCCGTAAAATACCACCTTTGACTTATTAGGAGTCTTTAGGTGTATACATTTCTTCTTACAGTCAATAACTGCTCCGTGGGTTGATAGCCAATCCATTCCCAAGATTACATCGAACTCTCCCAGTCGAATTGGTATCAAATCCACTTTGAGCTTAAATCCTCGTAATTCAACACAACAGTTCCTATGAATGCATTCTACGGGGATAATTTCTTTGTTTGCTACTTCTACGTTCATAGGGTGTTCTAACTTTTCACAAGGGACATTTAATTGTCTAGTAAATTCTTCGGAAACAAAAGAGCAAGTGGCACCCGAATCAAATAGCACATATGCATTTATATCGTTGATTGGGATGATACCTGACACCACGTCCTTGGATTCCATTGCATCCTGGACTGTCATATTGAACGTGCGGGCTGTTGGCCTGTTGGCTTGACTGGCTGGTGCCCCATAGCTCAGCCGGTTATTGTTCCCGCTGTTGCTGTTGTTGTTTCTGTTGCCACTTCCGAGGTCACCTTTCCTCTTCGGACAGTCCTTGATTTGGTGGTTGGGTGCTCCACATGAATAACATCCCCCCTTTGGTTTGTTCTGACATTGGGGAGCCATGTGCCCCGGTTGCCCGCATTTGTAGCAAACGCTTTTTCCCTTCATACACTCCCCCGTGTGGTTCTTACCACAATTACTGCACCTGCCTGGTTTCCTTGCCTCCCCTCCAGACGGATTTCCTCCGGGTTTATTGCTCCCGAAAGATTGACTTTCATTCCATTTCCGTTTGTTGGGGTTACTGCCCCCACTGCTTCCTGCCTTAGGGCCCTCATGTCCCTTCTTCTTCTCGTGATTGTATTTGGCCAGGGCCTCACTGCCAACCCTCTGCAATGATTGCCCTCTCCATTAATTCTGCGAATGTTCTGATTTTTTAATACAGCCACAGAACGGTATAACCATGGCTTCAACCCCTGCTCAAACCTGCGAGCTTTCCTTTCCTCGGTGCTGACTTGGTGAGCTGCAAACCGTGCCAACTCATTAAACTTAGCCGCGTACTCAGCCACAGACATGTTTCCTTGTTTCAGTTCCAGGAACTTGATCTCCATCTCCTGCTTCATGCTCTCTGGAAAGTAATTTTCCAAGAACATTTCCTTAAAACGATCCCAAGCGACAGTGCCTTCTTCAACTCGGCCCCGATTGGCCTTACCACCAATAGTTGGCTTCTCCTTTTAGCATGAAAGTGGCAAAACTTGTTTTCTGTTCCTCTGCCACCCGTGCTACCTCAAAGACCTTCTCTATCTCTTCTATCCAGGTCTGGCACTTCAATTGGGTTAAGAGTCCCCTTGAACTCAGGTGGTCCGACCAATTTGAAATCTTTAAAGTTTGCCAGATGATGCGCTGGCTCAGCTGCTGCTTGAGTCACTACAGGTGGGGGTCTGGATTGCATAGCCTCGGCCAGCATCTCCGCGAACATTCTCATGGGGTTGGTTTGGTCTCCAACCTCACTTTCTGACTCTTCGACCTGTCGGTTACGTGGCCTTCCCCTTGGCATGGTTTAGAATAAGGAAATTGATGACTTTTACCTATAGATTCACATTTTACATCATATGTTATTGAAATAAACAATTAAAGGTAAAATATTTATCAACACATTTGATTTAAGTGAAACATCTGCATTTATATTCATATACCACCGTTTGTTACAATACGAAACCTGTGGCATACTGCTATAAATGCGCCACTGTGTCCTATTCATCAATAACCCTTCCCCCTAGACAAAAGTAGGGAATCCTAACCTTCCATCCCTCAAAACACAAAAGTTGGGGTTTTAACTGCTACCCCAATCATAACAACAAATATAAAGTTTCATAAACAAACATGAATATGTCCCTAACATAAACAAAAGTGGGACTGACTGTACTAACAACTAAACAACCATCCTATCCCATCACTATACATCATGACGGGTCCGAGCCTGCTGGCCAGAAGAGACTGCTCCGTCCCCCATCCTGCGGCGAACCGAGCGGCTGGACTCTCCTATCTCAGTCCGGGGTCTACGGTAGGCTGCATCCAAGGCATGCCCCAGGGTCTCTATCCTCACTGCCCTGGCCTCTAGCTGGTCCTCCAGCTGATCAACCCTCCTGGCCTCCCTGGCCCAGGCCTCCCTGACGCGTATCCTCGCAGTCACCTCCAGTCCGGCCTCAAACCTCATGGCCTCCTGTTTCGCCCTCAGGTGGGCGATCTGCAGATCCCGCTGCTCCAGTCTCTCCCTCAACTCAGCGTTTCGGGCCACTAGCTGATGTAGCAGTGGTCCGACCTGCTGTGCCGAGGACTCGTTAGCCCTGCAGCTGTACCTTGGCCACTCCCAAGTCATGGTCGAGCTGGTAGGCCAGACTGGTTCTCTGTACTGGTCCTCCATATACTGATGGGTCTGGTTCTGCTCCTCCAGATGAGCAATCCGGGCCTCCAACTCCTCGTTTCTGTCCGTCAATCCCTCAATAATATCATCAGCAGTGGATCCCATGCCGTCAATATCAGCAGGTGGCTCCTCCCCCTCGGTCTCAGGATCCTCCTCCTCGGTATCAGGGTCCTGACTACCCGACCTCATGACTCTACCTATCACTGGCTCTGGTAGCTCCATGTGATAGTCCTCCTCCGGCTCGGACTCCTCCTGTAACAGTCCCGGGGCAATAGGAGCATAGCCCACCAGCTGCTCCGCCACTACCGGTATGTCTATAAATACTTCCTCCTCACGGGCTCCACTAGTCTCCCCTACAACAGCCATCCTACAAACACACAAAAACTAGCATTAGTACAACAATAAAATATATTCATTGAAGAAATGAAAGTATATTTCATTGGGTACTACTTGACTCGATGAATTCCCCAATTCATCAAAACCACATATAATAAATCTCCTCGATTTATCTCCTAACACTCAATACGAGTTTACTACGAAGGTTATAACCTAGGTTTCGCAATCCTAAAGTTTATAACCTACAGCGCTCTGATACCAACCTGTGACACCCCCAAATTCGGGTCTCCGAATACCCGGATCTGGTCATCACGATCCAATACAATCATTCACCTCTAACAACATATGATATCTAAAAGTGCGGAATATATAAACATACGTTGTTCATTTAAGGTGTTACTAGTCCCAGAATACAATTAACCTTAATCAAGTACATCAACCCATACTCTAAATAACTATTAGGGTTAAAATTACATGAACAGCAATTAAATTACACATGATTATAAAGTCTGCTACAAGGAATCTATTGTTTCATCTTTTCTTTTCCTTTGTTCTTCCCTGAAGTCTCGGGTTTCGCTGCAATAAAGTCATGATATAGCAAGAATGAGCAACGAGTTTGCCCAGCAAGTTTAAAGTATAACAATAAAGATATATCATGATGGAGGGATGATAAAAAGGGATTTCAACAATAGAATAATCAGAAGCAAGAACATTAAATGCTTTTAGAACAATTGATAGTCAAATAGACTTTGAACGATAACTTCCAGAGGAGTCAATAGCTGGTTGACCCTATGGTTACTGGCTACAGAATAACGTACTTGAGGGGATCAGCCTCGCGTACCCTATGTATATGCATAACATTTAATTCTGCTATTTGTACCTTATATACGGTACGTGGGGTACTCCCCTATAAATAAAGGGGTGTTCATACAGTCTAAGAATCCTTACCATTGATTGGTTCGGATAGCTTTTATAAATTCTCACAAAATTGTCTGACCGAACAAGGGTTCAGACTTAACCATGAATGGTTCATAAAACTTCTGAATTTAATTCAATATTCGAATTCAAATGTATGAGAGCGAATGCCAATAAATACACAGATGTGGAATAATTTTAAAAGTAATTAGACCACTTATAGCATGCTTGGAGATAAAATTCAAGCGTAAAGAATACTTGCAATAATATATACCTTTTTGCATGAATTAAAATACTGCATAAGGTTTTAGAAGTATTACTCAAGGTAAAAAGTTGAGTAAGGAAGAACTTGCAATAAGGTAAGAAGTTTAGGGTTAGGAACTTGCAGAAATCAAAGTTCGGGATAGAGGACTTGCCTGTTTGCTCAGCTACGGATAAATTCTAGCTTTAATTACTTGACCGTGGATAACCTATCAGTTGGTAGAATTGGTTTATCCATTAGCATTGCGTAATTATACCCACTTATGCTATCCATTTAGCAGATAAATAATTCACCGAACTTAATTACTACCTAGCCATCAGCTAACAAAAATTTAATGACCTCTATTTATTATTTAAACAGATAATAATTAATCAGGGTCACTTATCATTTGAATACTCCAATTATTACCTTTAATTGTTTCCAGGTATGGTCTAACAATCCTTATTTATCATTTATAAAATAAATTCATTTTGGTTTAAAGATAACAGAAAACCCTTGATCATTTATTTAGTTTACTCTTAATTACTATTTACCTTAGGGGTAATTTAACATTTATTGAACTTGTCCCTTATTCAACCCTAATTAATGTATAAAGTTATACACTTAATTATTATTTAATATTAATAATTGCTAAGTGTTTATTATCTTTATTTATTATTTATTGTATTAACTTTATTCATATTTAATTATTATTATTATTAAATAATAATTAAATATGTATTATCTTTATTTATTATTTATTAACAAATAATAAATAATTATTATATTATCTTTATTCATATTTAATTATTATTATTATTAAATAATAATTAAATATTTATTACCTTTATTTATTAATAATAAATAATTATTAACTTATTTATTAGTTACTCTAACCAATCATTTTGTAAATGCATTATTGACTCAATTTAATTACCCATTTAATTAAGTCAATACTTGAATAGTTGATTAACAATGTAACAACCATTAGACTCCATTGGCTAATTATTTTTGTTTAAATAAACAAATGAATTACAAAATCCAATTTGGAACTTAACTCATTTACTGCCTAATCCCCTTGGACATCACAGTTCATATTCAAATCAACTAACAGGTTGTTCATCTCTCAGTAATTCTATTTCCCAGTCCACAAACACAGATTTTAACATAAATCCCATACCAAACGTTTATAAATAAAGGGGTGTTCATACAGTCTAAGAATCCTTACCATTGATTGGTTCGGATAGCTTTTATAAATTCTCACAAAATTGTCTGACCGAACAAGGGTTCAGACTTAACCATGAATGGTTCATAAAACTTCTGAATTTAATTCAATATTCGAATTCAAATGTATGAGAGCGAATGCCAATAAATACACAGATGTGGAATAATTTTAAAAGTAATTAGACCACTTATAGCATGCTTGGAGATAAAATTCAAGCGTAAAGAATACTTGCAATAATATATACCTTTTTGCATGAATTAAAATACTGCATAAGGTTTTAGAAGTATTACTCAAGGTAAAAAGTTGAGTAAGGAAGAACTTGCAATAAGGTAAGAAGTTTAGGGTTAGGAACTTGCAGAAATCAAAGTTCGGGATAGAGGACTTGCCTGTTTGCTCAGCTACGGATAAATTCTAGCTTTAATTACTTGACCGTGGATAACCTATCAGTTGGTAGAATTGGTTTATCCATTAGCATTGCGTAATTATACCCACTTATGCTATCCATTTAGCAGATAAATAATTCACCGAACTTAATTACTACCTAGCCATCAGCTAACAAAAATTTAATGACCTCTATTTATTATTTAAACAGATAATAATTAATCAGGGTCACTTATCATTTGAATACTCCAATTATTACCTTTAATTGTTTCCAGGTATGGTCTAACAATCCTTATTTATCATTTATAAAATAAATTCATTTTGGTTTAAAGATAACAGAAAACCCTTGATCATTTATTTAGTTTACTCTTAATTACTATTTACCTTAGGGGTAATTTAACATTTATTGAACTTGTCCCTTATTCAACCCTAATTAATGTATAAAGTTATACACTTAATTATTATTTAATATTAATAATTGCTAAGTGTTTATTATCTTTATTTATTATTTATTGTATTAACTTTATTCATATTTAATTATTATTATTATTAAATAATAATTAAATATTTATTATCTTTATTTATTATTTATTAACAAATAATAAATAATTATTATATTAACTTTATTCATATTTAATTATTATTATTATTAAATAATAATTAAATATTTATTACCTTTATTTATTAATAATAAATAATTATTAACTTATTTATTAGTTACTCTAACCAATCATTTTGTAAATGCATTATTGACTCAATTTAATTACCCATTTAATTAAGTCAATACTTGAATAGTTGATTAACAATGTAACAACCATTAGACTCCATTGGCTAATTATTTTTGTTTAAATAAACAAATGAATTACAAAATCCAATTTGGAACTTAACTGATTTACTGCCTAATCCCCTTGGACATCACAGTTCATATTCAAATCAACTAACAGGTTGTTCATCTCTCAGTAATTCTATTTCCCAGTCCACAAACACAGATTTTAACATAAATCCCATACCAAACGTTTAAATCCAAACAGCGTAATACAATACATTTTCACAGTGTATAATACAGTCTTGCAAACCCAATAAGAACAACCTAACACAGTAATCCCAACTAATGTCCAGATTTCCTTAATCATCATGAACCAATACGGGATATCTCCATACTAGATTTCTAAACCAAACAAAATTTTATCACAATCCAAGCAATTACCCAACCAGGTATACAATAAGAAATTAATACAACCCAATACAAGAACATTTAGTCCAATTCCATACTCACAGTGGACTGCACAATTCGAGTATGAAGAAGGAAAAATTCATACAAGATTAACCAAAACCATCACACGAAAATCCTATGGCTATACCTTGGGTTTGAGCGGCGGGCCGTTCTTCTCTGTCTACCGAAATAGGCAATGGAGCTGGACATTCACAGCAACTGAAATCGCAGTTCCCCAAATGATTTCCCCTGTTTCCTCTCCTCTTTGTATCTCCTTACCAACTTGAAACCCTAATTTCTAGTTTGGAACTCTGTTCTTCTAATTGAGGACTCACCAAATCTGCAGCTCGGTTTAGGGTTTGGGGAGGTTCACTTTATAGCGAAATTTTTACCCAAATTAACTGGGTATTACCCCAATTAATTCTTCAAGGACCGTTGGTATGAGAGAGTAGCTATCAATGGGTTGTCTGCGTCAAACCCATCTAGTTCCAGCGTGACGTGCCGGCAGCGCCTCGAGCCGCGTAATACCGCCGGTCAAATCGCCGGACGGCAAAACCCTTGGTCCTTGCCGCGTTTTTGCTCGGTCGTGGGGGCGTCCGCTCGTGTGTCCGCTGGTTGCTTCAATCTCTTGCCGGCATCTCCTCCTTCCCGTCTTTTGCTCGACTGATGGACTGATTGAAGGTTTGGGTGCGGCTGATTGAGGGGCTAGGGCTTAGGTCGACTTGGATTTGAGATGTCTAGGTTAGATGGCTGGTATGATTTGAACCGAGGCTTGAGGGTTCCTCTTCCCAATTGATTTTCTCTTGCTGCCTTGAACTCTTTTCCCAATTGAAATTGCCGGCAATCCTAATACCAATCACCATGGATCGACCCGACTGAAAAAGGGAATTTGGGCTCAACCCGAATGGGGCTGGGTCGGCTGAAATAGGAAAGGAGGGGTGGCCCAATAGGAAAATAGAAAGGAAAGGGTTTTGGGCTTAAATTATAATTAAATAAAAGCGATGGGTCAATGAAAGAAAATTGGCCCAACTTAAATTAACCATTATGCAAATTCTTATATTTTAAATTGAATAACTAAGCCAATTAGTTGTTTATAAGAAAATATTTATTTGTAACCATAATTCTTCATTCGAATCATTTAATCCGATAATTATTCATTAATTCCCCAAATTTTCTTGCAAATAAATTCTTAGGGTTAACTCACTAATTTATTTAAACTATCAGTGAGTCCCTCTAATGCACAGAAAATTATTGGATCACATATTTATATAATTAAACAATAATACTCACATGGATCCAATTAAATTTGAAAATTTAATATAATGAATTTATTTCTTATTAAAATAAATTCGATACAGTGTTTAAAATTCCTGGACATTACAGATACCTTTTCAAAATAATGCTTAGGAATATTCCATAGAATACCTTTGTAATAGGCTTATCAGTAGCCTTCTTCTTCTCAGCATCGTCCAGCCATTTGGCTAACCAATCAATCAGAATGGCGCCAAAATTAATCTTCTTTTTCATGACTACAACAGTCATAACCTTTATTTGTAACTCACTTACAGTGTTATAGGCAGAGTTCTTGCACAGAATACACTTGTCAACAATTTCTGCAAGGAACTCATATTCTTCAGGAAATGTTTTCTTCTTGATTCCTTTTAGTTGGGGGTTCTTCTGATAACTCATCATTTTCATTCCCTCTTCTATGTCTATCTCTTCAAATGACGTAAGGCCTTTGTTGGGAAATCCTAGACATCAATTGATTTTAGATGCTCCTACCTTCAGACTCGCTCCTCCGACTCTGCTATTCCAGATACCATTATCAAGCATTGCTTCCTGGTAGAATTCTTTAACCAACTCAGTGTAGATCTTAGTGTTGGTCTCCAAACATTCTGAAAACCCAACTTCTTGAACAAGTTTAAGAACATCTCTAAACTTCTTTTCAGATGTAGTGTATTTATTGAAGCTCAGTTGAATCCCGGTGACGACCTGACAGTTTCCCATTGCTAAAGATGTGACTTTAGAAGAATATTCTGTAGGATGAGATGTGTGAATTGCTAAAAAAAACTCTGAGAGTTTGATAGCAAGTAGTCTTTGATTACTAATAGGGAGAATAACCGTCATCATTTGAAATGACTTTATATCATTTCCCTCTAATTTTGTTAAGAACTGGTTGCACGTCGCTTTAGTTTTGCTTTGTTACAGCTGTAACTCAGTAACTTCTTCTTTTCGTGAATCACACGTGCTTTTTGAATTAACCGTCTTAATTTCTTCTGTTATAAAGTAACTTTTGTTCTTCACTTATTTTACCTGAGCGTGAGCACTACTTGTCATTACATAACTAATTTAGCTTTTTCAAAGAGTCAAAAATGAAAGACGTTTCACCTCACTTTACGAACCACTCTACAAGCCTTCTTAGAGCGTGACCATTGCTTGCATACAAATAGACTGCTTTAACTTCTACTGTCATATAGTAACTTGATAACACAGTTTTTACTCTACGATCTTTGATCAACTTTTGAGAACAAGCTTTTAATCTGCAATCATGACTACTCTGGTATCAATTGTTCGCCATTGACATGATCTTCCTATCTTCACTTAGCTTATATCTCCTTTGTTGTTTCAGTCTTCTTACTAATGAGCTTTAAGCCTTGTTCCTCCGCTTTTATATGTTGAGACATTTGAGAGGTTGATTGAATTTCTTCTGGTTGCTCCCCCTCAATATGTGCATTGATGTACTTAAAAACAGGAGGACTTCGCTCCACCATGATATCAATAATAACATATTCAATGATTCCTGCTTGGTTTACTGAATCAATAGGTGAGCTTTAATTTCTCCTTTTTCATCATTTGAGTCAGCTTCATTTTTGCTTTCTGACAGATCAGGGTTTTGAACACTCTATTGCCTTCTTATTACTGGATGGTGAATAATGGTATTGAGTTTAGCTGAATGAGATCAGTTCACATTTCATTCTTAAAGTTCGTTTTCAAAATTTCTCGTTTGTCGTTCATCGTTTTCATTTGAAAACATTTCATTACGTTAGAAAATTCTCGCTTTACCTAGCCAAATTGGATTTGGTTAGTCTATATACTCTTATTAGCATGCATTGGGACTTAAGACATCATATTACACTTGTCCCAAAGCTCAGATCACAGCAAAAATAATTTTTCAAATCTGCAGGTGCAGCGCGACCATTTTGCCCTTGACCTTGATTTCCTATAAATTGGAATCCTTAGTGCATTTGTGAGAGTTTTGGCTCATTTGCCACATTTCACCCAAGTAAAAGTGCTAAAAAGAATAGAGAGAAAGAGAGAAGGAAGCCATTTTGGGTGGCCATGGTGGATGAAGATGGTGATCTTGTGACGCCCCCAAATCCGGGTACCTCAACTCCACAAATTTGGTGCTCACTATTTACCACATTCATAACTAACTACCCACAATAAAGGATAATAACAATAATAAATTTAATAAACAATATTCCCATCAAAGGGTTACATAAATAATACGAAATCCCAGGTCATCTAACCCTTATTATAACTTTTGCGGAATTAAAATATAACAATAATAATGTCTCAATACATAAACTTTATCAAGTAAATTAATCTTCTTCATTTGTTCATCTTGCCCTTGCCCTTGCTTGAGGACGGCTCATCAGACTTTTCAACTTTAGCTGCAATGTTTTATGCAAGGGTGAGCAAACAGTTGCCCAGAAGTATAGTAGCAATACCAATAGCATATGAATAATCAATGAAATAGATCTCAACCGAGGAGTGTAAATCTTTCTGAAGTCAATCAACGATAATCAAAGAAATGAAAACTCAATACAAAACTCGACTTTTGAACCAAGTTTAGAATGCAAGATCAAGAATATGTCTGAGGGTCATAAGACCTCGAACTATATCCTAGGTTAGCAAGTATCTCTACCGTAACCTTTAACAATCTTATAGCCTATGGACCGTCTATCTCGTACTCCGGGGATCAGCCCTTCATACAATGTATTGTGCACAAACATTTTAACGCTATTGCATAGTAATATCCCCTATAATAGGGTTGTTCATCTCAGCTTTGACACTAGAGTCTGTACCAAAAGAAGTTTGGTTTGGATTAACTTCAACAGAAATTCTAACTTTTAGAACGCTCATCAACTATGGACTAGTCAAATCAATAAGGGTTCGCTAGCCACTTAAGAATTTGATATAACAACATAAGATTATACAATGGAGTTTATGATCAAAGATCGAACAACAATGATTCGTAGTTAAATAAACATTTTATATTAAGGTAATGATTTCATAAGAATTAGAAAGCTTAATTAAAAATTATAGACTTTGAACAATATGGAAAGCCTCTCTTGAAACAAAGAAACAAATGATATGAACTTGTACAATGTAAGAATAGAGTTTGGAAACTTGCGTAAAAGAGGAGTAGGGTTTAAGAACTTGCCTTGTGCGTTCGTTACAAAATTACAGTACACTTCCTTTAAAATGTTAGGTTTGTATAACGCGAAAATGCAATCAAATTACATAAATAAAGCGGAAGTGCAATAAAATCAGATTTTAAAATTTTATACAAACCATCACCATGATCTTTTTTTATGCACAATTACTAATTAAATGAAAGAGATGGAGAATAAGAATTATACCCTTGTAAAATTCTAGCTTCCTCATGTACAAGTTCACCTCCAATTTCTTCGCGTTCTCCTTGAATTCTACCGATTAAATTCCTTCCTTTGATCAACGTTAGCCATCCAAGTGTTTGGCCTCTAGAGGTGATCCACCAAGAAATAATACTTGTTCAAGAAGATGGGTGTTAGCAAAACCCTAGTTTCTATCTCTATAAAAATTGTAAGTACTCTCCACAATTGTTATCCAAGAGTGTATAACCCTAATCTATGATAAGACTTCTCTTATTTATAGATGTAGGAAAACCCTTCCCTAAACTATTTAGGATTAGGGTTTCTATTCTAATTAAACTCCTTTAATTAAATTAAACTCCTAATCTAATTAGGAATTCATGAGAGAGTACTTTTATTAATTAATTCCCAATCCCTATTAGGAATTAAATAATAGTAATAGTAATAATAATAATAAGCCTCCTCTTATTAATTTATATTTAATATTTCTAAAATATTAAATAATAAATATTAAGCTATTTAATTTATTCTATCTCCATAGATTAAATTAAATACACTTAACTTATTATTAAAATTATGGCATTTACTTCTTAAATAAATATTTTTCTTTTGCGGTGTGACCCTTTAGGTTCTCCATATTAAATCGGTTGCGAATAAATCAATTAGAACAATTCTAATCTTATTTAAATAAATAAATTAAACTATTTAATTTATTTAAATAAATAATATTTTTTCTACAATAAGGGTAAGCCCCCTTAACGATCAACGACTTTACAGATAATATAGATTTCAACATTAATCACAAAAGAACCTTTCAGTGAATAGTTACCGTACAATTCAATCCTTCTACCATACAATGTCCCAATTAAATATAAGGCATGGAATTACTGTCAAGTCTTATTTTATTTAATTATATGTATTTTGATTCCCAAATGCACAACACTAAATAATGCAAATTAGAAACTCCTTTCTAATTTCATTCTGCCTTGGCCAAGGACTACTGAGTTGTCATTTATCGAATCACATAGGACATTCACATCTTTTACTAGATGTGGTAGATTATTTGTTGATTATTCACCTATCTTCATGTACAACTTATTATACCCAATCATACCCTTTGATATACCCTAAAGATCTTAAGGGACATGTCAAAGTATAACTTATCATACACAAGATACTATGATGATCTTAAGTCCAAGGATCACTTGTACTACTATCACTAGAGGAATTTCTATTGACAGACGAGTAAAACTCCATTAGGTATTCCTTAGCGAGCCACGTTCAGTGAACTTATTCTCCAATAAGCACCTACATACTTGATTTAGTGTCTCCACACAAATAATTATGAGATCAATCATCCTCTTCTAAAGAGCAAACAACGTATGTACTAATCTATCCAGATTCACTAATCCCCTTTTTAGTAATCCAACGATTATGAATGATTTTAGTTTATGAGCTATCTAGAATTTAGATCTCATTAGCATGATCACCATCATAATTCTAAAAGCATTGCTCAAAACTATGGGTTTATCACATTTAATATAACAGCACAATGTAGATAAAGTAAAATGCCTTTAATAAACGAATAAGATTACAAAGTATATGCTACATCATATCAAATATGATTGGCTTATGTGCATACTACTTTCATAAACACCCTACACATTCAAGCCACATCGATACATCGATCAGTCATAAAACAATATTCACTAATCGCTCACATAAACCCTATTCTATAACCCATCATTCTTTATTAGTCACATAATATCATCTTATATGATTACAACCTGTTATTAAGCTTAATAATACATCTTACACTCTGCTACAACATCTTATGAAGTTATAAAAACAATCTATAAATCATACACTTAAAATCTCAATAATGGGTCTGAACAGCTAGCAGCGCGGCGGCGCTGCTTTTACTCTTGTTTCAAGCGCGTCCGCGCCCGACTTAAAAATCTGATTTTCTAGCTAGTAGCAGTGTGGCGGCGCTGCTTTTATACTTAGCACCAGCGCAGCCGCGCTGGTGTGCAGACTCAGAATCTGCAGGTCGCGAACAGACTCTGTTTCTTCCCAAATTCCATACATTCAACACCTTAAATCACATTTAGCCAATCACAGACGCTATGAACTTACCAAACACAAAACTTAAATATTTATAGAATTATTTCAACATCTCAGAATCTTCAAATAACCAAATTAAGGATTCAAATATCACAATTCATGTTCTATTTCATATTCTTGACATATTAGTGAAATCACATACCACGAATTTGTTTCTAAACAATTTTAATCCGTTCAAGTTGCATTGTTTTCGTTTCTCAGTGAATTACAATAATACACCATCAATTTACAGATTAACATACAAATGAAGCACCAATTTTTATACATATAAGCCAAACTCGTGAACTTTCACTATAAAAACCAAAACTATTTTTTTTAAAAGACAAAAACATGGTTTCATGGATTAACTCAATTAAAACTGATTATAAACAACATATAGAAGCTTATTCATACTAACTAACACATATAAACAATTACTTCATGCATTAATCCATCAAAACTGTAATAACCCAAGGATTTTGATATATTAAAATAAGAAATTTTACGTATAAATTTTTTTTATATAATAAAATTATTTTTATTATATATTAAAGCAAGTGTGGGAATGTGTGCAAGAAAAAGAATGTGAATAAGTAATATGTACATATATATTTATTTCATATATGATTTCAAGTAAATTTTTTATTAAAGAAATAGTTGACAATTATAAATTATATTTTCTTAATAAGTTAATTTTTATACTAAAGATATATGATTATTTATAAAAATATGATTAATATATTATTTAAATGATAAATGTATATTTTAAGAAATGATTATTATTATTACTATGATTATTTCTTTATGATATGAATTTGTAAGACTAGTCAATTTATTTTAAATTGACTAAGTATGGTAAATGTGGTAAAGTGACAGTACGGATCAAAACCCTAATTTGATCTATGGTTATAGATTTTAATTTTAAATGTAATTATTGATATAATTATATTTAAAATGAATGTATGTGTATTATGGATAATAAGAATTTATTTTCTTAAGAAAATTCGAATACTAAATATAAGTATTGATTATATTGGAATGTATGTATGTACAATATGTGATTCAATGAGTATGATAATTATTTATCAATGATGATACCTATGTAATGACTTATGTGATTAATTGTTAGATAAAATAGGGTCCACTAATAGTTATTTAAATTAATGGACTAACCTAAGAATATTAATATTAAACAATTGGTAAGATAGTTAGTTAATTAAATATTTAATTAAAGTGAGTATAGTAAGTGAATAAATTTTGTACATTAATTAATATAGATATTAATTAATGAGAATTATGTGATATATGAATGATTAATTTTAATAGTCCAATTAGTAAGGAATACTATGGACTAGCCTAATTAATTTACTAACCAAGCTCACTCATTAAATTAATCATGGACTTGGATAATTAATGTATGGACTAATTAAATTAGTCTAACATTTAATAAACTAGTAGCCCAAATGTGGAATAATAATATTGGAAACTAGTGGCCCAAACTAGTTAAAGTGAGCCCAAAAGGAGTTTAATTAAAGTCCAATTGTTAGCCCAATTGGGGAACACTCCTACCAACTTAATTAATATAGTAAAGCAATAAAAGAAAAGCAAAAATGAAGCAAAAATGAAAGGGGTCAGCCGCCTATAGGGAGGCACACATAGGTGATGTGTTAATTTTTAGGAGCTTGCTTGTGTGGGTGGAAAAAAAAGAAGTACAAATACTAATGATGGTCCATACCAAGTTGTCAAATTGGTGTAAGAGAGTTTACTTGCAAATGATACTAAAATATATAGATATAATTTATATATCTATAGGTATTACAAGTAATTAGTTCTTTAGTAAAGTGAAGAGCTAGTCATTTTGCTCATTTTCTTTTTTTCCTAACTTGAAGAGAGAGAAAATAAAGAGCAAAAATAAAATCTAAAGAGAGAGAAAGAGGAGAGGGGCGGTAGCCATGGAGGAGAAAAAGGGAGGGAGTTTTTGGTGTGCTCAAAGCCCATAAACAAACCTTAGAAAGAAGAAGGGAGGAAATTAAACAAAGGTATAACAAAATCCTAACTATTTCTTTTTGTTTGATTTGATTTTTAATGGTATGAAGTTATGATATTAAGGTCTAAAATCCTTAATCTATATAATATATGATATTTTATGCTTGGTTGTGCTCAACTTGTGTATTAATGTGCTTGGATGGTTAAGAAAAGAAAAAGAAAATTAGTTCGTTTTAAAACAAAACTAGAAAACCCTAACTTTTTACCACTTTGTAAGCTTATAACTTGAGATCTATATCTTTGTTTTACGATCCGTCAAAGGAGGGTACTAGATATATAAGTTAAGTATTAAAACCAAGTGGTAGAACTCAAAAATAATTAGTACAAAATTCGTAGAGACTATTTTAGTCAAAACAGTCCGGTTAGTGAACAAAAAGGGGATAAAGGCTGCTGACCATCCGATTCCAGGGGCAGTTTCGTCAACGTTTTTACTCTAAAAATTCTAAGAAAATTTGGAGTGATAATATGGGAAGTTATGTGAGTCCTGTAAATATTTGAGAATTTTTGGCTCTGTAGAATGAAAGTTATGAATTTTATGGTGACGGACCACTGTCAAGAGTATACCCAAATAACTCTCTGTGGTTAACTCCAAAAACTATGAAATAATTACTGGACATATATATATATAACAGGAGCATACCCTATAAATTTCAGAAGTTTTGGTTATAATTTCGATTTATGAAAAATGTAACACGATTTGGCTATTTTGGGCTATTTAAATATAGTAAATGGATTTTAAAAATTTCGGGAAAAATTAATTTTCATAAGGGGACTATATATAGTTTATTTTCGAAAAAGAAATGATTTTAAAGATATTTTACTATTTTTAATATAAATGATGATATTATAGATAAATGAATTTAATTAATTATGTGATGTTAAAAATTTGGAAAATAGATTTTTATGGCTTGAAAACCCTATATAGGGTATATGCAGATTTTTGAAGGGAATTTTATTCAATGTGGATGAGATATTGTGGTTGTGGTATTTTAAGATGATTAAATGAATTAATTAGTAAAGTGTAAACAATTAGAATAAATTGTTTATTGGTTTAATAAATGGCTAAAATGTTATTAAGATATTAATAATATTAAATAAAAGTTTAAAAGAGGAGTTAAGTTATTGATTGGACGTTCAATAAACTATATTGAATAGTATGATAAATTGGAAATTCAATGCATTAGAAATGGAAAACAGTTTGAATCCAGCTTGCTGAATAGGTGTATTCAGTTGCTAAAATAGTGAATCTAACTTGTTGTATTGTAGGTTAGTGAATCCAGGTTGCTGGATTGGAAAAATAGTTGGCGGAATTGAATAGTTTGAATCCAGTTTACTGGATTGTAATCCAGTTTGAATCTAGTGTGCTGGATTGTAATTCAGGTTGGAATCCAGTTTGCTAGATTGTCATCTAGTTTGTTGGATTTGGAATCCAGTTTGCAGGATTGGGTACTTAACCTACGAGATCATAAAGAAAGACTTATATAATGAAAGACCTAGTGTTAATTCATAAGATATATGATAAAGTAGTGGTACAGTCGTACTCTTTAATAGTCGATGTATAGTATCTGGCTAAACAATTCCTTCAGGGAGCGGAGGTATATACGAACTACTAACTGATCTAACTCACTGTGAAAACAGTGTAGACGAGACGGAAACTAGTTTGTTGGTTGTTTGTGGGAAACCACTCAGCATACTATATTGAACACTGTTAAAGACTCGATGTGTGCTAGTTTTAGAATTATGAATGCGTATGGTGTTAAGGTGTTATCTAATATTTGATTATGTGGTTGAATGTTAGATAATTTACTTATAAAGAAATGATATTATAAGGTATAATATGATTAGCTAATTGAGAGATCAATCTTATAAATGATAGGTCTTTCAAAAGAAGTCATATTAAATTGCGTAGTAGTAGTCAACGACCAAGGCAAGTATCCTATCCTTTTCATTTACTTTATGAAATAAATTCAGGTTTATGCAAGCTTTTAACTCAATCTATTATTGAGCAACTATTTTATCCTTTCATTTACATTATGAACTGGATCCGTATGATGTGCAAGTATCTGAACTATTTCTTTACTGTGCAGGTATCTAAACTTTATGCACTACTTTTATTTCGTGCAAACAGATATATGTTGTGCAAATTCTTGATTATTGCTATGAATCTTTATATGTTGCAAGTTCCTAACCCTAAACTTCTACATTATTGCAAATTCCCTAACTCAAACTCGAGTTATTATTTTTCAAATGGATAATTATTGTTGATTATTCCACATCTAAGATTATTATCGAATATTCGCATTTATTGCAAGTTCCCAAACTCAAACTCGAGCTATTATTTTTCAAGTGGATAATTATTGTTGATTATTCCACATCTAAGATTATTATCGAATATTCACATTTATTGAAAGTTCCCAAACTCAAACTCGAGTTATTATTTTTCAAGTGGATAATTATTGTTGATTATTCCACATCTAAGATTATTATTGAATATTCACATTTTTGTAAGTTTCTTAACTCAATCTCTTATTAAGCAATTATCTTAACCCTTGCATTTACTTTATGAAGTGGATCCGTATATTATGCCAGTACTACTATTTTATCGAATTTCCTCCGATTCGTTCATTGTTAAAAGTATCTCATTACTGAATTGCTATGACTCATATTGAAAATTTTTATTCTAAGTTTGGTTATACAAGTGTCCCCACTTGTATGAACTATTGTACATTATCAATTACCATTGAATTCAAAATTCTTTGACAAGTTTTGATACATACTATTAAATTTCGGTATGTATACCTAATTTAAAGATTGTATAAGCTATTTGACCAGTTAGACCTAATTTGACAAGCATTGTTGAACATTATTGGTTATGATAAAGTCATCCAACTAAATTGTTTTAGTTAGGACTTCAGACTGAGTATAAACAACCCGAAATGGAAAAAAAAAACTATGCGCCAAAGGCGGTGATGATAAACTATGCGCCAAAGGCGGTGATGATGAACTATGCGCCAAAGGCGGTGATGACGAACACAAATTTCGTTCTAGCATGTAGTGTTGATCAAAAATGAAAAATGACAGTTCATGGTCTTTTGACCACTCAGTATTCAAAAGTCACTCCGTTGTTTCAAAAATCTTAAAATGATTCGATATGTTATTAAGAATGGTTTCAAATGACTTCACCACTATTGATTCGTGGTAGAAGTAGTCCTCAAAGAAAACATTTACTTCTTCAGCGCATTATTATAATTGTTATTACTTGCTGAGCAGTTAAATGCTTATTCTTGCTTCGACTTAAATGTTTTCAGCTAGGCGTGAATGTTCAGAAGACTCTGGCAAAGACAAGGGCGAAGGAAAGTTCAAGGAATAGATTTTAAGGTGTTTTCTATAATAATTAGTCTTTTCTATTGTGATCATATATATTATGTAACATGTAAGGAATGTAATTAAAGGTTGCCATACCTGGGGAATAGACGACTCTGATATAAATATTAAGTTTGAGATATATTAAACAACTCAAAGAAATGGTATCGTGATGCAGCAAATACGGGTTTCAAGTACTCGGATTTGGGGCACCACAAAAACCCATTTACAGAGAAATAAAAATCAATCCTCAGTGAAGAACTTAAAGAATAATTACAGAAGTTTATAATCAGATTATACCTCTTAATTCCTTGTTTAGAAGCTAAATGATATGATACTTCTCTTCTTCAATCTCACCAAGCTCTCAAATTCTCTTTGTAACTCTCTTCTCTCTATTCGCAGACTTAGCCAAATATAAAATTGACAAAGCTAAATAAAAACTGATAACCTTAATACTGATTATAATAATACATATTTTAATATTGTCAGTTACACAATTCAAAAGCCATAAGGCTATGTTTGGCAAGACTAGATTAAAATAGAAATTCAAAAGCCACAAGGCTTTGTTTGGTAAAATTAAATTAATCCTCTTTTAATTTATTTTAATAACTCATTTACTATATAGTTTAATCGTCACACCTTTAACAATTAAACTGTAATCATACGAATTCAATTAAACTTTATAATAAAATTTATATTTAATCATTAGAATACTAAACAAATTAATTAAACTTCTAATTAATCTGTCACACTTAATACAAATACTCCACAACAAATCCATCAATATTTATTTAACTCAATAAATAAATCAATAGATTACACGAATTCTCAGGTTGTCACAGTTACAAAACCTATAGTAGGTTTATGAATATGAATATCTAATAAAATAAAATTTTATGGATATTATTGTGTGTAAATGTGGTTGTATGTGTTTAAAGGTCGAATTATGACCTAGATTGTATTTACGTATTAGAATATACGAATTAGGGTTTCATATAAGAAAATAAAAAATTTTCGAGAAAAGACACTAAAACACTATTCACGCCAAAAATGCCTTTTTCGCTTTTCGACTTTTCGAATTACGTTGTAGCGTTTGTACGGCGGTAAAAGACATAAACTTTATTCAAAAGTATGAAAGGTAAATTTGACTTTTTCCTAATCGGATGAGTTAGAAAACCTAACTAAGTTTGGCCTAACCGAGCCTAGGGTTTGAGTGGCTTGGCTAGGGTTGAGCCTATGGTTGGAGTGGCTTGGATAAGGTTGAGCCTAAGGTTAGAGTGGCTTAGCTAGGGTTCAGCCTAGGGTTAAGCTTAGGGTTAAAGCCTAAAACCTTGGAGCCAAAGCTTGTGCCAGTGTGTAAGTGTGTTGGAGAAGCTAAGAGTGTAAGAAACAGAAGCCAAGTAGGGGAAGGGCGGGGGACCCGGCCATGTGTGTGGACGTAAGTGGGGCAAAACTTTCTATAAATGGAAAGTCTAGCCACTTGCCATTTACTCCAAAAGTCTTTCATCATTTCCTTCTAATAGAAAGTCTCCCTTTTCACCATTTTGCCCATATATTAACCTTAGTTAGCTTAACTTGGTGCATGGTTTGAAAGTAGTATGCACACAAGCCAATCATATTTGATATGATGTAGCATATACTTTGTAATCTTATTCGTTTGTAAAAGGCATTTTACATTATCTACATAGTGCTGTTATATTAAATGTGATAAACCCATAGTTTTGAGCAATGCTTTTAGAATCATGATGGTGATCATGCTAATGAGATCTAAATTCTAGATAGCTCAAAAACTAAAATCGTTCCTAATCGATGGATTACTAAAAAGGGGATTAGTGAATCCGGATAGATTAGTACATACGTTGCTTGCTCTTATGAAGAGGATGATTGATCTCATAATCATTTGTGTGGAGACACTAAAGCAAGTATGTAGGTGCTTATTAGAGAATAAGTTCACTGAACGTGGCTCGCTAAGGAATACCTAATGGAGTTTTACTCGTCTGTCAATAGGAATTCCTCTAGTGATAGTAGTACAAGTGATCCTTGGACTTGAGATCATCATAGTATCTTGTGTATGATGAGTTATACTTTGACATGTCCCTTAAGACCCTTAGGGTATATCAAAGGGTATGATTGGGTATAATAAGTTATACATGGAGATAGGTGAATAATCAACAAAGAATCTACCACTTCTAGTAAAAGGAGTGAATGTCCTATGTGATTCGATAAATGACGACTCAGAAGTCTTTGGCCAAAGCAGAATGAAATTAGAAAGGAGTTTCTAATTTACATTATCAGAGTTGTGCATTTGAGAATCGAAATACATATAATTAAATAAATAAGACTTGACAGTAATTCCATTTCTTATATTTAATTGGGACATTGTATGATAGAAGGATTGAATTGTACGGTAACTATTCACTGAAAGGTTCTTTTGTGATTAATGTTGAAATCTATATTATCTGGAAAGTCGTTGATCGCTAAGGGGGCTTACCCTTATTGTAGAATAAATATTATTTATTTAAATGAATTAAATAGTTTAATTTATTTATTTAAATAAGATTAGAATTGTTCTAATTGATTTATTCACAACCGGTTTAATATGGAGAACCTAAAGGGTCACACCGCAAAAGGAAAATATTTATTTAAGAAGTAAATGGCATAATTGTAATAATAAGTTAAGTATATTTAATTTAATCTATGGAGATAGAATAAATTAAATAACTTAATATTTATTATTTAATATTTTGGAAATATTAAATATAAATTAATAAGAGGAGTCTTATTATTATTATTACTATTACTATTATTTAATTCCTAATAGGAATTGGGAATTAATTAATAGAAGTATTCTCTCATGAATTCCTAATTGGATTAGGAGTTCAATTAATTAAAGGAGTTTAATTAAAATAAAAACCCTAATCCTAAATAGTTTAGGAGGGTTCCCTATATCTATAAATAAGAGGAGTCTTATTATGGTTTAGGGTGAGACAGTCAGACAATTAGATTGTTAGACAATTTACACACTCTTCCATGAGAATTGGAGAGAGAGAGTACTTGCAATTTTCTATAGAGATAGAAACTAGAGTTTTGCCAACACCCATCTTCTTGAACAACTATTATTCCTTGGTGGATCACCTCTAGAGGCCAAACACTTGGGTGGCTAACGTTGATCAAAGGAAGGAATTTAATCGGTGAAATTCAAGGAGAACGCGAAGGAATTGGAGGTGAACTTGTACCCGAGGAAGCACGGTTCTACGAGGGTATAATTTCTTAATCTCTATCTCTTTCGTTTAATTGATAATTGAGCACATGGATGATCATGGTGATGGTTTGTATGAAAAATTTTAAAATCCGTTTTATCGCGCTTCCGCACTATTTATGTAATTTGATTGCATATTCGCGCTATGTACAAACCTTACAGTGGTATCAAAGCCTAACCTTGTGCTAATTATCGATTATGATGATTCCATGTATGTTTGATATGCGATTGGATCGAAATTTTTGGGCAGAATAAATTTTTCTGAAGCAGCGTCGCGTCGCAGCTGCGCCGGCTCCAGTTCATTCTGGAGCGCAGCTGCGCCCATACCCAGAATCAGTTTTTTTCTGGGGTTCAGCGCAGCTGCGCCATGTCCCAGTTCATTCTGGGCGCAACTGCGCCGGACAACAGAATCCAGAAAAATAATTTTACTTCAATTAAAATAAATGGTTTATTTAATTGATGTAAGTTTTGAATAAAGGAGTTTATTCACATATGGAATAGGATTCCATGTTTCCTAGAATAAAGAGTTTATGCACATATGGAATATGATTCCATGTTTCCTTAAAAATAAAGAAATTTATTTTGATAAGGAATAGGATTCAACATATTTTATTTTCCAACAATTTTAAGTTAAAATAAAAGAGTTTGTTTTGAACTTGAAATTGGATTCCATGTTAATTAAAATAAAAGAGTTTATTTTGATTTGGAATTTGATTAAAAAATAAAGGAGTTTATTTTTTATTCAAAATTGGATAAAATAAAATAAATAAGTTTATTATGATTTAAATTTTGATCAAAATAAAGGAGTTTAGGTTTGTTTCAAAATTGGATTTCTAGTGAACTTTTAATTGCCCATTAATTGATATCAATGCATATATGGAATGGTTTTATTATTCATGAGATGAATATTATTTATTGATACATATAGAGATATGTATGATAATAAATAGGGATTGATTATGGACTACTGACCAATGTGTGATTGGATTTATTTTAGTGGATGCTTGAATGAATGGGTTTTTATAAATGGGGTCTGCGTACCTCGTCTTCTCTAATTTTTTCTTAATGTAAATTCTATCTCCCTCCTATGTACTTCCCCTTGACTGCTGATCAAGGTTTCTATTTATTGTAAATAGTTTATGTAATAGGTTTAGTTAGAATTACTTGAAGAATTGGAGACAATGAAGCAAGGAGCGCTTGAAGACCCATTTGTAATGGAGCCCGGGTTTAAATGTAATAGTTATATTTAATTTTTATTCTTGCACCCTAGGTTTGACCTTTTGGTTCACTTGGTGGCTCTAGTGAACCAAACTAGAATAAAAGTTCATAATCAATCCGGGTAGAATATAGTATTCTATATGTGCATGCTTGCTATGTATATATTATATATTATACAACATGCTTCGCATGTTAAATAATATGACGCGTATTTTATATATATGTGTGCATGCGCGCTAAACAAGATGAGACAAATAATAACAAACCCCTCAAAGCAATAATATTAAGTCCTAAGCGTTCAAAGATATTTGGAATATCGAACGTCGCCTTCTAGCATGGTAAAGCAATAGAGTATTAAAATATTTAATATGAGTTTGTTGTGTCACACAAGACAAGTATTAAATATTTAAGATGTTGCTTTATCACATTTGATGCTTATACATAGACTGAATGATGCTGTTTTGTTGTGTCACACAAGGACAGTGTTTTTCTTTCGAATATATGGAAGTGCTAGGTTGGACTTAACTTGGATAATTTTGATTCGGATGTGTCACACTTGATCAAAATAATCTAAGAGGCAAATTAAAAGGAGTTACATAGTGATGTAATTGACAATAGTTGTCTACCTATTTATTTATATATCGTTTGTTGTGTCACACAAGGCTATATACATTTGAAATGGGATCCTTAGTCTCACTAGCAAATCTTTAATTAGAATTGCCGAACTATATAATGAGGGTAATATAGTTTGATGAAAATAGTGGGAGATACCAATTTAAAATAAAGACCTAATTTATTTTGGTAATTAATTAAAAATGAATGTATGCTAAAATGTTGTTAAATTACAAATTAATTTACAGAATTTTACGATGTCTAATTCACTATCACTGCGGAGCATATTAGATGCTAATTAACCGGACTGAATTATACGGACTAGTTAAGGAATTTGAGAATAGTTCTCAAGGCTGAAAAGCTATCTTATGTCTTTAATATGCTTATCCCTGTAATGGTTGCAGACAATGCCTCAGAGGAAGAGATTGCTACTTTTAGAAAGTGGCAAGATGATGCACAGTTGGCTCAATGCATCATGCTCGCATCCATGAGTAACGAGCTTCAGCGTCAGCATGAAACTATGGATGCTCCTACTGTACTCCGGCACCTTCAAGGAGTTGAAGGGTGAGGAAAGTAGGACTATTAGATATCAGATATCTAAGGAGCTCTTCCGATCTATTATGACCGATGGCACTACAGTACAGACATATGTCCTAAAATGATCAATATTATTGAACAATTGGGACAACTGGGTTTTAATGGATGGAGAGTTGATCCAAGATTTGATCTTGCAATCACTTCCGGACTCTTTCTCACAAATTGTTGTGAATTTCACATGAAAAAGCTATATGTCAGCCTGCCTGAGTTGCTTAAACATGTTGAAAACAGTAAAGAGTCAATTTCCAACCAAGAAAGACCAAGTCTTACTGGTAGATGATTCTTCCAGGAAGCGGAAGAGGGCCAAAGGATCTTCTTAAAAGAAGAACAATTCAAAGAAGGTAAATGAAAAGGCAAAAATAAAGGACAATAAGAACAAGACTGATGCAGATAGCAAAGGAGTTTGCTTCCACTGCAATAAGCCTGGATACTGGAAAATAAACTGTAAGGAGAATCTTGCAGAGGGTAATCAGAAGAAGCTTAATGAAGCTTCGGTTACAGATTTGTTCATGATTAAAATAAATTTTTTCTATAAGTCAAGGTTCTACTTGGGTATTGGATACCGGCTGTAGTTCTCACGTATGCAATCCAATGCAGAGACTAAGCAGAAGTAGAAAGCTAAACAAAGACTAAGTAATCTTACGTGTGGAGAATGGAGCAATGGTTGCTACATTAACTATAGGAACTTATAGTTTAGCGTTGCCTACGGGCTAGTCTATTAAGTTAATAAATTGTTATTATCTTCCAGTTCTCATTAGAAACATTAGAACTTTCATTGTTGGACAAGGAAGATTCTGGTATTATATTTAAGAACAATTGTTGTTCTATTTATAATAATGTTTTGTTTGAAATTGGAAGAATACTTGATAGACTTTGTATACTTGACTTACATGAAAAATAATTTTGCAAATTGAACAAACTAGTAAAAGGAAAAGGAGATGGTTATTCAAAGAGTTGAATTTGTGTCTGAATCATTTGAAATGTTCAAAGAATTCAGAAGTGAAACAAATTGACAAAGTGTTAAGATTCTTTGATCAGATCGAAGAAAGAATACTTGTGCAATGAGTTTCTAGATCATCTCAAAATGGTATTTTCTCATAATGGACACCTCCTGATACGCAATAGTTGATTGGTGTATCCAAAAGGAGAAATTGTACCTTGTTGGACATGGTGCAGTCCATAATGATTTTTACCAACATTCTAGTATCCATCTGGGGTTATACCCTAGAAACGGCTGCATATCTACAAGATAAGGTAACCTCAAAAATTCGGCCCCAAAACTCTATAAAGGTTATGGATAGGGAGGATTCCTAGTCTTAAATATGTTAAGATAAGGGGTTGTCCAACTTATGTGAAAAGGTTTCAAAGATAAGTTTGGGACAAAATCTGACAAGTGCAGATTTGTGGGATATCCTAAAGAAAGTTTAGGGTATTATTACTATAATCCTACACGCTTCCTTCTTAGATAAAGGTGTTTATCATCGAAGGAGCTAGTGGGAGGGTAATAGATCTTGAAAGAGTTCAAGAACCACAAAGCACTTTAAGTTGATCCGAGGAACCTTTAGATAGACCTATTGTACCACAACCGAATCGTAAATCTGGAAGAGTACCGAAGATACCTAGGAGGTATGGATTCATCATGAGGTACGCATCATAGAGGATGATGATCCAGTTATATACGATGAGGCTATGAGTAGAAGATACTCAGAGAAATGGCAGATGACCATGAAATCCGAAATAGACTCCATGTATAAGAACCAAGTATAGACTCTGGTGTATATGGGTCTTTATGAGAAAGACTGGGGCAAATGGCAAGGTGGATACCTATAAGACCAGACCTGTTTAAAAGGTTTTTCAAGTCAAGGAGTTGACTGTAATAAAATCTTATTACCGGGTAATGCTCAAGTACATTTGGATTTTGCTTGTGATTATAGCTTATTACGAAATCTGGCAAAATGGATGTGGAGACGTCCTTCCTCAATGAAGACTTGAGGAGAATGTATGTATGATACAGCCAGAGGAATTTGTTTCAAAGGTTGAAGCAAATCGTGTTTTAAGCTACAATGATCCATTTATGGATTGAAGCAAGTTTCTCAAAGATGGAACATTCATTTTGATGAGACAATCAAAAGAGTTTGATTTTATCAAAAATGAGAATGAACCTTGTGTGTACAAAAGGGTCAGTGGGAGCGCTGTGACATTCTTGGTATTATATGTTGATATACTACTGACAAGGAATAACACACCAATGCTACAATCAGTAAAGATAAAATTGTCTAAACATTCCTCCATGAATGACTTGGGAGGAGCATCCTATAAATTGGGGATATAAATCTATATAGATAGATTTAAAAGGATGTTCGGCTTGACCCAAGGAACGTATATTCATTTGATGCTAAAGGCGTTTAGCATGGCAAACTCCAAGAGAAGTCTCATGATGATGAGCCATGGAGTGTATCTCTCTAAAATTGTCCCCAATTGAAAGAGAGATCGCATGAGTTACTATCATGTATGCAATGAATATACTAGGCTTGATGTTGATCAGTCATATTCTGGAGAAGATTACTGTAAGACAGTGATAAACATCTTTAGGTACTTAACTGGTACTGAAGATGTGATTATGATTCATGGTAGGTCTGAATTAAAACTAGAGGGCTAAACAGACTCAAATTTTTCAGACTGACCAAGATGATAACAAATCCACTTTAGGGTAAAACGTTACCTTGAAAGGTGGTGCAGTGAATTGGAAAGGTTCCAAACAGCAAAGTGTTGTTGGTTTAGTGACAAAGACAAAGTATATAGCTGTAAATGAAGCTGCAAGTTGATTGTTTGGATGAAAAGTTTATTACAGAACTAGGAATAGTTCCTAAGTCTCATCTTGGATTCAAACATATGTTGCGGTACTTTTATTTGATTAGTGGAATCATTGAAAGAGAAGAAGTCACTATAGAGATAGTGGACTCTCAAGAATAACATTGCATATCCATTTACTGAAGCTTTATCCAAACAGCAGGATGATCGTCACTTAGAGAAGAAGGGTATTAGATACCATGACGATTGGCTTTAGTGCAAGTGGGAGATTGAAAGTAGTATGCACACAAGCCAATCATATTTGATATGATGTAGCATATACTTTGTAATCTTATTCGTTTGTAAAAGGCATTTTACATTATCTACATAGTGCTGTTATATTAAATGTGATAAACCCATAGTTTTGAGCAATGCTTTTAGAATCATGTTGGTGATCATGCTAATGAGATCTAAATTCTAGATAGCTCAAAAACTAAAAACGTTCCTAATCGATGGATTACTAAAAAGGGGATTAGTGAATCCGAATAGATTAGTACATACGTTGCTTGCTCTTATGAAGAGGATGATTGATCTCATAATCATTTGTGTGGAGACACTAAAGCAAGTATGTAGGTGCTTATTAGAGAATAAGTTCACTGAACGTGGCTCGCTAAGGAATACCTAATGGAGTTTTACTCGCCTGTCAATAGGAATTCCTCTAGTGATAGTAGTACAAGTGATCCTTGGACTTGAGATCATCATAGTATCTTGTGTATGATGAGTTATACTTTGACATGTCCCTTAAGACCCTTAGGGTATATCAAAGGGTATGATTGGGTATAATAAGTTATACATGGAGATAGGGTGAATAATCAACAAAGAATCTACCACTTCTAGTAAAAGGAGTGAATGTCCTATGTGATTCGATAAATGACGACTCAGAAGTCTTTTGGCCAAAGCAGAATGAAATTAGAAAGGAGTTTCTTAATTTGCATTTATCAGAGTTGTGCATTTGAGAATCGAAATACATATAATTAAATAAATAAGACTTGACAGTAATTCCATGTCTTATATTTAATTGGGACATTGTATGGTAGAAGGAT
Organism: Aralia elata; assembly: GCA_034770075.1. Classification (NCBI taxonomy): domain Eukaryota; kingdom Viridiplantae; phylum Streptophyta; class Magnoliopsida; order Apiales; family Araliaceae; genus Aralia; species Aralia elata. The sequence goes on from CM068385.1 coordinate 72,971,770, forward strand.
TGAATTGTACGGTAACTATTCACTGAAAGGTTCTTTTGTGATTAATGTTGAAATCTATATTATCTGGAAAGTCGTTGATCGCTAAGGGGGCTTACCCTTATTGTAGAATAAATATTATTTATTTAAATGAATTAAATAGTTTAATTTATTTATTTAAATAATATTAGAATTGTTCTAATTGATTTATTCACAACCGGTTTAATATGGAAAACCTAAAGGGTCACACCGCAAAAGGAAAATATTTATTTAAGAAGTAAATGGCATAATTGTAATAATAAGTTAAGTATATTTAATTTAATCTATGGAGATAAAATAAATTAAATAACTTAATATTTATTATTTAATATTTTGGAAATATTAAATATAAATTAATAAGAGGAGTCTTATTATTATTATTACTATTACTATTATTTAATTCCTAATAGGGATTGGGAATTAATTAATAGAAGTATTCTCTCATGAATTCCTAATTGGATTAGGAGTTCAATTAATTAAAGGAGTTTAATTAAAATAAAAACCCTAATCCTAAATAGTTTAGGAGGGTTCCCTATATCTATAAATAAGAGGAGTCTTATTATGGTTTAGGGTGAGACAGTCAGACAATTAGATTGTTAGACAATTTACACACTCTTCCATGAGAATTGGAGAGAGAGAGTACTTGCAATTTTCTATAGAGATAGAAACTAGGGTTTTGTCAACACCCATCTTCTTGAACAACTATTATTCCTTGGTGGATCACCTCTAGAGGCCAAACACTTGGGTGGCTAACGTTGATCAAAGGAAGGAATTTAATCGGTGAAATTCAAGGAGAACGCGAAGGAATTGGAGGTGAACTTGTACCCGAGGAAGCACGGTTCTACGAGGGTATAATTTCTTAATCTCTACCTCTTTCGTTTAATTGATAATTGAGCACATGGATGATCATGGTGATGGTTTGTATGAAAATTTTAAAATCCGTTTTATCGCGCTTCCGCACTATTTATGTAATTTGATTGCATATTCGCGCTATGTACAAACCTTACATGGTTAAGGTTAACTAGGGGTGGTTAGTAAAAGTGGTCCAAATGACCATTTAACCCTAGGTGTTGGTTTTACTATAAATAGCAATCATTCTCTTCATTAGTTCCTACCAATTCACCAATCTAAGAGAAAAACTCTTGAGAAATTAAGAGAGAAGTAAGAGGGCTTGAGAGCTTGTGAGCTAGAGAGAAAGTGTGCTTGTGAGACTAAAAGCTTGAGAGCTTCCATATCCAAGTAGTAAGGAGGAAGAAGAAGTGAAAAGCTAATCTATTATCTAGCATCCTAAGTAAAGAAGAAGAAAGCACCAAGAAAAGGTACTCATAAACTTCTAATTCTTAGCTATGTCTAAGCTTTATATTATGATGAATATGTGTTTAACCTTGTTTATTTGTATGAAAAATGAAGGTAATGCGAAAACTTAAACCCTAACCTTTAAAATCAAATATAAGCTTTATATGTATATTTTGTTTGGTTTTTGGTTATGTTGGTTGTGGTTATTAAGGATCATGAAGGATCCAGATGGTATAAGGTGGCATATGATGGTAGTTTTATGTTTAAACCATCGGTAAATGTGCATGTCAAGTGAACAATAATAACGTAAGCATATGCATAAGGATTCAACAAGAACATTTAGAGCACTGTTAATCAGACTAGCGTAAATGTTAACCTATAAGTCATATTTAAATTCCGTAATAAAGGCAATATATGTATGTGTGTTACGAAAATGTTCCAACTGGAACGGAGTAAAAATATGCCATAACGAACTTATGGCGAAAATTTTAGTAAAGTATGTTAAAAGTCAAAAAAACTTAGTTGGTACGACTTTTGGGCCAATTTTATGGCTAGTTAATGCTTCTGGAAAATTTTGATTTTCTAGGAGTTTTGTAGAGCGTAGTATAAGTGAGCCGTAGGCTTAAAAACAAGTTCAATCCGACTTCGGATGAGCAAGTAATGAAGTACTAAAAAATGGACGTTAGAATCGTCGAATAGAGAAACCTAGGCCACGAAGGATTTTTGGTCCATTGTTTTGGCTAGATAAAGAAGCTGAAAAATTATTTCGTCCAGGGTGATTTGTAAAGGATGTTGTGAGCAAGAAAATGGCCCAATAACAAACTCATTCCGATATCAGATGAGCGAGTTATGAAGTGATGAAGTAGTGTCGATGAAATCGACAAAAGCTGAAAATTTTACAAAGCTGAAAGTTGGTTAGTAGAATGTCCAGCGCAACTGTGCTGCCTATGGGTACAACAATGCTGGCCATGGCGCAGCTGCACTAGGTAGGGCACTGGGCAGGGCTGTGCAGCAAAATGGGGCGTTGGGGCCTCAGGCAGTTGGGGCGCTGGGGCCTCGACTGTTGGGGGCTACTGGGCTGTCTGACAGGGGGCCGCACACGGGTATGTCAACGTGTTGTTTTCGGACGCCGTATGATGTCGAGTGACACCGAGCGACGTTATACACGTCAGGGTGTATTGAGGGATACCGAGAGACGTTATGCACGTCGGGGCGTGTCGAGAGACATCGAGGGAGTTGTGCATGTCGGGCGTGCTGAGCGTGTCGTTTCCGAACGCTGGGACGTTGTGCCACATGTTGGTCATGTCAAGTGTTCCGATGTCTAAAATATGGACATCGAGGGACTTTGAAGTGTAAGTCTAAATTATAAATTAGGCTAAATGAGAAGTAATCTAAGGCGTGTTGACTTCCGAACGCCGAGTCGTCGTGCGAAGTTTATTAAGATGTTTTTGAGTTATAAAACCCGAGCATCGTGAGCTATGAAATAAGATAAAATAAACCAATATAAGCATCAATTTTGTGACTAATTGGTATGTTACCCTTAATTGAAAAATATAGGGCGTTCAAACGGCGAATTAGCGTAAAGTTGTAAGCAGCACTTAAGGAAAGTATCCTAACTTGTTGTTGCAAGTTTTCTAACTTCATTCGACTATTTTCTTATGAATGTTTTATGACGTTTGGATATTTAAATTTACATAATGCTTATATGATTATGTGAATTCTATACTTATGCAAATCTTCTATATTCACGAACTGTTTAGGAAGAATGTCGATGTCATTTGTTTTGGCTAGACAAGTAGGTGAGTTATTGAATTGTTGAAAATTCTTTATTATTGGTAGTAAGTAGAGCTAATCCAAACTGAATTGTTTGGTGCGAAATCTGGTGTCAAACCTGAGATAAACAAACCTATTATTAGGGGTATTTTTAATCGATAAATTCGATAAGACCAGATGGGGTCAAAACAAATGGACGATAATGTCCGACAAGACCAAATGGGGTCAAAATAAACGCATATATTCGTTTGAGCTTGATATGTTATGCATAATATAGGGTATGATAGGTTAGCTACCTAAAGTACTTGCGGAGATTACTTACAGTCTTTATGATTGTAAATAGTCTATCGGTGTCGACGCTGGGATTTTTTCCCCCCTAATTTACGCATGTCTACCCTTTTTTAAGATTTCAATTTATTGGATTAGCTTAAAGGGTGAGTTTTAGGAAAAATCCGACATCAATGTCGACGGAGTTTTTAAAAGATTGATTTTAAGGATGGGCCAATTAGACGGAGTCGCCAGTTGGTAAAGATTTAAATGGATGTACCAACTCATCCGGATTTTAGGATTTTCGCAATATGGCCCTATATGTGACTCCGTAAAATTGGTCTCAAAACTAAGATTTATAGAGTTCGGGGGCTTGCTTAAGCGAGGGGAAGGTGTTAGGCACCCCCCAACTTACGTGAAAATACGGTTACCGCATCTTTGTTTTCCTAAATGTGAAGTGTGTATATGTGTATGTGTGTGTGTGATTTTTGAAGGAAATCGCTATCTAACTTTGGATCGAAATCGTGAGAAGTGCGTTATTTTGAAAGCAACTTAAAACCTTGTTGAACCTATGCATGAGGGATTTGATTTAATGAAAAAGGTTCGTTTTAGTTCATGATTTTAATGGAAACCGTTTTTGGGTGACGTTTTGGAAAGCATGATTTTCAAACCCTTCGCCAAATAGGAATCAAAACTCTTCGTTACTTTCAATTTTAACTTAGGTCGTCTTACTAACCCGAGCGGTTTGATTTTAAAATATCTTTGTCGTTTTGTTTAAAAATCATTTTTTGGTGATAAATGGGAAATTAAGCATCAAAATAGGGTCGGGGCGATCCGTGGGCATGAAAGCCATCTCAATAGTCTTGAACACCTGCAATCGCAATCTTCACTATCACAGGGCCTTAAATTCGGTTTTCATGGGATGGAATCCTCAATACTGTTTTAAGGCCCAAATTTATATTTACAATGATCGGATAATAACTTTACAATCGAAATAATGTCCATGTATGAATCATGCCAAGATCTATTTCCAGGATCCCAACTCCAATATTCCTAGGCTCACATCGTGATAAAAAATATATTAAAATAAGAAAATAAATAAAGGAGATCTAGGAAAGGGCTCCCGTAACCCAATCCCGTAGATCGCACAACCGAAACCGACATCGCGATGGACTATATGTATTGATGAGATCCATTGACGGGATCTATAATTGATGGAATAAATCCATGGATCTAAGATTTGCTGGATCTATGCAATGACATAATCGGGATTTAAATCGAGAAATATATCCCAAACTGGCTATCTGTAACGCCCCCGAATTTGAGCGCTAGCTTCTCGAAAAAGGGTCAACATTATCTCTTATTTCTTTTATAACTTAACCAATTATCCCATAATCATATTGGTTGAATTAGTCTATTACAGACTATAAAGTTATAAATTCCTTAACTTCATCCCTAGATCTTAACTTGATCTCGATCTCATTCTTTCTACAAGTATCAACTTGTAGTTCATTTGTATATATGAATAACACCATATATATCGGTCAAATTTAACCTTAAGATTCAGACATTTTATAATTTTACATATCCAAGTTTCACAGAATTAATAACAAAGATTGTTCTTGGCAATAGAGGGGCGCATTCAGGTAATTTTGGCATCTTACCGACGCTCATTAGTGTAACCTCAGTGCTTACAAAACTCTCAATATCATTCAATACCCTCACGTAGATATATATCTTTATAGAGATATCTCTTCATATCGATATTTCCTATTTATCTGACATTTACAATATTAATAACACACTTGTACTTGGAACAGAGGAACCTTGCGATGAATTTGGTTTCTTCATCGGTGCTAGATCTCTGTTCTTATAGCACTCACAATGTTATTCAATATTCTCATTCAAATTTATAGTTCTTTATCAACATTGTATTAATGTTTTACTATTTATCTGAAGTTCAAAGTATCGGCATAACATGATCAATCCATATTACCAATACCCTCACTCAGATTTATAGTTCTTTAACAATTCTAAGTTATATCAAAGTAAAGACATAACAACATTTGATGATAATAATAATATCATTTCATAATATTCGGTTACATGGTTTGCTTGTTCATATTACAACAGTCATTATGACTTCATACAAATAACAAGTACTTAACACGAAAACCTAATCTACGCTTCTTCTTTACGTTCATGATCTTTTTATCATTATCTCTTAACTGCAAATAAAGTTTTATTCGCAAGAATGAGCACTACGACTCAACAAGTCTAACTAATAACACATAAACAGTTTATGCTTTCATATAAATTTTAACATGCCTTGACATATCACATATATCAGTTTGATATTACAAATAACTTTTTATTCAACAGTTTATATCACGTTGTCACACAAAGCGTATAAACCACATATATGTAACTTATAAAAATAACACATAAGAGTTAATATAATGTCTAAACGTTCGTCGTAAATCTTACACGATTATCGGTGTACATAACTAGTTAAATGTTTAACAAATAACTCTTTTAAGTTTTCATTTCGGGTATTATAACTGCTTATAAATAAAACTTCTTCTACTATACATGAAATAATTTCAGCATTATAAGTACTTATAAATGAATATTCATTAACTATATTTGAAATAAATCAAGCATTATAACTGCTTGTAAAGTGAATATTCGACTATTATATTTGAGATAATTTCAGCATTATAACTGCTTATAAAATGAATATTCTTACTATCTACTTGAAGAAAATCAGACATAGTAACTGCTTATAAAAGTATATTTTTTCTAATGCATACATAAAAATAAAAATTATAACCACTAGAGTATACCTCTTGTAGTTGTGAGCTTTACTTCCAATCGCGTAGTGCTTCGATTCTTCGAAAGTAATTTTTATCTCATAATATCTCTCAGAATATAAATATAGAGTACTTTTTCTCTTGAATTGCTTGAAAACTAATGCAAATAATGAAGGATGGAGGTTGCTATTTATAGGTCTTGCAAAGTCGGGGTAAAATAGTCTTTTAGGCTTTAAAATATCTAAAGCATATTCTTGGCATATTCTTGGCATATTCCCTCAAAATATCTTCCAAGCTCGTCAATGAAAATATCTTCCAAGCTCGTCAATAAAAATATCTACCAAGCTCGACAATGCAGCTTGCAACTGAAAATATCTTCTAAGCTAGACAATGCAGCTTGTAACCGTAAGCACGACAAAGTAGCTTGTCACCGTAAACACGATAAAGTAGCTTGTCATCACGGATATATCCCCAAGCTCGTCGGTGAAAAATTTCTAAGCACAATGTTTTATGCGTTTTCCCCTAAAAATATTTTCAGATATAATTCATCGTTATACCCGAATAATCATTTCTTAGGTATTATATTCACCAAAACAAGGTTTTAAATCTTAACATTTATTCAATCTTTTAAGATCGTAATTACAGGCTTTAATAATATCTGGGATATTACACTATCAGGTGATTCAATTGTTAGAATCCCTTAATGGCGGGTAGGTGGGAGCCCCTCACCACTAGATATGAATCTAGGGTTTTGCGAAGTGCTTATAAAATCGACTTAAAACAATGTAAATGACTAGATCCATAATAAATCTAAGCAAGATCTAGCAAAAAGGTTAAAACTTTGAACTTTGAAACCATTAATAATCTAGATTCAGGCTAGATCTATGGTGGATCTAGTGAAAAGATTCAAACTTTGATAATGGCAAAATAAAATTATCGATAAAAATAATCTAAATCTAAAGGAGACTCGATAAAAGATGCGATAATTGAAAGATAAACAAACTTTAAGCACAACAATAGGCAAAACACAAGAGATCTAATAGATCTACATTAAATTTACAAGAAAGATTGAATCTTTCACCTTGGGAAACAAGATTGGACACCTCCTTGCTCTCAAATGTTTATAGATCTAGCTAATCTAATTCAAAGTTGGAGAAAATCTAACAAATTTGAGCCAAATCTCGAGTTCCTCTCTCTAAGATACCTCATTTCTCTCTAAGATTCCTCTTTTTTTTTGAAAATCTGATGAAAATTAACATTTATAGGCTTCCCTGGGCAGCCGCAGGTGCATCTATGGCTGGCTGCAGGTGCATTTGCGGCTGGTCACAGGTACATCTATGGCTGGCTCAGGTGGGCCCACACGCTTGGTTTTCGTGTCGTGTCGTCGGTTCTTCGTTTCGTTTACTGAAATGTTCGTAACTTTCAATCCAAGAAGAGTTATGCGACGTGCCATATCATTCCAAAAAGCTCTTTTTGAGGGCTACACAATGACATAGGGTTTGGCCAATTTTGGATCTGGGAAGATGGAGCTAATTGTAGAAATAGATATTTCCGTTGATGCCAGTTAGTCAACCGTCATGCCTTGGATAGCTTGTTACTTCATAGTCGTTGTGATAACTCCTCGTACTTTGGTTCGAGTCCCGAAATCCTTTGTTCGGACGTCTCATCCTCTGGTTGAAATGACTCTTTTTCCCTCTTGCCAGGGTTAGAAGATATATGTAAAAATTTCGGGGGTCTACAGATGCCCCTCTTTGTCATGGTTAGGCAATGCAATGAAATGAGTATGACAAAGATATAGACACCCAATGCATGACATGATATATTTGACAATGCAAGATAATCATATAAAAGAATGCAATTTAATTATCATATAATGCAATGGGAGTGAAACATTTTAAACTTTTTAATGTTATACGATTTTATTGGGGAAATTGTCGTTGAATTGACATTACTAGGTCTCGCCTCCGATTCCCTTGCTGAGTTGTATCATCGAGTCTCGTCCCCAATACTCTTGTTGAGTCTTGTCCCCAACGGGCTTGATCACCAGGTATCGCCCCTGACGCTTCTTTGTTGAGTCTTGTCCCCAATGGGTTTAATCACCAGGTCTCGTCCCCGACGTTTCTTTGTTGAGTCTTGTCCCCAACGGGTTTAATCACCACGTCTCATCCCTAATGTTTCTTTGTTGAGTCTCGACCCCAACGGGTTTAATTACCAGGTCTCATCCCTGACGTTTCTTTGTTGAGTCTCTTCCCCAACGGGTTTAATTACCAGGTCTCGTCCCTGACATTCCTTTGTTGAGCCTTGTCCCCAACGGGTTTAATCACCAGGTCTCATCCCTGACGTTTCTTTGTTGAGTCTCGTCCCCAACGGGTTTAATCACCAGGTCTCATCCTTGACGTTTCTTTGTTGAGTTTCATCCCCAACGGGTTTAATCACCAGTTCTCGTCCCTAACGTTTCTTTGTTGTCTCGTCCCCAACGGGTTTAAAAGAAGGTAGGTTGTCTCCAAGTGTTTGACCCATCCTTAATATGTTTCTTCTTTCCTTTTTTCCATGGATATCTTAAGATCAGATTTCAGATTCTCACGACCGTTATTGCCCGAAATGATTTTTTTATGTTTCAAAAAGGTATTTTTATTCGTGGCTACACCTATTTGGACCGAAAAGGACGCGTTTTGGCCTCATGTGCATTAAAATAGGAGGGTTGGGGCCCACTGGGCTTGGCCGCAGGTGCATCTACGACTACCCGCAGTGGGTATATCCCACTCGCGCGGCTCATTTCTTTCATTCTCCTTGTGTTCTTTTACTTCTTCTCTTAATATTCCTTATTTTTCCACGCGTACTTTTGCACATTCTGCTCCGTGGGATCTAATTATGCTATTTTTGTCTCCGTACATTTGCTCGTTTACTCACAAGTAACGTATTCATATAACTTTTACGTGTTTTAATTCCGCTTTGTTGCATTATGGATGCTAGTTAATTAGAATGTAACGTATCAACCATATATGCTCTAATGATTTGATAAAAATATTTTATTCTGATGCATGCATGTATTTTAATATGCTGGACCAGTGGATGTAAGAATTTTCGTAACATGAGATCATTTTTTGGCATTTATTTTTGGTAAAAAAATTACATGTTTTAATGTGAGAGTTGGCTTCTAATGCAAGTTTCTTATTTTTGGGATATATTTTTATTTTTATTATTATTTATTACTTATAATTATTTTTTAATTTTTTAAATTTTTTTCGATATTATTCGCCTTCGTTCGATTTTTATTAAACTTTTAAATCGTAAGGGTCATATATTATACCTATTTCTTGCGTTGTGCCTTGGGGACCTGTTAAATGGTCACACATGCATGCATGTGCTTGCGGATAGTCTATATTTCAAGGGAGATTCTGCCGAAATTTTTTGAGAGTGAGATGATCGAGATTAGGCACCTAGGAATGATAACGTAGGGTTTCCCCAAATGCTCATGCAGAACATGCATGATGCTATGTCCAAATGCATTAATATTAATATAAGATTAGTCAGAGTGTACCTCATGTTGAGATGGTTGGTCGTTGTTTAGTCATGGATCTGGGTAGTTCTTCGACCCAGCGAGCATCCTCGGGGGTTCGTCGGCGCAAGGCGGCTGCTGCTCCATGTCCTATTATTACTAGATAGCCTCGGCGTTTGGCGGAGGCTTGTATTCGTTCGATTACTACGAATTGAGCTGATGATGATGCCATGGAGGAGGATCTTCCGGATATTGATGAGGTCGTCCCACCTGTGCGCAGTCGCTCACTTCCTGTTGCCCGGGTAGCTATCCCAAACCTTTTAGGGCTTGATCTGAGTCGTTATCCATCGGTGTACTTATGCGCTAACGAGGTATATTCACGAAACCTTTGAGTCCTTCTGGTTTCTTATCGTAGCTATCTGAATTCCTGGTATTATAGGTCCCAGAGGGTACACAGCCTCGGGGTAGCTGGTTTAATGTTTACTCCCTGTACGACACTCTTCATGATCATTATCAGGCTCGAGTGCATTCTTGGGGCTTCGAGCATTTCTTTACTATAGCGCCCCGACGTTGCCCCTGGGGTTATCTTCGCGCTTTGTCGGAGAGATGGTTCCATCAGACCCAGTCTCTTCATCTGTTGGACTGCGAGGTGATGATGACACCTTGGGATTGGCGTTATATTACGGGTATAGAGTTTTCTGGCCATCGGGTCGCCTTACAGTCCACCATCTCTCCCATCGCTATCCGTACATTGCTGGGGTTCTCTCCTCGTGATAGGGTCTTCAAAGCCCGTAGCATTCGTTCTGGAGCTTTGGCGATTGACGCTATCAGAGGAGCTTTATCTGAGTCGTACCCTACGAACCCCATCAGCGTGACCGGCTTCTCCGTCGTCTCTTCCTGATTATTATGAGGGGTTATTTCATGGGGAACAACTCTTCCACCATTCATTTTAGCATAGTGGGCACCATCCGAGACGTGGATCGTATCGGGGAGTACGACTGGGGATTATTCACATTCGCCTATTTCCTCCAGGGTATGCGTCTTCGCTCTGAGGGACAGACTGATGCTTGGCTTGACTTCTTCCCTTTCCTCTTGGTAAGCCTTCTTTTGTTCTTCATTTTTTCAGGGTTTAGTCTGCTTTTGTCATTTTAATTAATGTAGTTGTTGTTCTTTTCAGTTCTGGGATTATGAGAGGTTCTCATGCCTTCGTCCAGTTACCACCCTGGGTTTGGATACATATCCATGGGGTCGTCGATGGCACCATACCACCATGGAGGAGGTCCTTGTTTCTGTCAGTTTCACCCACTGTAGACTCCAACTTGAGCTGATTACTACCGCTAATGTGGTATGGGTTTTGTACACTACTGATCATCTATCCGTAGGTTTTGAGGGGGGTTTCTTGACTGGACCAGAGTTTGTGTTATCCACTCGTCGTATTCCTATGTTGACCCTCGGAGGCTGGGAGCTTTATCTCGGGGAGCGCAGGGAGCGGGCATTCCGGTGTGTTTCAAGGGAGATTCGCATCCCTTTCTATCCTCCTCCTCGGAGATCGTGGCATGTTGATGCACAAATCGTTAAGACACCCCTTGACAGTACAGATGTGTTCTTGTTATCAGATGACCCTAACAGTTTAGAGGATTTTACGGTTTGGTGGAGGCCTCGGACTGTTGGAGCCCAAACCCGAGCTACACATTTCCTGGGGGATCTCATTCCCAGATCTGTGGTAAAGTCTGATTGGATGTCCTGTATTCGTGAGACTACTCATCAGACCCAGATCACTAACTTGACTCATCAGGTGGACCAGTTGTGCTTCTTCATCCGCCAGCTGGGTAGAGATCCTGTGGAGGCTTACACATGTGATCCTGTTAACTTAGGCACCGGTTCATCATCCGGCCTAGGTGCTGCTGATATTCCAGAGGGAGGGGCCCCGCCCTTTTACTGTCCTGATTTGAACTTTGACCTAGAGGCACCAAGCCAGGATGAGTTAGCCAGAGTTGGTTAGTTTAATGATGACACTGCTTTCATAGATGACGTAGATTTCATTTAGTGGACTAGTATTAGCTGTTGGGCGCATGTGCCCCTTTTCCCTATAAATTTTATTTTCTTTTTTTCATGTATTGTATAGAGAAAATGATGTAAAAATTTTATGTACAACTCGCAGTTTTGCATGTATGGATTATAGATGTTATTGTACATGATCATTCATTTCATTTATCTTGATGCATGCTTATTTCATGAAATGCATAAAATTGACCCCTGTTTAGTCTTTTGATACTGATTTTATAGATGGTTTCATCTTCGGTTACTCATTTGGATCATTACTCCACTGGTAGTATAGCCTCCAGGTTGAGGCACTAGTTTGATGATTTGCTTACTGAGGATCGGTCGACAGTTGGTAGGCTTTTGAGGCATTCGATGTCATTTTTATCATTTCAGGTGCCGAAGGGATTCGTTGAGGCTATGATATCCCATTGGATTCCAGATTGCCATATATTTTGGTTCGGATCTATAGAGCTTACATCGACTCTCGAGGAGTATGCCCGTTTTCATTAATTTACCCCCGGTGGGCCCTTGTGCACGGGTTTAGGTGGGTCACATGCGGCGTCAGTTTATGACTGCTACTGGCTTGAGACGAGCAGTGGTGTTGTCTGAGATCACTGCCAAACATGTTGTATCTTTGGACTTCCTGATTGACAGATTCAGTTCTCCTGAGGGCTTTGTAGCCTACAGGGAGGATTTTGTTATATCCGAGGAGAGATGGAGGTCTATATGAGTAGACATTCTGATGATGTGTATTATCTCGTTCCTGTATATGCCGATCTATGGAGACCATATGGATGTCGGAGTTGTGATGGTAGTGAGGGCCCTTCGGGAGGACCAGACTATTTTACCGTTAATTTTGGCCGAGACCTTCATATCCGCTACCTATTGCCGGACTTTTGGAGATAGGGAGTTTCGTGGCAGTTCGGTTCTATTGTATGTCTGGTTTATGACCTATCTGAGGCCGATCGGCAGCTATCATCGACTTGGTTTTTGCTTTGGTCACTGTATTTCTATGAGCTATTCCTTTTGCCCCTCCTCGTGCGTGGATCCAACATTTTAGATGACTTTCCTTGGGTTTATTGAGGAGCCATTCTCAATATTGATGTACTCCAGATATTGTTCGCCTTTCAGTGTTATCACTCATGTGGCTAACTTTGATTTCATTCCCCTGGCTAGACTGAGGGGTGTTACTTCTTATCATCTGTTGGTTGTTATGCATCAGTTTGATCAGAAGCAGGATCTTTATTCTTTTGACGGTGCTAATGAGTATCGATTTCCCATTTTGTCATCTGCCGAGATAGATTTAGCCAGAGTATATGGGTTTTGGGCTCACCGTGTGACGTTAGAGTTTCAGGACAGTTATCCAGGTCAGACATCTGAGTATTCAGCTTGGTTGGAGGCCGATTTGTCACAGTGTATTGTTGATATTGATGACAACTCATCTAGGGAGGAGCCTATGGAGGATGTTCATGTAGAGCCTTCCGAGGATGAGTTATTCACTGATATGACGGCAACATTAGCTGGAGATGCACCCATTTCCTCCAAGTCTATGGATATATCGAGGGAAGCCTTGGAGAGCCATATTCGTAGCCTCATATTTGAGCGGGATCAGGCTCGGGCACTTATGATGACTACCGTAGCAGGTAGGGATACTGCTTATACTGAGAGAGATTTGCTTTCGCTAATAGAGATGCGACCTTCTCTGAGAGGGATGTTTATCGAGATTATGCGGAGGAGGTCGTTGGCCAGGCTCGTCAGGTCTTGGATGACTAGGATGAGACCGTCCGCACTGCACTGGCTTTGTTAAGGCAAGTCGAGGTAGTAGAGCAGGAGCTTCGTTCTACCCTGAGACTCCAGAGATTGCATCCTGTCTTTCCTTTTTGGCCTCCTTGACTTCGGATTTGTAGTGCGTATCTTATTTTCTACATAGACTATGTTATTTGTCGTTCATCACAGAAAACTAATGTATATCAAACAATTACATATATAAGGAAAGCATTTACTTTTTGGGTTAACTTCCCTTTTTGATGCATCTTCCCCCACTTGTCTGATTTGCCGTTTCTTTTAATGATTACGACCCCAACATGTTGTTGATTTACCATTTGAGGGTCCCGCGTCGAATTTGCCAGGAGACGCCTAGATGCATTCTGATCTCATTAGAGTGGGTCATTGATCGGGTTACAGGCTTTAGGTTTATTTGAAAATTTTGGCTCAAAGGGTTTGTACCTAGGATAGGTATTTGGTTGATCGGTATATGGATCAGACGGTCGACTAGTAAAGCTATCAGAATTGACAGATTTTTGAAACTTTATAAGGATCAGACTGCACCGAGAAACGGCTGCCTACGTACTCTTACGATAGTGAGGAGATCAGGTCTTACGTAGTTCAGGCTAAGTGTAGCCCCAGATTCATAAACTGATTTTGATTGATTTTTTTATTTTTTTTATTTTTTTACGGAATCCGCATTGAGAGGTTGAGGGAACACCTCGCCGTCCATTTCTTGAAGTATCAAAGCTCCCTTTGATTCTGTTTTAACAACAAAAGGTTATTCCCAATTTGGCGCGAATTTTCCTCTAGCTTCGTCTTGGCAAGGGATAACCTTTTTCAACACCAAATCATTTTCTTTGAACTCTCGGGATCGTACCTTTTTATTATTTGATTTGGACATGCGATGTTGATACAACCGCTCATAGAAAATGGCAGCCATTCTTTTCTCATCTATTAGGGTTAACTGATCGTATCGATCTTGCATCTATTGACTTTCCTCAATTTGGGCGTCCAACAGGATCCTGAGGGATGCCATTTCAACTTCAACTGGTAACACAGCTTCTATATCGTATACCAAGGAGTAAGGAGTCGCCCCAGTCGAGGTGCGAACTGACGTTCGATAAGCGAGTAAGGTAAGAGGTAATAACTCTAGCCATCCCCGATGGTTTGCCGCCATTTTTCTCATAATTTTCCTGATATTTTTGTTGGTCGCGTCTACAGCCCCGTTCATCTTTGGTCGATAAATGACTGGATTAAGATGTTTAATTTTGAACCTCTCGCATAGCTCTTTCATCATCGCATTGTTTAGATTCTTGGCGTTATTTGATACCAAGATTTCTGGCTGTCTGTATCGACGTATGATGTTATTTCAGATGAAACCGACAATCACTTCCTTTGTCACTTTAGGGAAAGAGGCTGCTTCTACCCACTTGGTAAAGTAATCGACCATGGTGAATATAAATCGATGCCCGTTACTTACTTTGGGCTCGATTGGGCCGATCACATCCATTCCCCATGTAGAAAAAGGCCACGGAGATGTCATACAATGTAGATCATTGGGGGGGTGCATGGATGATGTTGGCGTGTATTTGGCACTGATGGTAATACTTGACGTGATCATCACAGTTTACTTTGAGTGACAACCAATAATGTCCTATCCTTAGGATCCTTTTGACGAGAGGGGGCCACTCATGTGTGGTCCGCATCCCACACCGTGCACCTCGTTATTTAGCCTCTAGGCTTGACCTTTGTCAAGGTATCTTAAGAGCCCCATGCTGACGTCCTTCTTATATAAGGTGTCCCCGCTTAGATAAAACTTTAATGACATCTTTTGGATTGTTTGCCTTTTTATTCGATTTGCCTTAGTAGGGATGGACCCGTCACGCAGATATTCTTTGATGTCGTGGTACCATGGCTGCTCGTCCTGAGGGATTTTGTCTAAAATTTCCCCGACATAGTGTTGATAGGCGGGTCTTTGTTGTATTGCAACTTTAAGGACGGGTGTTTCATTCCTTTTGGATACATGTATCAATGCCGCCAATGTGGCCAAGGCATCTGCAAAATCATTTCTATTCCGTGAGATATGCCTAAAGGCGATGTCTTCGAACTCCTTTGCCATTCTGATGACGTGTCAATGATAGGAGAGCAAATGGAGTTCCTTAGTGCTATATATACCCATGGATTGTCGGACGACCAATTCTGAGTCTCTGAAAACGGCTAGTCGCTTGATTCCCATTCTTCAGGCCATTTTAGTCCCAAAATACATCCTTTATACTCGGTCATGTTATTAGACTTACAGAATTATAGTTTCATAGCCACAGGGTATTGTTCTTCTGTGATGGATACTAGGACTACCTCAGCTCTGGCTCCTTCTATATTCATAGCGCCGTCAAAATATAATCTCCAAAATCGGCCTTCGCTTTCATTCCTTGAAGATTGGATGACCGTTACACCTTCATCTGGGAAATATGTTTCTACTGGCTCGAACCCTCCTATGGGTGCCTCAGATAATTGGTCTGCAATTCCTTGGCCTTTGATTGATTTATGTGTTATGTAGACGATATCAAACTATTGGAGGATTAACTGCCATCTTGATAACCGGTAATTTAGCATTGGTTAGTCGAAAATATATTTCAGAGGATCCATGCGGGAGATTAGATATGTCGTGTGGCCATGCAGGTAAAGTTGTAGTCTCATAGCGGCCTATGCTAATGCACAATAGGTTTTCCCGATCATCGAATAGTTCTGTTCACAACTGCTGAACCTCTTGCTCAAGTAATATATGGCTCTTTCCTTACCCATGCCGTCTTTTTGTCCTAGCATGCATCCCATAGCGTGGGAGTTGGCAGAGATGTACATAAATAGAGGAATTCCATCCTTCGGTGTTACCAGAACATGTGCTTTTATCAATTACTATTTAATAATGTGGAAAGCTTTTTGACATTCTTCATTCCATTTCCTGAAAGAACTCTTCCTAAGCAACTTGAAGATTGGCTCACAAGTCGTTGTCAATTGGGATATAAATCGACTGATGAAATTGATTCTTCCTAAGAACCCCCATATTTCCTTTTCGGTTTGTGGCGCCGGCATTTCAGTAATGGCATTTATTTTAGCGGGGTCTATCTCGATGCCCTGGTTGCTGACGAGAAATCCAAAAAGCTTTCCCGATTTGACGCCGAAGGCACATTTTGCGGGGTTCAATTTCAGATCATATTTGTGTAGTCGGTCAAACAACTTCTGCAAGTGAACTGCGTGCGCTTCTTCCTTTTTTGATTTGACAATGATGTCGTCTACGTAGTGTAACGAATGCAAATTTTTGTGATTGAATAAAAATATTTGTTGTATTATATAAATATTTTTATTAATTTATTGAGTTAATTTATGATTTATTAAGCTATTGTGAAATAAGTTTATGTTAAGTTAATTGTGTTAATTGTTACTTGAATATGATTTGTGATGATTATCCTAATTTAATTGTTAATTAAATTAGATGATGAAAACTTTTATTTGAATAAATGATTTATTTGAATAAGAGAATTTAATTGGTATTATTGTTATTTGTTAAATAAAATTATTATTTGAGTTGGTAGGGTTTAATTGAATTTATTTAGTAATAAGTTCAATTAAATTAGAAGTGTGACATTTTTAAACTATATGTTATAATGTTTTATTAAAATAAATGAGAAAGTGTTTAATTTAGTTTTACCAAACAAGGCCCTATGATCTTTGTTTGGAAATAATGAGTTATTTTATTTGTGTTT
Organism: Aralia elata; assembly: GCA_034770075.1. Lineage (NCBI taxonomy): Eukaryota > Viridiplantae > Streptophyta > Magnoliopsida > Apiales > Araliaceae > Aralia > Aralia elata. The sequence goes on from CM068385.1 coordinate 72,989,004, forward strand.
TACCAAACAAGGCCTTAAGACCTTTAGATAGAATAATGGGTTATTTTTAAATTTAGTGTGCCAAACAAGCCTTAGAGGCTTTTGAAATTTTACAACTGATGATACGTTATTATTGTATTAAGTATCAGTTTTTATTTTATTTTTAATTTGCATCAGTTTTATTTTTTTTAAAAGAAAGAACGTCAGTTGTAAAGAAAGAAGAAAGAAAAGAAAGAAGAGAAAGAAGAGAGTTCAAAGAGAAAAGAGAAATACAGAGAAGAAGAGAGAATTAGAGAGAAAAATTGAGAGCTTTGAGAATTGTGAGTGAGAAGGAAAAGAATTGCTTACTAAGAATCATATATAGCTTGAAGGTATAACTCTTTTAGTTTTGTTCTTCATTATATTGTTATTATTTTACTTCTATGTATATGAGTTTTATTTTACTGTATGTGAATTCAATTGTTAGAGTAGATGAAATATGTGATTATAGTTGTTGTAATTAGTAGTAATCATGTGTTAGATGATTATATGTTGATTAATAATCAATTTAGGGGTATTAATTCATGAAAACATGATTTAGAGTGAAGTCTTTGTTTTTACAGAGTTTTATTTCATGTATGGTATATATATATATGATAATTGATGTTCAATTAGATTATTAATTGGTAAATTGACTTTTGATTGTGTTAATACGATGAATAATAAAAAAAAATATAATTTGAATGGATTAAAATGAGTGAAAGATGAGTTTACAGTGGTTGATTTTATTAAAATAGCTAGAACATGAATATTTGGTTTTAACAGTGAAATTTTGGGTTTTAATTTGGTTGTTTATGTGTTAGAATGATTAAAATGTTTAGAAAACATGTTGGGTATTTGTTTTCTAGCATATTTGATGTTTGGGTATATTTAATTTGTTTTCTGGATGGTAGAATTCGGAAAATTTTGGCCAAATTTGGCCTAAGTTTTCACTGGTTCGCGAGCTGGGGAAGACAACAGTCAAGTCTCTCGCCCCGGCGAGAGAAATGAACTGATTTCTTCGCCCCAGCGACAAAATTGTTAAGCATAACGCCGCCCCGGCGACATCCTCGCCCCGGCGACGATTTTGTTAAGCTTTTTTCTCGCCCCGGCGAGCAACGCTACTGTTTAAAAAAAAAATTTTAAATTATTATTTTCTTTTCTTGGAAGTTATGATGTATAATTAAATTTATATTAAAGAAATTCCTAGATAGTTGAAACTTGTTGTCTATGGTATGCTAAATGAGATGTTATGATAAAAGAGCAAGCTTATAATGCTTTTAATCTTGTAACTAATTATATTACCATTTTTATAATTAAATGTTTAGGTTGTTTAAGGATCGTGAATTACTTAAATTTGTAATCTACGCTTGAGGCAAGTTCCTTATCTCAACTTATTACTTTTACGTTGAGCAAGTTTTCCTATATCGAACTTGTTAATTTATTCAATACAAGTTTATTTATATTGAGCGAGTTTGTGGACCTTAGCTTATTATTATTCAAGCAAGGTTATTATCATGATTATATACTCAAGCTTTATTCCAATTATTGTTGTTATTCAAACTTCGAGTATAGTTTCTATTGAACAAACTCTATTGAATTAGACTAGCAAACCCTTATTGATTCAGCTAGTCCTTAGTTGATGAGCGTTTCAAAGACTTAAAATGTTTTCTATACTTGTTCCAAGCCAATTTCCTTTTTGGTATGGATTCAGACGATAAACTGAGATGAACAACCCTAATATAGGGGATTACTTACGCGACAGCGTTAAAATGTTTGTGCACAATACATTGTACAAAGGGCTGATCCCCCTGAGTACGAGATGTTGGTCCATAGTCTATATGACTGTTAAAGGTTACAGTAGAAATACTTGTCAACCTAGGACATAGTTCGAGGTCTTGTGACCCTCAGATATAATTTCTAAATTTATTTTTCCTTGAATCGAGCATTCAAATGAGCTTTTAGTCTTTGATCATTTATTTACTGAGATTCAGAAAACTATTATTCCTCAGTTGAAATCCATTTCATTAAATATTATTGTTATCGTACTTGTGAGCAATTGTTTGCTCACTCTTGCATTAAACATTGCAGCTAAGCCAGAAAAGTCGGACGAGCCGTCCACGAGCAAAGGCAAGGGCAAGATGCATAAATAGCTAAAGACCTGTTATTTATTTGATGATCGATTGTATCAAGACTTATTTAAATTATGTTTTATTCCGCATTTGATGTATTAAGGTTTAGATAACCTGGGATTTAATTGTTTAATAGTTTGGTGATATAACCCATTTTGGGAAGATATTTCTTTAAGTTTATTTAATTGTTATTTTATTGGGTAGTTAGTTTTGAATGTATGTTATAGTGAGCACCAAATCAGTGGGAATTAAGTACCTGGATTTGGGGGTGTCACACGTAAACCTCAATTTCTTTGTGCATCATATCATGAAATAAAGCCATCATGGCTTTCTGATAGGTAGCACCGGCATTGGTGAGGCCAAAAGACAAACGCCTTTAACAAAATGTGCCCCAGGGGCGATAAATGATCTGATGATAGCTGGTAAAACAGTCGACGAACGAGTATATTTCAAACTGAGCGGTGTTATCTATTAAGATATGTATGAATGGTACAGGAAAGTCGTCTTTGAGGCTGGCGTTGTTGAGATCACGGTAATCCACGCAAACTCGAACTTTCCCTCCTGACTTTGGGACTGGGACCACGTTGGACAACCATTCGGGATAAGTGGATACCATGATTATTCTAGCCTTAAACTGTTTGATTATCTCTTCTTTAACCTTCAGGCTCCATTCTGGTTTTAATCTCCTCAACTTTTGCTTGACTGGCTTGGAACCCTCTTTGATTGGCAATCGATGAACGACTATATCAGTGGACAGCCCGATTATATCTTCGTGCGACCAGGCGAATACATCTTCGTATTGAGTTAAGAGCTGGGTCATTTCTTGTTTTTGGTCGGGGCTAGGGTCGGATCCTATCTAGAGTTCTTTGGGGTTGTCCAGGGTTCCAATATTGATGGCGGTGGTTTGCTCGAGGTTGGGTTTGGGCTTGTCTTCGACCTATCTTTTGATCTCTTCAGGCACCTCCTCGTCATCCACCTCCTCTTGTTTGATCCCCATCAAATCGAAATCAAGCTCCATATTGAAATCATAATCATCTTTCGGATTTGGCCAATCATCAATAGGGTTAAAATCATTCAAATTGGGACACCTGACAATAAAACGTAAATACTCATTATATAACAACTGTTTTTCAATACATAAGCTTTCATTAGATGAAATGATTATAACATAAACGTGCAGAAAGTATGATAGATCAAAGATAATAACATCCTATATGCCAGGGATTTCTACAACCGATCTCCCATCCTTTACCCTTTGTGGACTATCCGTAGCTCGACTTTCCAATTATCAGTAGTCATGTCATCATCCTTGGTGAGTGATGTCTTCAATGATGGCCGAGACATGCTCATTTTCTGGATTGTCACCCTCCTTGGGGATGTCAACCCCAGTCCAGTCGATGAAAGGGATGATTTCCTGATTAGTGGCCTGAGTGGCATTGTCATCGCCTTCTCCTCCCCTATTTCTTCCCGGGGCTTGGGAGAGGCAGAACTGTCTTTCAAACTATTGTTGGATTTCCTGTAGGAATTGCTCATTTTTTTATTTTTGCTCGTCAATCGAGATCAAGCTGTCTTCATCATCAATTGTTTCTTTATCTAAGCCATTGACTTTAGGTATCAGCCAACTAGAAGTGTGCTTAGGAATCTTATTTAGTGGGTCCCTAGGATCAAAGCAGCTGAATTTTGGCATAAGGATGGTGGCCAACTGAGGTGGAACCCTTTTGTGAGGATTTTTTCGCTTGAATCCTACAGCATAACCTAGCCTTCCCTTTCCAAATTGAGTGGGCATTTGGATTGGATCTTTAATTCCTTGGCTATTTATTCCTAATCCTTGGCCTGGTTGATATTGATGGGTGATCATTTCATGACCTACTGATATCACTTCAGGAGATACCCTTGGCTTCAAAACAGGGGAGCATATGGGTTGATATAGGGTCATACTTATTTCAAAAGCCAGGAAGCTGGCGGGCATAATTCCTTCATCCAAACCAATAAGAGGGATGTCTCCGTGCAGATAGGGAGGATATTTGGGTTCGGCTAACACGGTCACCAGATTCCCGTTGATGATATATTTCAGCTTCTGATGGAGCGTTAACGGGACTACCCCGACCATGTGGATCCATGGTCGCCCCAGCAACAGATTATATCCGGTAGTGATATTCAGCACCTGGAACGAGATATTGAAGGTATAGAGACCTATCTCCATAGGAAGTTCGATTTCTCCTATAGTGTCTCTTTTTGATCCGTCAAACGCCCTGACCACCACGTGGCTGCTTCAAATTCGATTGGGATTGATCTTCATTCTTTCCAGGGTATTGTAAGGGCATATATTCAGGGCTGATCCTCCGTCAATTAGCACACCGCCCAATACATATCCTGAGGAGATCACTACGATATGCAATGGTTTACGATAACCAGTCCCTTCGGCTGATATGTCATTGTCGGTGAAAGAGATCACATTACTATCCAGGATATGACCAATCAAGTGGCTAAATTTCTTTGTGTCCACGGTTTTGGGGAGATGCGCCTTTTTTAGGACTTTGGTCAATACTTTTCGATGATGTTCGGATGCCAGAATCAAATAGAGGATGGAGACTTGAGTTAGAGTACAATTGCCTTTTCTTCGGGTATTTTCACCACAGACTTTATTACAGACTTTGTTGCCCGCTTTGGTAGATACAGAGGGTTTTCTTTAGGTAAGACAGCAGTGCATTCAACTGCTTCTTCCATTTCCTTCCAATAATTCCAAGGAATTGCCTTCAAACTGGTGATGGGATGTTGTGGTCTTGACGCCAACACAAGAGGTTCATGGGCCTTCTTCGTTTCCTTTGCCGCTCCCTGAATCACAAGGGGTCCGGTTTTTATGCCTTCTAGATACGTGATCACAACCACAACCTCGTCCGAACTTCCTATATCTGATGGGTATGACAAACCCTTCGTTCCCAGGGTACTTCCCTCAACAGTGAGAACCTCAATATTGCTTGTTATTCTCAACTCCTCAACTTCAATGAAGTTTTGGATCTTATGCTGAAGGGCCCAACATTCCTCTGTGGCATGGCATGGCAAATTTGAATGATACAGGCAAATCTTGGTTGGTCGTATCTCTTTGAGCGAGGGCTGATGGGTGGCAACAGTTCTGTGGCTTTTCCCTTGCTTATCAACAAGTGCAACGTTTGTTCCTTGGTTTGTCCTAGAAGGGTAAACTGTCGATTCATTGCCAACACACAGTTCATCCTTTCTTTGTTCACCATCCTGGCTTCCCTGGTTATCTTATCTTCCCATCTTTCTTGTTCTTGGAGCCTAGCCCGATCCTCCTCAGTGAGGGAAATAACTCTGGGAGGAGCTGTGGTTAATTTAGTCTTCAGAGATTGACTAATCATTTGTCGCATGAGTTGATATTGGTACACAATCAGTTCGGCTAGTTGACTCAACTGTGCGTTTATATTTGCTAACTCTTATCTCGTTACATGGTCGCTTTCCGAATACTCTCTTCCCATAGCTCCAGTCTTGAACCGTGGAGTATACTCTTCAATCTTCCTTAAATACTTGTGATTTCCTACCTTCCCAGCGCTAATCATATTCACACCTTCTGTATTGTGCTAAAGGAGAGGGTTGGTATGAATGTTGGGTTGTTCAGGTGGCGTTACCACAATCTCACCGCTTTCTATCAAGTTTTGAATTTTATGCTTTAAAGACCAGCATTCTTGGGTATCATGACCAGGGGAACCCGAATGGTACGCGCACCTTTTGTTGGGGTCATACCTTCTGCCCTTGGGATCTACTAGGGGAACCAGTTCGGTAATTTTCTTTTGTGCTAGTAGTAAAGTTAATATATTCTTAAGAGAGTTGCTAAGAGGAGTGAATTCCCGCTTGCGCCTTTCTTCAACGCTTTTTTGTTGGGTTTGTTTTGGAGGGAACGCTAGCTGTGGCAGCTGATGGCCTTCCATCCGAATAGACGGTGTGTTGTTGTTCCCTCGAGACTGCCCTTGTAGTACTAGGGAGACATCCTCCTCCTTTTTCTTATGACTTCTTTTGGGCGTGCTCCCATAATTTCTAGAGTGGAGGTGCTCTGCTACGGCTTCCAATGCTATAAGGTCTCTGATTTTTCTGGCTTTTAACCCCATTTGCCATTTCACCGTGATTTATCATCTCAGAAAATGGCTTACCAATACCAGCCAACACCTTCTCATAGTATGGAGCCTCTTGAATGTCAATAAAGGCCATCAACGTTTCGTTTTCCTCCACGGGTGTACTCACTTGGGCAGCCATCCGTCTCCACCTTTGGGCAAAATCTCGAAAGGACTCATTAGGTTGCTTCTTAATCTTAGTCATCTGATATCTATCGGGAGCCATCTGAGACTAGAAACTGTACTGATTTAAGAAGGCATGGGCTAATTCCTCCCAGCTGTGAATTTTGGAGTTGTTAAGTCGAGCATACCATGTTATTGCTTTGCCTGTCAAACTTTTTTGGAAGAGCTATATTCTAAGGCTCTCGTCTTCAGGATAAGATCCGAGTTCCCCTATGTATACCTTCAAGTGAGTGTAAGGATCGCCTAATCCGTTGTATTTTTCAAAGTCTGGCACTTGGAATTTGTCAGGATATCTAGCCCCTGGAAATATGCATAGGTCAAAGTACTGAACACTTCCGTAATTTCCTGCTCCTTTCATGGTTCTTATGACATCTTCTATTTGTTTCAACTTCTTTTTGATCCCTGATCTTCCTTATCATCAGGGATATTGACTATTTTTGTCTGATCGGCAGAACTTTTGGCATCCTTACTACCGAATTGGAATATAGGGGCCTGAGTTTACGTGCCCTGGACTTAATTGCCCCCCAGACCTAAATATCTAGGTTGATCATTGGTTGTTTTGCATTGTTCTTTCAATAGACTAGTTATCTTTGCTATCTGCTTTTTGAAGCTCTCGAATTCCTCCCGCGAAACAGGGATGGAATCTGGTGCTGAACCTTCGGCCATTTTGATAGGTGGTGTTCGAATCTTACGTGCTCGAAGTCTAGTTCTTGGACCAATCTACAAATAAACAGGATGCCATTTAGTTTCAAGAATCGGTAGGTATGGATGCATGCTGATGCAGGATGCTTTATATTTGAAGGTTTTTTAATCTTTTTCTGCAAAACAATAATTAGCGATTTTATGACAGGATAAGAACATGGTGATTGATTTAAGATGGATGACATTTTACATATTTATAAGGAGTAACTGGGCATGAAGAGACTTCCCGTAGCGTTGGGTTTATCTGAGGCTGACCTACCCTAGGGTTACTCTCGCAGGCTTTCCGACATGAAGGTCCCCAGATCTTCACAAACTACTTGATGGGAATGAATCCGATCTTTCAATTGGAGCGGATCTGGGTGGTGCCTTTCCTGAGCCTCGTGGGGGGAACGCCCCTTGAGTCCAGTAATCAACAACTGACGGGTTCGCCTCCTGAAGGAGGAATCACACAACATACATTCGCATACATTCATCATGCCTCGCCGCATGCATATGATGACAATTATACGAAGTACTTAAATAAAGCATGTAAGACATTCATCGCAACACTCATTCAAACCATTCACACAACACATAGATAAGAAAGGAAAACAACAAGATTGCACGCGGCTTAAGCCCTCTAACATCCCCAGCAGAGTTACCAGCTGTCGACGCCTTTTTCCTAATTTTCGCATGTCTACCTTTTTTTAAGATTTCAATTTATTGGATTCGCTTAAAGGATGAGTTTTAGGAAAAATCTAACATAAATGTCGACGGAGTTTTTGAAAGATTGATTTTAAGGATGGGCCAATTAGACGGAGTCGCCAGTTGGTAAAGATTTAAATGGATGTAACAACTCATCCGAATTTTAGGATTTTCGCAATATGACCTTATATGTGACTTCGTAAAATGGTCTCGAAACCGAGATTCATAGAGTTCGGGGGCTTGCTTAAGCGAGCGGCAGGTGTTAGGCACTCCCCGACTTTTGTGAAAACACAGTTACCACATCTTAATGTTTTCCTAAGTGTGAAGTGTGTGTGTGTGTGTGTGTGTGATTTTTGAAGGAAATCGCTATTTAACTTTGGATCGAAATCGTGAGAAATGCATTATTTTGAAAGCAACTTAAAGCCTCGTTGAACCTATGCACGAGGGATTTGATTTAATGAAAAAGGTTCGTTTTCGTTCATGATTTTGATGGAAACTATTTTTTGGGTGACGTTTTGGAAAGCATGATTTTCAAACCCTTCACCAAATAGGAATCGAAACTCTTCGTTACTTTCAATTTTAACTTAAGGTCGTCTTACTAACCCGAGCGGTTTGATTTTAAAAGATCTTTGTTGTTTTGTTTTAAAATCATTTTTTGATGATAAACAGGAAATTAAGCATCAAAATAGGGTCGGGGCGATTCGTGGGCATGAAAGCCATCTCAATAGCCCCGAACACCTGCAATCGCAATCTTCACTATCACGGGGCCTTAAATCCGGTTTTCATTGGATAGAACCCTCGATACCGTTTAAGGCCCAAATTTACATTTACAGTGATCGAATAATAACTTTACAATCGAAATAATGTCCATCGTGGGAATCATGCCAAGATCCATTTCCAGGATCCCGACAGCAATATTCCTAGGCTCACATCGTGATAAATAATACATTAAAATAAGAAAATAAATAAAGGAGATATAGGAAAGGGCTCTCGTAACCCAATCTCGTAGATAGCACAACCGAAACTGACATCGCGAGGGATTATATATATTGATGAGATCCATTGATGGGATCTAGAATCGATAGAATAAATCCGTGGATCTATGCAATGACATAATCGGGATTTAAATCGAGAATATATCCCAAACTTGCTATTAGGTGATTTAATTGTTAGAATCCCTTGATGGCGGGTAGGTGGGACCCCCTCACTACTAGATATAAATCTAGGGTTTTGTGGAGTGCTTATAAAATCAACTTAAAACATTATAAATGACTAGATCCACAATAGATCTAAGCAAGATCTAGCAAAAAAGGTTAAAGCTTTGAACTTTGAAACCATTAATAAGCTAGATTCAGGCTAGATCTATGGTGGATCTAGTGAAAAGATTCAAACTTTGATAATGGCAAGATAAAATTCTCGATAAAAATGATCTAAATATAAAGGAGACTCGATAGAAGATGCGATAACTGAAAGATAAACAAACTTTAAGCACAACAGTGGGCAAAACACAAGAGATCTAATAGATCTACATTGAATTTATAAGAAAAATTGAATCTTTCACCTTGGAAAATAAGATTTGACACCTCTTTACTCTTAAATGTGTATAGATCTAGCTAATCTAATTCAAAGTTGGAGAAAATCTAACAAATTTGAGCCAAATCTCGAGCTCCTCTCTCTAAGATACCTCATTTCTCTTTTTAAGATTCCTCTTTTTTTTGAAAATCTATTAAAAATACACATTTATAAGCTTCCCTGGGCAGCCGCAGGTGCATCTGCGGCTGGCTCAGGTGGGCCCACACGCCTTGGTTTTGTGTCATGCCGTTGGTTCTTCATTTTGTTTGTTGAAATGTCCGTAACTTTCAATCCGGGAAGAGTTAGGCAATGTGCCATACCATTCCGGAAAGCTCTTTTCGAGGGCTACACAATGATATAAGGTTTGGCTAATTCTGAATTTGGAAAGATGGAGCTAATTGCAGAAATAGATCTTTTTGTTGATGCAAGTTAGTCAACCATCATGCCTTAGATAGCTTGTTACTTCATAGTCGCTATGATGACTCCTCGTACTTTGGTCCGACTCCCGAAATCCTTTGTTCAGACGTCTCGTCCTCTAGCTGAAATGACTTTTTTGCCCTCCTGCCAGGGTTAAAAGATATATGCAAAAATTTTGGGTGTCTACAATCGGTTTACAGTAGAAGGATTGTTAAACCTTTTGGTGAGGGAGAGAAGAGAAAAAGTTTAAGGCCTTGATTACCGCTCAGTATGTCGTTTAAAAAATATTTTAAACAAGAGGAAAATTATTATTCTTATTTATTCGGAGTAGCTTCACAACTATTGTTCAGTTGTTGAAATTTTCAAAGAATATGTTGATAGTCATTATGTTGTTGATTTTTATTCAACTGTTATACTTACTGAGCAATCGAATGCTCACTCTTGTTTTAAATAAACATTTTAAGCTAAGACGACGCGGACTGAAGAATCTGGTGGAGATTAAGGAAGAATCAAGTATACGATTAGAAGATTATATGCTAGTCTATGTGTATCTGTTATGGCGGATGAAAGTCACATGTGTATGAACGTATTAGTTAAATGATGTAATATTCATTATTAATATGTTTTGAAGATTTAAGGTATTAGAACCTGGGATAGATTGAGATATATTGTAATAATTTTTAATTATCTTTATGTTGAAATGAAATTATAGTTATTTCTATAAGAGTATATGGGTGAATGTATTATATGAGTAGTACCGTGTAGCATCAGACTAGGGTTTGAAGGTAGACTCGGATTCGGGGGCGTCACAGTTAGTATCAGAGTTGATAGGTTATAAACCTTGGGTGGAAAAAACCTTAGGATGTGACTTTAGAGAGAATTAGTGAAGATAGTAAAGAGATAAACTCAGATAGAGTTTCTAAGAGATGAATTGAGGAAATTCATCAAAAGAAGTAAGAGTGAAAATAAATTATGTGTTTATATGATTGTAATGGATATATTTTATCGTGTATTATTAATCAAGTTATAAAAATTGATTATAGGTGTCAGGAGAAGAAGAATTTAGAATTCTCTTACAGAGAGTGAGGAGCTAATTGCTACATTTAAACCAGTGACAACAGCAGCACCTAAGGAAGAGTATGAGCCAGTAAGAGGAGAATGGGGTGTTTTATTACCCTACAGAGGAGGGCCAGACTACACACGCGACCAGAAGGGATCTAGTGCTAGATATGGCTGATGTTTACATATATATATATATATATTTTAAAGAGCGTTTAAGTTGTGGAATATGTATATATATATATAGCAGAGTGTTATAGATTGTATAATATGATGTACTAGGGGAAGCATATTTATATATGAATATTATCAAATGTGCTTGGTGATGATTATGTGCTAAGCAGTAATGCTTTGATAGAAGATAATAGAATATAATACGTTTTATTACCAAAATTATGCCGCCGAAAAGAGGAACTCATAAAGAAGCAGAGAACGAGAATAGAGACCAAGAAAACCCTACGCAGAAATTCATAAATCTATTAGTAGAGGCATTGCGAAGTATAAGCCCTAATGAAGTAGTAGCGAATCCTCCAGCTTTGCAAGTGGCAAACTTTAAGGATTTTAAGAGTGTGGGACTGCCTGAATTTAAGGGGACCACTAAGCCTATAGAGGCTCAATCCTGGATAAAGAAAATTGAGAAGGCGTTTATTATCACCAGGGTATGAGAGGAGCAAAAGACATCTTTTACTACCTATATGCTAAAAGAAGAGGGTAACTTCTGTTATGTTTGTATATAGCGCGAACATGCAATCAAATTACATAAATAGAGCGGAAGCGCGATAAAACGGATTTTTAAAATTTTATACAAACCATCACCATGATAGATCAATGTGCTCAATTAACGATATAAACGAAAGAGAAAGAGAATAAGAATTATACCCTCGTAGAACAAAGCTTCCTCGGGTACAAGTTCAAGTCCTAGTCCTTCGTGTTCTCCTCGAATGCTACGGTGTGATTCCTTCCTTTGATCAACGTTAGCCACCCAAGTGTTTGGCCTCTAGAGGTGATCCACCAAGGAAGAACAAGTATTCAAGAAGTTGGGTATTTGGCAAAACCCTAGTTTCTATCTCTATAGAAATTATAAGTACTCTCCACAATCTAATGCAAGAGTGTGTAACCCTAATCTATGATAAGACCCCTCTTATTTATAGATGTAGGAATAACCCTTCCCTAAACTATTTAGGATTAGGGTTTATATTATAATTAAACTCCTTTAATTAATAATGTTCCTAATCCAATTAGGAATCCATGGGAGAGTACTTCTATTAATTAATTCCCAATCTCTATTAGGAATCAAATAATAGTAAAAGTAATAATAATAATAAGACTCCTCTTATTAATTTATATTTAATATTTCTAAAATATTAAATAATAAATATTAAGCTATTTAATTTATTCTATCTCCATAGAGTAAATTAAATACACTTAACTTATTATTACAATTATGCCATTTACTTCTTAAATAAATATTTTTCTTTTGCGGTGTGACCCTTTAGGTTCTCCATATTAAACCGGTTGTGAATAAATCAATTAAAACAATTCTAATCTTATTTAAATAAATAAATTAAACTATTTAATTCATTTAAATAAATAATATTTATTCTACAATAAGGGTAAGCCCCCTTAACGATCAACGACTTTCCAGATAATATAGATTTCAACATCAATCATAAAAGAACCTTTGAGTAAATAGTCACCGTACAATTCAATCCTTCTACCATACAATGTCCCAATTAAATATAAGACATGGATTTACTGTCAAGTCTTATTTTATTTAATTATATGTATTTCGATTCCCAAATGCACAACTCTAATTAATGCAAATTAGAAACTCCTTTATAATTTCATTCTGCCTTGGCCAAGGACTACTGAGTTATCATTTATCGAATCACATAGGACATACACATCTTTTACTAGACGAGGTAGATTCTTTGTTGATCATTCACCTATCTCCATGTATAACTAATTATACCCAATCATACCCTTTGATATACCCATAAGGTCTTAAGGGACATGTCAAAGTATAACTCATCATACACAAGATACTATGATGATCTCAAGTCCAAGGATCACTTGTACTACTATCACTAGAGGAATTCCTATTGACAGACGAGTAAAACTCCATTAGGTATTCCTTAGCGAGCCACGTTCAGTGAACTTATTCTCTAATAAGCACCTACATACTTGCTTTAGTGTCTCCACACAAATGATTATGAGATCAATCATCCTCTTCCTAAGAGCAAGCAACGTATGTACTAATCTATCTGGATCCACTAATCCCCAATTTAGTAATCCAACGATTAGGAACAATTTTAGTTTGTGAGCTATCTTGAATTTAGATCTCATTAGCATGATCACCATCATGATTCTAAAAGCATTGCTCAAAACTATGGGTTTATCACATTTAATATAACAGCACTATGTAGATAATATAAAATGCCTTTTGAGAAAATCAATTCTTTATTAATAAATGAATAAGATTACAAAGTATATGCTACATCATATCAAATATGATTGGCTTGTGTGCATACTACTTTCAATCTCCCACTTGCACTAAAGCCAATCACCATGGTATCTAATACCCATCTTCTCTAAGTGACGATCAAACTGCTGTTGAGTTAAAGCTTTAGTAAATGGATCTGCAATGTTGTCTTGAGAGTCAACACGCTCCAGGGTGACATCTCCTCTTTCAATGATCTCTCTAATCAAATGAAACCGCCGCAACACGTGTTTGGATTTTTGATGAGACCTGGGTTCCTTAGCCTGCGCAACAGCTCCGTTGTTGTCACAGAATAAAGGTACGGCTCCTCTAATGCTAGGAACCACTCCAAGTTCAGTTATGAACTTCTTCATCCAAACAGCTTCCTTTGCAGCTTCACTTGCAGCTATGTACTCTGCCTCTGTCACCGAATCAGCAACTGTTTGCTGCTTGGAACTCTTCCAACTCACTGCGCCACCGTTTAAGGTAAACACGTACCCTGAAACGGATTTACTGTCATCTTGGTCCGTTTGAAAACTTGAGTCTGTATAGCCCTCTAGTTTCAATTCAGACCCACCGTAGACAAGAAATACATCCTTAGTTCTTCTCAAGTACTTTAGGATGTTTTTCACTACCTTCCACTGCTCTTCTCCTGGATTCGACTGATATCTGCTTGTTACACTAAGTGCATGAGCGACATCTGGTCTAGTACATATCATACCGTACATGATAGATCCTATTGCGGAAGCATAAGGAATCTTACTCATACGGTCTCTCTCCTCAGGTGTCTTTGGGGCCTGTTTCTTGGAGAGATGTATTCCATGGCTCATCGGCATGAGACCTCTTTTGGAATCTTCCATGCTAAACTTCTTTAGCATCGAGTCAATGTACTTTCCTTGGGTCAAGCCTAGCATCCTTTTAGATCTATCTCTATAGATCTTTATCCCCAAAATATAGGATGCCTCACCCAAGTCCTTCATGGAGAAGTGTTTAGATAACCAAATTTTGATCGACTATAGCATAGGAACATCATTCCCTATCAGTAATATGTCATCAACATATAATACAAGGAATGAAACAGCGCTCCCACTAACCTTCTTGTACACACATGGTTCATCCTCATTTTTGATAAAATCAAACCTTTTGATTATCTCATCAAAACAGATGTTCCATCTTCGAGAAGCTTGCTTCAATCCATAAATGGATCGTTGTAGCTTACAGACTTGGTTTGTTCCAACCGTTGAAACAAAACCCTCTGGCTGTATCATATATACATTCTCCTCAAGCTCTCCATTGAGGAAGGCCGTTTTCACGTCCATTTGCCAGATCTCGTAGTCATAATAAGCTGCAATTGCAAGCAAAATCCGAATGGACTTGAGCATAGCTACTGGTGAGAAGATTTCATCATAGTCAACTCCTTGTCTTTGTTTGAAACCTTTTGCAACCAGTCGGGCCTTATAGGTCTCTACCTTGCCATCTGCTCCAGTCTTTCTCTTAAAGACCCATTTACACCCAATAGGCTTAATGCCCTCAGGTGGTGAAACCAAAGTCCATACTTGGTTTTCATACATGGAGTCCATCTCGGATTTCATGGCTTCTAGCCATTTCTCTGAGTCTTCACTACTCATAGCCTCTTCGTAAGTCAATGGATCATCATCATCTATGATGCGTACCTCATCATCATCATCTATGATGAATCCATACCTCTCAGGTATCTTCGGTACTCTTCCAGATTTACGAATAGGTTGTGGTACAGTAGGTTCTTCTACTTGGTCAGGTACCTGACTTTGATCCGTAGTATTTTGTGGTTCTTGAACTTCTTCAAGATATATCTTACTCCCACTGACCCCTTTAAGGATAAACTCCTTTTCCAAGAAGGCAGCGTGTTTCGCAACAAACACCTTTTGATCAGTAGGATGATAGAAATAATACCCTGATGTTTCTTTAGGGTATCCCACAAATCTACATTTGTCGGATCTAGTCTTCAGCTTATCATGCTCAAACCTTTTGACATAAGCTGGACAACCCCAAGTCTTAACATGCTTAAGATTTGGTTTCCCCCCTGTCCATATCTCATATGGAGTGTGACACCCCCAAATCCAGGTACTTAATTCCCACTGATTTGGTGTTCACTATAACATACAATCACATCTAACTACCCATAATCAAGAACAATTAAATAAACTTAAAGAATTATCTTCCCAAAATGGGTTACATCTCCAAGCTATTAAATAATCAAATCCCAGGTTATCATAACCTTAATACATTAAATGCGGAATAAAATATAGTCTAAAACAAGTCTGGTACAAATATTCATCAATTCAATAATAAATCTATAACTATTTCTGCATCTTGCCCTTGCCCTTACTGGTGGACGGCTCGTCCTGCTTCTCGGGCTTTGCTGAAATGTTTAGTGCAAGAGTGAGCAAACAATTGCCCACAAGAATGATAACAATAACTTTTAATTGAAATAGAGTTCAAATGAGAAGCAATGATTTTCTGAAGTTAATCAATAAGTAATCAAAGTTTGAATATATCTGAGGGTCTCAAGACCTCGAACTATGTCCTAGGTTAGCAAGTATTTCTACCGTAACCTTTAACAGTCTTAAAGACTATAGATGGACCTTCGTCTCGTACTCAGGGGGATCAGCCCTTTGTACAATGTATTGTGCACAAACATTTTAACGCTAAGCGTAATAATCCCCTATGATAGGGTTGTTCATCTCAGTTTATAATAAGAGTTCGTACCAAAAAGAACTTGGCTTGGAACAAGTTTAGATAATCTAAGTTTTTTGAAACGCTCATCAACTAAGGACTAGCTGAATCAATAATGGTTTGCTAGTCTAGTTATTCGATAAAGTTTATATTCGAAGTTTGAATGATAGTCAATAACTGAATAAATAATATCTGGAACAAAATATAATTATTCAACATAATATCAGCCTCTTGCTTGAATAACAATAAGCTAAGGATAATTAATTCACTCAAAGGAAGCAAACTTGTTGAAATAATAACAAGCTTAAGAAATAAATAACTTGCTATAACAATTTAAACAAGTTTAGAGAAAGAAAACTTGCCTCAAGCGTAGATTACAAATTAAATAATTCACGATCCTTAAATCAACCTATACAATTAATTATAAAATGGTAACATAAATTAGTTACAAATTTATAATCACTTTAGGTTCCTTTTACCTAATTATAGTATCTCATTTAGCATACTTTAGACAACAAATGCTAACTTAGCAACCATCTTGGTAATACATTAGTCACATTAATATAAGTTTAATTATGCATCATAATTTCCCAGAAAAGAAAATAAAATTTTTTTTTTTAAACAGTAGCGTTTCTCGCCGGGGCGAGAAAAAGCTTAACAAATTCGTCGCCGGGGCGAGGATGTCGCCGGGGCGGCGTTTGGCTTAACAATGTTGTCGCCGGGGTGACTCTGTCGCTGGGGCGAAGAAACCAGTTCATTTCTATCGCCGGGGCGATAGACTTGACTGTCGTCTTCCCCAGCTCGCGAACCAGTGAAAACTTAGGCCAAATTTGGCCAAAATTTTCCGAATTCTACCATCCAGAAAACAAATTAGATATACCCAAACACCATATATGATATAAAACATTTACCCAACATGTTTCTAACTAATCTAAGCATTATAAAACACATAATCAATCAATTTAAAACCAAAAATTCACTGTTTTATAAAATAACCATGTTTTTTTTGGCCATTTTCATAAAACAAAACTCTGTAAATTCATTTTTCAATCAATTGAACCCATTCTTCTTGCATTATTCATGTTTTTCATCAAATAATCATAAAACAATTATCAATTCACCGATTAATAACCAATTAGAGCATCAATTTTCATACATATATACAATTCATAAAGTAAACTCTATAAAAACTAAAAACTCAATTCTAAAGCATGTTTTCATGGATTAATACCTCTAAATTAATTGTTAATCATCATATAATCATCTAACACATGATTACTACCAATTACAACAACTATAATCAAATAGTTCATATATTCTAACAATTGAATTCACATACATTAACTAAAACTTTATACAGAAGAATAAAACCAAAAGGAAAAAGAAATTATACCTTCAATTACTGTAAGAACTTGATGAATTCTTTTAAAATTACAAGTTCTTTCTCAATTCTTTCTTCTCAATTCTCAAATTCTCAAACTCTGCTCTCTCTTTTCTCTCAAACTCTGATGTTCTTCTTTCTTTTCTTTTTCTCTCTGTTCTTCTCTTTTCTTTTACAACAGACGCAACTTAAAAAAATAAACTGATAGAATTAAGAAAATAAAAACTGACAATTAAATCAAATAATAACGTAAAAATCTAATTTAATTCATCAGTTATAAAATTCAAAAGCCATAAGGCTATGTTTGGCAAACTAGTTAAAAAAATAACTCATTATTCTAACTAAAGGCTTGTTTGGTAAACACTAATAAGAATAACCTATTATTCTTATGTCTTGTTTGGTAAAACACAATTAAAATAATTCATTATTTCCAAACAAAGATCATAGGGCCTTGTTTGGTAAAATTAAATTAAATACTTTCTCATTTATTCTAATAAATCATTATAACATATAGCTTTAAAATGTCACACTACTAACTTAATTGAACTTATTATTCAATTAAACCTTACCAACTCAAATAATAATTTCATTTAACAAATAACAATAATACCAAATAAATTCTTTTATTCAAATAAATCATTTATTTAAATAAATCTCTTCATCATCTAATTTAATCATTAAATTAAATTAGAATAACAAATCATACTCAAATTAATATTTAACATTATTATACGTAACATATACCCATTCCACAAAACTTAATAAATTAATAAAAATATTTATATAACTCAATAAATATTTTTATTCAGTCACAAAAATTTGCATTCGTTACATCTTTCCCTCCTTAAAAGGATTCTGTCCCCAGAATCACAACGCAATTAAACTCGTCTGTTACATTTTCTCCCCTCCTTACAAAGATTCTGTCCCCAGAATCGCAATACAAAAGTTAAACAAATAAGTGAGGGTAATTCTGCATCATTTTATCTTCGAGTTCCCACGTAGCTTCTTCAGCACTGTGGTTCCTCCAGATTACCTTAACGGAAGGTATCACTTTATTGCGAAGCACTTGCTCTTTCCTGTCTACTATCTGTACAGGAACCTCTTCATAGGATAAATCTTGTTCAAATTGTATTGGTTCGTATTCGATTACATGCTTATAATCGGGCTTATACTGTCGTAGCACACCGATATATGAAAGACATTGTGGACGTGGCCTAACTCAGGAGGTAAAGCTACCTCATAAGCGACCTCACCCCCACCCATTTCAGTACTTCAAAGGGTCCAATGAATCGCGGACTTAGTTTACCCTTCTTTCCAAATCTGATTTTCCCTTTCCAGGGAGATACTTTGAGAAACACGAAGTTGCCGACCTCAAATTCGCGATTTTGTCGGTGCTGGTCAGCATACTTTTTCTGCCTGTCTTGAGCGGCTATCAGTCTGGCTCTTATTACTTGAACAATCTCAGCAGTTTGTTGCACCAGCTCGGGTCCTAATAGTCGACGTTCACCAACCTCATCCCAGCATAACGGAGTTCTGCATTTCCTTCCGTACAACGCTTCGTAGGGTGGCATGCCGATACTGGCGTGATGACTGTTGTTGTAAGCAAATTCGACCAAAGGTAAATGATTATCCCAGCTGCCCTTGAAATCCATGACACACGCTCTCAGCATGTCCTCCAACGTTTGAATTGTTCTTTCACTCTGGCCATCGGTTTGAGGATGATAGGCTGTACTCATTCGCAACTGTGTCCCCAAACAAGTTTGCAGACTCTTCCAAAACTTTGATGTGAACCGCGGATCCCTGTCTGACACTATTGATACTGGAACACCGTGCCTCGTGATAATTTCTTTGACATATAACTTCGCCAGCTGATCTAATGTGAATCTGACTTTGATTGGTAAAAAGTGCGCTGATTTCGTCAGTTGATCCACTATGACCCATATCGCGTCATATCCCCCCTAAGTAGCTGGAAGACCTACCACGAAATCCATCGTGATATGCTCCCATTTCCATTCTGGTATCTCCAAAGGCTGTAGCAAACCACTTGGTCGTTGATGTTCTGCTTTTACTCTTTGACAGGTTAGGCACTTCGCAACACACTCAGCAACCTCTCTTTTCATGTTTGGCCACCAGAAATGTTGGCGAAGATCTTGGTACATCTTCGTACTTCCTGGGTGAACCGAAAATCTTGAACTATGGGCTTCGGTCAAAATCTCTTCTCTGATCTTTAGTTCTGCCGGAACCCAAATTCGGCCTTCGAATCTAAGCAGTCCTTCGGTGTCAACTTTGTATTTAAGCTTTTCTCCCTCAAGCAATCTTTTTCGTATCTCAACACATTCCTCATCTTTGAGTTGCGCTTCCTTCACTTTTTCCACCAGAGTTGGTTGGGTTTCTATCTGAAATAATTTTTCGGTCGACTCAATCTGATTCTTCACTTCTAGTTCCAACTTAGCCATTTCCTCCACGAGCTTTTCCTGAGCGGTTAACAAAAACAATTTCTCCCGACCCTTCCTGCTCAAAGCGTCTGCAACCACATTGGCTTTTCCCGGATGGTATAGAATTTCACAATCATAGTCCTTGATTAACTCTATCCATCTCCTTTGCCGCATATTCAAATCTTTCTGTGTAAAAATATACTTCAGACTTTTATGGTCTGTGTATATTTCACACTTCTCCCCATAGAGATAGTGTCGCCAGATTTTCAGAGCAAACACCACAGCTGCTAACTCTAAGTCATGGGTCGGATACCCTTTTTCATAGTCTTTTAGTTGGCGCGATGCATATGCAATAACCTTTCCATTCTGCATCAACACACAACCAAGTCCCTTATGCGATGCGTCGCTATACACCACAAAATTTCCTGTATCATCTGGCAAAGACAATACAGGTGCCGAACTTAGTCTCTTCTTTAGTTCTTGGAAACTCTCTTCGCACTTCTCCGTCCAAACAAACTTCACTGATTTTCTTGTTAAATTCGTTAACGGTTAGTGGGCGATTCTCGAGAAATCTTGAATAAAACGCCTATAATATCCTGCCAAACCTAGGAAAACTCCTCACTTCTGACGGTGTTTTCGGCTGATCCCAGTTTATCACAGCTTCGACTTTGGATGGGTCTACCGATACTCCGTCCTTATCAATCACATGCCCAAGAAATTGTACACGTTCCAACCAAAATTCGCACTTCGAAAATTTTGCATACAATTTCTCTTTCCTTAACGCCTCTAATGTCACCCTCAAATGCTCGACGTGTTCTTCCTGAGTTTTGGAATATACGAGGATGTCGTCTATAAACACCACTACGAATTTATCCAGAAATGGTTTGAACACCCTATTCATTAAGTCCATGAATGCTGCAGGCGCATTCGTTAAACCAAATGACATAACCAAAAACTCATAGTGACCATATCTAGTCCGAAATGCCGTCTTTGGTATATCCTCCTGTCTCACCTTCAACTGATGGTACCCACTTCGTAAATCTATCTTTGAAAAGTACCTTGCCCCCTTCAGTTGATCAAACAGGTCATCGATCCTTGGCAACGGATACTTGTTTTTTGATCGTGACCTTGTTCAATTCTCTATAATCAATGCAAAGACGCATTGATCCATCCTTCTTCTTAACAAACAATACCGGCGCTCCCCACGGCGAAACGCTCGGTTGAATATACTTTTTATCTAGCAACTCCTGTAGCTGCGCCATCAACTCCTTTAATTCCACTAGAGCCATTCGATACGGGGCCTTCGATATAGGGGCCGTTCCCGGTGCTAAATCAATCACAAACTCGATTTCCCTATCTGGCGGTAATCCTGGTAAATCTTCAGGAAACACGTCTATGAAATCTCTAACCACTGGTATCTCTTCCAGCTTTGCACCTTCCTTTCGTGTATCAACTATGTAGGCTAAATACCCTACACAGCCTTGCCTCAATATCTTTCTGGCCTGCATCATCGTCAGACAACTCGCTTGTCTAGGCGATTTGCTACCATAAAACACAACCTTTGACGGAGTCATAAGGTTTATACACTTCTTTTGACAATCAATAACTGCCCCATGATTAGTCAACCAATCCATACCCAATATAACGTCAAACTCCCCAAGTCGGATTGGGATTAAGTTTACCGTCGTTATCTGACCCTTAATATCTATTTGACAGTTCTTGTGGATAAGTTTAACAGGAATTATTTCCCTATTCGCAATCTCTATGTTCATAGGGTAATCTAGTTCTTCTTCCTGGGGGGTAATTCTAAGTTCTTAGCAAAATCATCGGATATAAATGAGCAAGTAGCACCCGAGTCAAACAATACATAAGCATTAATATTATTGACTGGAATGATACCTGACACCACACCCTTTGACTGCACAGTGTCCTGCACTGTCATGTTGAATGTCCGAGCAGTAGATCGGTCTGGGCTGGGCTGCGTCGGTCCTGTTATGGTCAGATTGCCACCACCTCCGTTGTTCCCCTTTCCAGCACTAGGTCCACCTGTTGCAGTTTTCTTAGGGCAATCCCGTGCAAAATGATCCTTTAGTCCACAAATGAAGCATGCACCCTTCTTCGGATTAGGGCAGTTCGGTGCGACATGACCCTCCTGTCCACAGTTGTAGCATACCCTTTTTCCCTTTAAACAAGCACCCATATGGGTCTTAACCACAGGTGCTGCATACTTCCATCTTCTTCTTCAGACTACCCTGCTGACTTCCCGCAGAGTTACCTTCAGTCCACTTCCTCTTCTGGCTATTTCCCCCATGGTTACCACTAGTCTTATAATCATTCTCACTCTTCTTCTTTCTCTGCTCCTGATTATATTTGGTCAGAGCATCACTGCCTCCTTCAGCGATGATTGCCTTCTCCAGAATCGCTGCAAAAGAATTCAGCTGAAACATCGAGACTCGACTGTACAACCAGGGCTTCAATCCCTGCTCGAACCTCCTGGCCTTGCGCTCATCTGTACTTACCTGATACGGCGCAAACCTTGCCAACTCATTGAACTTAGCAGCGTATTCAGGTACCGTCATAGTACCTTGCTTCAGCTCTAGGAACTGCACCTCCATCTGGTTCTACGCGCTTACCGGGAAGTATGTCTCGAAAAATATTTCTTTAAACCGCTCCCACGGTATTATACCCTGACCACCACGAGTTTTGTTCGCCTGCCACCAGTAGCTGGCTTCTGATTTCAGCATGAATGTCGCAAATGCCGTTTTCTGGTCTTCACCGACTCTGGCGACATCGAATACTTTCTCCATCTCCATGATCCATGTTTGAGCTTCAATCGGATTCATGGAGCCCTGAAATTCTGGAGGTCCGACAGCCTTGAAGTCTTTGAAGGTCGTAGCCTGCGCTTGGGGTTGATTTGCAAAGGCTCCCGTTAACAGATTTCACCAACTGCTGCATCGGATTTGCGTTGGCTTCTTCATTATTGGTAGATCCCTCTGGGGTCCTGTTGACGTGTTGGTTGTCTTCTTGGCGGCATTTTACTGTTAGGAATTCTCGTTATTAGATTATCACTCAATTACCTAAAACATTTAAGTCTTAACTTAAACATTTATGAACAACACTTAAATACATAACACATCTGATAAACTTTCACATTTTATTCATTAACTGCTTTCAGAACATAATACAAATAGTATCGTAGTTATTTACATCATCTATCCTGAAATCACAAAGTTTCAGGATTACATCAATATTCTATCCCATTATAGAAACTGGGATTACAACTTATTAACTCATAAATTTCATAATAACATAACTAATCATAATCTATGATGACATTCCACGACGTACAGCTTCCTGGCGTTCCTGCTCCATAATGCGTGTCATCATCCTACGATCCATCACATCTGGATGACGATTAGCTCGATCTTGAGCTCTGTCTATGGTAGTATGAAAAATATACTCCATCTCATCAATCTTGGCCTTCTTTGACCGCATTTCACACTCAACACGATCTGCACGATCAGCCTCCCTCAGCCAAGCTGTCTCAACTCTCGCCCGCTTAGCTGACTCCTCTCTCAACTCATCTCTTACAACTTCATTCCTCGCTATCAGCTGTCCTCGTCGATACTCAGACTGTGCCAGCCTCTGCTCAGCCTCTGCAAGACGTGAAGAAAGGTCTTGGATCTCGGCATCCTTCTGCTCTAGAGTGGTTTGACGTTCTGCAGCCTGTTCCTCTAACTCCTCCTTATCACTCTCTACATGAACCAGCTTCCACTCCACGTCTCCAAGACGTATGTCTAGCTCCACGATCTCACTGCTCTTCTGCTCCAAAGCAGTCTGTCGCTCCGCCAGCTGCCTCTCTAATTCCTCCACTCTGTCCTGCAACTCTATGTTGCGATCATACACCTGCTCGTACATCTGAACACCCAAAGTAGATAGTGATATCCCCTCAGGGTCTTCCTCCTCCTCCTCAGCCTCTTCAGGGTCCTCCTCAGGATCCTCCTCAGGGTCCTCCTCAGGATCAGTCTCAGGCTCATACTCGTGACCTGTAACTGTGATCAATGGGGATGGCTCCCTCTGCACTAGCTGCTCGTGAAACTACGTGAATATCTCGGGGCTCCTCCTCCCTAGTCTGGCTGGGCTCTCCTCTATCAGTCATCCTGACAACAAAATTTTAAGTTTTAATTACTAATCGATAATACTCGATAGTACTCGCGAGCACAAAAGTTTATTATTAAATAAGCACATAGCACATAATCGTTTTATTGTCTTTTATGAATTTCCGTAATTCATTCCTTAGAACTCGATAAGAGTTTATCACCACTATATTCTCTATTTTCTAAAAGGCTACTACCCTAAGGTTTTCCCCCCACCTAAAGGTTCATAACCTATCAGCTCTGATACCAACCTGTGACACCCCCAAATCCAGGTACTTAATTCCCACTGATTTGGTGTTCACTATAACATACAATCACATCTAACTACCCATAATCAAGAACAATTAAATAAACTTAAAGAATTATCTTCCCAAAATGGGTTACATCTCCAAGCTATTAAATAATCAAATCCCAGGTTATCATAACCTTAATACATTAAATGCGGAATAAAATATAGTCTAAAACAAGTCTGGTACAAATATTCATCAATTCAATAATAAATCTATAACTATTTCTGCATCTTGCCCTTGCCCTTACTGGTGGACGGCTCGTCCTGCTTCTCGGGCTTTGCTGAAATGTTTAGTGCAAGAGTGAGCAAACAATTGCCCACAAGAATGATAACAATAACTTTTAATTGAAAATAGAGTTCAAATGAGAAGCAATGATTTTCTGAAGTTAATCAATAAGTAAATCAAAGTTTGAATATATCTGAGGGTCTCAAGACCTCGAACTATGTCCTAGGTTAGCAAGTATTTCTACCGTAACCTTTAACAGTCTTAAAGACTATAGATGGACCTTCGTCTCGTACTCAGGGGGATCAGCCCTTTGTACAATGTATTGTGCACAAACATTTTAACGCTAAGCGTAATAATCCCCTATGATAGGGTTGTTCATCTCAGTTTATAATAAGAGTTCGTACCAAAAAGAACTTGGCTTGGAACAAGTTTAGATAATCTAAGTTTTTGAAACGCTCATCAACTAAGGACTAGCTGAATCAATAATGGTTTGCTAGTCTAGTTATTCGATAAAGTTTATATTCGAAGTTTGAATGATAGTCAATAACTGAATAAATAATATCTGGAACAAAATATAATTATTCAACATAATATCAGCCTTGCTTGAATAACAATAAGCTAAGGATAATTAATTCACTCAAAGGAAGCAAAACTTGTTGAAATAATAACAAGCTTAAGAAATAAATAACTTGCTATAACAATTTAACAAGTTTAGAGAAAGAAAACTTGCCTCAAGCGTAGATTACAAATTAAATAATTCACGATCCTTAAATCAACCTATACAATTAATTATAAAATGGTAACATAAATTAGTTACAAATTTATAATCACTTTAGGTTCCTTTTACCTAATTATAGTATCTCATTTAGCATACTTTAGACAACAAATGCTAACTTAGCAACCATCTTGGTAATACATTAGTCACATTAATATAAGTTTAATTATGCATCATAATTTCCCAGAAAAGAAAATAAAATTTTTTTTTTAAACAGTAGCGTTTCTCGCCGGGGCGAGAAAAAGCTTAACAAATTCGTCGCCGGGGCGAGGATGTCGCCGGGGCGGCGTTTGGCTTAACAATGTTGTCGCCGGGGCGACTCTGTCGCTGGGGCGAAGAAACCAGTTCATTTCTATCGCCGGGGCGATAGACTTGACTGTCGTCTTCCCCAGCTCGCGAACCAGTGAAAACTTAGGCCAAATTTGGCCAAAATTTTCCGAATTCTACCATCCAGAAAACAAATTAGATATACCCAAACACCATATATGATATAAAACATTTACCCAACATGTTTCTAACTAATCTAAGCATTATAAAACACATAATCAATCAATTTAAAACCAAAAATTCACTGTTTTATAAAATAACCATGTTTTTGCCATTTTCATAAAACAAAACTCTGTAAATTCATTTTTCAATCAATTGAACCCATTCTTCTTGCATTATTCATGTTTTTCATCAAATAATCATAAACAATTATCAATTCACCGATTAATAACCAATTAGAGCATCAATTTTCATACATATATACAATTCATAAAGTAAACTCTATAAAAACTAAAAACTCAATTCTAAAGCATGTTTTCATGGATTAATACCTCTAAATTAATTGTTAATCATCATATAATCATCTAACACATGATTACTACCAATTACAACAACTATAATCAAATAGTTCATATATTCTAACAATTGAATTCACATACAGTAACTAAAACTTTATACAGAAGAATAAAACCAAAAGGAAAAAGAAATTATACCTTCAATTACTGTAAGAACTTGATGAATTCTTTTAAAATTACAAGTTCTTTCTCAATTCTTTCTTCTCAATTCTCAAATTCTCAAACTCTGCTCTCTCTTTTCTCTCAAACTCTGATGTTCTTCTTTCTTTTCTTTTTCTCTCTGTTCTTCTCTTTTCTTTTACAACAGACGCAACTTAAAAAAATAAACTGATAGAATTAAGAAAATAAAAACTGACAATTAAATCAAATAATAACGTAAAAATCTAATTTAATTCATCAGTTATAAAATTCAAAAGCCATAAGGCTATGTTTGGCAAACTAGTTTAAAAAAATAACTCATTATTCTAACTAAAGGCTTGTTTGGTAAACACTAATAAGAATAACCTATTATTCTTATGTCTTGTTTTGGTAAAACACAATTAAAATAATTCATTATTTCCAAACAAAGATCATAGGGCCTTGTTTGGTAAAATTAAATTAAATACTTTCTCATTTATTCTAATAAATCATTATAACATATAGCTTTAAAATGTCACACTACTAACTTAATTGAACTTATTATTCAATTAAACCTTACCAACTCAAATAATAATTTCATTTAACAAATAACAATAATACCAAATAAATTCTTTTATTCAAATAAATCATTTATTTAAATAAATCTCTTCATCATCTAATTTAATCATTAAATTAAATTAGAATAACAAATCATACTCAAATTAATATTTAACATTATTAAACGTAACATATACCCATTCCACAAAACTTAATAAATTAATAAAAATATTTATATAACTCAATAAATATTTTTATTCAGTCACAAAAATTTGCATTCGTTACATGGAGTCTTTGGGACGGATTTGGTAGGTACCTTGTTAAGTAGGTATGTAGCCGATTCTAGGGCATAACCCCAGAAGGATACTGGAAGGTCGGTAAAACTCATCATGGAACGAACCATGTCCAACAATGTTCGATTTCTCCTTTCAGATACACCATTCAACTGTGGCGTCCCTGGTGGAGTCCATTGTGAGATAATACCATTTTCTTTGAGACAATTGAGAAACTCATTGGTTAAGTATTCCCCTCCTCGATCCGATCGAAGAATCTTAATACTCTTACCAGTTTGTTTCTCTACTTCACTTCTGAATTCTTTGAACTTTTCAAACGATTCAGATTTGTATTTCATTAAATACACATATCCAAATCTAGAATGATCATCAGTGAAAGTAATAAAATAAGAATACCCTCCTCGTGCATTCGTTGTCATAGGTCCACAAACGTCTGTGTGTACCAATGCTAACAACTCTGTAACTCTTTCTCCTTTTCCACTAAAAGGAGATTTAGTCATCTTACCCATGAGACAAGATTCACAAGTTGGATATGATTCGTAATCAGATAGCTCTAAAAGCCAATCTTTATGCAACTTGGATAATCTTGTTTCATTGATATGACCGAGTCTACAGTGCCACATAAAGGTATAATTAACATCATCTCTTTTCCTTTTCTTAGTTTGTTCAATTTGAAGTACATTTTCATGCAAGTCAAGTATGTAAAGTCCATTCAGTAAATTGCCAACACCATATAAAACATTTTTATTATAAATAGAACAACTGTTGTTCTTTATTATAATATCAAAACCATCCATATGCAATACAGAAATTGAAATAATGTTTCTAATGAGTGTTGGAACATAATAACAATTATTTAAACTAATGAACTTGCCCGAAGGCAGTGCTAAACAATAAGTCTCTACAGCCAATGCAGCAACCTTTGCTCCATTTCCCACTCGTAGGACGACTTCATCCTTGTTCAACTTCCTACTTCTGCTTAGTCCCTGCATATTATTACATATGTGAGAACTACAGCCGGTATCCAATACCCAAGTAGAATTTTGACTTTCAGAAAAATTAATTTCAATCATGAACAAACCTAGATCGGAAGTTGAAGCTTCTCCAAGCTTCTTTTGGCCCGCAAGATACTCCTTGCAGTTCCTCTTCCAATGTCCCGGCTTATTGCAATGGTAGCAAATTCCTTTGCTATCTGGATCAGGTTTCTTTTTATCCTTTCCCTTCGCCTTTCCCTTAGCCTTCTTGTTTTTCTTCTTTTCAAAAGATACCTTGGGCCTCTTCCTTTTCTTGGAAGAATCATCCACTAGTAAGACTTGGTTCTTGTTGGATGAGAAGTGACCTTCAGTAGTTTTCAGCATGTTAAGTAGCTCAGGCAAGCTGACATCCAACTTATTCATGTGAAAATTCACAACAAATTGTGAGAAGGTGTCCGGGAGTGACTGCAAGATCAAATCTTGACTTAACTCCCCATCCATCACGAACCCAAGCTGTCCAAGTTGTTCAATCAGATTGATCATTTTAAGGACATGAGTCTCAACAGCAGTGCCCTCGGTCATACGAGATCGGAAGAGCTCCTTAGATATCTAATATCTAGCAGTCCTACTTTGTTCACCATACAACTCTTTGAGGTGCAGCAATATAGTAGGAGCATCCATAGTTTCATGCTGACGCTGAAGCTCGTTACTCATGGATGCGAGCATGATGCATTGAGCCAAGATTGCATCATCTTGCCACTTTCTAAAAGTAGCAATCTCTTCCTCAGAGGCTGTTTCTGCAACACTTGCAGGGACTAACGAATTTAGGACATAAGAAATCTTTTCAGCAGGAAGAACAATTCTCAGATTCCTTAACCAGTCCGTGTAATTCGGTCCGGTCAGTTTGTTAGCATCAAGTATGCTACGCAGTGATAGTGAGTTTGACATTTTTAAATTCTGCATGTGAAATAGACAACATTTTAGCACACATTCATTTAATTAATTACCAAAATAAATTAGGTCTTTATTTTAAATTGGTATCTCCCACTATTTTCATCAAACTATATTACCCTCATTATATAGTTCGGCAATTCTAATTAAAGATTTGCTAGTGAGATTAAGGATCCCATTTCAAATGTATATAACCTTGTGGTGACACAACAAGCGATACATAAATAAATAGGTAGACAACTATTGTCAATTACATCACTATGTAACTCCTTGTATTTTGCCTCTTAGATTATTTTGATCAAGTGGTGACACATCCGAATCAAACTTATCCAAGTTAAGTCCAACCTAGCACTTCCATATATTCGAAAGAAAAACACTGTCCTTGTGGTGACACAACAAAACAGCATCGTTCAGTCTATTTATAAGCATCAAATGTGATAAATCAACATCTTAAATATTTAATACTTGCCTTGTGGTGACACAACAAAATCATATTAAATATTTAATACTCTATTGTTTTACCATGCTAGAAGGCGACGTTCGATATTCCAAATATCTTTGAATGCTTAGGACTTAATATATTACTTTGAGGGGTTTGTTATTATTAGTCTCATCTTGTTTAGCGCGCATGCACATATATATATATAAAATACGCATCATATTATTTTACATGCGAAGCATGTTGGATAATATATAATATATATATAGTAAGCATGCACATATAGAATACTATATTCTACCCAGATTGATTATGGACTTTTATTCTAGTTTGGTTCACTAGAGCCACCAAGTGAACCAAAAGGTCAAACCTAGGGTGCAAGAATTAAATTTAAATATAACTATTACATTTAAACCCGGGCACCAATACAAACGGGTCTTCAAGCGCTCCTTGCTCCTTTGTCTCCAATTCTTCAAAAATTAATTCTAACTAGTCCTATTACATAAACTATTTACAACAAATAGAAACCTTGATCAGCAGTCAAGGGGAAGTACATAGGAGAGAGATAGAATTTACATTAAGAAAAAATAGAGAAGACGAGGTACGCAGACCCCATTTATAAAAACCCATACATTCAAGCATCCACTAAAATAAATCCAATCACACATTGGTCAACAATCCATAATCAATCCCTATTTATTATCATACATATCCCTATATGTATCAATAAATAACATTCATCCCATGAATAATAAAATCATTCCATATATGCATTGATATTAATTAATGGGCAAAAGTTTTGCTAATATTTAGTTTTGAAACAAAATAAACTCTTTTATTTTAATCAAAAACCAAATCCAAATTAAACTCCTTTAATTTTAGCAATCTGAAATCCTTTTCCAGATAAAATAAACTCTTTTATTTTAAACTTTAATCAATTAAATAAACCATTTATTTTAATTGAGAAAAACAAAAATTTTCAAAGTCTGGACACCGGCGCGGCCGCGCTCCATTTTGAACTAGGAGCGGCGCGGCCGCGCTGCACCCCAGGAAACGTTTTTCTGGGTTAGGGCGCGGCCGCGCTCCAGAATGAACTGGAAGCGGCGCGGCCGCGCCGCGACGCAGATTCAGAAAAAAATTTTCTTGCCCAAAAATTCGAACGTTTCGCATATCAATTCATACATGGAATCATCAAGATCGATAATTAGCACATAATTAGGCTCTGATACCACTGTTAGGTTTGTATATAGCGCGAACATGCAATCAAATTACATAAATAGAGCGGAAGCGCGATAAAACGGATTTTTAAAATTTTATACAAACCATCACCATGATCGATCAATGTGCTCAATTAACGATATAAACGAAAGAGAAAGAGAATAAGAATTATACCCTCGTAGAACAAAGCTTCCTCGGGTACAAGTTCAACTCCTAGTCCTTCGTGTTCTCCTCGAATGCTACGGTGTGATTCCTTCCTTTGATCAACGTTAGCCACCCAAGTGTTTGGCCTCTAGAGGTGATCCACCAAGGAAGAACAAGTATTCAAGAAGTTGGGTATTTGGCAAAACCCTAGTTTCTATCTCTATAGAAATTATAAGTACTCTCCACAATCTAATGTAAGAGTGTGTAACCCTAATCTATGCTAAGACCCCTCTTATTTATAGATGTAGGAATAACCCTTCCCTAAACTATTTAGGATTATAGTTTATATTATAATTAAACTCCTTTAATTAATAATGTTCCTAATCCAATTAGGAATCCATGGGAGAGTACTTCTATTAATTAATTCCCAATCTCTATTAGGAATCAAATAATAGTAAAAGTAATAATAATAATAAGACTCCTCTTATTAATTTATATTTAATATTTCCAAAATATTAAATA
Source organism: Aralia elata (assembly GCA_034770075.1). Lineage (NCBI taxonomy): Eukaryota > Viridiplantae > Streptophyta > Magnoliopsida > Apiales > Araliaceae > Aralia > Aralia elata. Next base: position 73,020,389 of record CM068385.1, read on the forward strand.
ATAAATATTAAGCTATTTAATTTATTCTATCTCCATAGAGTAAATTAAATACACTTAACTTATTATTACAATTATGCCATTTACTTCTTAAATAAATATTTTCCTTTTGCGGTGTGACCCTTTAGGTTCTCCATATTAAACCGGTTGTGAATAAATCAATTAGAATAATTCTAATCTTATTTAAATAAATAAATTAAACTATTTAATTTATTTAAATAAATAATATTTATTCTACAATAAGGGTAAGCCCCCTTAGCGATCAACGACTTTCCAGATAATATAGATTTCAACATCAATCATAAAAGAACCTTTGAGTAAATAGTTACCGTACAATTCAATCCTTCTACCATACAATGTCCCAATTAAATATAAGACATGGATTTACTGTCAAGTCTTATTTTATTTAATTATATGTATTTCGATTCCCAAATGCACAACTCTAATTAATGCAAATTAGAAACTCCTTTCTAATTTCATTCTGCCTTGGCCAAGGACTACTGAGTTATCATTTATCGAATCACATAGGACATACACATCTTTTACTAGACGAGGTAGATTCTTTGTTGATCATTCACCTATCTCCATGTATAACTAATTATACCCAATCATACCCTTTGATATACCCACAAGGTCTTAAGGGACATGTCAAAGTATAACTCATCATATACAAGATACTATGATGATCTCAAGTCCAAGGATCACTTGTACTACTATCACTAGAGGAATTCCTATTGACAGGCGAGTAAAACTCCATTAGGTATTCCTTAGCGAGCCACGTTCAGTGAACTTATTCTCTAATAAGCACCTACATACTTGCTTTAGTGTCTCCACACAAATGATTATGAGATCAATCATCCTCTTCCTAAGAGCAAGCAACGTATGTACTAATCTATCTGGATCCACTAATCCCCAATTTAGTAATCCAACGATTAGGAACAATTTTAGTTTGTGAGCTATCTTGAATTTAGATCTCATTAGCATGATCACCATCATGATTCTAAAAGCATTGCTCAAAACTATGGGTTTATCACATTTAATATAACAGCACTATGTAGATAATATAAAATGCCTTTTGAGAAAATCAATTCTTTATTAATAAATGAATAAGATTACAAAGTATATGCTACATCATATCAAATATGATTGGCTTGTGTGCATACTACTTTCAACTTCCAGTGGGAGGCAAACCAGAACAGAACTGGTGGAGGGATCGTGACCTGGGAAAGGTTTAAGGAGTTGTTCTTCGAGAACTACTTTCTTGGGAGTATGGAAAATAGAATGGAAATGAGGTTTTTAGAACTAAGGCAGGGGGACATGTTAGTGCCCCAATATGCAGCCAAATTTAATGAGCTGGTGAGATTTGCTCCACACCAAGTGGACACTTAGGAAAGAAAGGTGCATAGATTTGAGCAAGGTTTGAAACCTTCGCTCTGTAATAAGATATCGACGTTCCAAATCGACTTGTTCGGGACGATACTGGAGAAGGCTATAATAGCGGAAGGAGGAAGCGAGGCGTTGCGCCAATTTAATCAAGAAGGAAAGATCAAGAAAGTTGAAGGAGGCAGTCAAGCTGAATCAAGCAACAAGCGAAAATGGATCAAGTACAACAATTCTGGATATAAGTAAAGAAACCTGAAGAATAGGGTTGAAGCATGTACGAAATGCGGAAAGAACCATAGAGGGGTATGTATAAAGGGTAAGAATAAGTGTTTCAACTGTGGGTAAGAGGGACACATCTCTCTTAACTGCCCCAATCCAAAGCAGTATGGGTGTTATACCTGTGGAGCGATGGATCATCAAGTGAGAAATTATCCGAAGAAAGGGACAGGTGGAAGAAGTGGAAGTAAGGGAAATATCGGAGGTAAACTCGCGATAACTAGGTATTAAGAAGTTAGAATATACCTTCGGTGAAGGTAATATAGGGGGGAACCACAATGCCAAAGAAGCTGCGTGGGGACTTAGTGGAAGGATAAAGAAATTTTATCCGTCTTTTGGTGTAATTTTGTAACAGTGATTTTGGGGACAAAATCTTTATAAAGGGGGAAGAATGTGACAACCCGAGAATTCGTGTAATCTATTATTTAGGTTTATGAATATTTAATAAAATAAAATTTTATGGATATTATTGTGTGTAAATGTGGTTGTATGTGTTTAAAGGTCAAATTATGACTTAGATTGTGTTTACATGTTAGAATATACGAATTAGGGTTTCGTATAAGAAAATATAAAAAAATTCAATAAAAGACGCTAAAACACTATTCACGCCAAAAATGTCTTTTTTATTTTTTGACTTTCGAATTACGTCATAGCGTTTATACAGGGGTAAAAGACGTAAACTTTATTAAAAAGTACGAAAAGAGTAAAATTGACTTTTTCCCAATCGGATGAGTTAGAAAACCTAACTAGAACCAAACTAAGTTTGGCCTAATCAAGCCTAGGGTTTGAGAGGTTTGGCTAGGGTTGAGCCTAGGGTTGGTGTGGCACCCCAAATCTCCATACCTATTATAGCAGATTTGATGCTCACACTAATACTAATTAACCCACTAAAATATTCCAAATTATTTGATTTCTATTAATCCATAATTCACAGTATCTCATCACTGATATTATTCTCGTCAGAACATTCAATGGATTTAAATACCCTCACGTGGATGTATAGATTCATATAATTGGATATTCTTGTAAGACCATTAATGTACTTAGAATAACATAATTTAGTCTATGTAAGTTTAACATCAATTGTTCAACTAATGATAGCAAAAATGTTAATATATTACAATACTAGTGTTTGATTACATCATTCGCACAACATAAGTCCTTATTAAAAAAAGAGTTTCATAAATGTATACTATTACAAACAATAGAAAATCCTAAGTCTAACAATGTTGCTTTCCATTCCTAGCTCCAGAGGTGTCAGGATTTCCATCTAAAGCTGCAAAAGAATTTTATTTGCAAGAATGAGCTACAAATGCTCAGCAAGTTTATTTCAATATAAAAGAGATATATACATTGGAATAGATTTGGAAGGATAACAATTTCCACGATTTTTATTTAACTGAGGGTTGATAGCCTATAAGGATTCATATCAACCATTCATGTCAGTCATGAAGACTTAGGAACATGTTTGGATATTTTAAAGGGGATCAGCCTTCATCAATATCCTAGGATCAACCTTTGTCAATATCCTAGGTGTATGCATACTATCCTACTTGTGCCCATACGCACTATATGTCAGACAAGACTACACATATATTTAACATCCCATAAGGGGAATCAAATTCATCTCAGTACAAAGTTTTACCAAGTCAATTTGGTTTGACCCACATTTTATACTTTCCAAAAGCAACAACAATCACATATGAATGAAAGTTCATTTCTTAAGTTATGCTGAATCAAAAAGTAATAACTTCATAACAGTTGGATACACATTTATCTGCACAATATTGAACAGATACAAACTTGCTGCAGTCGAAAGAAATTTCAAGTTTTGTCTTAGAGAGAAGATTTGATCAATTATAATTTGAGTAATTTTAGAAAAACTTGCCTTTAGCGGTCTTTGGATTTGATGATAATCGTTCTTGATATCTTCCTACACATATAGTTTGCATACACACATTAAGGAACCACATAGTTAACACACATTTATTGGTTTGTATTGAACTCTTATTCAATTCTTATTATATTCGTTTCATTAGAATCTTGTTTCATTCTCTTAACCATTGTCGTGGCGTTTCGGCGTTTATATGTCATCATAACTTGTATGAACGCTCAAACATATGCTTAATGTTCTATCTTTTATGTTTTTCTTTTCCGTTCTTATAGTGTTCGACTCATTCTCGTAGTAATCACTATGATGACTCCTAATCTTGGTTTATGTGAGTGCTTGAGCGATACGCCCGTGCGTACGCTTAATGCCTCAACATGTTCGTTCAATGCCTTGCTACATTCATTACGCATACATTTGGTAAATCTTTTATCAACTTCTATATTAGCTTTGTCTTACCATAAGTAAATCTCTTATAACATTTTCAAATATCTCAAGTTGAGTTTATACAACTCAAGCGTTCGATTCTTATAGTTGTTCTTGTTTTGTTCTAGTCGTTGCTTGATTCGATCTTTCAATGCATACATTCGTTTTCGTTATTAAAACTTACCTTATTGGTCTCTTCAATGCATAACTAGCTTAAATTAAGTCTCATTATACTTAATGTATAAGCTCATGTAGGGTTCATAACATACTATTACAAGTACCTCATTTAAAATAACTCATCTTGAACATCAGCAGGGCAGGCACGAGGCGTGCTGCTTTATGCCTGGGAGCAGCGCGGGGCGCGCTACCCCGGCAGAGAATTTTCCTGGGCAAAAATTTCCCAGATTTTTAGATTGTGCAATTTTTCTGAGGCTTGCTTCCTATACTTGTAACTTTCATTTCCGAAGTCCAAATGACTTGAAATTTGTTTCTATGTCGCCGCCTTACTACAAAGTCGGATTCCTACTATTGCTTGGTTATTAATAATAATCACAAGACATCGAACAGAAGGCCCGAAAGTCTGCGATTATACACTTTTTATGAAATTTTCCATTGATTCAATTTCATTCCTTTTTGCTTCGTAAGTTTTTTGGTTCCTCTAATGGATTTAGGAAACCTCATAACACTTACTTAAGTGTCTTCCATTTATAAGTCTTGTACAATTATTCACTTTAAGCTTTGAATTTCATTTTGGCATTTTATCGAATACTTAGAGTGCATAGCTTATTTTCTTAGGTTTCTTTGACATTTGTTTATGGATTACCTAGGATTTCACATAGAAATCCCCCATCCTTATTCCTCCGCACATCAACAACTACACTCCCAGTTTTTAAGTTCAATTACTAAGATAATTCAACTAATTTGCATATCTAAGCTATACAATTTACACTTTCCATTCATTCTCTAATTTAAGAACTTGGAAAAACATGAAGAGGAATTGATTCTTACCTCTTGTTTGGAGGATTGGAGTTGTTGATTACTCTTCAATTGATTTCTTGATTCAATTAGCTATCCTTGTTCCTTCAATCTCTTGATTCTTGCTTTAACTTTCTCAGGATTTCAAGAATGGGAGCTTGGGGATTTGATTTGTGAGAGAGAGATGAACGGGAATGGAAGAATGAAGAGATTGAAGAGTGATGCTTGATTAAGCTGGGTTACTCCTAGCTTAGCTTAGTGTAAGCCTATTTCTCTCACACTTCTACAGCTCCTACTTAACATACACTAACTCAGCTTATTTTAGTTAACTAACTCCCAGCTCAAGCTTCCCAAATTAGACCCTCCGTACATATCACGTAATGGTACATTACGCGCATATGTACCCCAATATTCTCGAAAATTAAATAATTAAATATTTATTTTAATTACAGAAATTATATCAATAATTATGAAATAAATCCATAATTATATTTTACCTTTTTTTACGCGATAATTATTTATTAAATAAATAATATTCATTCTACTAATTATTCTAATTCGTTTATTCAATATGTACAAGTCATCTTTATATAATTAAATATAATTATTTATTTCTTTTCCTATATTGATTCTAAATGATTTATTTACTTATTTAAATATATATTCTAATATATCCCTTTATTTATTCCATATACGAATAATTAAATTATTTAATATTAAACTATCATACAGATGAATAATACATATATATTCATTCACAACACATAACACATAAGTTAAAATAATTAACTTTCATTAATCAACACATAATTACATATTAATTCTTATTAAGGGTCGGATTCTTACAGTTGGAGTGGCTTGGCTAGGGTTGAGCTAAGGGTTGAGCTTAAGGTTAAAACCTAAAAGCTTGGAGTCAAAGCTTGTGCTAGTGTGTAAGTGTGTTGGAGAAGCTAAGAGTGGAAGAAACAAAAGCCAAGTGGGCGAAATGGGGAGGGGGACCCGACCATGTGTGGTGGGGAGGCAATTGGGGCAGAACTTCCCATAAATGGAAAGTCTAGTCACTTGCCATTTACCCCAAAAGTCTTTCATCATTTCCTTCCAATAGAAAGTCTCCATTTTCATCATTTTGCCTATGTATTAACCCTAGTTAGCTTAACTTGGTGCATGGTTAAGGTTAACTAGGAGGTGGTTAGTAAAAGTGGTCTAAATGACCATTTAACCCTTGGTGTTGGTTTTGTTATTAATAGCAACCATTCTCTTCATTAGTTCCTACCAATTCACCAATCTAAGAGAAGAAACTCTTGAGAAATTAAGAGAGAAGTAAGAGGGCTTAAGAGTTTGTGAGCTAGAGAGAAAGAGTGCTTGTGAGATTGAAAGCTTGAGAGCTTCCATATCCAAGTAGTAAGGAGGAAGAAGAAGTGAAGAGCTAATCCATTATCTAGCATCTTAAGTAAAGAAGAAGAAGAGCACCAAGAAAAGGTACTCATAAACTTCTAATTCTTAGCTATGTCTAAGCTTTGTATTATGATGAATATGTGTTTAACCATGTTTGTATGTATGAAAAATAAAGGTAATGCGAAAACTTAAACCCTAACCTTTAAAATCAACTATAAGCTTTATATGTATATTTTGCATCTTTATTTATTGTGATGGTTATGATTGTTGAGGATCATGAAGGATCCGAATGGTATAAGGTGGCGTATGATGGTAGTTTTATGTTTAAACCACCAATAAATGTGCATGCCAAGTGAACAATAATAAAAACGTAAGTAGATGCATAAGGATGAAACAAGAACGTTTAGAGGACTGTTAATCGGATAAGCGTAAATGTTAGCCTGTAAGTCATATTTAAATTCTGTAAATAAGGAAATATATGTATGTGTGTTATGGAAATATTTGTTAGGTTTGTATATAATGCGAACATGCAATCAAATTACATAAATAAAGCGGAAGCGCGATAAAATCAGACTTTAAAATTTTATACAAACCATCACCATGATCTTTCTTTATGCACAATTATTAATTAAACGAAAGACATAGAGAATAAGAATTATACCCTTGTAGAATTCTAACTTCCTCATGTACAAGTTCAACTCCAATTCCTTCGCGTTCTCCTTGAATTCCACCGATTAAATTCCTTCATTTGATCAACGTTAACCACCCAAGTGTTTGGCCTCTAGAGGTGATCCACCAAGGAATAATATTTGTTCAAGAAGATAGGTATTGGCAAAACCCTAGTTTCTATCTCTATAGAAATTGTAAGTACTCTCCACAATTCTTATGCAAGAGTGTGTTACCGTAATCTATGATAAGACTCCTCCTATTTATAGATGTAGGAAAATCATTTCCCTAAACTATTTAGGATTAGGGTTTCTATTATAATTAAACTCCTTTAATTAATTATACTCCTAATCCAATTAGGAATTCATGAGAGAGTACTTCTATTAATTAATTCTCAATCCTTATTAGGAATTAAATAATAGTAATAGTAATAATAATAATAATAATAATAAGACTCCTTTTATTAATTTATATTTAATATTTCTAAAATATTAAATAATAAATATTAAGCTATTTAATATATTCCATCTCCACAGACTAAATTAAATACACTTAACTTATTATTACAATTATGTCATTTACTTCTTAAATAAATATTTTTCTTTTACGGTGTGACCCTTTAGGTTCTCCATATTAAACCGGTTGTGAATAAATTAATTAGAAAAATTCTAATCTTATTTAAATAAATAAATTAAACTATTTAATTCATTTAAATAAATAACATTTATTCTAGAATAAGGGTAAGCCCTTTAGCGATCAACAACTTTCCAGATAATATAGATTTCAACATTAATCACAAAAGAACCTTTCAGTGAATAGTTACCGTACAATTCAATCATTCTACGATATAATGTCCCAATTAAATATAAGACATGGAATTACTGTCAAGTCTTATTTTATTTAATTATATGCATTTCGATTCCCAAATGCACAACTCTAAATAATGCAAATTAGAAACTCCTTTCTAATTTCATTCTGCCTTGGCCAAGGACTACTGAGTTGTCATTTATCGAATCACATAGGACATTCACATCTTTTACTAGATGTGGTAGATTCTTTGTTGATCATTCACCTATCTCCATATACAACTTATTATACCTAATCATACCCTTTGATATATCCTAAAGGTCTTAAAGGACATGTCAAAATATAACTCATCATACACAAGATACTATGATGATCTCAAGTCCAAGGATCACTTGTACTACTATTACTAGAGGAATTCCTATTGACAAGCGAGTAAAACTCCATTAGGTATTCCTTAGCGCGCCACGTTCAGTGAACTTATTCTCTAATAAGCACCTACATACTTGCTTTAGTGTCTCTACACAAATGATTATGAGATCAATCATCCTCTTCCTAAGACCAAGCAACGTATGTACTAATCTATCCGGATTCACTAATCCCCTTTTTAGTAATCCAACGATTAGGAACGATTTTAGTTTGTGAGCTATCTAAAATTTAGATCTCATTAGCATGATCACCATCATGATTCTAAAAGTATTGCTCAAAACTATGGGTTTATCACATTTAATATAACAGCACTATGTAGATAATGTAAAATGTCTTTAATGCTTTTATTAATAAATGAATAAGATTACAAAGTATATGCAACATCATATCAAATATGATTGGCTTGTGTGCATACTACTTTCAATCTCCCACTTGCACTAAAGCCAATCGCCATGGTATCTCATACCCATCTTTTCTAAGTGACGATCAAACTGTTGTTGTGTTAAAGCTTTAGTAAATGGATCTGCAATGTTGTCTTGAGAGTTTACATGCTCCAGGGTGACGTCTCCTCTTTCAATGATCTCTTTAATCAAATGAAACTGCCGCAACATGTGTTTGGATTTTTGATGAGACCTGGGTTCCTTAGCCTGCACAACAGCTCCAGTGTTATCACAGAATAAAGGTACGACTCCTCTAATGCTAGGAACCACTCCAAGTTCAGTTATGAACTTCTTCATCCAAACAGCTTCCTTTGCAGCTTCACTTGCAGCTATGTACTCTGCCTCTGTCACTGAATCAGCAATTGTTTGCTGCTTGGAACTTTTCCAACTCACTGCGCCACCGTTTAAGGTAAATAAATACCCTGAAACGGATTTACTGTCATCTTGGTCCGTTTGAAAACTTGAGTCTGTATAGTCCTCTAGTTTCAATTCATACCCACCGTAGACAAGAAATACATCCTTAGTCCTTCTTAAGTACTTTAGGATGTTTTTCACTACCTTCCAGTTCTCTTCTCCTGGATTCGACTGATATTTGCTTGTTAAACTAAGTGCATGAGCAACATCTGGTCTAATACATATCATACCGTACATGATAGATCCTGTTGCTGAAGTGTAAGGAATCTTACTCATACGGTCTCTCTTCTCAGGTGTCTTTGGGGCCTGTTTCTTGGAGAGATGTATTCCATGGCTCATCGGCATGAGACCTCTCTTGGAATCTTCCATGTTAAACTTCTTTAGCATTGAGTCAATGTACTTTTCTTGGGTCAAGCCAAACATCCTTTTAGATCTATCTCTATAGATCTTTATCCCCAAAATATAGGATGTCTCACCCAAGTCCTTCATGGAGAAGTGTTTAGATAACCAAATTTTGATAGACTGTAGCATAGGAACATCATTCCCTATCAGTAATATATCGTCTACATATAATACTAGGAATGAAATAGCGCTCCCACTAACCCTTTTGTACACACAAGGTTCATCCTCATTTTTGATAAAATCAAACCTTTTGATTATCTCATCAAAACGAATGTTCCACCTTCGAGAAGCTTACTTCAATCCATAAATGGATCGTTCTAGCTTACAGACTTGATTTGTTCCAACCATTGAAAAAAAAACCCTCTTGCTGTATCATATATACATTTTCCTCAAGCTCTCCATTGAGGAAGGCCGTTTTTACGTCCATTTACCAGATTTCGTAGTCATAATAAGCTGCAATTGCAAGCAAAATCCGAATGGACTTGAGCATAGCTACTGGTGAGAAGGTTTTATCATAGTCAACTCCTTGTCTTTGTTTGAAACCTTTTACAACCAGCCGGGCCTTATAGGTCTCTACCTTGTCGTCCGCTCCAGTCTTTCTCTTAAAGACCCATTTGCACCCAATAGGCTTAATGCCCTCAAGGGGTGAAACCAAATTCCATACTTGGTTTTCATACATGGAGTCCATCTCGGATTTCATGGCTTCTAGCCATTTCTCTGAGTCTTTACTACTCATAGCCTCTTCATAAGTCAATGGATCATCATCTCCTATGATGCGTACCTCATCATTATCCTCTATGATGAATCTATACCTATCAGGGATCTTCGGTACTCTTCTAGATTTACAAATAGGTTATGGTACAGTAGGTTCTTTCACTTGGTCAGGTACCTGACTTTGATACGTAGTATTTTGTGGTTCTTGAACTTCTTCAAGATATATCTTACTCCCACTGACCCCTTCAAGGATAAACTCCATTTCCAAGAAGGCAACATGTTTCACAACAAACACCTTTTGATCAGTAGGATGATAGAAATAATAGCCTGATGTTTTTTTAGGGTATCCCACAAATCTACACTTGTCGGATCTAGTCTCCAGCTTATCATGCTCAAACCTTTTGACATAAGCTGGACAACCCTAAGTCTTAACATGCTTAAGATTTGGTTTTCTCCCTGTCCATAACTCATATGGAGTCTTTAGGACGGATTTGGTAGGTACCTTGTTAAGTAGGTATGCAGCCGATTCTAGGGCATAATCCCAGAAGGATATTGGAAGGTCGGTAAAACTCATCATGGAATGAACCATGTCCAATAATGTTCAATTTCTCCTTTCAGATACACCATTCAACTGTGGCATCCTTAGTGGAGTCCATTGTTAGATTGTACCATTTTCTTTGAGACAATCAAGAAACTCATTGGTTAAGTATTCCCCTCCTCGATCCGATCGAAGAATTTTAATACTTTTACTAGTTTGCTTCAATACTTCACTTCTGAATTCTTTAAACTTTTCAAACGATTCAGATTTATATTTCATTAAATACACATATCCAAATCTAGAATGATCATCAGGGAAAATAATAAAATAAGAATACCATCCTCGTGCATTCGTTGTCATAGGTCCACATACGTCTGTGTGTACCAACACTAACAACTCTATAACTCGTTCTCCTTTTCCACTAAAAGGAGATTTAGTCATCTTACCCGTGAGATAAGATTCACAAGTTGGATATGATTCGAAATTAGATAGCTCTAAAAGCCCATCTTTATGCAACTTGGTTAATCTTATTTCATTGATATGACTGAGTTTATAGTGCCACATAAAGGTATAATTAACATCATCTCTTTTTCTTTTCTTAGTTTGTTCAATTTGAAATATATTTTCATGCAAGTCAAGTATGTAAAGTCCATTCAGTAAATTGCCTATACCATATAAAGCATTTTTATTATAAATAGAACAACTGTTGTTCTTTATTATAATATCAAAATCATCCGTATCCAATACAGAAATTGAAATAATGTTTCTAATGAGTGTTGGAACATAATAACAATTATTTAAACTAATGGACTTGCCCGTAGGCAGTGCTAAACAATAAATTCCTACAGCTAATGCAGCAACCTTTGCTTCATTTCCCACTCGTAGGATAACTTCATCCTTATTCAGCTTTTTACTTCCACTTAGTCCCTGCATATTGTTACATATGTGAGAACTACAGCCGGTATCCAATACCCAAGTAGAATTTTGACTTTCAGAAAAATTAATTTCAATCTTGAACAAACCTAGATCGGAAGTCGAAGCTTCTCCAAGCCTCTTTTGGTCCGCAAAATACTCCTTGCAGTTCCTCTCCCAATGTCTTGGCTTATTGCAATGGTAGCAAATTCCTTTGCTATCAGGATCAGGTTTCTTTTTATCCTTTCTTTTTGCCTTGCCCTTAGCCATCTTGTTTTTCTTCTTTTCAGAAGATACCTTGGGCCTCTTCCTTTTCTTGGAAGAATCATCCACTAGTAAGACTTAGTTCTTGTTGGATGAGAAGTGCCCTTCAGCAGTTTTTAGCATGTTAAGTAACTCAGGCAAGCTGACGTCTAACTTATTCATGTGAAAATTCACAACAAATTGTGAGAAGGTGTCCGGGAGTGACTGCAAGATCAAATCTTGACTTAACTCCCTATCCATCACGAACCCAAGATATCCAAGTTGTTCAATCAGATTGATCATCTTAAGGACATGAGACTCAACAGTAGTGCCCTCGGTCATACGAGATCGGAAGAGCTCCTTAGATATCTAGCAGTCCTACTTTCCTCACCATACAACTCCTTGAGGTGCAGCAATATAGTAGGAGCATCCATAGTTTCATGCTGACGCTGAAGCTCGTTACTCATGGATGCGAGAATGATGCATTGAGCCAAGATTGCATCATTTTGCCACTTTCTGAAAGTAACAATCTCTTCCTCAGAGGCTGTTTCTGCAACATTTGCAGGGACTGGCGAATTTAGGACATAAGAAATCTTTTCAGCAGTGAGAACAATTCTCAGATTCCTTAACTAGTCCGTGTAATTCGGTCCGGTCAGTTTGTTAGCATCAAGTATGCTACGCAGTGATAGTGAGTTTGACATTTTTAAATTCTGCATGTGAAATATACAACATTTTAGCATACATTCATTTTATTAATCATCAAAATAAAGTAGGTCTTTATTTAATTTGATATCTCCCACTATTTTCATCAAACTATATTACCTTCAATATATATAGTTCGACAAATTTAATTAAAGATTTGCTATTGAGAATAAGGATCCCATTTCAAATATATATAGCCTCACAACAAACAATATATAAATAAATAGGTAGACAACTATTGTCAATTATATCACTATGTAACTCCTTATCTTTTGCCTCTTAGATTATTTTGATCAAGTGGTGACACATCCGAATTAAAATTATCCAAGTTAAGTCCAACCTAGCACTTCCATAAATGTGAAGAGAAAAATATCGTCCTTGTGGTAACACAACAAAATAGTAATGTTCAATTCCCTAATAAGCATCAAATGTGATAAGGCAACATCTTAAATATTTAATACTTGCCTTGTGGTGACATAACAAACTTATATTAAATATTTAATACTCTATTGCTTTATCATGCTAGAAGGCGGCGTTCGATATTCTAAATATCTTTGAACGTTTATGACTTAATATAATTTCTTTGAGGGTTTTATTATTATTAGTCTCATCTTGTTTAGCGCGCATGCACACACACACACACACACACATATATATATATATATAATACGCGTCATATTATTTAACATGCGAAGAATGTTGGATAATATATATATATATATATATATATATATATATAGTAATCATGCACATATAGAATACTATATTCTACCCGAATTGATTATGGACTTTTATTCTAGTTTGGTTCACTAGAGCCACCAAGTGAACCAAAAGGTCAAACCTAGGGTGCAAGAATTAAATTTAAATATAACTATTACATTTAAACCCGGGCTCTATTACAAACGGGTCTTCAAGCGCTCTTTGCTCCTTTGTCTCTAATTCTTCAAAATAATTCTAACTAATCCTATTACATAAACTATTTACAATAAATAGAAACATTGATCAGCAGTCTAGGGGAAGTACATAGGAGGAAGATAGAATTTTACATCAAGAAAAACTAGAGAAGACGAGGTACGTAGACCCCATTTATAAAAAAAAACTCATTCATTCAAGTATCCTCTAAAATAATTCCAATCACACATTGGTCAATAGTCCATAATCAATCCCTATTTACTATCATACATATCTCTACATGCATCAATAAATAACATTCATCTCATGAATAATAAAACCATTCCATATATGCATTGATATTATTTAATGGGCAATTATAGTTAGCATAAAATCCAATTTTTGAATCAAAATAAACTCCTTTGTTTTAATTCAAATTAAATCAAAATAAACTATTTATTTTAATTTAACATAGAATCCAAATCCAAATAAAATAAACATCTTTATTTTAGTCCAATTCTAAATCAAAATAAACTCCTTTATTTTAATTTAGAATTTATCAAAAAAATTGCATAAAACGAACCAACAGGCTTTATGCGCCGCGGCTCAAAGAAACGAGCGCCGCGGCTCTAGGGTTTGAGCGTCGCGGCCCCAAAGAATGGCCATGTGCCGCGGCTCAAGGATTTGAGTGCCGCGACCCCCACAAATGAGCGTCGCAGCTCTCAAGCTCTCTCAGATCGCGATTTTTGCAGTTTTCTCCCAAAAATATAATTATATACAACATATTATGCCCAATAAATTGTTCTAAACACATACCCATACATATACAAAATCAAAATAATTAATAATTCGCATAAAGTTTGACTCTGATACCACTGTTAGGTTTGTATATAACGCGAACATGCAATCAAATTACATAAATAAAATGGAAGCGCGATAAAATTAGATTTTAAAATTTTATACAAACCATCACCATGATCTTTCTTTATGCATAATTATTAATTAAACGAAAGAGATGAAGAATAAGAATTATACCCTTGTAGAATTCTAGCGTCCTCAAGTACAAGTTCAACTCCAATTCATTCGCGTTCTCCTTGAATTCCACCGATTAAATTCCTTCCTTTGATCAACGTTAGCCACCCAAGTGTTTGGCCTCTAGAGGTGATCCACCAAGGAATAATATTTGTTCAAGAAGATGGGTGTTGGCAAAACCCTAGTTTCTATCTCTATAGAAATTGTAAGTACTCTCCACAATTCTTATGCAAGAGTGTGTTACTCTAATCTATGATAAGACTCCTCTTATTTATAGATGTAGGAAAACCCTTTCCCTAAACTATTTAGTGTCGACGCCGGTTTCTCGTCCTTTCCAATTTTAGCCTTTTGATTGAATGACGTTTTGGAAAAGGTCGGCATTGATGTCGACGGGGTTTTGAAAGATCGTTTTTTATGATGAGCCAATTAACCAGAGTCGCCAGTTGGTATATTTGAAATGGATGTACCAACTCATCCGAGTTTTCGCTTTTTTATAAATTGTTGGCTCATATGTGACTCCGAATTAATTGGTCTGCGAACCGAGTTTCATAGAGTTCGGGGGCTTGCTTAAGCGAGGGGAAGGTGTTAGGCACCCCCGACTTCCGTGAAACACGGTTACCGCAATCTCGATGCTTTCCTATCCTTTAATTCATGAATGTGTGTGTGTGTATGTGCGTGTGTGTGTGTGTGCCTATGTGAATGTTGTGGTGAGTTTGTATGAAAGAATCATTTGGATTTTTAGGGAAAGTCGTGCTTTAATTTGAGGACGCTTTGGAATGTCTTTTCGTCATACACGAGAAAGCTTTATGAGAAAGGTATGATTTTAATTGTCAAAACTGTAAGATTTTCATTAGGTGCTGTTTTGGCAAAACAAGAGTTTTTAAACCTTCGTCAAAATAGGAATCGAGATCTATACGTTGCTTTCATAATTCAAATGATGGGCAACCTCTAGGATCTCTTTAACCCTATGCACAAAGATTTAACAAAACGTTACTTATTCTTATAAAATCATTCATTTTTTGGATGTTTGAAAAACGATTTCTTTCTTTAGCCTTCCCGTCAAATAGAAATCGACATTTATTAGCACCCCCCAATTTCTTATCCTCGTGAGACTAATAACCTTCTTTGATTGATTTTAGAAAAATCTTTATTGTTTTGGCTTTGAAATCTTTTGTTTGGTGTTACAAATCAAATTAAATATCAAAACGCGTAGGGGGCTATTCACGGGCATGTAAGCCATCAAAATATCCCCGAACGCCAACAATCATATATTTCACTACTACGGGGCCTTAAACCCGATTCTCGCTTTAACGTCGTTTTAAGGCCCGACGATTACATGTTACAAAAACGATCACCTTGAATCTATTACATACATCAAAACATCCATCATCGGATTTGGACCACGGGGTCGCGTTCCTAGGCTCACACCCGAGATTGCTACATGCCCACAAAATGAATACTACGAAACTAACAAACACGGATTTGCCTAATACACCATGATATCCGAAAATGATAATCTAAATAATTTACGCTCAATACATCGCCCTAAAACAAGCTAGAAATTTCACCAATTGGATATCCTCGGGTTATTATGAAGAATTTTGTTCCGATGGAACCCTCACTAATAATCCCTAATCCATGATAGCTCAACAATATTCATGAAAATTACATTTAATTTAACCAAATAATATGATATAAATTGCTATAACAAAGGGAATTTTCACCTTGCAAATGATCTCGAATGGATGTAAACTTGTGTATTGGAATAGGATAAGAAGTATACTTGATACAATCAAAATCAAAAGAGCATAAATCCTCTCTTTTTTCTCTCTTTTCTTCCTATTTGGTTGCAAAATTTGCTATTTTCCCTTCTATTTCTGTGCTTTGCTGCTGCTGAATTCTCCTCTTCTTTCAATCTGCTGAACCTTCTGTATGCTGAAGAGGAGATGAGTTGAAATAGGCTGGTTGGCCGCCTGCCTTCCACTCACCTGGTTTCGAGTTCCGTGTTTCGTACTCCGTGTTTTCAAAAGGCGCACTTATTGGCCGCAGATCAATCCGCGGCTGGACGGTTTGACTTTCTCGATTTTTGTGCCACGCCTCGACCTTCGTGCCGTAACGTCGGTTTTTGCTGACAGGCTTGTATTTTGTAGTCCGGGAATTTCCGGGAGACGTGCCACCTCATTCGGGAATGCTCGTTTCGGACGGCCTTATTGTCTCGTCAGCTTTGGTCGCCAATCATCGCGGTGGTGTTGAACGTTCGCACTTATGCCCATTCCTTCGCTCCCGTGAGCTGGTTCAATTGACGATTTTGCCCTCCTGTCACGGTTAGTATAGGGAACGCAAAATTTGGGTGTCTACAGCTGCCCCTATTTATCATGTTTATGCAATGTTAAATGAAATGAACAGGATAAAGAATAGACACCCGATGCATGAATGACAGTGCACAAGAATGACAATACATACACGATGCAACACATATAACTTATGATGCAATGTAAGATGTAAGGCATTCAAAATATTCGCAAAAAGGTGTTAATGCGGACGATCGTCTCGTCGGGGCCGGGTTTCGTCGCCGGTCACCCATCTCGTAATCGCCGGTTATCGTCGCCGGTCGATCGTCTCGTCGGGGCCGGGTTTCGTCGCCTGTCACCCATCTCGTAAT
The DNA here is from genome assembly GCA_034770075.1 of Aralia elata. Lineage (NCBI taxonomy): Eukaryota > Viridiplantae > Streptophyta > Magnoliopsida > Apiales > Araliaceae > Aralia > Aralia elata. The sequence goes on from CM068385.1 coordinate 73,037,578, forward strand.
CGCCGGCCGGGTTTCGTCGTCGGTCACCCATCTCGTAACTCCCGGGTATCGTCGCCGGTTGGTTGTCTTGTCGGGGCCGGGTTTCATCGCCGGTCACCCATCTCGTAATCGTCGGTTATCGTCGTCGGTCGATCGTCTCGTCGGGGCCGGGTTTCGTTGCCGGTCACCCATCTCGTAACCCCCGGGTATCGTCACCGATGGTTGTCTTGTCGGGGCTGGGTTTCGTCGCCGGTCACCCATCTCGTAATCGCCGGTTATCGTCGCCGGTCGATCGTCTCGTCGGGGCCGGGTTTCGTCGCCGGTCACCCATCTCGTAATCGCCGGTTATCGTCGCCGGTCGATCGTCTTGTCGGGGCCGGGTTTCGTCGCCGGTCACCCATCTCGTAATCGCCGGTTATCGTCGCCGGTCGATCGTCTTGTCGGGGCCGGGTTTCATCGCCGGTCACCCATCTCGTAATCGCCGGTTATCGTCGCCGGTCGATCGTCTTGTCGGGGCCGGGTTTCGTCGCCGGTCACCCATCTCGTAATCGCCGGTTATCGTCACCGGTCGATCGTCTTGTCGGGGCCGGGTTTCGTCGCCGGTCACCCATCTCGTAATCGCCGGTTATCGTCGCAGGTCGATCGTCTTGTCGGGGTCGGGTTTCGTCGCCGGTCACCCATCTCGTAATTGTCGGTTATCGTCGTCGGTCGATCGTTTGGATCTCAGCCCTTCCCAGGGGTTTGGTTGTTTGGATCTCAGCCCTTCCCAGGGTGTTAGTTGTTTGGATCTCAGCCCTTCCCAGGGTGCTCACCATCTTGTTGTGGTTTGCTTGGATGCCTTCCCAGGTTTGCTCACCACTTTGTTGTGATTTACTTGGATGCCTTCCCAGGTTTGCTCACCACCTTGTTGTGGTTTGCTTGGATGCCTTCCCAGGTTTGCTCACCACATTGTTGTGGTTTGCTTGGACGCCTTCCCTGGTTTGCTCACCACCTTATTGTGGTTTGCTTGGATGCCTTCCCAGGTTTGCTCACCACCTTATTGTGGTTTGCTTGGATGCCTTCCCAGGTTTTCTCACCACCTTGTTGTGGTTTGCTTGGATGCCTTCCCAGGTTTGCTCACCACCTTGTTGTGGTTTGCTTGGATGCCTTCCCAGGTTTGCTCACCACCTTGTTGTGGTTTGCTTGGATGCCTTCCCAGGTTCACTTCTTGTTTGGATACCAGCCCTTCCCAGGGGTCATTGATTGGATTTGAGTGATTTTTTTTTTTTTTTTTGAAATGGGATGTGTGATCGGCTTCATGTCCTGGATCTCCCACCAACATCGTCCACGTACCATGCCGCAAAAGCCATCACAGTCTGATCATTCGTGAGGTTGAAAGCGACGTGCTTGTACTTTCCTGAAGATTTTCATTTTGATCGTACCTGTATGCATGAAAAAGATGTTATGCATGATCTGGCAGATATGTTATGGACAGATGCATGTGCACAACATATGTTTAGATAGAAATGACCCCTGTTCAGTCAAATGATACGATTCGACAGTCGTCGTTGTTTGCCAACATTTGATTGGATCACGCCTCGTCGTGAAGTGTAGTTTCTAGACTTCAACCCTGGTCTGGTACTCTGTCTGTTCTTGGTCGTCTTCATTTCATCGAGTTGAGGCAGTCTGTTTCGCTCTCTATGATGATCGACAGCTATGTTGGCTCCTTGGCCTTTTGATCATTTTTGATGGCCGATATGCTGTTGTCCCGCATTATATCATCCTTGTATATGCTCATGCACGGGGATCATTTGGATGTCGAGGCAATGATAGTCAGGATTGGGGAGAAGCCCAATGACGAGAAGTTCGGTGCAGCCTCAGCTTCCTTCCATTTCACGATTCTTAACTGCCCCAGCCTTGGCGCGTGTTGTTACCAAGAATTTCTATCGAAAACTCGCGATGTTGACCGTGCTGAGTTATCCACAGCTCTGTAAGATCCTGCATATCAGATGACTAACAAATGCCAAAACTTGAAGGCTCGGGCCGTTAGTGTTAGTTCAACACAAAGATATTATAATCTCGACAAAAATGCAGTTAAAGCACATGAAATTGAATATCTGTTGATCGCACAATCTAGCAAGTTGTGAACTGTGAATGTACTAGATTGGAAGTTATTCTCAATCCCTCATGAGTTGATGATTTTCTATTTAACGAGTTATGAAATCGTGAGAACACCTTCAAGCATTCATGGTCATTGTACGTGAGTAAGGTCGAATTCAAAAGAACTACCTTCCCTCGTCAAAGGTATCATGTCTTCATTCTCGACAACGTTCTTAGCAGGATTGACGCCATATGTCAAATGCACTGTGCGATACAGCACTCAGTAGGGGTTTCTCTTCTATGACTTCTTGTTTAAGGCCGAGAGTTTTTTTCGTATTATCTTTTCTTTTTATTAGCCCACTTCTCTTCTCTCGTTTTCTTAGGCTATTCAAAGTTACCCATTTAACGAGTTTTGGACCAATGACTCCCAAACCAGACGGTTTTGGGGCATTAGGTGTACAGACACCCCTTTCGGGTTTATTTACTCGAGTAACAAAGGCCAGGGTTCGAGATAAGCTGGTGGTCTGCCCCATTCATTCTTTGCTTGACCTTGCGCAAGATTCGTTTTCTTATGCTTGAGTTACCCATGTAGCGAGTGTTAGGTCGGTGACTCCCAAACCAGACGGCTTTAGGGCACCAGATGCAGAGACACCCCTTAGGCTTAATTACTCGAGTAGCCCATGCCACGATTCGAATCTGCTCGGGTCTCCTCTACTGTAATGCTCGTTTTCTTAGGCTCTGAGTTACCCATGTAACGAGTGTTGGGCCAGCGACTCCCAAACCAGATGGCTTTAGGGCACCAGGTGTAGAGACACCCCTCGGGCTTAATTACTCGAATAACCCAGGCCACGATTCGAGACATTAGCTTGATAATCATTTATCGTCTGACTTCTTGATATTAGCTTGATAATTATTAACTGTCTGACTACGTGTTAATTGCCATCAACATCGTCATAGTTTTATACCCCACAACTGAAAGTTTGTGCAAATGCAAAGTGAAGGCTGTCACATGAGGTCGATTCTGTCGCAAACGTTGCTTTGAATTAAGGCTTTGTACCCGATCAAAAGGTTGAATAGCCTTCTTCGTCTAATCATACTCACGATCGTGCTCCACGGTTGCTTGTCAGAGTTAATCCGATTCCTATCAAGTCAAATAAAACCCCTTTCACGCGGGTCATCGTATCCTGGGAAAACTATGCTTGACAAATGCCAGATGATCGTACCGTTGAATATTGAATTGACATGAGGTAGCATTTGATGATGATGGTGCATGTTGATGGGATTGTTGCATGGGTGCCAATTTGCACGTCATCATTTCCTGGGTAGTTGACAAATGCCCCAGTGTTAAGTTGCTTTTCTTGTGATCTCCCTTGTACTGGTCGCATCGGTATCTCGCTGGGCTGACAAAAGATCCGGTCCTTTGACTTGTTGAAAGATTTGGGGGATTTTTTTTGATTTTTGATTTTTTTTTTGTGTTCGAATTTGCCCCTACTCCGGGTTCTTTGCGATCGTTAGGGGTTCTGATGCTTGATGGCGATGGTTTGGTCTAAGTCGGGTTTGGATTTATCTTCGACCCATCCTTTGATCTCGTCAGGCGTATTGTCGATATCTGTCTCGCCCTGCTCAATCCCCATCAGATCGAAATCTAGCTCTATACCAAAATCGTGATCCTTCTTCAAATTTGGCCTATCGCTTGCCAGACTAGGATGCCTCATATCGGGGTACCTGACATAAAACAAAATGCTTGTCATATATATAAAACCTTTCAGCACATGATCTTCTTTTGGATAACATGACAAAATGACATGAGCGTGCAGGGATTTGAAATAAAACTCAGAATTTTAAAACCCATTGATCTTCTACTGGTCGGGATTCACTACCATACTCCTGTATTTACCCCTTCCTGGATATCACCTGATGCACGGTCCAACTGGCCACGGTGAGGTCAAGCAATGGAGCTCATTAGGGGGTACATGGACCGCATTGGCATGGATCTGGCATTGATGACATTTCTTAACATGAGTATCGCAGTCAGTTTTCATGGTTAGCCAGTAGTGACCCGTTCACATGATTTTTTTTGCCAAAAATGTTCCGCTCATATGGGCTCCGCACACATCGCCATGTACTTCGTTCATTAATCAGTGGGCTTCTTCGGCTTCCAGATATCTCAGCAGTCCCGTAGCTAGGTCCCATTTATGCAAATCGTCTCCGCTTAGGAAGAATTTCACTGCCCATCTTTGGATTCTCTTTCCTCGGTCAGATCTGCATTTTCGGGAGAGGAGCTGTCTTGGAGGAACTCTTTAATGTTTTGATACCAAGCCCATTTAGGAGGGGCGTCACTATGGGAGATCTCTCCGATCTGATCCTCATAGGCCGGACAAGTCTGTACCGCAATTCCCAGGGCTAATCTCAGTCCTAGGATGCATCCCTCGTATTCAGCCGTATTGTTGGAGTGGCAGAACTGTAATTTCATGGCTACCGGCTTCTGCCATTTGGATGGGTGGAGTATGGACTTTACGGCCTCTCAGTTGGGTCCTAGGGGCAATCTCACAAAACAAACAAGGGTCGTAGTTTAGTACTGTGCCAATTACAAGTTGGCAGATGCATGTCAACACTGATGCCTGATTATTATTCATTTTTTTTTTAGGTTCTCTAATCTTATCCTGCAAAACAAGGTCATTGTTTGATGACAGGATAGTATTCAGAAGTTTTAGAAAACCTTGGTACGTGGTATGGATGGCCTTCCTGCAAAACCAAGTCAGTATTCTCTTTATATGTGCAGGTAATGTAATCACATGATACAAGACATATTTATTATGATGATGATGGTATGACAGTTGTATGCCATTTACATGACATTTATTTATTTGCCTGAACGATAAAAGGGCATGAAGAAGCTTCCCTTCCGTTAGGTTTATCAGAGGCTGACCTACCCTAGGGTTACTCTCGCGGGCTTTTCGGCATGAAGGTCCCCAAATCTTCGCAATCTACTCGTCTGAATCCTTTCGATTGGAGCGGATTTGGGTGGTGCGTTTCCTGAGCCATCTCCGGGGAGCAGCCCCTTCGAGTCCAGTAATAAGCAATCGACAGGTTCGCCTCAGGAGGAGGTACTCTCTCAACATACATTCACATTCATCGTCCTCACCGCATGCAAATGATTTCTTTAAAGTAAAGCCATTCCATTCAATCAATCATTCATTGGACAAAAGCACACATTCACACAACAATAAGTAAAACAAGTCAAAATATCGCATATACATACACATTTATGAATTTTTAAAGGGTAGGATAGCATCAAGATTTGAACGCGGCTTAAGCCCTCTAATCTCCCCAGCAGAGTCGCCAGCTGTCGACGCCGGTTTCTCGTCCTTTCCAATTTTAGCCTTTTGATTGAATGACGTTTTGGAAAAGGTCGGCATTGATGTCGACGGGGTTTTGAAAGATCGTTTTTTATGATGAGCCAATTAACCAGAGTCGCCAGTTGGTATATTTGAAATGGATGTACCAACTCATCCGAGTTTTCGCTTTTTTATAAATCGTTGGCTCATATGTGACTCCGAATTAATTGGTCTGCAAACCGAGATTCATAGAGTTCGGGGGCTTGCTTAAGCGAGGGGAAGGTGTTAGGCACCCCCCGACTTCCGTGAAACACGGTTACCGCAATCTCGATGCTTTCCTATCCTTTAATTCATGAATGTGTGTGTGTATGTGCGCGTGTGTGTGTGTGTGTGCCTATGTGAATGTTGTGGTGAGTTTGTATGAAAGAATCATTTGGATTTTTAGGGAAAGTCGTGCTTTAATTTGAGGACGCTTTGGAATGTCTTTTCGTCATACACGAGAAAGCTTTATGAGAAAGGTATGATTTTAATTGTCAAAACTGTAAGATTTTCATTAGGTGCTGTTTTGGCAAAACAAGAGTTTTTAAACCTTCGTCAAAATAGGAATCGAGATCTATACGTTGCTTTCATAATTTAAATGATGGGCAACCTCTAGGATCTCTTTAACCCTATGCACAAAGATTTAACAAAACGTTACTTATTCTTATAAAATCATTCTTTTTTTGGATGTTTGAAAAACGATTTCTTTCTTTAGCCTTCTCGTCAAATAGAAATCGACATTTATTAGCACCCCCAATTTCTTATCCTCGTGAGACTAATAACATTCTTTGATTGATTTTAGAAAAATCTTTATTGTTTTGGCTTTGAAATCTTTTGTTTGGTGTTACAAATCAAATTAAATATCAAAACGCGTAGGGGGCTATTCACGGGCATGTAAGCCATCAAAATATCCCCGAACGCCAACAATCACATATTTCACTACTATGGGGCCATAAACCCGATTCTCGCCTTAGCGTCGTTTTAAGGCCCGACGATTACATGTTACAAAAACGAGCACCTTGAATCTATTACATACATCAAAACGTCCATCATCGGATTTGGACCACGGGGTCGCGTTCCTAGGCTCACACCCGAGATTGCTACATGCCCACAAAATGAATACTACGAAACTAACCAACACGGATTTGCCTAATACACCATGATATCCGAAAATGATAATCTAAATAATTTACGCTCAATACATCGCCCTAAAACAAGCTAGAAATTTCACCAATTGGATATCCTCGGGTTATTATGAAGAATTTTGTTCCGATGGAACCCTCACTAATAATCCCTAATCCATGATAGCTCAACAATATTCATGAAAATTACATTTAATTTAACCAAATAATATGATATAAATTGCTATAACAAAGGGAATTTTCACCTTGCAAATGATCTCGAATGGATGTAAACTTGTGTATTGGAATAGGATAAGAAGTATACTTGATACAATCAAAATCAAAAGAGTATAAATCCTCTCTTTTCTTCCTATTTGGTTGCAAAATTTGTTATTTTCCCTTCTATTTTCGTGGTTTGCTGCTGCTGAATTCTCCTCTTCTTTTAATCTGCTGAACCTTCTGTATGCTGAAGAGGAGATGAGTTGAAATAGGCTGGCTGGCCGCCTGCCTTCCACTCACCTGGTTTCGAGTTCCGTGTTTCGTGCTCCGTGTTTTCAAAAGGCGCACTTATTGGCCGCAGATCAATCCGCGGCTGGACGGTTTGACTTTCTTGATTTTCGTGCCACGCCTCGACCTTCGTGTCGTAACGTCGGTTTTTGCTGACAGGCTTGTATTTTGCAGTCCGGGAATTTCCGGGAGACGTGCCACCTCATTCGGGAATGCTCGTTTCGGACGGCCTTATTGTCTCGTCAGCTTTGGTCGCCAATCATCGCGGTGGTGTTGAACGTTCGCACTTGTGCCCATTCCTTCGCTCCCGTGAGCCGGTTCAATTGACGATTTTACCCTCCTGTCACGGTTAGTATAGGGAACGCAAAATTTGGGTGTCTACATTTAGGATTAGGGTTTCTATTCTAATTAAACTCCTTTAATTAATTATACTCCTAATCCAATTAGGAATTCATGAGAGAGTACTTCTATTAATTAATTCCCAATCCCTATTAGGAATTAAATAATAGTAATAGTAATAATAATAATAAGACTCCTCTTATTAATTAATATTTAATATTTCTAAACTATTAAATAATAAATATTAAGCTACGTCGAGGGAGTTGTGCATGTGGGGCGTGCTGAGCGTGTCGTTTCCGAATGCCGTATCGCTGTGCCACATGTTGAGGGACTTTGAAGTGTAAGTCTAACTTATAAATTAGGCTAAATGAGAAGTAATTTAAGGCGTGTGGACTTCCGAACGCCGAGTCGTCGTGCGACATTTATTAAGATGTTTTTGAGTTATAAAACCTGAGCATCGTGAACTATGAAATAAGATAAAATAAACCAATATGAGCGTCAATTTTGTGACTAATTGGTATGTTGTCTTTAATTGAAAAATATAGGGCGTTCGAAGGGCGAATTAGCGTAAAGTTGTAACTAGCAATTAATGCAAGTATCCTAACTTGTTGGTGCAAGTTTTCTAACTTCATTCGACTATGTTCTTATGAATGTTTTATAACGTTTTGATATTTAAATTTACGTAATGCTTATATGATTATGTGAATTCCATACTTATGCAAATCTTTTAGTATTTGTACAAGTGTTCAAATTATGTTATGACATAAACTGTTAAAGTTTTTTTTTAAAAAAAGTTCCATATTCACGAACTGTTTAGGAAGAATGTTGATGCCATTCGTTTAGGCTATAAAGGTGTGAAGGTGAGTTATTAAATTATTAAAAATTCTTTATTATTGGTAGTAAGTAGAGCTAATCCAAACTGAATTGATTGGTGTAGAATCTGGTGTCAAATCTGAGATAAACAACCCTATTGTTAGGGGTATTTTTAATCCATAAATTCGATAAGACCAGATGGGGTCAAAACAAATGGACGATAATGTTCGACAAGACCAGATGGGGTCAAAATAAACGCATATAGTCGTTTGAGCTTGATATGTTATGCATAATATAGGGTATGATAGACTAGCTACCTAAAGTACTTGCGGAGATTACTTACAGTGTTTGTGATTGTAAATAGTCTATCGGTTTACAGTAGAAGGATTGTTAAACCTTTTGGTGAGGGAGAGAAGAGAAAAATTTTAAGGTCTTGATGACCGCTTAGTATGTCGTTTTAAAAATATTTTAAACGAGAGGAAAGTTATTATTCCTGTTTATTCGAAGTTGCTTCACAACTATTGTTCAGTTGTTGAAGTTTTCAGAGAATATGTTGATATTCATTATGTTGTTGATTTTTATTCAACTGTTATACTTGTTGAGCAATCGAATGTTCACTCTTGCTTTAAATAAATATTTTCAGCTAAGACGACGCGAACCGAAGAATTCAGTGGAGATTTAGGAAGAATCAAGTATACGATTAGAAGATTATATGTTAGTCTATGTATATATCTGTTGTGGCGGATGAAAGTCACAGGTGTATGAATGTATTAATTAAATGATGTAATATTCATTATTAATATGTTTTGAAGATTTAAGGTATTAGAACCTGGGATAGATTGAGATATATTGTAAGGATTTTTAATTATCTTTATGTTGAAATGAGATTATAGTTATGTCTATAAAAGTATATGGGTGAATCTATTGTATAAATAGTACCGTGTGGCACCGGACCCGGGTTTGAAGGTAGACCCGAATTCGGGGGCGTTACGGTAACATTCTGAACCTTAATTGTGACGCCCCCAAATCCCTGTACTCTCCATAGCGGATCTGGTGCTCACTTGTACACATTTTCGATAACATTCGCCAATAATATACTTGGTAAAAACTTGTTTATTTAAAACTTACAACACAATTTTTATTCCAGAATCGTACATTTTACAATCTATTACATTCCAAAGTCATATTAATTATGACTTAGTCTAATGCATTAATTATACAACTTTTCCAACACTACATCCTTATGAGTATTCCATAGACTTCAATCCAACACTAAATCCTTCTTCTCAACTTTAACACCATTTATCTAACCTAAACTTTCAATATTGGCAACCAGCCAGCCAGTTCCCAGGAAAGAGGGGGCTTTTCGTTTAAACAACGCTCAATTAGACAACCTATTTTCTCGACAGAACTTTCTAGATATTGCCAATAATGTTAATCTAGCATAGTTAAATGACTTTTACATCTACTAGCTTAAATGTAAAGTACACAAACAATACATTTCTATAAAAATCCTTCAATATCATTGATATACGAATATTACAATGCCCAGTTTCTTAATTTCTTATCTCCAAAGTTATTACAACTTACATTGTGATTCCCCCAAATCTAGGTACCTTGAAACCCTAGATAGGGTGCTACACGGTACTAATTCATTACACGCATCTATATACGTAATCTTAATGACACGAATGTAATTACTATATTATTACAAACATATCCGTTCAACACCTTGGTTCTATTACCATTACATACTCAAACATGGTAATATTATCTATTACATAATAATATTATGTTATTACAAGGATCTTCTATTCATTCATCTTTTTCTTTCCCTTGTCCTTACTGGATCCTTCAACCTGTTTCGGCTTAGCTGAAAATCATTTAATTTAAAGCAAGGATATTGCTCACAAAGAATAACAATTTAACAACCACAAAATCAAGAATCATGATATTCATCTTTAACGACTGAACAATAGTTGAAAAACATTTTGAATAAACAGGAATAATACTTTGCTTTCGCTTTAAAATATTTTTATTTTGAAACAAAATACTAAACGTTCATACTGAGCAGTCAAAAGACTTGAACTTTTCTTTCTTTTCATTAAAAGGGTTTGACAGTACTTTTAACTGTAAATCGTCTTCACTTACGAGCACGTCTAATTGATCAACCTATAGTACTCTATATTGATTAACACTACTTTTAAACGACTAAAGGCATTTAGTTAGGCACTTAAAGCCTTGCCGGAATATTCTACTTAAACTGCCTCTAATATTAGGGTTTGGTTTATTCTCAGACTTACCTTTGAATCCGCACCAAAGAAATTGGTTTGGAAAGCTCTACTTAACATCAATAATATTTCAAAGATTTAATATCAAATCGATAAAATATTTTAACATTCATTAAGCCAATACAAATGGTATTGACACATTTCTCAAGGAGTTGGTAGATATTCGAACTTTAAAGCTTTAACAGTTTATGTCATAGCATAACTTGAACACTTATACAAATTCTAAAAGATTTGCATAAGTTATAAAATTCACACAACTATATAAGCATTGTGGAATTTTAGATTTTAAAAAATTACCTAACATCCATACGAAAATAATCAAATGAAATTAGAAAACTTGTCTTAAGCGTCTTCTATAAGTTTATGCTCATTCGCCTTCAAATGGCCTACACAATTAAGTTATATACACGTATCAATTAGCCACATAATTGACGCCAAATATTGGTTTACGTTAACTTTAGCTCATCTCTTATAATGTTCATTTTATTTTAATTGGAACATTCTATAAGTCTTTTAACACTTGATACGGCGTTTTGACGTTCACACGTCGCACGCTCGGTCCATTCATGTGAAGGCCCGAGCAACATGCCTTTGCATATACTTAGCACGCTCGACATACGTTATTACTAAACATTCATTTATGTTAAGTATTTTACATTCGAAAAGTTTGTCTTTTTATTAGACTTTAAACATTGCACACGGTTATAATCATTTGTTATGGCGTTACAACGCATACACGTTCATACGTCCGACTTGCTTATGCAAACGTTTGGCGTCGCACGGCCAAGCCACATGGACAGCCCCTGCCCCAGGTCCTCTGGACTCCCGGCGCTGCCGCGTCAGGGAGTGGCGTTGTTACGCCATACTCTCTGGACTCTTGGCGCTGCCGCGCTAGGAGTGGCGCTGTCGTGCCAAGTCGGTAAAGACAATTTTCCCTACTGCTAACATAACAACCTTGACATGCCTACTTCTGAATGTCATAACTTCCTCATCCGAAGTTGGAATGATCTTGTTCTTGAGCCTACGGCTCACTTTTCCTACGAACTGCAAAACCCCTAGAAAATCATAATTTTTCGGAAGCGATAATTTCCCACAAACTTGGCAAAAAAGTCGTATCAAGCTAGGGTTTTCGTCGATTGACGTCTTTTACTAAAATTTTCGCCATAACTTCGTTATAGCATATTTTTACTCCGTTCCAACTAGAACATTTCTATAACTTACATACGTATATTTCCTTCTTCTCGTATTTTAAAAACTATCATACAAGCAATGATTTAAACTAATCCATTGAACAATAATTAATTTAATTTTCATGCTTTCTTGGTTTAGTTCGTTATTTTGATTACGATTCCACTTGACATACATATTTTCGTGATTTAGTCCACTAATATCATCATCCTTATTTATTCGGATCCTTCATGATCCTCATTAATCAACAACTATCAACAAAGCAAGCAATACATATAAAATACACAAAGCTTAAATGGTTTTTAAGGTTTTTACCTTCTTGAAATTGTTCCTTGTTCTTGCTTTAGCTAATTAAGTGACTAGTTTTTCTCCCTTCTTTTTCTCTTGAATCCAAATTTCTCTCCCTTCCTCACTCAATATTGCTAGAGTTTCTTTACTTAAGTTGGTGAATTGGTAAGGAAATAATGAAGAGAAGGCTTGGTATTAATAGGATTTCCAACGCTTGGGGTAGTTAGGTCATTAAGACAACTTTGCTAGAGTTCATTAGTTAGCCACTAAGGTTAGGGTCTTGCATGGTCAACACCCTCAACTTTCATCAACTTGCAAACCATCTCCTCACTAACCAACCCAAATTAACTATGGTTAGATTAAAATGATCAACTAAGGACTTTAGGGGCTTAAGGCATTTAATGGCATTAACTCTCTTGCTTGCAAGTGGGAGAAGCTTGCAAAGCTTCTCCAAGAAACCACCCCTCCCCCCTTGTGGCCGGGTATGACCCCCCTAGGGTCCCCCCCCCACTTGGTTTTGTTTCATCTTTTGCTTTAATAAACTAACACATTGACCTCTTTGACTTTCCTAGCTTTTAGGCTTAATTTGAACTTGGTTTAGGCAATCTTTGGGCCTCCAATACCATTAGTTTGGGCTTTGGTTAAATTATTCTTGGGCCTCCTACATTACATTCCATTGGACTTCCAAAATTAAAGCCCAAGGGCTTGACAATAAATCTTGACTTTAGGTGACTTTCGTAATTCGTTCGACAAGCCAAAAAATCGCGTTTTTCATTTGTTAATTTTATTAGATATTACGTCTCGTGACGTTATATAAACGCTATGTCGTCATTCGAAAAATCGAAAAATCGAAAAATCGAAAAAATGTAAAGGTGTTTTTAGCATGAATAGTGTTTTTACTTCTTTTCCCAAAAAAAATTTATTTTCGTCTACAAAACCCTAATTCATAAATTCTTACACGTAAACACAATCTTAGGTCATAATACGACCTTTAAACACATAACACAGAATAATATTCATAAAGCTTTATTTTATTTAATAATATTCCAAAAACCCTAGTTACAAGGCTAAGTACGATCCTCGATCGTTACATACATCCTATTACATCATATTATAAGACAATATAAAATATGTCTTCTGACCTAACTACTCTCCTTTAACTTTCTCTTTCTATTGCCAAATTCTTCTGGTAATACTTCCTTAACTGCAAATGAAACATATTTGCAAGAATGAGCATAAAATAACTCAGCAAGTCCAACACATAATACATAAGAGAACTTACACTTCTCTGATTCAAAGGGATTAATAACTCAACAATAGATGTCAACAATTATTCATAATAGTAAACTGAGGGTTTGTTAAACCAAGAACTGTTCGTCAGTCATAAGACCCAGAACCATCCATTCGTCAGTCATAAAGACTTAGAATTCTCGTAGATATTATAAGGGGATCAGCCTAATAATATCTTGTATGTTATTGTTGCCTAAATTTATCACTTTGGAAATACATGCAAGTATACGCGATCGACAAGTAATATAATGGCAAGAAGAGTATCGTTCCCACGAGGATAATTAATAATCTAATAATCCAACTACTAACTTTAAATCCATTTAATTTTATTTAAACCAATGAAATTCAGATTATAAATTCAATTAACAAAATTAGCTAACTACTTAACAAGATTATCACCAGATTTAAAAGACCAAGACTACAATTTTTCCTAATGATTCAATCAGATCTCTTTATTCTCTTTTCAATTAATCAATCATGTCGAATTGCCAACCGAGAATTAATAAATATTCATAAAACCCTTTTTCAAATAGTTAAATAAAAATATCTAATCCAATTACTCCACTATATTCCTATGTGAAATAATTTAAGATTAAATTCATTAAGCATCAATTCTCATCAAAGTCATATATGGTATATAGGTAGATTCATATCCTATACACAAATTCAATTATTCTATTCTTCAAATAATTAAGAGCACACGTTATCATATTCAAAAATAATCCTAGAATCCATTTCCCAATTTCATCTAAAATTTATCAGATAATTGTTGATCAGAAAATTATAAATTAAGCATGAAATATGATAAACAATTCATTCCTAATCAATTAACCAAAAGAGAATAAATTAAACTAAACTACCTATTAGGTTCCATTACAATTTTAAATAAAGAATTAGTTCATAACAACAAAATAAATCATTATCAATAATTCCACAAGCATCCTCAAATTACAAGAATAAAAGATAAAGAGTAAAGAAGAAAACTCTGTCACAGTGATCTTCACAATCCACCTTGAACCCTTGCAAGCTTTCGCGTTCTTCTCTACAAAAAAAATGATAAAAACCCTTGCTTCTATCTGAATAATAATGTTAAGTATATGTTTTTTTCTATAACCCTAGATATAGATATTTATATTAATGTCTTTAACATTGCAGCCTTTGTAACTTTTTTTACTTCAAATGGTAGGTGCCCTTGTTTCCTTAGAAGTCCAACAGCAAATTAAGCCTCATCAGCAGCAGCCAATACAAGCATACGCGCACACGCCAACCTGCTCAAGCGTTGCTGCACCTAGATCAAGCGCAGCTGCGCTTGCCTTTGTACTATCTAGCGCTGTTGCGTTCCAAACAAGCGCAGTTGCGCTATAGCTACTGACCATTTTCTTCCTTCCTTGCACACCCATTTTATTCGTCGAGTCAATGCAGTGCTTAGTTGTTTGGTCGTTGCCAACGCCCAACAGGCGCCGATGCCAAACGCTGCATAACTAAGATTGATTTTCCATCATGTACCGCTTTTTACACCATCTCGAGTTAAATTCTAATTCCTACACAAAAACACTAAAATACATAAAAATGTACTGAAAATACTTAAGATCTTGCAAAATAACCAAGTCAAGAATACCCAATTCATAGGTATAAAACTCATTCATTAGTTATGCATAACACTAGTTATACTGATAACTTTCATTTTCAATAGTATAGAAGTCGGTTACCCGACACATCATAAATTTCCCCCATGAATAAGGGTTGTTTAACTCAGTTACTAACATACATATTTTGCCCCAAAATAATTTGATTTGGCACAATAAACTCAACTCAGATAAAGAATTATAATAATTCAATATCTCATCAATAATTATTCCGAAAGGAATAGCTCAATAGTCAAGTTAAGCCGGATCAAATGGCAATTAACTCTTCTCAATAAATCATTTCATAATTAATAATGAACTTCATAATTCAAAGAAAGAATTAATGAAATTCAACCAATTATAACACATGGTTGCACAAAGTGCAAAAAGAACATGCGTAAATACGTAAATCGAATAAAAGTTAAAAACCTTGTCTGATACGTCTTCTATGTTTATGCTAATTTTTGCGTTTCTCGTTCAACCTACATATGTACTGAGGTCGACATATAATTTAGTCACAATATGACTCCTTACTTTGGTTCACTTTAACTAGTCTTAACACACGCCCCTACCTTTATATTTTTAACTTTTACAATAACCGGTTACAAAACTTGTTTAATTCATAATAAATTCATATCAACTCAGAATTGGCCCATCTTTAGACACTGGCCTTAAAAGTAGTATGCCCTCAAGCCAATCACATTGGATGTGATAAACATTTACTTTGTAATCTTATTCATTTATTAATAAAAGAATTTATTTAAAGGCATACTTTATCTATGATTAATTGGTTGAATTAATTAAATGTGATAAACCCATAGTTTTGGAGCAATGCTTTTAGAATCATGATGATGATCATGCTAATGAGATCTAAATTTTGGATAGCTTAAAACTAAAATGTTCCTAATCATTGGATCACTAACGTGGGGTTACTGATTCCGGATAGATTAGTACATACTATGTTTGCTCTGTTGAAAAGGATGATTGACCTCATAATTATTTGTGTGGAGACACTAAAGCAAGTATGTAAGTGCTTATTTGAGAACAAGTTTACTGAACGTGACTCACTTAAAGAAACACCTAATGGAGTTTTACTTGCCTAACAATAGGAGTTCCTATAGTAATAGTAGTACAAGTGATCCTTGGACTTGAGATGATCATAGTATCTTGTGTATTCTGAGTTATGCTTTGTCATATTCCTTAACTCTTTAGGAGTATAATAGGGTATGTTTGGGTATAATAAAATGTACATAGAGATAGGTGAATGATTAACAAAGGATCTACTACTTCCAGTAAAGGGAGAGAATGTCTTATGCGATTTGATGAATGACAACTCAAAAATCTTTGGCCAAGGTGAATGAAAATTAGAAAGGAGTTTCTAATTTACATTAATCAGATTTGTGTATTTTAGAATCAAAATGCATATGATTAAATAAATAAGACTTGTCAGTAATTTCATATCTTATGTTTAATCGGGACATTGTGTGGTAGAAGGATTGAATTGCACGGTAACTAATTACTGAATAGGTTCTATGTAATTAAACGTTGATTTCATATTATACGAATAGTCATGATACACTGATGTAAGGTGTCCCTGATGATGTAGAATAAATATTATTTATTTATATATGAATTAAAGGAGTTTAATTCATTATAAATAATATTAGAATGATTCTAATTTATTTATTCTACTACCGGCATAATATTAAACCTAAAGGGTCACACCGCAAAAAGAGAAATATTATTTTAGAAGTAATTGGCTTAATAATAATAATAATAATTTAGTATTTGGAGAAATACTAATATTTATAATTAAGTATTTGGAGAAATACTAAATTATAAATTAATAAGAGGAGTCTTATTATTATTATTATAAATTAATTGGCTTAATAATAATGAATTAAGTATATTTAATTTAGTAGTGGAATAAATTAAATAGCTTAATATTTATAATTAAGTATTTGGAGAAATACTAATTATAAATTAATAAGAAGAGTCTTATTATTATTATTATTATTATTATAAATAATTTAGTTCCTAAATAGTTTAGGAATTGAATTAAAACCATAAGTCCTAAAAGTTTAGGAAGGAGGGTTAGTCTATAAATAAGAGTCTAATGTTAATGTAACTTTTGTAAGTATAATCTACAACCTAAAGAGTTAGGAGAGAGAATTAGGGCTAACCACCCAAGGTTTATAAAAATCTAAATTTACTTCTTCAATCAATATACTCTTGGCGGATCACCTTTAGAGCGTTGCACACACTAAGTAGCTTGTGTTTGATCTGGATTAGAAGAAGTTTTGCAGGATCAAAGGATTAGAACTTGAAGATTAATCAAGGAGTTGAATCATCTTCATAAGGTATATCTTTTTATCATTCCTCAATTAATAATATCGCATATGGTGATTCTTGGGATTGCAGAAAATTTTAAATTCGATTTATATCATGCTTTCGTTGTTTTACAATATGATTATATGTATATTCTTGTCTCTACAAACCAGCAGGCCTATGTGTAACATGGTCTAACTACCCATATAAGTGGTACGAACCCCAAAATTTTTGAACTCAAAAAGTTTCGGACAACCCGCTTTACTGTTCATTAGCAGATTCAAAAACAGCTTTACCCCGACTCACTAATTAATTCATAACAAATTCATTTTAAGGAATTTTTGAGTGATTCTTGATCCAACGCGTTCGAATTTCCCCCTCTACAACTTTACTTTAGGTTTCATGTCCAAATTTTAAACATATGATTTTATATGATTTTTACAAAAATAGTTCAAAAATTGATCCCGTATGATTTTTGACAGTTTTGACCTACTTACTTCAAACATGCATTACGGAAAATCTATAAAGTATTTTTGAGTGATTCTTTTTCCTATGTCTTCGTAACTTCCCCCTCTATTGGATATTCATTTCACGATCATATCCAAACATATGAGGCTGCACACCTCTTGCAAAAACTACTAAAAACTAGGTTTTCATAGCTTAAGTTTAACTTGATTGATTAAGTTTGTCTAAGGCATTACTTAGCAAAATTAGCAGGTTTGATGACTTAATAACATACAAATCTATGAACACAAAATAAGAGATATAAGACAATTCTTAAATTACTTCTTAAAGTGCAAGATTTTCGATACTTCGATCATACTTAGCTCGGTTTTCCTTTCCTTCTCTCAACTAACAAGTACTCTCACTATGGCATAAGGGTCATCAAGCCACAACCATTCAAAGTGGTGCCATGGCTAGCAAAGAGCCACAACACACCAAAAACAAGTGGCCAACAAGGCCAACAAGTTATGGCTCACATAAGGCCACCAATGCCTAACAAACTCAACCACCCACAATTGGCCAACAAGGCCATAAGCTCCACCACCCACCATTGGTCAACAAGGCCATGGCCTACCATGCTTGTCACTTGCAATGAAAAGTCCACATCTCACCTCCCATTATTTGACAACACTAAAGCTAACCAAGTCCCACCAGACAATTTCTAAGGTGCAAGACAAGTTACAATACTTACATAATATGTAAGTATCACACTCTTTCTAAATGCCCAAAACGACCCTCCTTTCTTTACACTATAACCAGATCCCACTTAATTTAGTTACTCCAAACTTAGTTTACTTTCTAGTTAGCTTTCTAGTTACTTTCCTAACTCATCTGATTAGCCAAAATATTGACTTTGACTTTTCGTACTTTTAAATAGTGAATACGTCTTTATCCCCCGTATAAACACTATGACGTAATACGAAAAGTCAAAAAAACAAAAAGTATTTTCTGTGTGAATAGTGTTTTCGCATTTATTTTTTGAAAAATTGTATTTTCTTATACGAAACAACAACACTTAATTTTAATCACATAACACATATATTAGGTTATAATTTTAACCTCTAATCATATACGATCACAGAATCGAGTTGTATTAGGTCTTCAAAGTATACCCGAGTAATCGTTTCGTAGGATTCATAACAACTAGGTTTTCAAGTTAACCTTTATTTAATCTTTTAAGATCATAATTACAAGTCTTATAAATATTCGGGTTATTACATTTATAAGGATTGTAAATGTGATTATATATATTAATAAAGATTAATGTTATAATCAAATATATGTGGTATAGAATTGTTTATGTGTGAATATATTATTATATAAGAAATGTATTTATACTTGCACGAAACTAGGAAACCACTATTCACTGATACTACTAAAGTAAAATTGGGCTTATAGATAACAAGTATGGACCCAATAAAAATGAAATGGACAAGGTAACTAAGGAGGCTCGGCCCGCTTGAAGTTGAAAGGTCGTTTAGGCCACTTGGGCTACTTGAAATGCAAACCAAGCCCACTTGCCTTTTTGTCTCCAAAATATGATAAAATATAATGTAAATGTGTGTGTGTATATATATAGTTAAACTAGCCAAACAAGAAGTTAAACAAAGATAGTTAAGTCAGGGAATTCATTAGATATTTCCAAGACTTAGCAAGCAAGCAAGCAAAAATTTTTTTAAAAAAAAGAAAGAAAAAAAAGAGAGAAGAAAATGAGGCCTAAAAATCCGGCCATATAGTCAAAGAGGACCATGTGGACTTGTAAGCATACAAGATATTTTTTTGGATTAGCTTTAGTGTTGTCAAGCTTTGTATATGGAGATATGGCCATGTTTGTGGACATTGGTTGCTAATTGAGAGCTTAAGCAAGTAATTTTTTTTTTGATGATGTGGAGTTTCCGGGTCGCAACCCGACTAATTTCCCCAGCCCGGTGCCAGTGTTTTTTTGCTTCCCAACTTGCACTTAAGGGGGACTGTGGCCAGCGTTACCTTTGCAGGCTTAACAATTATTGCAGGTGGGACTCGAACTCAGGATGTCCGGGTTTACGGTTCATCCCAGGGCTAAGCTTAAACCACTGCGCCAACTGCCGCTGGTTCAAGTAATTAGCCTCTTAAGTGGGATATTACTTGCATTTGATGAAGATTAGTCTAATTAACCTAGGGGTGTATTAGAAATATGAAAATTTAGATGGTTAGACCATAAACTAGGAAGTTTTGTAGAGGAAAAAGGGAATACATAGAACATTGTTTATATATAGCAAGCCTATATCTTCATTTCCTTCCATTTCACCAATAAGCAAAAGCTAAATAGAGAGAGTGTGTGAGGGAATTTTAGCAGGGCTAGAGGAGAAGAAGGAGAGCAAAAAGCTAGTTTGAAGCAGGAACAAAGAAGATCTAAGAGAAAGTAAAGCAAACACTCAAAGGGTAAACCCTAAAACCTTTCAAGAATCCAATTTTCTTGTAAAGGACCTTCATCTATGTAAATAAACATAAATCATACTTTTTTAGACCTAAACATTATGGATCTTGGTGGTAGATACCATAGATCATGGAAAACGTTTGAAGGAATAAAGAAGGAACTAAGGAACTTAAGCTAGTTTTGGTTAAAAAAACCTAAAATTTGGGACTAAAATTGTAAAAGCTATAACTCTTAATATATAATGAATTTTTGAGTGAAGTTTGTTATGTATGGCAGATTTATGAGTTAGCTAAAGTTCTGTGGAAGTTTGAGACTCAAATCCTTTGTAGATTATTTTTGGTGATTTTTTTACCAAAACAAGACAGAGTTGGAACCTACTAACTTTGTTTTTTTGTGGACCATTTCGGACAATAAACTTGCTCATTAATTAAATTTCGGTCTTTTGAGGGTTGATACATGGTGGTATAAGGTGTATCATGTCCAAAGATAAAAAAAAATAGACTTATGATGAAGGACTTATGACCTAAACAAAATTGTAAATTTTAAAATTAAAACTATTATAACTTGAGTTTTAAAACTCATTTTGGCATGAAATTTAATGAAGATTTACTACTGATATAGAGTACCTACTACCCAAGTTTCATAATTTTTGAAAGAATTTTAGAATTTTAATAAATATTGCAATTTTGGACAGAAACAACCCCTAAATAAATACTAAAAATAAAGGAAAAATTCTAGAAAAATTTAATATAATTACCTAAGTGGGGCCAAAAGGATAAAAAATAATAAATTAGTTAAGGAGGTTTAATGGAGGAACTAAGGTTAAGAAAAATTACTTAAAGTAAAATCGAAAAATACGTATTGTAATTTTATCGGTTAAAACGCGTTAATATGGAATGTATGAGCTTAAGTAAATGTTAATTAGACATTAACATAGTGAGGAAATAAAAATGGTATAGGAGGACGCTCGAGAACAAGTTTACGTTAAACAAAATTATCGAAACAGTTGTACGAATAATTACCGACGGTAACTATTAATAATAATAGTTAAGTTAATTAAATAAATCCTTGTGAATATTGTAGGTTATCATTCAAAGGACGTTAGTAACTGTAGACACTCAAAAATTTTGCATATGTTATATAATGATGCGTGGGTTTTATGCATATGAATTGTGTGACGCCCCCAAATTCAGGTCTCCAAATACCCGGATCCGGTCATCACGATCCAATATAATCATTCACCTCTAACAACATATGGTAACTAAAATGCGGAATATGATAAACATACGTTGTTCATTTCAAAGGTGTTACTAGTCCCAGAATACAATAACCTTAAATACTTACACAAATCCATACCCTAAATGAATGGCAGGGTTTAAATTATATTAACAGTAATTAACTACACATAAATTTAAAATCGGCTACATGAAGTCTATCACTTCATCTTTTCTTTCCCTTTGTTCTTCCCTGACGTCTCGGGTTTAGCTGCAATGAAGTCATGATATAGCAAGGATGAGCAACGAGTTTGCTCAGCAAGTTTAAGGTACAATAATAAGGATATATCATGATGAAAGGGATTTAGAAGAGATTTCAACAATAGAATTATCAGAAGCAATATCAATAAATGCTTTTAGAACAATTAATAGTCAAGTAGACTTTGAACAATAACTTCCAAAGGAGTCAATAGCTAGTTGACCCTCTGGTTACTTGCTACAGAATAAGTACTTGAGGGGATCAGCCTCGCGTACACTATGTGTATGCATAACATTTAACTCTGCTATTTGTACCTTATATACGGTACCTGGGGTACTCCCCTATAATAAAAGGAGTGTTCATACAGTCTAAGAATCCTTACCATCGATTGGTTCGGATAACTTTTATAAATTCTTACATACGTGTCTGACCGAGACAAGGGTTCAGACTTAATCATGAATAGTTCGTGAATTTCAGAACTTAAATAAAGATACGAATTCAAATGCACGAGTGCGAATGTCAATGAAAACATAGATGTGGAATAATTTTAAAAGTAATTAGACCACTCAAGGCATGCTTGGAGATAAGATTCCAGCTTAACAAATAACTTGCAACAATATATACCTTTTTGCACGAATTAAAATAATGCATAAGGTTTAGAAACTTGCTCAATGTAAAAGTTGAGTAAGATAAAACTTGCATTCAATATACTGAAAGAATGAAGTTAGGGAACTTGCACAACATATACCTCTTTGCACGAAATAACTAGTGCATAAGGTTTAGAATTTACTCAAATATAAATTGAGTTAAGGAACTGGCATAATACATCACATCCTGCTCGAATGTAAATTGAGTAGGGTTAAAGGAAACTTGCAATAATTAAAGTTTCGGGATAGAGAACTTGCCTGTCTGCTCAGCTACAAATAATTCTAGCTTTAATTGATTGGCTTTGAAGGACCTAACATTGATAAAGTCGATCTATCAATTAGCATTGCGTAGTTGTATATCGATACGCTTACTTATGCTATTTATTTAGCAAATGAGCAAATCACATAACACACATAAGTTAATAAACTATCATTAATCATATAAGACACTTAATTGATCTTTAGGTTGATGATTTAATTAATTAACAATATTTTTCTTAAGTGCTAAACACTTATTAAACCCTTAAACAATTAATTATAATTGTTTAATTAATGTGTTATTTAAACTTTCTTTATTTTATTAATTCTATCTTCATTTAATTACTATTTAATATTAGTTAAATAGTAATTAATTAATTATCTTTAGTTATTATTTAATAATAAATAATAACTAATTATATTTATATATTATTTGAATAATCAAATTATTAGTCGTATTTGTCTTTAATTATTAGTTAATAATCCTTATTTATTATTTATGATAATAAATAATTAATTTATTAGTCTATTATTATTTAATATTAATTAAATAATAATTAATTTAATTGTATTGGTATTTAATTACTATTTAATATTAATTAAGTAATAATTAAATAATTATTACCCCTTATTTATTATTTAATCTTAATTAAATAATAAATAATTAATTTATTAACTTTATTTTTCTTAATTATTATTTAATTAACATTGAATAATAATTAATTATTTATCCTTATTTATTATTTATTATTAAATAATAAATAATTAATTTATTAACTTTTATGTTAATTGAATAACATTTAAATGAGTAATTATCATTATTTATTACTTAATCTTATTTAAATAATAAATAATTAGTTTATTAATTTAAACACTATTTAATAATTATTTGATATTAATCAAATAATAATAGATTAATTATTTAACCTCATTTATTATTTAATCTTAATTAAATAGTAAATAGTTAGTATATTATCACTAATTCTATTTAATTATTACTTAATATTGATTAAATAATAATTAAATAGTTAATTACACTTAAACAATATTTAATTAGTTTAATAATCAATTAGTAGTATTAACCTTTATCATTTAATAATTTTTAAATGATTTAAATAGGTTTTAATCACTAATTAAACTAAACACCACTTAAGTACACTGAAAAATTACCAAATAAATATGATAATATTCTACATGATTTTAGAAAAATTTGGGTCTAAACGGGGTCGCCGGAACCGGCCGGAATAGTGCTGAACCGGTCGCCGGAAAATTGCGCCGGTTCGGTGAATAGTGAACCGGCAGGGAGTTTTGGTATTTTCGGACTTTTTTTCCAGATTTAGGGTCCTTAGCGAAAACTTGAATAACTTGAGATCTATAACTCCGATTGAGGTCCAGTCAGACTCGTTAGACTCGTATCTTTCCGAATACAAGATTCCATCATCAAAATACAAATTTGGACAAGTTTTGTACACTGAAATCAGCCCGAAAGTGGACTATTCATACATGTTTTCCATCAACGGGGTGTTTTGGTTAAAAATCCATAACTCACTCGTTTTAACTTCTTTTTAAATGATTCCAACTAGGTTTTGTTCTTAACTTACCCATATATTACCAGAAAATTTAATGTCCCAAAAATAATTTATAGATTTCAAAATGTACAATTTCTTCGAACAAGTCACGTTCTAACCGTCGGTAAAAATTATTTCAAGCTTTTTGCTAGACTTTTCTTCCTAAACCCATACCATTACATATTTAAACTATATGATATCCTATACAAACATATGTAGCAAGATTCTAGGCATTTAAAACTTGAACTTAACATATTATTAATAAAACATATTAAATCATTATTTCTTAGTACCTAGGTTTAAATCATGAGTTAAGCATTCTTTTAAAATAATGTAGATCTAACAAAATGAAACCTAGATCCATACATACTTAATTCCTTTCATGGGCATCAAGAAATAAACATTTAAAACCCCAACACAAATAACTAGGGTTTGAAAGAGATGAAGATTCATACCTAGATTTAATGGCTATTCTTCTCTTCTTTCCAAAGTAGGTTGTAAATGGAGATGACATAAACAACCAAGATCTTCTCCTTCTTCTTCAAGGTTTGGACACCACCTTCTCTTTAATCTCTCAAGATTTGTTCTTGCCTTTCACCAAACTCTCTCTAACACTCTCTCAAGGTTTTAGAAAAATGAAGATACAAATGACCACTCTTTAGCCTATTAACTAAATAAAAAGCAAGAACACCTATACTTGCCATCATGAAGCTAGTGAAAGACTTGTGTCACTAGGATGGCTAGTTGACATCTTAGGAAGCTATGTGACACCATAGGTAGCTACTATATCAAGTCTACAATTTCAACTTCCAAGACAACTAGTTACTTAATTAAATTAGGACTTTGAAAAGCAATTACCTCTCTTTCTCTTTAGTTGCACGGCAAGGAGGGGAAATTTGTCCCAAAAATGTTGTCCCACTAGTTGCTTTAAATAATAAATTAATGTTACACCTTTAATTTATCAAGTGGCTATGTTTTGGACCACACATTAAATACCATTGGGCTTCCAATTTAAATGATTAGGCTAATAAAATCCAAATCTATTTAATACAATATTGGGTCATTTAATTTAACCCAATGATTGATTAATTAATTTGTCACACTATTAATTACTACATCCATGACCAAATAAATAATTTGTCTTAGTTCCTTAATTAAATAAGTTAACCAATTAGTAATTGATTACAAATTGGACTATTAAATTTTATTATTCAATGTGACAATATTCTCATTAATTAATACTTTTATTAATTAATTTACTCAATTCAATATACTAACTATATTCAATTTACTTGCATGATTAATTAGTAATTACTTTATCAATTTAATTGATATTAAACCTTAGGGCTTGTTCATTAATTTAACTATACTATTAGTGACTCCCTTTATTCAACTTAAATCAATTCATCACCTCGTCACGTAGGCTACCAATGTACACAAAGTTTCAAATAAGCACACAAACTAACTCATTAAAAATTAAATTTATATATTTAATTAATAACGACGTTTAAAATTTCACGGGCATTACAAATTGAGTACGTTTGGCTTAATAATTTGTGAGTTCATAAGTATTTCAAGTTATTTTTATATATTTATAGTATTTTTATGTTATTTTATAGGAAGAAGTAAGAAAAGACAATTCAGACATCTTTTGGATTTAAATATGTAAGCAAATGCAAGAAGGAAAGATTAACGGGCTTTCAATGCTAAGTTGGATACATGTTCTTGGCTTGGGATTTGTATTTTATTGTAGAGCTCGTCAAGAGCTTCGATTTGATAGGTGACACGTCCCGTAACTCCTTCCGGATCAAAAGTTATGACCTCTTTATTAACAGAGATCAAAGCTTGAAGTTTCCATGTTTGAATTTTCATCTTGCCATTTGAAGCCCAATTTCGACCTTAATCCAACCAGTATCTTGATGAGTGAGTTTTATACCTATAAATTGAGTACTTTTAACTTGATGATTTGTGATTCTTCGAGTATTTTCTATTCATTTTTATGTGTTTTTATGTTTTTATGTAGGAAATGAAGTTGGAAGCTATTTAGTTGCATTTTAGTTAAATTGGAGTTATTTGGATGCATTTTAGTCAAACTGAAGTATATTGCAATTTTTAGCTTTTTGGCAATTTGACCTCTGAAGCTTCAATGGTGTTTTGAATGGTGTTAGAGTTTTAGAAGGAGAAAGTGGTCTTCTTGAAGTTTGTAGAGGACTTCTCAAGCTTTCCAAAAAAGTGAGGTTTGTAAAAATCCCAGTTCGTTTGGACCTCCAAACATTGTTTTAAAAAGCTGATCTGAATCCTGATTGGAGTTGGATTCTATTTTGGACCAGTACACTTTAAATGGGCATAACTTGACCTTTCGAACTACAAATCAGGTGATTCAAAATTCATCTACATTTCCAGAGCTACAACTTTCATGAAGAACCAAGTCAAGAGTCCGTCGTTATATGATATGAAAACAGCTCACAAGTTCGTGCGCGATTTCTAGCCAAGCTTCTGCACTGCAGCGCCTATTCCAAGCGCCTAGGTGCTTGGGGGCTGTCAAGATTCTGCATTGCAGCGCCTAGGTGCACCATTTAAAGGGCTGAGAAGCTTGGTTTGAGCTGGGACATGTTTTTGTTGAGTTTTGCACTTCTAATTAACTTAGGACTTGCCAGATTGATTCCTAATTGGATTATAACTCGACCAAACTATGGAAGAGGTTATAAATACCAATCAAAGACTAAATTTTGGGGAAAACCTAGAGGCTAACAACCTAAAGACTAACATACATAATCCATAATATCTTAGGATCAAATCATCCAACCTAACTTCATAAAAGCTAGGGTTCTTCATCAGATTTCCAGGAGCATGAAGGAGAGCAAGTTGGAGGCTAAGTGTGGAGACCGAGTGGTTGCGTGACATAGATTTTTATCTCTTCTTTTCCTTTAATTTTTGTAATCCTAAGATGTTCTTTGGTGTTATGATGACGTTTCTCAACCTTGTTACGACTTAACTTTTTATTTAAGATTGCAATAGAACCCGATGCGTAGTTTAAGTTAATTTATTCTCGTTTTGATTATGGTTGATTATAATTAAATCATTTATCATATTTGTGCTTCATGTATAATTGTCTACCTAGCAATTATTTGATATAATTATGGATGAAATTAGAAAAAGAAGTCTAGGATTAGATCTGAATATAATGACATGTGATTATGTTTATTTTTCTTAGGACGAATACATAATTTGTGTATAGGATTGGAATATACCTATATAACATATGCAACCTTGGTAAAAATTGTGTTTATTCTTAATTATTTCACATAGGAATATAGTGATTTAATTAGAGCAGATATTTTTATCTGTCCATCGGAAGAGGCTTATAAATAATTCTGAATTCTTGGTTGGCGATTCAATATAATTGATTAATTGAAAAGAGAGTGAAGAGATTTAAGCAAAGCAATGAGGGAAATTGTGATCTTAGTTTTTAACTCTAGTGCTAATCTTTCTTAGTATTTAAGTTACTAGTTTCATAATTTTAATGTTCGTTTGTTTAAATAAGATTGAGTTGATATAAAGTTAATACTTAGATAACATTATTAGCATATTCCTCGTGGGATCGACACTCTACTTACTACTATATTACTTGTTGACCACGTATACTTGCGTGTAAATTGTCAATACTAATTTTGAATAACAAGTTTTTGGCACTGTTTTCGGGGAATTAATTTAATAATTTTTTCCAATATTAATTTCAATCAATTTGATATTAATTTAAGCGTGTATTTTTCTATTTTAATTTTTTTGTTTTAATTTTTTTTCGCAGATACACCATGGCCAACTATGACTATCAATGGCCTTATACGAGAATGACTCAGCCAAGAGCGGTAGGGATTTATGGACTCGATGAATTGTCAGCACAGATGGAGACACTTTCGAGGAAGATTGACGCTTTAGCAGCACAACCTATTCAAAGTATAGTGGTGGTTTGTGATTACTATGCTGGAAACCATCCGAGTCATCAATGTACCATCAGTTTCGAGTCGGTACAGTACGGTGGTAATTTCGACAACTATCTCAACGAGTATCATCATAGATGGGGGAATCATCCGGATTTTTTATGGAGCCATAATAATCAAGTCTAAACCTTTATTCCAAGCTAATCATACACTCCAGAATTTCAAGATCAAGCTCCTACTCAAGAAGAAAGGATGTCAAACTTGGAGGAACTTCTCTCCAATTATATGGTTTTAATTGAGAAGCAGATGAATAGTCAAGAGATGTCGATTTGAAATCTTGAGAACTAGATGGGTCATCTTGTAAACGCCTTCAACAATCGCCCTCAAGGTGTATGGCCCAGCGACATGGTTCCTGAGACTGATGGATTGCCCGCGCCAAAGCTACAACCGGACGTGCCAACAGATATGGATGTTGAAAAGGAGAAAAAGAGTGGGGATCAGGAAAAGAAGGCAGGATTAGCTCTAGCCTTGAGTTCCAATACCAAGAAGCCAATTTTGATAGTGTCCCATGTACCTTCTCTACTAAAGTTTAAAGATCCGGTAGTTTTGCAATCCCGTGCCCAATTGGTAGTCAGTTTGTCAGCAGAGCTTTATGTGACGTCGGAGTTATCATGAATTTGGAGCCATGGTGGGATGAAAGAGGGGTCTATGAGAAGATAGATAAAGATTTAGTTGTATTTAAGAAGCTTCAATTCAATATTTCGTTCACACACAATTGAGCAAATGCCTAGCTACTTAAAGTTGATAAAGGAAATTCTATCTAAAAAGAACAAACTAGGTGAATTTGAAACAGTGGCCCTTACAAAAACGAATCCCCTCAAAAGTTACATTATTACTGATGGATGGAGGGTACATTATTACTGATGGATGGAGGGTTCCTCAATTTTTGAAGAGGAATTGGATGACAAAGTTGAAGAAGTCGGGCTGACGACTTTAAACCAAGCGCTTATTGGGAGGCAACCTAAGTTTACTTTTCTGTTTTTTGCAGTTTAGTTCATTATTTTCAAATTTTTATTTAGTTTTCATTTTAGTTGCATTAATTGTTTTTAGATACCGAGTATTGCACAAAAACAAAATATGCTCCAAATTTAGTAGACAATGAGAATGCTAATATGGCCAATCAGCGAGTTCTCAAGGAAGTCATTTGCTTTACTTTTTTCTATTTTAGCCATTGAGGACAATGTCTAGTTTAAGTTTGGGGGTGTGTTCTTGTTTTAGTTTGGTTATGAAATGCCCCCACATTCGTGATCCATCAAACACAGGATGTGGTGCCCACGATACAACATAAACCATCATCTATCTAAATAAATATCATAAATTAATAATAATTACAATAACAACCGATTAATCCCATGTTCACGTAACCTTAATTAAACTTAAACACAATATTCATCTCGTATTACATCAACGCGGAAATTAAATTCTATTACATAAAGTAATCTAATCATTCATCTTCGCTTTCCCTTTGTCCTTGCCCGAACCTTCTGCTTTCTCACGCTTAGCTGAAAACATTAAATAAGCAAGAATGAGCACAAATTGCCCAACAAGTAATAAAACAGTTTAATATCTGACATCGTGAATAGTATCATCGGTATTGGCATCCTTCAACAATTGAAACAATAATTTTGAAATATCTTTGAATATCAAAGATAAGAGTTTTACAATTTTTCATCTATATATTAAGTGGTAATAAATACCTTGAACATTGTTTTTATTTTATTGAAAACCATCAGAACATTTGACAATCACATAGATTGTACAACATTCTTCGTAAGTACTCTACGGGATCAACCTACAGTACCCTACATTGTGCACAACATATAAAGTTTTGACGCATAAGCGTAAATTGGGACAATATGCCCGACATCGGTTACCCCATTATCCGGGTTGTTCATCTTAGTTTTCATGCGAGTCCGCACCAAAGAAATTTGGATTGGTTGACTATAAAGAGCTAGAACGGTATTTGAATAATTCAATAATATAACATTTATCATCAATGGTGTCTAGCCAAAACAAATGGCCGAGACTCATCCTTAAAACAGTTCATAAATAATTAAGAACTTTAAAACATAAACAATTGGAATATTATTTGAGATATCATCAATAGGAAGCTTTCACAGTATATAAACTTGAATAAGTTATAGCTTGCAATCATAGGAAAACTTGTACATAATAAATAACTTGCACAAGTTAGGAAACTTACATTAACTGCAATAAAATGAATGAAGTTAGGAAACTTGACTGGTATGTCTTCTATAAATAATGCTATTAGCTTGTTCTTCAAATGACCTAAACATTTCATTAAGGTCGTTGTACATATTAGTCACATTGAGGCTCAATTCATGGGTTTAATACTCATTTTAGCTTCATACATAAGCTTGATTTTAATATTTGAAAGTTCATAATGTTCGTATTTTAGAAATGCTTAATCAAAACATCAAAAACATGGCATCGCGTTACGGTGTTTGAAAAAATGCACGCCGCATGCCTGTGCACGACCTGCCCATGCCAGCCCGCGCCCGCGCACACGCCCAGACAGTACCAACGCAACTGCGCCAAACACTCTGGATATCGGTGCTGCGGCGCTGGATTTGTGCTGTATGAATGGTGCCGCACTGCCATTCTTAAGTTCTGGAATTTTTTTTTCTTTTCTTTTTGAGGGCAGTTTTGCGAATTTATATCTTCTTCGATACACATCGGTTTAACACCATTTTTGGTATGTTCTACCTCATACTACCTAGTATTTTACAAAAATATAACATTCAAGAAACTAGTTCAACAAGACATCAAATCAAAGGCCTGAAATAGCCTATAGAGAGTGGTTCTACACTTAGAAAATTTTCCATAATTTTTAGATTTTTTCAGAAAACCTATTATTTTCATAGCAGATGCCAAAATTCACATCTCATTCATTATAAGTCTGATTACGCTCAAATTCGGACAGAGTATTCTCAATACTACATAATATTTTAGAAAATTATAACATGTCCATAACGATTTCTCGAAGGCATAATTACACAGTACCGAAATACCCGAAAAATCACAATTTTTCAACTAACTCAATTAGGTAAAAATTCGAGAATTCACTTCTAATCTGCATTTAACCCTTTTGTATAATTCTAGTCATCTAAGAAATCATGTATACATATTCCATAGCTTCAAACTCTATTCAATTTTCACTTTTAAGGCAATTAGATCTCTTAGAGGCATTTTAACAAACAGATAACATGCATAGCTAAAATTTCCATATTTCACTACGATTTAGGCATGATTAAACCACAAATTTCGTTCATATAACTCCTATAATTCTCAGTTATCAACAACCAATCAACACACAACCCAAGCAATTCACTTACCATAACATATGAGCATGTTATTACCAATTTTTTATGAATAACAAAATAAGGGTGTATAACTTACCTCTTGGAAGTAATCTCTCTTAAATTAGGCTTGATAATCCCCTCTCCTTGCTTGCTCAATCTCTATCAGCCCTTTTTCTTCTCCCGAATTCCTCCTAGCCCTCTCTCACTCAATTTCTCTTACGTGTAATAGGAATTTATAAATATTGGCAAGTGTTTTAGGATGAGAGTATTTACAGAATTTTACTTGCTCAATCCCTTCTTCATCTTCCCAAATCATCAGTTGCAATCTCTTTACCTTCCCCATTCCTTTGCTAGTTAAGTAATAGAGAAAAGAGTTACGAATTTGAAAGGTATGGTTTGAATGGCCCCCTCCCAATTACTCCCTCCCTGCATAACCGTACTCCTCCTCTCCCATTTAATTAATTCAGCAGCCCCGTGCGGCCCACCCTCACCAGATTTCTTTTTCCCTTTCTTTTAACTAGTCAATTAACCACTTAATTACCCATTTGACTAAATTGACATCCGGAAATTGATTTTTCATGATTATAGACAATTCCTACTAAAGTCGACGTTCTCATCGTCGTGGGAATATTCGCTTCTTTAAATTCACCTCCGAAATTCGAGTTTGACTTTTTACCGAAAAAGTCAACCCCGACACATTTTGTGTTTATAATCTATTCTTACTAATTTCGACGTTCCGGACTCAAATATCCAGTCTGCATCTCTAAATTCCACTCCAAACTCAAATTCGAGTTTTAACTTCATTTCTTACGTTTAATATAAGTGTTAGTTCCCTTAGTTAGTTCAAGCAATTAAATTAATTTAAATCAACTATCAATATACATCTCATCACATCACTGAAAATAATATATATATATATATACACACACATATACATATATATATATATATATATAACACTTATACATATATTTATTTAATCACAAAAGTTTCACATAAAAAATCATTTAAATAATATACATCAAATTACATGATATTCTCGATTATTACAGGTTATTTGGTACTTAAGCATATTATTATATTTACATTTTAGTTAGTATATTTTTAGGATAATTTGAGCAATGTTTTGATTGAATTTGATTATGGCTGAAAAAAATGTTTAATTTATAATTCTTGTGAAATTAAGAAGCATGTTAGTCTTTATTTTGGCATATTAGTTGCTTTTACGTTATTTGTGATCCTTTTGCACTTAAAAGCACATATCCATTTGTTTAGCTAGTGAGAATTGAAAAAAAATGGTCAAATGCTTATGATTGATATCATTGAAACTCTAAAAAATTTATTTGAGCATCATTCAAAGCAAAATTTAGGCATTAACATAAGTTTAGGGAAAAATCTTGGGTTATTTGAAATTTTTAAAATTTTGAACCTTCCCGAGTTAAATAATGAATCATATGGTGAGTTGTGATGGAGCGTAAAACGCACTCACTCAAAAACACAGGCGGCGAGATGGAGCGTAAAACGCACTCGTTTAAAAAAGAAAAAAGAAAGTGAGATGGAGCATAAAATGCACTCACTAAAGAAGAGAAAAAAAAAAGAAAAAAGAAAAAAAATGGGTTTTTAAAATACTCGGGAAGGGTTCAAGCGTGGTTAAATGTTATAAATATCCTTTTGATTCTCTAAATTGATGTTTAGCCTTAATTAGCAGAGATTAATGTGAAAGCTAGTTTATAGAGTTAATTTGAAAATCTTTTATGGAACATTTGATTATATGAGCTTATCTGAGTTATGGCTAGTTTGAATCTTTGGATGCACACACGCACTTAAAAAGGCCATAAGTAGATGTGGAACTGATGAGTAGGTTAAAATTATAGGCTTTACATGTTCTTGAAATTCTGCTTGGGTTATTGTTTTAATGAAATATTTGAGGTCATAGTTCCAATTCATATTTATACATTGCTCGAGTTAGTCCTAGTTAGGAATTATTTTTGTTCTTAGTGTTTTACTTGAGGACAAGCAAAGATTCAAGTTTGGGGTACTTGATTAGTGAGTTTTATACCTATAAATTGAGTGCTTTTGACTTGATAATTTGTGATTTTTCGAGTATTATCTATTCTTTTTATGTATTTTTATGTTTTTATGTAGGAAATGAAGTTGGAAGCTATTTAGTTGCATTTTAGTCAAAGTGAAGTGTATTGCAATTTTCAGCTTTTTGGCAATTTGACCTCCGAAGCTTCAATGGTGTTTTGAATGGTGTTAGAATTTTAGAAGAGAAAGTGGTCTTCTTGAAGTTTGTGGAGGACTTCTCAAGCTTTCCAGAAAGGTATGGTTTGCAAAAATCCGAGTTCGTTTCGACCTCCAAACATTGTTTCAAAAAGCTGATCTGAATCCTGATTGGAGTTGGATTCCTTTTTGGACCAGTACACTTCAAATGGGCATAACTTGACCTTTCGAACTCCAAATCAGGTGATTCAAAGCCTAAATTCATCTACATTTCCAGGGCTACAACTTTCATGAAGAACCCAAGTCAACATTCCGTCGTTATCTGATATGAAAATAGCTCACAAGTTCCTACATGATTTTTATCTAAGCTTCTTTTAGGTTTGTATATAACGCGAGCATGCAATCAAATTACACAAATATAGCGAAAGCGCGATAAAATCGAATTTTAAAATTTATACAAACCATCACCATGATCTTTCCTTGTACTCAATTATCAATTATATGAAAGAGATAGATAATCGGAATCATACCCTCGTAGAACCGTGCTTTCCTCAGGTACGAGTTCAACTCTAAATCCTTCGCGTTCTCCTTAAATTCACCGGTTATATTCCTTCCTTTAATCAACGTTAGCCACCCAAGTGTTTGATCCATCAAGAAATAATACGTATTCAAGAATATGGGTGTTGGCAAAACCCTAGTTTCTATCTCTATAGAATTTATAAGTACTCTCCCAAATCGTATGGAAGTGTGTGTGTGTAACCCCAATCCATAATAAGAGTCCTCTTATTTATAGATATGGGCAACCCTCCTAAACTATTTAGGAATAAGTTTTTATTTTAATTAAACTCTTTTAATTAATTAAACTCCTAATCCAATTAGGAATTTATGAGAGTACTTTTATTAATTAATTCTCAAACCCTTTTACGAATTAAATAATAATAATAGTAATAATAATAATAATAATAAAACTCCTCTTATTCATTTATATTTAATATTTCTAAAATATTAAATAATAAATATTATGCTATTTAATTTATTCTATCACCATAGATTAAATTAAATATATTTAACTTATTATTATGATTATGTCATTTACTTCTTAAATAAATATTTTTCTTTTGCGGTGTGACCCTTTAGGTTCTCCATATTAAACCGGTTGTGAATAAATCAATTAGAACAATTTTAATCTTATTTAAATAAATAAATTAAACTATTTAATTCATTTAAATAAATAATATTTATTCTAGAATAAGGGTAAGCCCCCTTAGCGATCAACGACTTTCCAGATAATATAGATTTCAACATTAATCACAAAAGAACCTTTCAGTGAATAGTTATCGTACAATTCAATCCTTCTACCAAACAATGTTCCAATTAAATATAAGACATGGAATTACTGTCAAGTCTTATTTTATTTAATTATATGTATTTCGATTCTCAAATGCACAACTCTAAATAATGCAAATTAGAAACTACTTTCTAATTTCATTCTGCCTTAGCCAAGGACTACTGAGTTGTCATTTATCGAATCACATAGGACATTCTCTTCTCTTACTAGAAGCGGTAGATTCTTTGTTGACCATTCATTATCTCCATGTACAACTTATTATACCCAAGAATACCCTTTGATATACCAAAAGGGTCTTAAGGAACATGTCAAAGTATAACTTATCATACACAAGATTCTATGATGATCTCAAGTCCAAGGATCACTTGTACTACTATCACTAGAGGAATTCCTATTGACAGGAAAGTAAAACTCCATTAGGTATTCCTTTAGTGAGTCACCTTTAGTGAACTTATTCTCCAATAAGCACCTACATACTTGTTTTAGTATCTCCACATAAATGATTCTGAGATCAATCATTCTCTTCCTAAGAGCAAGTACAGTGTGTACCAATCTATCTGGATTCACTAATCCCCTTTTTAGTAATCCAACGATTAGGAACGATTTTAGTTTTAAGCTTTCTAAGAATTTAGATCTCATTAACATGATCATCATCATGATTCTAAAAGCATTGCTCAAAACTATGGGTTTATCACATATAAAATAATAGCACCATGTAAATAAAGTAAAATGTCTTTAATAAATTAATTCTTTTATTAATAAATGAATAAGATTACAAAGTATATGCTACATCATATCAAATATGATTGGCTTGTGTGCATACTACTTTCAATCTCCCACTTGCACTAAAGCCAATCGCCATGGTATCTAATACCCATCTTCTCTAAGTGACGATCAAACTGTTGTTGGATTAAAGCTTTAGTAAATGGATCTGCAATGTTGTCTTGAGAGTTTACACGCTCCAAGGTGACGTCTAATCTTTCAATATGATCTCTCTAATTAAATGAAACCGCCGCAACACGTGTTTAGATTTTTGATGAGACCTAAGTTCCTTAGCCTACACAACAGCTCCAGTGTTGTCACATAATAAAAGTACAACTCCTTTAATGCTAGGAACCACTCCAAGTTCAGTTATGAACTTCTTCATCCAAATAGCTTCCTTTGCAACTTCATTTGCAACTTCATTTGTAGCTATGTACTCTGCCTCTATCACTGAATCAGTAACTGTTTGCTGTTTGGAACTTTTCCAACTCACTGCGCCACCGTTTAAGGTAAACACATACCCTGAAACGGATTTACTGTCATCTTGGTCCGTTTGAAAACTTGAGTCTGTATAGCCCTCTAGTTTTAATTCAGACTCACCGTAGACAAGAAATACATCTTTAGTTCTTCTTAAGTACTTTAGGATGTTTTTCACTACCTTACAGTGTTCTTCTCCTGAATTCGACTGATATCTGCTTGTTACACTAAGTGCATGAACAACATCCAGTCTAGTATATATCATACCATACATGATAGATCCTATTGTCGAAGCATAAGGAATCTTACTCATACGGTCTCTCTCCTCAGATGTCTTTGGGGCCTGTTTCTTGGAGAGATGTATTCTATGGCTCATCGGCATGAGACCTCTCTTGGAATCTTCCATGCTAAACATAGGAACATCATTCCCTATCAGTAATATATCGTCATCATATAATACTAGGAATGAAATCGCACTCCCACTAGCCTTCTTGTACACACAAGGTTCATCCTCATTTTTGATAAAATCAAACTCTTTGATTATCTCATCAAAACGGATATTCCACCTTCGAGAAGCTTGCTTCAATCCATAAATGGATCGTTGTAGCTTACAGACTTGATTTGCTCCAACTGTTGAAAAAAAACCCTCTAGTTGTATCATATATACATCCTCCTCAAGCTTCCCATTGAGGAAGGCATTTTTCACGTCCATTTGCCAGATTTCGTAGTCATAATAAGCTGCAATTGCAAGCAAAATCCGAATGGACTTGAGCATAGCTACTGGTGAGAAGGTTTCATCATAATTAATAGCTTGTCTTTGTTTGAAACCTTTTGCAACCAGTTGGGCCTTGTAGGTCTCTATCTTGTCGTCCGCTCCAGTCTTTCTTTTAAAGACCCATTTGCACCCAATAGGCTTAATGCCCTCAAGTGGTGAAACCAAAGTCCATACTTGGTTTTCATATATGGAGTCCATCTCGGATTTCATGGCATCTTGCCATTTCTCTGAGTCATTACTACTCATAGCCTCTTTGTAAGTCAATGGATCATCATCATCTATGATGAATCCATACCTTTCGGGTATCTTCGGTACTCTTCCAAATTTACGAATAGATCGTGGTATAATAGGTTCTTCCACTTGGTCAGGTACCTGACTTTGATCCGTAGTATTTTATGGTTTTTGAACTTCTTGAAGATATATCTTACTCCCACTGACCCCTTCAAGGATAAACTCCTTTTTCCAAGAAGGCAGCATGTTTCGCAACAAACACCTTTTGATCAGTAGGATGATAGAAATAATACCCTGATGTTTCTTTAGGGTATCCCACAAATCTACACTTGTCGGATCTAGTCTGTAGCTTATCATTCTCAAACTTTTTGACATAAGCTGGATAACCCCAAGTCTTAACATGCTTAAAATTTGGTTTCCTCTCTGTCCATAACTCATATGGAGTCTTTGGGACGAATTTGGTAGGTACCTTGTTAAGTAGGTATGAAGCCGATTCTAGGGCAAAACCCCAGAATGATACTAAAAGGTCGGTAAAACTCATCATGGAACGAACCATGTCCAATAATGTTCGATTTCTCCTTTCAGATACACCATTCAATTGTGGCGTCCCTGGTGGAGTCCATTGTGAGATTATACCATTTTCGTTGAGACAATTGAGAAACTCATTGCTTAAGTATTCCCCTCCTCGATCTGATCGAAGAATCGTAATACTCTTTCCAGTTTGCTTCTCTACTTCACTTCTTAATTCTTTGAACTTTTCAAATAATTCAGATTTATATTTCATCAAATACACATATCAAAATCTTGAATGATCATCAGTGAAAGTAATAAAATAAGAATACCCTCCTCGTGCAGTCGTTGTCATAGGTCCACATACGTTTGTGTGTACCAACGCTAATAACTCTGTAACTCTTTCTCCTTTTCCACTAAAAGGAGATTTGGTCATCTTACCCATGAGACAAGATTCACAAGTTGGATATTTCGCAATCAGATAGCTCTAAAAGCCCATCTTTATACAACTTAGCTAATCTTGTTTCATTAATATGATCGAGTCTAAGTGCCACATAAAGGTATAATTAACATCATCTCTTTTCCTTTTCTTAGTTTGTTCAATTTGAAGTATATTTTCATGTAAGTCAAGTATATAAAGTCCATTCAGCAAATTGCCAACACCATATAGAACATTTTTATTATAAATAGAACAACTGTTGTTCTTTATTATAATATCAAAACCGTCCATATCCAATACAGAAATCGAAATAATGTTTCTTATAAGTGTTGGAACATAATAAAAATTATTTAAACTAATATACTTACTCGTAGGCAGTGCTAAACAATAAGTCCCTACAGCTAATGCAACAACTTTTGCTCCATTTTCCACTCATAGGATAACTTCATCCTTGTTCAGCTTTCTACTTCTGCTTAGTCCCTGTATAGTGTTACATATATGAGAACCACAACCGGTATCCAATACTCAAGTAGAATTCTGACTTTCAGAAAAATTAATTTCAATTATGAACAAACCTTGATCGGAAGTCGAAGCTCCTCCAAGGTTCTTCTGCTTTTGTTCTGCAAGAAACTTCTCGCAGTTCATCTTCTAGTTGAAAGTAGTATGCACACAAGCCAATCATATTTGATATGATGTAGCATATACTTTGTAATCTTATTCATTTATTTAATAAAGGAATTGATTTTTATTAAAAGGCATTTTATATTATCTACATGGTGCTGTTATATTAAATGTGATAAACCCATAGTTTTGAGCAATGCTTTTAGAATCATGATGGTGATCATGCTAATGAGATCTCAATTCAAGATAGCTCACAAACTAAAATTGTTCCTAATCGTTGGATTACTAAATTGGGGATTAGTGAATCCGGATAGATTAGTACATACGTTGCTTGCTCTTATGAAGAGCAAGCAAACTAAAATTTGTAACCCATAGTTTTGAGCAATGCTTTTAGAATCATGATGGTGATCATGCTAATGAGATCTAAATTCAAGATAGCTCACAAACTAAAATTGTTCCTAATCGTTGGATTACTAAATTGGGGATTAGTGAATCCGGATAGATTAGTACATACGTTGCTTGCTCTTATGAAGAGGATGATTCATCTCATAATCATTTGTGTGGAGACACTAAAGCAAGTATGTAGGTGCTTATTGGAGAATAAGTTCACTGAACGTGACTCGCTAAGGAATACCTGATGGAGTTTTACTCGGCTGTCAATAGGAATTCCTCTAGTGATAGTAGTACAAGTGATCCTTAGACTTGAGATCATCATAGTATCTTGTATATGATAAGTTATACTTTGACATGTCCCTTAAGACCTTTAGGGTATATCAAAGGGTATGATTGGGTATAATAAGTTGTACATGGAGATAGGTGAATGATCAACAAAGAATCTACCACGTCTAGTAAAAGATGTGAATGTCCTATGTGATTCGATAAATGATAACTCAGTAGTCCTTGGCCAAGGCAGAATGAAATTAGAAAGGAGTTTCTAATTTGCATTATTTAGAGTTGTGCATTTGGGAATCGAAATACATATAATTAAATAAAATAAGACTTGACAGAAATTCCATGTCTTATATTTAATTGGGACATTGTGTATGGTAGAAGGATTGAATTGTACGGTAACTATTTACTCAAAGGTTCTTTTGTGATTAATGTTGAAATCTATATTATCTGGAAAGTCGTTGATCGCTAAGGGGGCTTACCCTTATTGTAGAATAAATATTATTTATTTAAATGAATTAAATAGTTTAATTTATTTATTTAAATAAGATTAGAATTGTTCTAATTGATTTATTCACAACCGGTTTAATATGGAGAACCTAAAGGGTCACACCGCAAAAGGAAAATATTTATTTAAGAAGTAAATGGCATAATTGTAATAATAAGTTAAGTGTATTTAATTTAATCTATGGAGATAGAATAAATTAAATAGCTTAATACTTATTATTTAATATTTTAGAAATATTAAATATAAATTAATAAGAGGAGTCTTATTATTATTATTACTATTACTATTATTTAATTCCTAATAGGGATTGGGAATTAATTAATATTACTATTATTTAATTCCTAATAGGGATTGGGAATTAATTAATATAACTATTATTTA
The DNA here is from genome assembly GCA_034770075.1 of Aralia elata. Classification (NCBI taxonomy): domain Eukaryota; kingdom Viridiplantae; phylum Streptophyta; class Magnoliopsida; order Apiales; family Araliaceae; genus Aralia; species Aralia elata. The sequence continues at coordinate 73,077,937 of CM068385.1, forward strand.
ATTCCTAATAGGGATTGAGAATTAATTAATAGAAGTACTCTCTCTCATTAATTCCTAATTGGATTAGGAATATAATTAAAGGAGTTTAATTAAAATAGAAACCCTAATCCTAAATAGTTTAGGGAAGGGGTTTTCCTACATCTATAAATAAGAGAAGTCTTATCATAGATTAGGGTTACACACTCTTGCATTAGATTGTGGAGAGTACTTACAATTTCTATAGAGATAGAAAACTAGGGTTTTGCCAAACACCCATCTTCTTGAATAGGTATTATTCCTTGGTGGATCACCTCTAGAGGCCAAACACTTGGGTGGCTAACATTGATCAAAGGAAAGAATCACACCGTTGAATTCAAGGAGAACGCGAAGGAATTGGAGTTGAACTTGTACCTGAGGAAGCTAGAATTCTACAAGGGTATAATTCTTATTCTCTATCTCTTTCGTTTAATTAATAATTGTGCATAAAGAACGATCATGGTGATGGTTTGTATAAAAAAAAATTAAAATCCGTTTTGTCGCGCTTCCGCTATATTTATGTAATTTGATTGCATGCTCGCGTTACATACAAAACTAACAGTGGTATCAAGAGCCAATCTTTATGCGAATTATTAATTGTTTTGATTCTATTTATATATGGGTATGTATTTAGAATAATTTATTGGGCATAATTAGTTGTGTAAAATTATTATTTTATGAAAAACGAAATCACTTGATTTAATTAAATGGTGGTGGATTAGTAATGGATTACATATATTATATATATATATATATATATAATATATAGTAACAGATTTATATATATATATATATATATATACATATCACGTGATTATATATATATAATATATACCGTGGTTATATATATATATATATATATATATATATATATATATATATGTATATATATAATATTTTTAATAATTATATAATTAAAATAAAGAGTTTATTTTAATCTTGAAATTGGATTTCATGCAACTTAAAATTGCCCATTAAATGATACTCGTATATATATAGAATGATTTTATTATTCATGAGATGAATGTTATTTATTGATACATATAGAGATATGTATGATAATAAATAGGGATTGTTTATGGACTATAGACCAATGTGTGATTGGAATTATTTTAGAGGATGCTTGAATGTATGAGTTTTTATAAATGGGGTCTGCGTACCTCGTCTTCTCTAATTTTTTCTTAATGTAAATTCTATCTCCCTTCTATGTACTTCCCCTTGACTGCTGATCAAGGTTTCTATTTAATGTAAATAGTTTTTTGTAATAGGATTAGTTAGAATTAAATTTTGAAGAATTGGAGACCAAGGAGCAAGGAGCGCTTGAAGACCCGTTTGTAATGGAGCCCGGGTTTAAATGTAATAGTTATATTTAAATTTAATTCTTGTACCCTAGGTTTGACCTTTTGGTTCACTTGGTGGCTCTAGTGAACCAAACTAGAATAAAAGTCCATAATCAATCCGGGTAGAATATAGTATTCTATATGTGCATGCTTATTATATATATATATATTATATATTATCCAACATACTTCGCATGTAAAATAATATGACGCGTATTTTATATATATATGTGCATGCGCGCTAAACAAGATGAGACTAATAATAACAAATCCCTCAAAGTAATTATATTAAGTCCTAAGCGTTCAAAGATATTTGGAATATCGAATGTCGCCTTCTAGCATGGTAAAGCGATAGAGTATTAAATATTTAATATTAGTTTGTTGTGTCACACAAGGCAAGTATTAAATATTTAAGATGTTGCTTTATCACATTTGATGCTTATACATAGACTGAACGATACTGTTTTGTTGTGTCACACAAGGACAGTGTTTTTCTTTCGAATATATGGAAGTGCTAGGTTGGACTTAACTTAGATAATTTTGATTCGGATGTGTCACACTTGATCAAAATAATCTAAGAGGCAAAATACAAGGAGTTACATAGTGATGTAATTGACAATAGTTGTCTACCTATTTATTTATATATAGTTTGTTGTGTCACACAAGGCTATATACATTTGAAATGGGATCTTTATTCTCACTAGCAAATCTTTAATTAGATTTGCCGAACTATATAATGAGGGTAATATAGTTTGATGAAAATAGTGGGAGGTACCAATTTAAAATAAAGACCTAATTTATTTTGGTAATTAATTAAATGAATGTATGCTAAAATGTTATCTATTTCACATGCAGAATTTAAAAAATGTCAAACTCACTATCACTGCGTAGCATACTTGATGCTAACAAACTGACCGGACCGAATTACACGGACTGGTTAAGGAATCTGAGAATTGTTCTCACTGCTGAAAAGATTTCTTATGTCCTAAATTCGCCAGTCCCTGCAAATGTTGCAGAAACAGCCTCTGAGGAAGAGATTGCTACTTTTAGAAAGTGGCAAGATGATGCAATCTTGGCTCAATGCATCATGCTCGCATCCATGAGTAACGAGCTTCAGCGTCAGCATGAAACTATGGATGCTCCTACTATATTGCTGCACCTCAAAGAGTTGTATGGTGAGCAAAGTAGGACTGCTAGATATCAGATATCTAAGGAGCTCTTCCGATCTCGTATGACCGAGGGCACTGCTGTTGAGACTCATGTCCTTAAGATGATCAATCTGATTGAACAACTTGGACAGCTTGGGTTCGTGATGGATGGGGAGTTAAGCCAAGATTTGATCTTGCAGTCACTCCCGGACACCTTCTCACAATTTGTTGTGAATTTTCACATGAATAAGTTGGACGTCAGCTTGCCTGAGTTACTTAACATGCTGAAAACAGCTGAAGGTCACTTCTCATCCAACAAGAACCAAGTCTTACTGGTGGATGATTCTTCCAAGAAAAGGAAGAGGCCCAAGGTATCTTTTGAAAAGAAGAAAGACAAGAAGGCTAAGGGCAAGGCGAAGAGAAAGGATAAGAAGAAACCTGATCCAGATAGCAAAGGAGTTTGCTACCACTGCAACAAGCCAGGACATTGGAAGAGGAACTGCAAGCAGTATCTTGCAGACCAAAAGAAGCTTGGAGAAGCTTCGACTTCTGATCTAGGTTTGTTCATGATTGAAATTAATTTTTCTGAAAGTCAAAATTCTACTTGGGTATTGGATACCGGCTGTGGTTCTCACATATGTAATAATATGCAGGGACTAAGCAGAAGTAGAAAGCTGAACAAGGATGAAGTCGTCCTACGAGTGGGAAATGGAGCAAAGGTTGCTGCATTAGCTGTAGGGACTTATTGTTTAGCACTGCCTTCGGGAAAGTTCATTAGTTTAAATAATTGTTATTATGTTCCGACACTCATTAGAAACATTATTTCAATTTCTGTATTGGATATGGATGGTTTTTGATATTATAATAAAGAACAACAGTTGTTCTATTTATAATAAAAAATGTTTTATATGGTGTTGGGAACCTACTGAATGGACTTTATATACTTGACTTGCATAAAAATATACTTCAAATTGAACAAACTAAGAAAAGAAAAAAGAGATGATGTTAATTATACCTTTATGTGGCACTGTAGACTCGGTCATATCAATGAAACAAGATTAACCAAGTTGCATAAAGATGGGCTTTTAGAGCTATCTGATTATGAATCATATCCAACTTGTGAATCTTGTCTCATGGGTTAAGATGACTAAATCTCCTTTTAGTGGAAAAGGAGAAAGAGTTACAGAGTTGTTAGCGTTGGTACACACAGACGTTTGTGGACCTATGACAACGAATGCACGAGGAGGGTATTCTTATTTTATTACTTTCACTGATGATCATTCTAGATTTGGATATGTGTATTTAATGAAATACAAATCTGAATCGTTTGAAAAGTTTCAAAGAATTCAGAAGTGAAGTAGAGAAACAAACTGGTAAAAGTATTAAGATTCTTCGATCGGATCGAGGAGGGGAATACTTGACCAATGAGTTTCTCAATTGTCTCAAAGAAAATGGTTATATAATCTCACAATGGACTCCACCAGGAACGCCACAGTTGAATGGTGTATCTGAAAGGAGAAATCGAACATTGTTGGACATGGTTCGTTCCATGATGAGTTTTACCGACCTTCCAGTATCATTCTGGGGTTATGCCCTAGAAACGGCTGCATATCTACTTAACAATTGGTACCTACCAAATCCATCCCAAAGACCCCATATGAGATATGGACAGGGAGGAAACCAAATCTTAAGTATGTTAAGACTTGGGGTTGTCCAGCTTATGTCAAAAGGTTTGAACAAGATAAGCTAAAGACTAGATCCGACAAGTGTTAGATTTTGTGGGATACCCTAAAGAAACTGTAGGGTATTATTTCTATCATCCCAATGATCAAAAGGTGTTTGTAGCGAAACACGTTGCCTTCTTGGAAAAGGAGTTTATCCTCGAAGGGGTCAGTGGGAGTAAGATATATCTTGAAGAAGTTCAAGAACCACAAAATACTACGGATCAAAGTCAGGTACCTGACCAAGTAGAAGAACCTACTGTACCATTACCTATTCGTAAATCTGGAAGAGTACCGAAGATACCTGAGAGGTATGGATTCATCATAGAGGATGATGATGAGGTACGCATCATAGATGATGATGATCCATTGACTTACGAAGAGGCTATGAGTAGTAATGACTCAGAGAAATGGCTAGAAGCCATGAAATCCGAGATGGACTCCATGTATGAAAACCAAGTATGGACTTTGGTTTCACCACCTGAGGGCATTAAGCCTATTGGGTGTAAATGGGTCTTTAAGAGAAAGACTAGGGCAGATGGCAAGGTAGAGACCTATAAGGCCCGACTGGTTGCAAAAGGTTTCAAACAAAGACAAGGAGTTGACTATGATGAAACCTTCTCGCCAGTAGCTATGCTCAAGTCTATTCGGATTTTGCTTGCAATTGCAGCTTATTATGACTACGAGATCTGGCAAATGGACGTGAAAACGGCCTTCCTCAATGGAGAGCTTGAGGAGAATGTATATATGATACAGCCAGAGGGTTTTGTTTCAACGGTTGGAACAAACCAAGTCTGTAAGCTACAAACGATCCATTTATGGATTGAAGCAAGCTTCTCGAAGGTGGAACATCCGTTTTGATGAGATAATCAAAAGGTTTGATTTTATCAAAAATGAGGATGAACCTTGTGTGTACAAGAAGGTTAGTGGGAGCGCTGTTTCATTCCTTGTATTATATGTTGATGACATATTATTGATAGGGAATGATGTTCCTATGCTACAGTCGATCAAAATTTGGTTATCTAAACACTTCTCCATGAAGGACTTGGGTGAGGCATCCTATATTTTGGGGATAAAGATCTATAGAGATAGATCTAAAAGGATGCTGGGCTTGACCCAAGGAAAGTACATTGACTCGATGCTAAAGAAGTTTAGCATGGAAGATTCCAAGAGAGGTCTCATGCCGATGAGCCATGGAATACATCTCTCCAAGAAACAGGCCCCAAAGACACCTGAGGAGAGAGACCGTATGAGTAAGATTCCTTATGCTTCTGCAATAGGATCTATCATGTACGGTATGATATGTACTAGACCAGATGTCGCTCATGCACTTAGTGTAACAAGCAGATATCAGTCGAATCCAGGAGAAGAGCACTGGAAGGCAGTGAAAAACATCCTAAAGTACTTGAGAAGAACTAAGGATGTATTTCTTATCTACGGTGGGTCTGAATTGAAACTAGAGGGCTATACAGACTCAAGTTTTCAAACGGACCAAGATGACAGTAAATCCGTTTCAGGGTACGTGTTTACCTTAAACGGTGGCGCAGTGAGTTGGAAGAGTTCCAAGCAGCAAACAGTTGCTGATTCAGTGACAGAGGCAGAGTACATAGCTGCAAGTGAAGCTGCAAAGGAAGCTGTTTGGATGAAGAAGTTCATAACTGAACTTGGAGTGGTTCCTAGCATTAGAGGAGCCGTACCTTTATTCTGTGACAACAACGGAGCTGTTGCGCAGGCTAAGGAACCCAGGTCTCATCAGAAATCCAAACACGTGTTGCGGCGGTTTCATTTGATTAGAGAGATCATTGAAAGAGGAGATGTCACCCTGGAGCGTGTGGACTCTCAAGACAACATTGCAGATCCATTTACTAAAGCTTTAACTCAACAGCAGTTTGATCGTCACTTAGAGAAGATGGGTATTAGATACCATGGCGATTGGCTTTAGTGCAAGTGGGAGATTGAAAGTAGTATGCACACAAGCCAATCATATTTGATATGATGTAGCATATACTTTGTAATCTTATTCATTTATTTAATAAAGGAATTGATTTTTATTAAAAGGCATTTTATATTATCTACATGGTGCTGTTATATTAAATGTGATAAACCCATAGTTTTGAGCAATGCTTTTAGAATCATGATGGTGATCATGCTAATGAGATCTAAATTCAAGATAGCTCACAAACTAAAATTGTTCCTAATCGTTGGATTACTAAATTGGGGATTAGTGAATCCGGATAGATTAGTACATACGTTGCTTGCTCTTATGAAGAGGATGATTCATCTCATAATCATTTGTGTGGAGACACTAAAGCAAGTATGTAGGTGCTTATTGGAGAATAAGTTCACTGAACTTGACTCGCTAAGGAATACCTGATGGAGTTTTACTCGGCTGTCAATAGGAATTCCTCTAGTGATAGTAGTACAAGTGATCCTTAGACTTGAGATCATCATAGTATCTTGTATATGATAAGTTATACTTTGACATGTCCCTTAGGACCTTTAGGGTATATCAAAGGGTATGATTGGGTATAATAAGTTGTACATGGAGATAGGTGAATGATCAACAAAGAATCTACCACGTCTAGTAAAAGATGTGAATGTCCTATGTGATTCGATAAATGATAACTCAGTAGTCCTTGGCCAAGGCAGAATGAAATTAGAAAGGAGTTTCTAATTTGTATTATTTAGAGTTGTGCATTTGGGAATCGAAATACATATAATTAAATAAAATAAGACTTGACAGAAATTCCATGTCTTATATTTAATTGGGACATTGTATGGTAGAAGGATTGAATTGTACGGTAACTATTTACTCAAAGGTTCTTTTGTGATTAATGTTGAAATCTATATTATCTGAAAAGTCGTTGATCGCTAAGGGGGCTTACCCTTATTGTAGAATAAATATTATTTATTTAAATGAATTAAATAGTTTAATTTATTTATTTAAATAAGATTAGAATTGTTCTAATTGATTTATTCACAACCGGTTTAATATGGAGAACCTAAAGGGTCACACCGCAAAAGAAAAATATTTATTTAAGAAGTAAATGGCATAATTGTAATAATAAGTTAAGTGTATTTAATTTAATCTATGGAGATAGAATAAATTAAATAGCTTAATACTTCTTATTTAATATTTTGGAAATATTAAATATAAATTAATAAGAGGAGTCTTATTATTATTATTACTATTACTATTATTTAATTCCTAATAGGGATTGGGAATTAATTAATATTACTATTATTTAATTCCTAATAGGGATTGGGAATTAATTAATATAACTATTATTTAATTCCTAATAGGGATTGAGAATTAATTAATAGAAGTACTCTCTCTCATTAATTCCTAATTGGATTAGGAATATAATTAAAGGAGTTTAATTAAAATAGAAACCCTAATCCTAAATAGTTTAGGGAAGGGGTTTTCCTACATCTATAAATAAGAGAAGTCTTATCATAGATTAGGGTTTACACACTCTTGCATTAGATTGTGGAGAGTACTTACAATTTCTATAGAGATAGAAAACTAGGGTTTTGCCAAACACCCATCTTCTTGAATAGGTATTATTCCTTGGTGGATCACCTCTAGAGGCCAAACACTTGGGTGGCTAACATTGATCAAAGGAAAGAATCACACCGTTGAATTCAAGGAGAATGCGAAGGAATTGGAGTTGAACTTGTACCTGAGGAAGCTAGAATTCTACAAGGGTATAATTCTTATTCTCTATCTCTTTCGTTTAATTAATAATTGTGCATAAAGAACGATCATGGTGATGGTTTGTATAAAAAAAAATTAAAATCCGTTTTGTCGCGCTTCCGCTATATTTATGTAATTTGATTGCATGCTCGCGTTACATACAAAACTAACACCAGTGACCCAGCTTATTGCAATGAAAGTATATTCCTTTGCTATCTGGATCATCTTTCTTATTATCCTTTACCTTCGCCTTGCCCTTAGCCTTCTTCATTTTCTTCTTTTCAGAAGATACCTTGGGCCTCTTCCTTTTCTAGGAAGAATCATCCACCAATTAGACTTGGTCCTTCTTGGATGGGAAGTGACCTTCAGCAGTTTTTAGCATGTTAAGTAACTCAGGCAAGCTGACGTCTAACTTATTCATGTGAAAATTCACAACAAATTGTGAGAAGGTGTCTGGGAGTGACTACAAGATCAAATCTTAACTTAACTCCCCATCCATCACGAACCCTAAATGTCCAAGACGTTCAATCAAATTGATCATCTTTAGGACATGAGTCTCAACGGTAGTGCCCTCGGTAATTCGAGATCGGAAGAGCTCCTTAGATATCTGATATCTAGCAGTCCTACTTTTCTCACCATAAAACTCCTTGAGGTGTAGGAGTATAGTAGGAGCATCCATAGTTTCATGCTAACGTTGAAGCTCGTTACTCATGGATGCGAGCATGATGCATTGAGCCACAGTTGCATCACTTGCCACTTTTTAAAAGTAGCAATCTCTTCCTCAAAGGCTGTTTCTGCAACAGTTGCAGGGACGGACGAATTTAGGACATAAAAAATCTTTTCAGCAATGAGAACAATTCTCAGATCCGGTCAGTTTGTTAGCATCAAATATGTTTCGTAGTGATATTAGTGAGTTTAACATTTTTAAATTCTGTATGTGAAATAGACAACATTTTAGCATACATTCATTTTATTAATTACCAAAATAAATTAGGTCTTTATTTAAATTGGTATCTCCCACTATTTTCATTAAACTATATTACCCTCAATATATAGTTCGGCAAATCTAATTAAAGATTTTCTAGTGAGAATAAGGATCCCATTTCAAATGTATATAGCCTTGTGGTGACACAATAAACTATATATAAATAAATAGGTAGACAACTATTGTCAATTACATCACCACGTAACTCCTTATATTTTGCCTCTTACATTATTTTGATTAAGTGTTGACACATCCGAATCAAAATTGTCCAAGTTAAGTCTAACCTAGCACTTCCATATAAGTAAAGAGAAAAACACCGTCCTTGTGCTGACACAATAAAACAACATTATTTAATTCTTTTATAAACATCAAATGTGATAAAATAACATCTCAAAAAATTAAAATAAGTCTTGTGGTGACACAACAAACTTATAATGATTAATTGATACTCTATCGTTTTATCATGCTAGAAGGCGATATATTCTAAATATCTTTGAACGTTACAACTTAATATAATTTCTTTGAGGATTTTGTTATTATTTGTCTCATCTTGTTTAGCGCGCATGCATATATATATATATATAAAATACGTGTCATATTATTTAACATGCGAAGCATGTTGTATAATATATAATATATATAGTAAACATGCACATATAGAATACTATATTCTACCCGGATTGATTATGGACTTTTATTCTAGTTTGGTTCACTACAGCCACCAAGTGAACCAAAAGGTCAAACCTAGGGTGCAAGAACTGAATTTAAATATAATTATTATATTTAAACCCGAGCTTCATTACAAACGGGTCTTCAAGCGCTCTTTGCTCCTTTGTCTCCAATTCTTCAAGATAATTCTAACTAATCCTATTACATAAACTATTTACAATAAATAGAAACCTTGATCAGCAGACAAGGGGAAGTACATAGGAGGAAGATAAAATTTACATCAAGAAAAACTAGAGAAGACGAGGTACGCAGACCCCATTTGTAAATTAAACCCATTAATTCATGCATTCTAATAGAATAAAATCCAATCATCCATTGTTCAATAGTCCATAATCAATCTCATTTATTATTATACATATCACTATATGCATCAATAAATAATATTCATCTCATGAATTATAAAACCGTTCTATATATGCATCGATATCATTTAATAGGCAAAAGTTTGCTAAAATTTAGTTTTGAAACAAAATACTCTTTTATTTTAATCAAAAACCAAATCAAAATTAAACTCCTTTAATTTTAGCAACCTAGAATCCTATTTAAGACAAAATAAACATCTTTATTTTAAACTTACTTCAATTAAATAAACCATTTACTTTAATTGAAGATAAATAAAAATTTTCAAACTCTGCAAACCGACACGGCTGCGCCGAAAATGAACTGGGAACCGGCGCGGTCGCGCTGAACCCCAGAGAACAATTCTCAGGTTCGGGCACGGTCGCGCTGCAATTACACTTAGTAACGGCGCAGCCGCGCTGCACCCCCAGAAATAATTTCTGGGTTTGGGCGCGACTACGCTCCAAAATGAACTAGGAGTAGCGCGGCCGCGCTGTGACGCAGACATTGAAAAAAATATCTGTTGCCTAAAATTAATAGAATTACATACCCATACATACATGAAATCATCAAAATCGATAATTAGCACAAGGTTTGACTCTGATACCACTGTTAGGTTTGTATATAACGCGAGTATGCAATCAAATTACACAAATATAGCAGAAGCGCGATAAAATCGGATTTTAAAATTTATACAAACCATCACAGTGATCTTTCCTTGTACTCAATTATCAATTATATCAAAGAGATAGAGAATCAGAATCATACCTTCGTAGAACCGTGCTTTCCTCAGGTACGAGTTCAACTTCAAATCCTTCGCGTTCTCCTTAAATTCACCGGTTAGATTCCTTCCTTTGATCAACGTTAGCCAAACCCACCCAAGTGTTTGGCCTCTAGAGGTGATCCACCAAGGAATAATACATATTTAAGAAGATGAGTGTTGGCAAAACCCTAGTTTCTATCTTTATAAAATTTGTAAGTACTCTCTCAAATCTTATGGAAGTGTGTGTATAACCTCAATTCATAATAAGACTCATCTTATTTATAGATATGGACAACCCTCCTAAACTCTTTAGGAATAGGTTTTTATTTTAATTAAACTCTTTTAATTAATTAAACTCCAAATCCAATTAGGAATTTATGAGAATACTTTTATTAATTAATTCACAAACCCTTTTAGGAATTTAATAATAATAATAATAATAGTAATAATAATAATAAGACTCCTCTTATTAATTTATATTAAATATTTCTAAAATTTTAAATAATAAATATTAAGCTATTTAATTTATTCTATCACCATAGACTAAATTATATACTAAATTAAATATACTTAGCTTATTATTACGATTATGCCATTTACTTCTTAAATAAATATTTTTTTTACGGTGTGACCCTTTAGGTTCTCCATATTAAACCGATTGTGAATAAATCAATTAAAATAATTCTAATCTTATTTAAATAAATAAATTAAACTATTTAATTTATTTAAATAAATAATATTTATTCTACAATAAGGATAAGCCCCCTAAGCGATCAACGACTTTCCAGATAATATAGATTTCAACATTAATCACAAAAGAACCTTTCAGTGAATAGTTACCGTATAATTCAATCCTTCTACCAAACAATATCCCAATTAAATATAAGAAATGGAATTACTGTCAAGTCTTATTTTATTTAATTATATGTATTGCCATTCTCAAATGCACAACTCTAAATAATGCAAAGTGAGTACGGCGTATCATCCTCAAACTGATGGGCAGAGCGAGCGAACTATTCAAACCTTGGAAGACATGCTTTGAGCGGTCGTGATGGATTTAAGGGGCAGCACAATAACAGCTATCACGCTAGTATCGGCATGCCCCCGTACGAAGCGCTTTATGGAAGAAAGTGTCGAACACCGTTGTGTTAGGACGAGGTTGGAGAGCGAAGACTGCTGGGACCTAAGATGGTGCAACAGACAGCAGACATAGTGAAGCTGATCAAAAATCGTCTAGTAGCAGCTCAAAACCATCAGAAGAAGTACACTGATCTACATCGTCAGAAGCGGGACTTCGAGGGGGGCAGTTTTGTATTTCTGAAGGTATCTCCCTGGAAGGGAAAGATCCATTTTGGCAAGAAGGGGAAGTTAAGCCTGAGGTTCATAGGACCGTTCGTATAACGCCCCCAAATCCGGGTCCCTTGAACCTCGGACCTGGTGCGTCACGGTACATCGTTTTCAAACACAATCTATAACTACTGCGGAAGATATAAACATATATTTTTTATATAATAAACTCTGCTACATATCCCAAGGTCTATAATCTTTATTTTAATACATATTTACCTTAGATTCACAAAAATGTTTACACAATTAACTTACATCAAATAACTAATTTGGTTATCATGCATAAAACTATAATCTTGTCCTTTGCTTCTGTCTCTATCTTTCCTCGAACATTCGTATTAATCTGAAATTTGTTATCATGATATAGCAAGGGTGAGCAACTATTTTGCCCAGCAAGTTTAAATACAAGAAAGATATATCATGATTGAAAGAATGAATAAGCTTTAGAATTTTTCAACAATATAATAATTGTGAAAGAGGATGAATCAAAGTTTCAATGATTGAATGACTGAATTCAATAATACAGGGTGTCAATAATGACCATGAACCAATTTAACTGAACCTTAAGGTAATGAAGGTGATCAGCCTTTCATATCTGATGAACATATGCAACATGCACTAAGTGCGAATCAATAATTTAAGGAGGTGGAATAATTATAAAGAATTAAACCACTAGCATGCTTGAAACATAGCAACTCAAATTTGAGTTAAGAGGAACTTGCTCAATGTAAAAGTTGAGTAAGATGGAACTTGCATGTACCGTCGACTACTGCTACGCAATCTAATTTAACCTCTTATGAAAGACCTATCAGTTATAAGATTGATCTTTCAATTAGCATATCATATTATACCTTATATCACTACTTCTAATATTTAAGCACATAATCAAATATTAGATAACACATTAACACCATACGTATTCATAATTCTAAAACTAGCACACATCGAGTCTTTAACAGTGTTCAATATAGTATGTTGAGTGGTTTTTCACAAACAACCAACTAACTAGTTTTCGTCTCGTCTACACTGTTTTCACAGTGAGTTAGATCGGTTGCTAGTTCGTATATACCTCCGCTCCCTGAAGGAATTGTTTAGCCCAGCTACTATATATCAACTATTAAAGAGTACGACTGTACCACTACTTTATCATAAACCTTATGAATTAACACCAAGCCTTTCATTTTATAAGTTCTTCTTTATAATCCATTAAGCCTGAATACCTAATCCAACAAGTTGGATTATCCAAACATACCAATCCGGCATACTAGATTCAAACTATCCTACAATCCAGCAACCTGGATTCACTAATTTAGCAAATCAGATTCATTAATTCATCAAACCATATTCACCAATTCAGCAAGCCGGATTCAACAATTCAGCAAGCCGAATACCACAATCCAGCAAGCTGGATTCAAACTGTAATCCCTTTTTAACATATCGAATTTCCAATTCATCTTAAAATGCCACAACCATAATATCTTATCAATATTGAACAATCATAACCTTCAAAAATCTGCATATACCCTATATAGGATTTTTAAGCCATAAAAACATATTTTTAAAATTTTTAACATCACATAACTAATTTAATCCATTTATTCATCACTAAACTATTACCATGAAAAATACCAAATCATCAACAAAAATATTTCTTTTCTGGAATTTGACAGAATATGCCACCCTTATAAACATATATTATTTCTGGAATTTTTAAAATCCATTTACTATATTTAAATAGTCCAAAACAGCCAAAATATTGCTACATTTATCATAAATCGAAAAGTTGCCAGAAAATTCTGACATTTTCAAGGTATGACCCTGACATATATATATACTTCTAGTAAACATTTCATAAGTTTTGGAGTTAACCACAGAGAGTTATTTGGGTATACTTTTAAAAGTAGTCCTAACTATAACAGCCATAACTTTCATTCTACTCAGCCAAAAATTCTCAAATTTTTATGGATTAAGTAGATAACTTCCCATATTATCACTCCAAATTTTTCTAGAATTTTTAGAGTACAACAAGTTGACGAAACTGCCCTTGGAAAGGACTGACCTGTAGCAGTTTTCTTTCCCCTTTTTGAACAATCTGGACAGTTTTGACTAAAACAGTCCCTACGAATTTTGTACTCATTATTTTATCTTTCTAACTTTTTGGAAAAATGAGAAATAAAATGTGAAGTGAGCTTTTGTTTTTAGAAAATATGTATAGATATAAGTTGTATATCTATTCTAAATCTTGCAACATATCTTCTCTCTCTTATCTTATCTTATCTAGAACATACTAAAAAATCTTGGACAAAATAAGGCGGCCCACTAATATAGGGACACATGGCATGGAGTGGATAAGAGATCACATGCACTCTTTTTCCTTCCTCTTCATTGTCGCGCAAATGAGGGCAAAATTGTCCACTTGGTGATTTATTTTACTTGCATCATTAAGCTTACAAATTACTAAAAAAATCCTTCCCTAATTGGATCAAGGTTTGGGTCTTTAATAAAATATTTTGGGCTTCCAAAAATTAATGTAATTGGGCCATGAAAATTAGAATGGTCCAACACATAAATTCTATATTACCATATATATTTAATTAGAGTTTCTAGTCCACTCATTTATAATTTAAATCCTTACTCATGTACATTTAATTTCTTAACTCAATTAGACTTACTTTAATTAGGTGATAAAATTAATTAGTTGAGATATATAAAATAAATCTCTTAGAGTTAGTATTTATTTTAAATATTGTTATTCTCCCGTACCATAATCCTTTAGGTTATTTAATTTCATACCTAATATATAATGATTAGGTTGCAAGACCTTCTTTTATTTGTTTATATAATAAACAAATATAAACAAACACATAATATTCATGTTCATTTACTTACATATTCATACAAAATAATTTAATACATCGAGATACTAAAATAAATCTCTTAGATTATGTCACTAGTATATAGTTAAAATACTAAGACCACTAAATAAAAATAACTATTTTGGTTATTTAATTCCAATACCTAATTTATAACATTAGGCTACCAAACTTTCTTTAATTCTCTTTCATCATTAGAATAATTAACTTACTAGAAAGTCTACACCAAAAAGGCCATTAATTGGACTTTCATTTAAAATTATTTGGGCCACTAGTATTCAAGTATTATTAGATCATCACTTGGGCTACTAGTTTATTAAATCTTTTGGTAAACATTCCAATTGAGCTAAGTTAGTAAATTTACATATTAATTACCCAAGTCCATAATCAATTAAATGAGTGGGCTTGGTTAGTTAACCAATTGAACTAGTCCACTAGTAGTTATTTATTACTTGGACTATTAATATAACACTTAAGTTTATTAACTCCTCATATTTATAATATTTATAAATATGTTACATAGCTTTCCTTTCCGTTTCTTTGCTTACTTAAATTAAATAAATTAACTAACTTATTTAATTCACATAACACATATTCACTCATATTCCCATACAAATGGAAATTTATGTAGTAAATAAGGTATTACAATTAAAATAATATTCCCTCTTTATTAAAATAATTCAATGCTATAATTTATTTTAATATCCTTTATTTAAAGTATACAATATTTCTGTATACTTAAACTAATGATTTCGCTTCGTAATATAAATTGTTTCATAACAATTTATGCACGCATAATAAATATACATACATATATTTATCACATATTATAAAATACAAATTTATTTCTCAATTTTTATTCTTCTATCATTCACTATATGTCACAAAAATTTTCAATATCGTTGAGAAATAATTTAATAAACTTATTTCTTGGCTTTTCTTCTTGTCCCATTAATATATTAACTTAAGTAGCCCTAATTGGCTTGATAAGCTATTACACATTCCTATAATCACTTTATATAATTCATATCAAATTCTCGGTCCTTACATTTTCGGGTCGTCACATTCTCCCCTCCTTATAAGGGTTCCGTCCCCGGAATCACTATTACACCAAAAGTACATATAAATTTTCATTAATACCTTCACCAAAGATATAATCTTACATATTTACATACTTGGCAAGTGTCGATTTGCCACTGCTTTTTCTACCGGTCCTTTTATTTGGACAACTCTTTGCTTGGTGATCCATCGATCCACAACTATAACACCCGTTTTGTTTTGGATTGGGACAATCAGGAGAGATGTGTCCTTCTTGCCCACAATTAAAGCATATCCTCTTAGCTTTCCTACATATCCCTATGATTCTTCCCATAATTTTGGTAACCACCAATCTTTTTCTTTAAGTCGCTATTGGTTAGAAACCTTAGGTGGGGGATTACCTTAGGCTATAACCTTAAGCTAGATAGAAGCATTGAAAAACGAATAACTCAAATAGAGTTTAAAGGAGATGGATTAAGGAAATTCATCGTAAAATGAATAAAAAGTAACTTATATAAACTATTGTTTGTTATGTGTATACATTATGTACTAATTAAAATAATTTGTGTATAGATGCCAGGTAAGAAAGGATTAGGAGACTCTTATGTCGTGAATAAGGAGCAAATCACTCCGCCTGAGCCAATATCTAAGCAAATAGCTGAAATAGAGGCTCACCTTGAAAGCAACTCTTATATAAATATTAAGTTTGTAATATATTAAACAGCTCAAAGAAATGGTATTGTGATGCACCAAATACGGGTTTCAAGTACTCGGATTTGGGGGCGCCACAATTCGAGATTTTGAGACGAGTCGGTGAAGTGGGGTACGAGGTAGCGTTACCTCCTAAACTTGAACACATTCACAACGTGTTTCATGTTTCAGTATTACGGTCGTATAAACTGAACTACAAGCACGTTATCTCCTATGAACCGATTTAAGTAGAGAAGGACTTATCGTACGAGAAAGTTCCTGTCCAGATACTCGATAGGAAGGAACAAAAGTTAAGGAATAAAGTTATCCATTCGGTAAAAGTTCTCTGGAGAAACCACGCAGTTGAGGAAGCTACATGAGAACTTGAGGAAAAGATGAGGGCAAATTACCCGCATCTTTTCGAGTGACCTTATTTTGTAATTCCGAGGACGGAATTCTTATAAGCGAAGAGAATGTAATGACCAAGATTTTCAAACGTCATTATTAATTAAATAAAGTATTTAATTTCTAATGAGTTAGCTTTGTGTGATTTAATTTAAACCTTTGTGTGTGATAAATAATTATGTGACTATGTGATTATATGATTAATTGCTAGATTGAGTAAAGGAAGTCACACTAATAGAGTAATTAAAGTAGTGGACTAACCCTAGGGTTTTTAATATCAAGAGTTTTGATAAAGTTGTTTATTAATTAAATATTCGATTCAATTGAATATAGTAAGTGAATTAAATTTTTGTAAATTAATTAATATGAGTATTAATTAATAAGAACAATGTGAAATATTAATAATAATATTTAATGGTCCAATTAGTAATTTAATATTAATAGACTAGGTTATTTAATTAATTAATTAAGCCAATCATTTATTTGATCATGGATTTGGTAATTAATGTGTGACAAATTAAATGAACCAACATGGGACATAATTAGATGGTCCAAGGTTAAATTAATTGGACATGATTTATTTGTAGCCCAAACTCATTTAGTGTAAGCCCAATTGGTATTAAATGAAGTCCAATCATTAGCTCAATTGGTAATAAAAATTTTGTAGCATAAATGACTAAGTATCGCAATTAAAATAAAAGTCAAAAATGGGATAAAAATCCCCTTAAAGTGCCGCTCATGAGGAGAGAGAGGAGGGGCGTTGGATTTTGAATTTTAATGTATTTAATTAGTAGCTTGTGTTGGTTTTTGTGTGGAGCTTGACTTGATAGTTTAGGTACCTATTAAGTCATTTAGCCACCCGAGTTGTAAGAGATAGCTAGCTAGCTTCATGATGCTAAATTAGATAGATATAGTTTGTATATCTATTATGGGTGCAAGTATACTTGTAAGTTTCATCTCTTTTGTAGTCATTTTATTTTTACCAAGTCTAAGAGAGAGTTTGAGAGAGAGAGAGCAAGCAAGTGAGAGCAAATTATTTGTGAGAGGAAACAAAGAAGAGTGCCACCACCCACTAAGAGGAAGAAGGAGAAGAGATTCATGCTATCTAGCTACATCTTATACTTTGGGAAGAAAAGAAAACGAGCTACAAAGACAAGAAGGTATAAAAATCACCTAGAAAACCCTAATCTTACTCTTTCTTTCGTTTTTAATGGTAGAAATATTACTATCAAGATCTTTATGTTTGAATCCATGCTATGTTAGTAGATATATATTTTAATAGGTTTAACATGAGTATTTATATGCTTTTATGTTGGAAAACTTGATCAAAGTTATAAAATCAATCTTACCGGAAAACCTAAAACTGGTCAGCCTGCTCCCGGAGTTACTGTTCACGTTCCATAAGTCGGATTCATGATCCGTCAACTCTGGATGGTAGGGCTATAAGATACGAAGATTTTCCAAGTAGAACGACTAAAAACCGATTTAAAATGAGCAAGTTATGATTTTTCTACCAACAGACCCCGTTGTCGGAGTTCATGCACTGACAGTCGGCTGTTTGGCCACTTTCAGTAGCCAAAACTTGTCCAAATAAACGATCCGATGATCAGAAACTATAGTTTATGAAGATATGAAGCTAACAAGACTGACTAGAGGTCAATCGGGTTGTAAAACTCAAGATATTCAAGTTTTAGCTCGGGACCCCAAAGCTGCCAAAGAAATCCGAAAATAGCAAAGTCATAAATCCATTTAATCATTAAAAATCATAGTTAATTAATTTTTAATGCATGTTAATGGATGATTTAACTAATTACATATTGTTCAAGTGTATTTAATCATTTAATTATTATTTAATTAGCATTAGGTAACAAATTAAATAGAGTTAGTATTGTTAATCTAACCATTGGTCATTTAATTAAGATTAAATGATAAATAGAGTTAATTAATTAAATATTTATTTAATTAATTAACATTAAATAATGATTAAAGAGTATTTAAGTTAATTATTTAAGTAAGATTAAGTAATAAATAATGAGTATTACTCAATTAAATGTTAATTTAATTAACATAAACTTTAATAAATTAATTATTTATTATTTAATTAACATTAAATAATAAATATAATTAATTAATTAATTATTATTTAATTAATATTAAATAATAACTAAAGGCGAATAAAGTTAATAAATTAATTATTTAATTAATATTAAATAATTAAATACAAATAGAATTAGATTAATTGTTTTATTATTTATTAATATTACATAATAAATAAGGGTAAATAATTTATTAATTATTATTTAATTACTATTAAATAATAATTAAAGACAAATAAGGTTAATAATTTAATTATTTATTATTTGATTAATAAACATAGTTAGTTATTATTTATTTTTTAAATAATAACTAAAGATAATTAATTACTTACTATTTAATTAATATTAAATAGTAATTAAATGAAGATAATGTTAATAAATAAGGAAAAATTAAATAACACATTAATTAAATAATTTTAATAAATTGTTTAAGGGTTCAATAAGTGTTTAACACTTAAGAAAAATATTACTAATTAATTAAATCATTAATCTAAGATCAAATTAGTGTCTAATATGATTAATGATAGTATATTTAATTATATGTGTTATGTGATTGATTATTTGCTATATAAATAGCCTATTTAAGCGTATAGTTGTACAATTATATGCAGTACTAATTGATAGACCAACGTTATCAATGTTAGGACATTCAAAGAGAGTATATTAAAGCTAGTTAGCAATAGTTCGACAGACAGGCAAGTTCCTAACCTCGAACTTCTTATTGCAAGTTTCTTTATTTAAGCTCGAGTTTCATTTCTCAAGCATGTGCTAAGTTTCTGTATTGGCGTTACCCGACGATACAGGAGGATTCATGGTGTATAGTGATGTGTCACACAAGGGTCTTGGTTGTGTACTGATGCAAGATGGCAAGGTCATTGTGTACACTTCACGTCAGCTAAAGGACTATGAGAAGGGTTACCCGACTCATGATCTAGAGTTAGCAGCGATAGTTTTTGCCTTGAAGATTTGGAGGCACTACTTGTATTAAGAAAAGTGCGAGATATACACAGATCACAAAAGTCTGAAGTATATCTTCACTCAGAAGGAACTAAACATGAGGCAGCGCCGATGGTTAGAATTAATCAAGGATTATGATTGTGAGATTCTATACCATCCGGGCAAAGCAAATGTGGTGGCAGACGCCTTGAGCAGAAAAGGCAGGGAGAAGCTACGGATGCTAACAACTCAAGAGGAGTTGGT
This sequence comes from Aralia elata, assembly GCA_034770075.1. Taxonomy (NCBI): domain Eukaryota; kingdom Viridiplantae; phylum Streptophyta; class Magnoliopsida; order Apiales; family Araliaceae; genus Aralia; species Aralia elata. The sequence goes on from CM068385.1 coordinate 73,098,323, forward strand.
AAGAGAGTTTGAACGACTGGATTTAGAGGTGAAGTATCCGATGGAGTCAAGCGAGAAATTATTCGCAGCAGTAAAGGCGAGTCCGACCTTACTAGCTAAAGTAAAAGAGGCTCAAGATAAGGATGAGGATTGTACGAGAATAAAAGAATGAATGGTCGACAAGTTCAAAGTTGATAGCATGGGACTGCTAAGGTTTGAAGGGAGGATCTGGTACCAATGGTTCCAGAATTGAGAGAAGAGATTAAACAAGAAGCTCATAATATAAGGTACTCAGTACACCTCGGGAGCACGAAGATGTATTAATGAGTAGATTTTATATCTATTAATTGGGTATGTTTGACTTGAGTATTTTGTTTTTCTTAAGAGTTTTTAGTAGTATTTTACTGCATTTTAGTAGTTTTTGTGAATAATTGATTTCAGCCTGTGATTGTGTAAATAACGGAGATTATTGCAAGTTTATCCTGGATTTATTACTACAGGTGATAATGATCGTTTGGCAAAAGTTAAACGAGTGAACAAGTTTTAGTAGCTGCAATTCATTAGGAAGATTGACCAAAACAGATGAACAAAGGAGAATTAAAGATGGCCAAGGTTTTGGAGCCGCAGCGCTCAAAGGTGCAAGTCGAGGCGCATGAACTCAAGAGTCGCGGCGCATGAACTCAAGAGCCGCGGCGCTCGGACGTGGAATGGCGCACGCGTGTAGCCACGCGCCCGGTGGATTTGTTTCCTTTGGCTAAAGATTTGATTTTATTTATACTTATCATGTATGAGTTGGAACTTATCAGTAGTTAGTAATAGACTAATAAATAGGGTTTTCATTCATTTTTGGAAAAAAAGAGAGGAAAGAACGTAGACGCATACGCAGACACAGATTTAGGTATTCAGAGATATTATTTCAGTACGTAAAAAATAAGGGTTTGATGAGAGCTTTATTCTAGAGGAGAGCTTAGGCTTAGGAGGAAGATCAGATTCGATAGAGTTTATTTCTTCTCTCTTATTTCTTCATTTGTAATCTAGAATGGATTCTAATAAATCATTAATGTTCTTTACTTTTATTATGAACTAACTCTTTTAGTTAAGGATTCAATGGAACCCGATGATGATTTTATTTAATATTTATTAATTCTTTTTATTCAAGTTGATTACGGATTGAATTGTTTATTATATCTTGTTTTACTTGTATAATTGTCTGATCAACAATTATTAGATGGACTTAGATGACATTTGACAATAGAATTTAGGTTAAGATCTGGATATAATAACTTGTGATTAGTAATTCTTTTCAGTAATAAGGATTGCTGATTGAATACTAATTTTGTGGACGGGACATGAATATACTCGAATACCGCAAGCAATTGTTGGAAAATGAATCTTAATGAATTTGTTATTATTGTTTCTCATAGAAATATAGAGAAATTGCTAATAATAGGTATGCTTTATAATTATTCGAAATGTAGTTATAATAATTATTAGTGATTTTCCGTTGACAATTCTGATTAGTTAATTTAATAGAAGAATGATAGTATTACTTAAATGATTCATCGGGGGAAATTGATTCCTTAACCTCTTTATTCATTGATTCAATATTTCAGTAGTTAATTATTTAGTTAATTCACTCATTTGATATCTTAATTATATAGATTAAATTAATTGATGCATTATTAGTGTTTAGAATTATTTAAGTTATATTCGCTCCTCGTGGGTTCGACACTCTACTTTCACTTTATTACTTGATTGACCGTGTATACTTGCACGTAAAAATTGTTAGTATAGATTTAGCCCATCATGTATCAAGACTTGCGACAACACTTTTGGTGGCCGAACATGAAGCGAGAAGTAGCAGAGTGTGTCAGCCGATGTCTGATATATCTGAGGGTTAAAGCAGAGCACCAACGACCGAGCGGTTTGCTTCAACCGTTGGAGATTCAAGATGGAAGTGGGAGCACATCACGGTGGATTTTGTGGTAGGACTTCCACCGACACAGAAGGGTCTAGACGCAATCTGGGTGATCGTGGATCGTCTAACCAAGTCTTCTCATTTTCTACCGATCAAGATCAGGTACAATCTGGAGCAGTTAGCAAAGTTGTATGTGAAGGAGATCGTATCGCGACATGGAGTGCCGGTATCTATCGTGTCTGACAGAGATCCGCGCTTCACGTCAAATTTTTGGAGGAGTCTACAGAAAAGAATGGGAACGCAGTTGAGGTTGAGTACGACATATCATCCTCAAACTGATGGCCAGAGCAAGCGAACTATTCAAACTTTGGAAGACATGCTTCGAGCGGTCGTGATGGATTTAAGGGGCAGCTGGGATGACCATTTACCACTGGTGGAGTTCGCTTACAACAATAGCTATCACGCCAGTATCGGCATGCCCCCGTACGAAGCGCTTTATGGAAGAAAGTGCCGAACACCGTTGTGTTGGGACGAGGTTGGAGAGCGAAGACTACTGGGACCTAAGATGGTGCAACAGACAGCAGACACAGTGAAGCTAATCAGAAATCGTCTGGTAGCAGCTCAAGACCGTCAGAAGAAGTACGTTAATCTACATCGTCAGAAGCAGGACTTCGAGGTGGGCAATTTTGTGTTTCTGAAGGTATCTCCCTGAAAGGGAAAGATCCGTTTTGGCAAGAAGGGGAAGTTAAGCCCGAGGTTCATAGGACCGTTTGAGATTTTGAGACGAGTCGATGAAGTGGTGTACGAGGTAGCGTTACCTCCTGAACTTGAACACATTCACAACGTGTTTCATGTTTCAGTGTTACGGCCATATAAATCGGACTACAAGCACGTTATCTCCTATGAACTGATTTAAGTAGAGAATGACTTATCGTACGAGGAAGTTCCTGTCCAGATACTCGATAGGAAGGAACAGAAGTTAAGGAATAAAGTTATCCATTCGATAAAAGTTCTCTGAAGAAACCACGCAGTTGAGGAAGCTACGTGGGAACTTGAGAAAAAGATAAGGGCAAATTTACCGCATCTTTTCGAGTGACCTTATTTTGTAATTCCGAGGACAAAATTCTTATAAGGGGGGATAATGTAATGACCAAGATTTTCAAACGTCATTATTAATTAAATAAAGTATTTAATTTCTAATGAGTTAGCTTTGTGTGATTTAATTTAAACCTTTGTGTGTGATAAATAATTATGTGATTATGTGATTATATGTGATGAGTGGATTTTATACCTATGAATTGAGTACATTTGTCTTGATAATTTATGAATTCTTAAGTATTTTAAGTTATTATTAGGTATTTATAGTGTTTTTATGTTATTTTGTAGGAAGAAATAAGGAAACGCAATACAGAAATCTTTTGGAGTACAATATGCAAGCAAATGCGAGAAGGGAATATTGTAGGGCTTTTAACATTACGTTGAGTGCATGTTCTTGGTTTGGAACTTGGATTTTATTGTAGATCTACTTCTTAGTTTTTTGAAACATCTTGAATCGTCCCAATCGGAGTTTGGATGCGAGAGTTATGGCCTTTTTATCAACGGAGATCAAAGCTCAGAGTTGTCATGCTTGCCATTTACATAGCAGCCAGTTTAAGCTCAATTTTTACCATACTTCAGCCCTAATCTCTCAATGCTCAAATAATGAAAGTTGTAGATCTCGTCGATATCTTCAATTTGATAGGTGGCAGGCCCCGTAACTCCTCCTGGTTCAAAAGTTATGACCATTTTACCAACAGATGCCGGAGTAGAAAATGGCCTAGCGTCGAGTTCATTTCCAGTGTCGGGGCGCTATGATACAGATTTCCAGCGCCGTGAGCAGCGCCGGGGCGCTCAGGGTCAGGCCAGATCAAGTGGGGACGCATTTTTTGATGTTTTTGACTCCAAATTGAGTTTGTTTTTTCCTTCTAAGCTTAGGAATTTGACTTGTAACCTATAAATACATGATGTGAGGCATATAACTAGGGAAGGAACATAATTAGTAGTAGATTAGAGTAGAATAGAAATAGAAGAAGGTTTATTTTCATATCTGAAGAAGAATTCTAAGGAAGGATTGTAAGGATTGAAGGCTAAAGTGAAGATCGCGCATAAACACAGATTCTTATCTCTTCCTTTCTCCTTTAATTTTTGTATTCTTGAACATGATGGATTATTTTAATAATTTGATTTATTTTTCAGTTATTGGCTAAATTTATAATTAAGACTGCAATTGAACCTTTTATGTTTGTGGATTAATTATTTATTTGGTTCTAATTATTCATTCATATTGAGTTGACTATCGTATTTTGTGTTTATTGATTAATTTTCTGGCCAACAATTAGCGGGATACTCTAGGTGAATTCGAAAGATGAAATCTAGGGTTAGATCTGAATATGATAGCATGTATTCTTAATTATTTGCACAGGATGAATAATTAGGGTTGTGAAGTAAATAGGGATATCTTTTCGCTGCATGTAACTATTGGGAATTGACGCTTAATGAATTTAATCCTTTAGTTTTGCATAGGAACATCACAGAATTAATTGGGTTAGATAAATTTATTTGATCACTTGGAAAAGGGCTTATAAATAAAGTTAAATTCCTGTTAACAACTCTATTGAATTTGATAATTGGATGAATTGAAAAATTAGTCTATATTGTATAATTGGGAATATTGTAGTCTTAAGCCTTTAAATATCTGAATTTCAACCTTTGTGTTAGTTTTTAATCTTAGTTTTAGTTTAGTTATTTCTAATCATTAATCACAATTTGCGATTGTTTAAATAAGATTGAATTGGTAAACATTAGTAGTTAGAAAATATTATTAAATAATTCTCTGTGGGTTCGACACTCTTTTATCACTTTATTACTTATTGACCGTGTATACTTGCACGTAATTGTCATTATCTAAATTGGACAACAATATGATTAATTGCTAGATTGAGTAAAGGGAGTCACACTAATAGAGTAATTAAAGTAGTGGACTAACCCTAGGGTTTTTAATATCAAGAGTTTTGATAAAGTTGTTTATTAATTAAATATTCAATTCAATTGAATATAGTAAGTGAATTAAATTTTTGTAAATTAATTAATATGAGTATTAATTAATGAGAACAATGTGAAATATTAATAATAATATTTAATGGTCTAATTAGTAATTTAATATTAATGGACTAGGTTATTTAATTAATTAATCAAGCCAATCATTTATTTGATCATGGATTTGGTAATTAATGTGTGATAAATTAAATGAACCAACATGGGACATAATTAGATGGTCCAAGGTTAAATTAATTGGACTTGATTTATTTGTAGCCCAAACTCATTTAGTGTAAGCCCAATTGGTATTAAATGAAGTCCAATCATTAGCTCAATTGGTAATAAAAATTTTGTAGCATAAATGACTAAGTATCGCAATTAAAATAAAAGTCAAAAATGGGATAAAAATCCCCTTAAAGTGCCGCTCATGAGGAGAGAGAGGAGGGACATTGGATTTTGAATTTTAATGTATTTAATTAGTAGCTTGTGTTGGTTTTTGTGTGGAGCTTGACTTGATAGTTTAGGTACCGATTAAGTCATTTAGCCACCCGAGTTGTAAGAGATAGCTAGCTATCTTCATGATGCTAAATTAGATAGATATAGATTGTATATCTATTATGGGTGCAAGTATACTTGTAAGTTTCATCTCATTTGTAGTCATTTTATTTTTACCAAGTCTAAGAGAGAGTTTGAGAGAGAGAGAGAGCAAGCAAGTGAGAGCAAATTATTTGTGAGAGGAAACAAAGAAGAGTGCCACCACCCACTAAGAGGAAGAAGGAGAAGAGATTCATGCTATCTAGCTGCATCTTATATTTTGGGAAGAAAAGAAAACGAGCTACAAAGACAAGAAGGTATAAAAATCACCTAGAAAACCCTAATCTTACTCTTTCTTTCGTTTTTAATGGTAGAAATATTACTATCAAGATCTTTATGTTTGAATCCATGCTATGTTAGTAGATATATATTTTAATAGGTTTAACATGAGTATTTATATGCTTTTATGTTGGAAAACTTGATCAAAGTTATAAAATCAATCTTACCGGAAAACCTAAAACTGGTCAGCCTGCTCCCAGAGTTACTGTTCACGTTCCGTAAGTCGGATTCATGATCCGTTAACTCTGGATGATAGGGCTATAAGATACAAAGATTTTCCAAGTAGAACGACTGAAAACCGATTTAAAATAAGCAAGTTATGATTTTTCTACCAACAGACCCCGCTGTCGGAGTTCATGCACTGACAGTCAGTTGTTTGGCCACTTTCAGTAGCTAAAACTTGTCCAAATAAACGATCCGATGATCAGAAACTATAGATTAAGAAGATATGAAGCTAACAAGACCGACTAGAGGTCAATCGGAGTTGTAAAACTCAAGATATTCAAGTTTTGGCTCGGGACCCCAAAGCTACCAAAGAAATCCGAAAATAGCAAAGTCATAAATCCATTTAAATCATTAAAAATCATAGTTAATTAATTTTTAATGCATTTTAATGGATGATTTAACTAATTACATATTGTTCAAGTGTATTTAATCATTTAATTATTATTTAAGTAACATTAGGTAACAAATTAAATAGAGTTAGTATTGTTAATCTAACCATTGGTCATTTAATTAAGATTAAATGATAAATAGAGTTAATTAATTAATTAATTATTATTTAATTAACATTAAATAATAATTAAAGAGTATTTAAGTTAATTATTTAAGTAAGATTAAGTAATAAATAATGAGTTATTACTCAATTAAATGTTATTTACTTAACATAAACTTTAATAAATTAATTATTTATTATTTAATTAACATTAAATAATAAATAAAGATAATTAATTAATTAATTATTATTTAATTAATATTAAATAATAATTAAAGGTGAATAAAGTTAATAAATTAATTATTTATTTAATATTAAATAATTAAATACAAATAGAATTAGATTAATTATTTATTATTTATTAATATTACATAATAAATAAGGGTAAATAATTTATTAATTATTATTTAATTACTATTAAATAATAATTAAAGACAAATAAAGTTAATAATTTATTATTTGATTAATAAACATAGTTAGTTATTATTTATTTTTAAATAATAACTAAAGATAATTAATTACTTACTATTTAATTAATATTAAATAGTAATTAAATGAAGATAATGTTAATAAATAAGGAAAAATTAAATAACACATTAATTAAACAATTTTAATAAATTGTTTCGTGTGAATAAAGAATAGTATTGATTGATTTAGTTATTTTAATTTTTGTATTTTGTAAAATATTTTGTCTTAAAATAAGATATTTCTTCTTTTGTACATATATATATATCATATATGGAGAGAGAAACAAAAAAAGAGATAGTGGTTGAGACAAGTGGGCGTGATGAAAGTTAACTTTATAAATCTGTTTTACTATTGAATTTGATGTTGATATCAATAAAGCACCAATTTTATGAAAACCTAGCACACCTATGTGGACCCCACCTGGTGCACCAATTGTATTAGTTCTGAAGGCATGGTAACCCCTCCCACGAAATCCACATAAATCACTCCCATGAAATCCCCAAAATCCGCATAAATCACTCCCACGAAATCCTATGTGGACCCCAAGGTGGGGTGAATAAATCAATCCCACGAAACCGAGAGCACCCCAAGCGGAGGAATAACTACTAATTATGTAAATAAAATATTAAAAATGCACTCTTTTTGTAAATATTTTGTAGATGCACTTTTGTTGTAATTTTTTCTAAAAATGTACTAGAAAGTGTAATTGTTCCTAGTTTATATCCTAATAGAGCATTAGGGTTTTGGGCTCAAATTAAGATATTATATATTCTAATATTGGTCCCTACTCCCTTATTCTAATTTAGTGAGATGGGGGGTATGAAAAAGAAAGTTCTCGCATTAGGAAAATATTTTCATATACCTCGAACGAAGTTTTGCACCATTTATCTCACATTGTTCCTATAAAGAATGTTGTATATTTTATCTCAAAAGATATATCGAGGTGACATTCCCGTAGGGAAATTCGCACATTTATCCCAGAGAATATATTGAAGTGGCGTTCCCGTAGGAAAATTCACACCTTTTATCCCAAAGGATGTATCAAGGTGACGTCCCCGTAGGACAATTTACGTCTTTTATGATATATCGAGGTGACGTTCCCGTAAGAAAATTTACACCTTTTTATCCCATAGGATTTTAACACTATCTCCGTAGGGTGGTAGCGTATAATCCAATTGGGTATTGAGGTGGCTTTCTCTCCTTTAGTAGGGAGTGTTGCACCCTTTTATCCCATAGGATATTTAACACAATATCCCTGTAGGGAAGTGTATAACCTAATTGGGTATTGAGGTGGCTTTGTCATTAAGTGTTTCATCCTTTTATCCCGTGGGATATTTTGCATTAAATTAGTGGCTGACTACTTGTATAAGGATGAGTATAAGGATGAGTATAGGGCCCCTTTGGGCATGCATTTGTCCAAGTTTGGCGAAGCTAATAGATAGGATTATGTTGGGATGTCTTGGCATACTATTAGGTCTGCTTTGAAACGATTTTTAAGAGAGCATTGGGCTTGTTTTGAAGACATGTAGGGCCGAAGTATTGTTATTTTTCAAAAGGACATATAAAGCCCAAAATCAATTGAACTTTTGCCCCCATCATAACTCGGCCTCTAGAATTTCTCGGCCATGCCAAAGTTTACTTCGACTATCCTTCGATAATCCTCTTGTGACTTCAGTCAATCATTAGCCAAAATTCGACCGAAGGTGATGGTGGCGGGGATGCTCCCTGTTGGGGCGTGTTTATTTGGACCTGATGGACTTAGTGGGTCATAGTCCACGTGGAGGAAGTCTTCCCACGCAGGAATCTGGTTTGGGCAGTGGGAGAATTTTAAAGAATCTAGGATTCCTAATTATGTTTAATTTCTAACTTCTAAGGAAAGAGTCAGGATAGCATCCGACTTCCTTTCTTTAAGAAGATTCAGTTTCGTCCCATTAAGGTATCTATTCTAATGAGGAGTTCTATTTCCATACGGGGGCGGGCATGGAGAAGAAGGTGTGATCACTATAAATACAAGGCAACACCATAATTTTAAGGTATCTTATTACTTTCAGTACTAAAGCTTTAAGCCTCCATTATTAACCTTTATTCAGCTTGTACTTATTCTCACACCGGAGTTATCCCCCGGCGGCCCAAACCTTCAAGTTTCTTCGTGTGACTTCATTTCTGTGCAGGATTGGACACGCTATTGGTGATTGGGCGCGTAGACGAATCTTGGCGTTAACATTGGCGCTAGAAGGAGGACTCTTTAGTGCTAGTTAATTTTTTAATCACCAAGGAGTTTAATTGGAGTTATGGCTACAAGTAGGGCAAAAACTATTTCTGGACGTGATAAATCAATTGTCGACCCCTCTTTTCAACCTAGGGGTTCATCCAAGGACAAGCTGGGTCCTTCCACTCATATCTCTGACAGGCTGGGGTCCCATAGCTAATCTATAGGCCCATCGAAGGCGAAGATGACGTAGTCAGGAGGCAGCTGTTCTCGGCCATGCAGATGATTGTAGGCCATAATAGCCGAGCCGAAGATCAAAATTCTAGGCGAGATGGTCAGGAGGAGAGATAACTGATCTTAACCAAGAAGATGCGAGAGAATTTGGATGCTGCGGAGGCCCTACGCCTTCAACGCAAAGAATTGGATGCATAATTAGCGTTATTGATGGGTGGAGAGGAGGTGTCTTCCAGCCATAATCGGGGTCAGGATGTATTGCCAGGGAACCACTCCAGAATACATCGTTCGAACGACTCTCGGCTTAAAAGGAGCAGGCGTAGAAACCGTTCTCGGGAAAGGAGTAGGCACCGAAGCCGCTTCCGGAAAGCAAACAGCGAAGGCAAGGGAAGGTCCGAATGGAGAAGGCGGGTAGCCTCTCCGATACCTAGAGGTCGGGATAGGCGAGAGCCATCCCCTAGGAGAAAGGAGTCCGAGGCAGTTGCCCAAAGGGTAGAGGAGCTAGAGAAGAGGCTTACGGCTCCTAATTAGGAGGAGACTCCGATTGACCCAATGTCACCGTTTTCTCCAAAGATTGATTGGGTTCGGGCCGACCCAAATAAGAAGGCCCTACACATGGAGAGTTTTGATGGAACGGGTTATCCCTACCATCATAGCCAGGCATATGATCGGCTGATGAAGTTCTATGATTATTCTGACGCCGCCAAGTGTCAAATGTTTATTACTACTTTGAGGAAGGAGGCTCGGCAATGGATGACATCTCTGGCCCCAAACTCAATTTCATCATAGAAGGAGCTCTGTGACAAGTTTTATGGTCGGCACAATAAGTATTTAACACTTAAGAAAAATATTACTAATTAATTAAATCATTAACCTAAGATCAAATAAGTGTCTTATAGGATTAATGATAGTATATTTAATTATATGTGTTATGTGATTGATTGTTTGCTATATAAATAGTCTATTTAAGCGTATAGTTGTACAATTATACGCAGTACTAACTGATAGACCAACGTTATCAATGTTAGGTCATTCAAAGAGAGTATATTAAAGCTAGTTAGTAGTAGTTCGACGGACAGGCAAGTTCCTAACTTCGAACTTCTTATTTATTGCAAGTTTCTTTATTTAAGCTCGAGTTTCATTTCTCAAGCATGTGCTAAGTGGTTTAATTGTTTTAAAATTATTCCACATCATTGTTATCGATATTCGCACTGAGTGCAGTTGAATTCGTACAGTCTATGACTTGTACTTTTATTTAAAGTTCTATAATTCATGAACTATTCAGAGTTGAGTCTAAGCCATTGTTCGGCTAGATATATTCATGTTAAAGATTTTAAAAGCTTTCCAAACCAATTGATGGTGTTGTGAAGCCCCCAAACCCGGGTCCCTTGAACCTCGGACCTGGTGCGTCACGATACATCATATTTACAACTACTGTGGAAGATATAAACATAAATTATTTATACAATAATCTTTGCTACATATCCCAAAGTTTATAACCTTTACTTTAATACATATTTACCTTTAGATTCACAAAAAGTTTACACAATTAACTTACATACATTGAATCTAAATTATGATTCATCTTTAGTCTCCATATTCATACAATAAATATCCAGATAGATATTAGAATTTAGTTAATAAACCTTCTTCCGGTTCCAGAATTTGTAACCATCTCTTACCTTTACAAGGTCTTTGTAAAGTTACAAGTCATGATTAAATGAATACATAAATTCAACCTCTACTCAAAGGGTATATATATAAAATCTTATATAACTTACTTAATCATCATAACAACCCATGACGCCGGCCCCGGACCATTTAATAAAACAACGCGCCTTATAATCGCACTGTGTTTAACTCGTCATTATGTTGTCCGTCTACTAATTTCCGTGTTTATCTACAAAATTATTTGCAAGATTGAGCACTACGACTCAGCAAGTCTAACAGTCTACACCTTTCATACTTCACATAGCATACATACCTGATTTTCATGCATACATAATAAATCTCATGCAATGCTTCTATCTAGGTTTCATACCTTCATGATGTGCAATTCAATATGCATACATCTTTCATGTTTCACATAGCATATTCGCATCATATAACAATCAAAAATCAACTTGGTTACACAGAACAACAATTCTCAGTTATTGTCTTATGCATAAATCTATACATATTAACACATAGGAGCAAGTTACTGAAAAACTTACCTTAAAGCACTCCACGCAAAGCTATGGTAGCTCGTCCTTCCAGTATCCTACACAATTTTAAGTGTACAAGGACACAATAATCAGCCACATAATAATTCTTAACCATTTTTTATGTTAACCATACTCTATATTCTTTAATCTATTTCTTTAACCGACACTTAATAGTTGTTCCAGTGTTTAAAGCTTTTTAGGACTTATTATTGTCCATACAACATAATCGTGTTACACTTTCTTTCACGTCTCGTCACATTCTATTTTAGTCGACACTTAACAGTCGGTTAAATGTTTAAAGCTTGACTTGACTCTGTATTGAGAGCCTCTCATTCCATATAATTGATTAAGGTTAATTAGATAACCCTTTATATCTACCTTCGACTGATACTTAACATTTAGTTAAGTCTTAAATCTTATCTTTACATCACGTTGGATGTATAATTATCGTTAACATTAATAAGATTAACGTTAAACTCATCCTTCTTTAAAGTTCTCTTTTGATCGACACTTAACGGTTGGTTAAGTTATCGTAGTCGTCGTTACATCATATTAGAGGTATTACATTTGTTAACAATATTTAGTTAACAATCATATCATATTTCTTTATGTTTTCCTTTTTATTGACATTTAACGTCCGGTTAATTAGTCTTAGTCTGAAGTTACATTATATCAATGTATTATCTTCATTAAAGTTAATTAAATAACTCTCCCATCTTGCCTTTAGGCAACTTCTTTTTAATGTTTACTTAACACTTTAGCTAAGTTCTTATACTCTTGTATTAACATCCTTTACATGTTTATTAGGTTAATAGAATAATTACATCAACATTCAAGTCATCATTTAACTTCATATTATACTCTCAAGATATTTCTTTCAATTAATACTTAACATGTAATTAAGTCCTTATCAAATATCTCCACATCGTTTTAGATGTATATTAGATTAATAATAAAAAAAATGTTTAATCAAGCTTTCGCTTAACTTCTCCCATTTATACTTAACATGTAGTTAAGTATTTAAACATTTAGAATATAACTCATTATGGTTAATCCTTACCTCACTATTCAAGATTTACACTTTATAATGCTTAGAACGGTAATTAGTAGGTTCGGAACGCTTTACGGTTCATAAAACGCAAACCCGACACCTTTTGTTCGCATCCGGTTGAGCAACATCTTTAAAAATGCCCATTTTGACCTTTGTCCAAAATCTCAAATTTTAGTTTTTATTAAATAAAATTTTAGTACTATCTTTAAGCTTTCCAAAACATTTTGAATTATCAAATTTGGACTTCGTATGCAAAAGTTATGCTCGTTTTAGTTTTGGATATCAGAATCGCATCATCCAGCCAAAGTCAGCTCGGCAACCACGCGCCCGCTCGCGCCCCATCCGCGCGCCCAGCAGGCGTGCACCTAGCACGCCCCGTCCGCGCGCCCAGCAGCCCAGCAGCAGCAGCTCACGATTTTTTTTTCCAGACCTAACCTCGCTTAAACAGTCATAACTTCTTCGTTATTTATAATTTTTGGGTGATTCCAGTGGTCACGCGAAGCTAACTTCTGTATCTACAATTTTGTCCTACTGAAATTTTTCCAATTCCCAACACATCAATACAGGAATTGCACGTAAGGGGGCTGACCTAAAATTCGCTGGACAGTTTTGCACTATAACTTAGATTGGTCATAACTCTTTGCTCCGAAGTCAGAATTAGTCCGTTCCAGAGTTTATGGAAAGCTTATTCAGTGTACAATAACATACCAAAAGCCCAAAATTTTTAAAGCAAATTAGCTAACCCCGAATTTTTTATTTTTGGGCAGCAGCTCACTAGATCATTTAATTTGAGAAAAATAACCTTCGCTTCTCTCCTTTCGATTTTCATATTTTGAGTTTTACACAACCAAATCAGATGATTCCAAGTTCTATGAACTCCTAACTCATAATATTACAACATATTAAATCTATACAATTTTTCATCAATACCCACTATACAGATCTAAGGATCAAAGAGGAAAATGACGGTTTTAGAGTTTTAGGAAATTATTTCTCAAATCCAAGCTTAACTACCCATCAAACCTCTAGATCCAACCATGAATCATCATAAATCATGTAAATCTATCATTATCTAGTTTAATCACAGCAACCCAACACTGGATCTAAGTTAAAATACAATAAAATAGCTAGAGTTTTGGGTTTTACCTTTGTATTCTTCATTTTTCTTTCTTTCCTTCCATGGATCTTCTTCTATGGCTTCCTATGCTTTCTTCTTCCTCCATGGTCGAGCTTTCTCTCTCTCTCTCTCTCTCTCTCTCTCTCTCTCTTCCTTTTCCTTTGGTTTCCCGAGAATGAGAAGTGGAGAGTGAATAATATACATATATATTTTACTTCCTTTCTTCTTTTCTTATCCTTATATATATATATATATATATATATATATATATATACACACATATACATATACACTAACTTTTTCCCAATTTTTTTTATAGATTACTCAATTAATTCATTAAATCCTTCGGGTCATGAAATAAAATAAATCAATCCATATATTTATCTTATCCTAATATTTAATTAGGATTTCTTTTCCACAAAATTTAGAATTAAAATATCTATTTATTATATAACTCAATTAAATTCTTCTTTAATTAAGTTAAAATAAATAATAACTGAGATATATTAAAAATAAGTCTCTTAAATCAATCTACTAGTATGCAAATTTGAATACTAGTATTCTAGCATTACAAGACCATCACTTGGGCTACTAGTTATTCAATCTTTTGATAAATATTCCAATTGGGCTAAGTTAGTAAGTCTACATATTAATTACCCAAGTCCAAAATCAATTAAATGAGTAGGCTTGGATATTTAACCAATTGGACTAGTCCACTAGTATTTATTTATTAGTTGGACTATTAATATAACACTTAAAGTTATTAACTCCTCATATTTATAATATTTATAAATATGTTGCATAACTTTCCTTTTCATTTCTTAGTCACTTAAATTAAATAAATTAACTAACTTATTTAATTCACATAACACATATTCACTTTATCATCAAATAATTAATATTTCCTATATAATAGGCTTGACAATTAACCTCCTGTCTTATCAAATATCTCTTTTTTTACTATTTGCTAAGCTCCACAAGCCTTTATTATATAGCTTGCCATATACAGTTCACTTACCATGATCTTAATCCCTTTATGGACTTTTATTAACTTTCAATACTTGACTACTAGGTTAGGCTCATTTAATTAATACCACCACACTTAGTTTATCTCTTCCCAATTTAATATCTTTGGGTTCTCTGAAACTACCATTCAAGCTCAGTTTCCATTAATCTGTATGATCAATTTAATTAACATTTCTAAGTATATGTATATATGTGATTATACATATACTCATTCTCTTGTTCCTTATTATAACAAGCTAACATCACTAATACAGTAAACTGTTTTTCTAATTCAGCAAACTGAATACACTAATTCAGCAGACTGAATACACTGATTCAGCAAACTGAATACACTAATTCAGCAAACCGTTTCTTTTTCCATATGTATCTTTACATAATATCTTTCCTTAATTCACGTAAGGTTAAAGGTAACATAATACCTTGTTCTTAACATACATTCAAGTATAGTTCCATTCGGGGTTTTGAATTTTGTAACCCTTATTCTCTCAATTCTCTTTCAAATAATAAACCATATAGGTTTTTCTTAGAAATTTTCAATAAATCCACAAATTCCTATCGAGGTTTTATTCTTTAACCTTTAATAATCATCCAAGATTTTATTAATAAATCTTATAAATTCTCGGGTCGTCACAGGTGCAGATTCTTAGACTGAGATGAACACCCCTATTATAGGGGAGTATCCCCAGTATCTAATATAAGATACACAGTAGAAATAAATGTTATGCATATACATGGCGTACGAGAGGCTGATCCCCTCAAGTACAAAATTCTGAAGTAGTAACCAAAGGGTCATTCAGATGATTGATTCCATTGGAGTTTGTTCATGGTTTATTTAACTATCATTTGTTCTAAAAGCATTATTATTCGTGCTTCAGTTATTCTTGTTATTGAATTCTTTTCCGATATCCCTTTCTCGTTCATGATATATTATTATTGTTTACATTTAAACTTGCTGAGCAAATTAGTTGCTCATCCTTGCTATATCATGAAATTATTACAGTTAAGCCTGAGACTTCCGGTAAGGGAAAGGGTAAAGAGAAGATGAAGTGATAGACTTCAGTAGCTGGAATATCTCTTGTGTTGTTTTATTATTTATCAGATATTGTATTTTGAACCCTAATCCGTATTGTAGGGTATGTTTGTATTTTGTATTAAGGTTTCGAACCTTGGGACGTAGTTACCCCTTTTGAATGAACAATATATGTTTATTATTCCGCATTTAGTTATATTATGTTGTTTAGAGGTGGATGTTTATATTGGATCGTGAACACCGAATTCGAGGTACGAGTATCTAAATTTGGGGGCGTCACAAAGTAGATATTTTTATCTGTCCATTGGAAAAGGCTTATAAATAATTCTAAATTCTTGGTTAGCGATTCATGATAATTGATTAATTGAAAGAGAGTGAAGAGATTTAAGCGAAGCAATGGGGGAAATTGTGATCTTACTTTTTAATTCTAGTGTTAATCTTTATTAGTATTCAAATTACTAGTTTCATAATTTTAATGTTCGTTTGTTTAAATAAGATTGAGTTGATATAAAGTTAGTACTTGGATGACATTATTAGCATATTCCTCGTGGGATCGATACTCTACTTACTACATTACTTGTTGACCACGTATACTTGCGTGTAAATTGTCAATACCAATTTTGGACAACAAGTTTTTGGCGCCGTTGCCGGGGAATTAATTTAATAATTTTTGCCAATATTAATTTCAATCAATTTGATCTTAATTTAAACGTGTATTTTTCTATTTTAATTTTTCTGTTTTAATTTTTTTTCCCGCAAATACACCCTGGCCAACTATGACTATCAGTAGCCTTATACGAGAATGACTCAGCCAAGAGCGACAGGGATTTACGGACTCGATGAATTGTCAGCACAGATAGAGACACTTTCGAGGAATATTGGCGCTTTAGCAGCACAACCTATTCAAAGTGTAGTGGTGATTTGTGATTATAGTGCTAGAAACCATCCGAGTCATCAATGTGCCATCAATTTCGAGTTGGTACAATTTGGTGATAACTTCGGTGACTATCTCAACGAGTATCATCATAGTTGGGGGAATCATCCAAATTTTTCATGGAGCCATAATAATCAAGTCCAAAGCTTTGCTCCAAGCCAATCATACACTCCAGAATTTCAAGATCAAGCTCCTGTGGAGGAACTTCTCTCCAAGTACATGGTTTTGATTGAGGAGCAGATGAATAGTCAGGAGATGTCGATTTGAAATCTTGAGAACCAGATGGGTCAGCTTATAAACGCCTTCAACAATCGCCCTCAAGGTGCATGGCCCAACGACATGATTCCCGATATTGATGGATTGCCCGCACCAAAGTTACAACCGGACGTGCCAACAGATGTGGATGCTGAAAAGGAGAAAAAGAGTGGGGACCAGGAAAAGAAGGCAGGATTAGCTCCAGCCTTGAGTTCTAATACCGAGAAGCCGATTTTGATAGTGCCCCATGCACCTTTTCTACTAGAGTTTAAGGATCCGGGTAGTTTTGCAATCCCGTACCCAACTAGTAGTCATTTTATCGGCTGAGCTCTATGCAACGTGGGAGTTATCATGAATTTGGAGCCATTGTGGGATGGGAGAGGGTCCATGAGAAGATAGATGAAGATTCAGTTGTGTTTAAGAAGCTTCAATTCAATATTTCATTCACAAACACAATTGAGCAAATGCCTAGCTACTTGAAGTTCATAAAGGAAATTATATCTAAAAAGAACAAACTAGGTGAATTTGAAATAATGGCCCTTACAAAAGCGAAGCCCTCAAAAGTTACATTATTACTGATGGATGGAGGGTTCCTTAATTTTCGAAGAGGAATTGGATGACAAAGTTGAAGAAGTCGGGCTGACGACTTTAAATCAAGCGCTTATTGGTAGGCAACCAAAGTTTACTTTTCTGTTTTTTGCAGTTTAGTTCATTATTTTCAAATTTTTATTTAGTTTTCATTTTAGTTGCATTTTAATTAGTTGTATTAATTATTTTCAGATATCGAGTATTGCACAAAAACAGAATATGCTTCAGATTTAGCAGACAACGAGAATGCTGAAATAGCTAATCAGAGAGTTCTCATGGAAGTCCTTTGCTTTACTTTTTTCTATTTTACCCATTAAGAACAATGTCCAGTTTAAGTTTAAAGGCGTGTTCGTGTTTTAGTTTGGTTATTTTGTACTTAAGCATATTATTATATTTGCATTTTAGTTAGTATATTTTAAGGATAATTTGAGCAATGTTTTGATTGAATTTGATTATGGCTGAAAAAAATGTTTAATTTCTAATTCTTGTGAAATTGAGAAGCATGCTAGTCTTTATTTTGACTTATTAGTTGGTTTTATGTTGTTTGTGATCCATTTGCACTTAAAGGCACATATCCATTTGTTTAGCTAGTGAGAATTGAAAAAAAAATGGTTGAATGCTTGTGATTGATATCACTGAAACTCTAGAAAATTTATTCGAGCATCATTCAAAGCAAAATTTAGGCATTAACATAAGTTTGAAGGAAATCTTGGGTTATTTGAAATTTTAAAAATTTTGAACCTTCCCGAGTTAAATAATGAATCATGCGGTGAGTTGTGATGGAGCATAAAACGCACTCTCTCATAAACACATGCGGCGAGATGGAGCGTAAAACGCACTCGTTGAAAAAAGAAAAAAGAAAGTGAGATGGAGCATAAAATGCACTCACTAAAGAAGAGAAAAGAAAGAAAAAAAATGGATTTTTAAAATACCCGGGAAGGGTTCAAGCGTGCTTAAATGTTTTAAATATCCTTTTGATTATCTAAATTGATGTTTAGCCTTAATTAGTAGAGGTTAATGTGAAAGTTAGTTTATAGAGTTGATTTGAAAATCTTTTATGGAACATTTGATTATATGAGCTTATCTGAGTTATGGCTAGTTTGAATCTTTGGATGCACACACGCGCACTTAAAAGGGTCATAAGTAAACGTGGAACTGATGAGTAGATTAAAATCGTAGGCTTTGCATGTTCTTAAAATTTTGCTTAAGTTATTGTTTTAATGAAATCTTTGAGGTCATAGTTTCAATTCATATTGATTCATTGCTCGAGTTAGTCCTAGTTAGGAATTATTTTTGTTCTTAGTGTTTTGCTTGAGGACAAACAAAAATTCAAGTTTGAGGGTATTTGATGAGTGAGTTTTATACCTATAAATTGAATACTTTTAACTTAATGATTTGTGATTTTTCGAGTATTTTCTATTCATTTTTATGTGTTTTTATGTAAGAAATGAAGTTGGAAGCTATTTAGTTGCATTTTAGTTAAATTGGAGTTATTTGGATGCATTTTAGTCAAAGTGAAGTATATTGCAATTTTCAGCTTTTTAGCAATTTGACCTCCGAAGCTTCAATAGTGTTTTGAATGGTGTTAGTTTTTGAGAATGAGAAAGTGGTCTTCTTGAAGTTTTGAAAGGACTTGTCAAGCTTTCTAGAAAAGTGTGGTTTGCAAAAATCCAAGTTCGTTCCGACCTCCAAACATTGTTTCAAAAAGCTGATCTGAATCCTGATTGGAGTTGGATTCTCTTTTGGACCAGTACACTTCAAATGGGCATAACTTAAGCTTTCGAACTCCAAATCAGGTGATTTAAAGCCTAAATTCATCTACATTTCCAGGGCTACAACTTTCATAAAGAACCCAAGTCAAGATTCCATCGTTAGCTGATATGAAAACAGCTCACAAGTTCCTATGCGATTTCTAGCCAAACTTCTGCACTACAGTGCCTATTCCAAGTGTCTAGGCGCTTGGGGGCTATCAAGATTCTGTATTGCAGTGCCTAGGCACGCCATTTGAAGGGTTGAGGAGCTTGGTTTGCGCTGGGACGCATTTTTGCTGAGTTTTGCACTTCTAATTGACTTGGGACTTGCCAGATTCATTCCTAATTGCATTATAACTCTACCAAGCTATGGAAAAGGTTATAAATACCAATCAAAGGCTGAATTTTGGGAAAACCCTAGAGGCTAACAACCTAAAGGCTAACATCCATAATCCATAATATCTTAGGATCAAATCATCCAACCTAACTTCATAAAAGCTAGGGTTCTTCATCAGATTTCTAGGAGCGCGAAGGAGAGCAAGTTGGAGGCTAAGTGTGGAGATCGAGAGGCTGTGTGACACAGATTTTTATCTCTTCTCTTCCTTTAATTTTTGTAATCCTAAGATGTTCTTTGGTGTTATGATGACATTTCTCAACCTTGTTATGACTTAACTTTTTTTATTTAAGATTGCAATGGAACCCGATGCGTAGTTTAAGTTAATTTCTTCTCGTTTTGATTATGGTTGATTATAATTGAATCATTTATCATATTTGAGCTTCATGTATAATTATCTAGCTAATAATTATTTAATATAATCGTAGATGGAATTGGAAAAAAAAGTCTAGGATTAGATCTGGATATGATGGCATGTGATTATGTTTATTTTTCTTAGGAAGAATACATAATTTGTGTATAGGATAGAAATATACCTATATGCCATATGCAACCTTGGTAAGAATTGATGCTTAATGAGTTTATTCTTAATTATTTCACATAGGAATATAATGATTTAATTAGAGTAGATATTTTTATTTGTCCATTGGAAGAGGGTTATAAACAATTCTAAATTCTTGGTTGGCGATTCATTATAATTGATTAATTGAAAGAGAGTGAAGAGATTTAAGCGAAGAAATGGGAGAAATTGTGATCTTAGTTTTAAACTCTAGTGTTAATCTTTCTTAGTATTTAAATTACTTGTTTCATAATTTTAATGTTCGTTTGTTTAAATAAGATTGAGTTGATATAAAGGTAGTACTTGGATAACATTATTAGCATATTTCTCGTGGAATCGATACTCTACTTACTACTATATTACTTGTTGACCACGTATATTTGCGTGTAAATTGTCAATACCAATTTTGGACAACAAGTTTTTGGTGTCGTTGTTGGAGAATAAATTTAATAATTTTTTCCAATATTAATTTCAATCAACTTGATCTTAATTTAAACGTGTATTTTTCTATTTTAATTTTTATATTTTAATTTGTTTTCCCGCAGATACACCCTGACCAACTATGACTATCAGTGGCCTTATACGAGAATGATTCAGCTAAGAGTGGCAGGGATTTATGGACTCGGTGAATTGTCAGCACAGATGGAGACACTTTCGAGGAAGATTGATGCTTTAGCAGCACAACCTATTCAAAGTGTAGTGGTGATTTGTGATTATAATGCTAGAAATCATCCGAGTCATCAATGCGCCAACAGTTTCGAGTCAGTATAGTTTGGTGATAACTTCGGTGACTATCTCAACGAGTATCATCATAGTTGGGGGAATCATCCAGATTTTTCATGGAGCCATAATAATCAAGTCCAAAGCTTTGCTCCAAGCCAATCATACACTCCAAAATTTCAAGATCAAGCTCCTACTCAAGAAGAAAGGATGTCAAACTTGGAGGAACTTCTCTCCAAATACATAGGTTTAATTGAGGAGCAGATGAATAGTCAGGAGATGTCGATTCAAAATCTTGAGAACCAGATGGGTCAGCTTGTAAACTCCTTCAACAATCGCCCTCAAGGTGCATGGCCCAGTGACATAGTTCCCGAGACTGATGGATTCCCCGCGCCAAAGCTACAACCGGACGTGCCAACAGATGTGGATACTGAAAAGGAGAAAAAGAGTGGGGACCAGAAAAAGAAGGCAGGATTAGATCTAACCTTGAGTTCCAATACCGAGAAGCCGATTTTGATAGTGCCCCATGTACCTTCTCTACTAGAGTTTAAGGATTTGGGTAGTTTTGCAATCCCGTGCCCAATTGGTAGTCACTTCGTCGGCAGAACTCTATGTAACGTGGGAGCTATCATGAATTTGGAGCCATGGTGGGATGAGAGAGGGGTCCATGAGAAGATAGATGAAGATTCAGTTGTGTGTAAGAAGCTCCAATTCAATATTTCGTTCACAGACACAATTGAGCAAATTTCTAGCTACTTGAAGCTCATAAAGGAAACTCTATCTAAAAAGAACAAACTAGGTGAATTTGAAATAATGGCCTTTACAAAAGCGAAGCCCTCAAAAGTTACATTATTACTGATGGATGGAAGGTTCCTCAATTTTTGAAGAGGAATTGGATGACAAAGTTGAAGAAGTCGGGCTGAGGACTTTAAACCAAGCACTTATTGGGAGGCAACCCAAGTTTACTTTTCTATTTTTTGCAGTTTAGTTCATTATTTTCAAATTTTTATTTAGGTTTCATTTTAGTTGCATTTTAATTAGTTGTGTCAATTGTTTTCAGATATCGAGTATTGCACGAAAACGGAATATGCTCTAAATTTAGCAGACAATTAGAAAGCTGAAATAACCGATCAATGAGTTCTCAGGGAAGTCCTTTGCTTTACTTTTTTCTATTTTAGTCATTGAGGACAATGTCTAGTTTAAGTTTAAGGTTGTGTTCTTGATTTAGTTTGGTTATTTGGTACTTGAGCATATTATTATATTTGTATTTTAGTTAAAAATGTTTTTAGGATAATTTAAGCAATGTTTTGATTGAATTTGATTATGGCTGGAAAAAATGTTTAATTTCTAATTCTTGTGAAATTGAGAAGCATGCTAGTGTTTATTTTGACTTATTAGTTATTTTTATATTGTTTGTGAAGCTTTTGCACTTAAGAGCACATATCCATTTGTTTAGCTAGTGAGAATTGGAAGAAAAATGGTCGAATGCTTGTGATTAATATCACTGAAACTCTAAAAAATTTATTCGAGCATCATTCAAAGCGAAATTTAGGTGATGAGAATGAAATATGTTATATTTTTATCCCTTAATGTTTAATCTTTTGTATTTATTTTGTGCCTAAATACACTCATTATTTTTATATTCTTATTTAAGGTGCAATTAAAGGATTCTATGACTTTGGAAGTGCTTTGGAGACAAATTGAGTATTATTTAGACTTAAAGTAGAGGGATTTAATATTTTATTACAATAAAGTCAATATCTTGGTGATCAAGCAATATTTAATGCTCCTATTTATGGAAGAAAAGAAACAAGAAGAATCATACAAGGAGAAGGAAGGAATTGGAATAATCTTGGTGTGCAAGTCAAATCCAATAAAGGAAAGAAAAGTCTATCTAGAAGATCTCTTTGAAGGATGTTGATTGTCACTAGGAAGTTGATTCCTAAAAGGAATTGATTGAGCCTTGATGCCTATAAATAGAGGATTACCAAGAGAGCTTAGGGACTTGTCTACAAAATTTTCTCTCTACAATTCTTTGGTGTTTTCAAGATCATGTGTAACTAAACTTCTATTCTTGGATTAAGGAGAAGGAACCTCAAATTATTACGCTGTGAGATCTAATTGGTTTTAATCGTTCAATTATTATTTTGAGTATTGATTATTCTTTTGTGCTTAAATTCTATGATTGATATGTTTAATTACTAGAGTACACGCTAGTTTATTATTCGTAGAAATCTACTGCTAAATTAGATATCAAATCCGTAATTGTTTGGTCACTCTAATTTGCGAAACAACTAAGGTTAATAATTGACTGCAGATCACGAGATTATTATATCTTAGGAAGAATACTCAACTAAATTAAATGCAACCGCTTGTGCATGTGTTGTTTAGCTTCATCAGTTTTTTTAATTCTTAAAGCATCTACTAAATTAAACTTTTAGCGCTCGTCTGAAGTTGTTTAGTAGTTAGGGTTATTTAGATCGCTTGTTTCTATCTAACTAAAATTAAGGAAAGACATAGAATGGTTCAGAATGGTAAATTGATTCTAACGGTGAATATTCAAAATATTAATTGGTTATGCTTGAGTCAATGATCAGTGTAAGTTTCTGAGGTGGAAGTTAATTTAATCCAAGGTTTGTTTTCTCTGATTTACTTTAATAAATTATTTTGCATTATTTTAAGTTTACTTTAATAATCACAATTAAAACCCCCAATTTTGGTTACAAAGCATAAAAACAAAACAAATCATTCTCTGTGGGATCGACTCTTACTTGCACTACTACATAATTATTGTTCGCAGTGAGATTTTATTTTTGGTTGCCTGTGACAGCACACCAAATTTTGGCGCCGTTGCCGGGGATTGATCATTGTTTATTTTTGTGCTTTAGTAATCCTTATTTTGTTTTAGTAAACTTTTAAATTTTTGTTAGTTGTTTTTCGTAGATTAATTGAGTTTCCTTGATTGCTTATGCCCATAACTCGATCTACTAATCAAGTTAATATAAAGTGTGATCCAAAAATAGAGAGACCTATACGCAAATTAAAGAAGACAGCTCGGAGAAATTTTGAAGAGAAGGAAGTTATGGCAGGAAATCGGACTTTGAAAGAGCTTGCAACTCCGGATTTAGCTCAACAACCTTTATGCATAATTTTTCCTAATTTAGATTTTAATACTCCTTTTGAATTAAAATTTGGACTAATACATCTTTTACCTACCTTTCATGGTCTTGCAGGTGAAGATCCCCACAAATATCTAAAGGAATTTCATGTGGTGTGCACAAGTATGAAGCCTACTGGAGTAACGAAAGAACAAATTAAATTGAGATCCTTTCCATTTTCTTTGAAAGATCTGGCTAAGGATTGGCTATACTATCTACCCTCCGGAAGTATCACCACATGGGAAGGAATGAAAAGGTTGTTTCTGAAAAAATATTTCCCCACTTCAAGGGCTGCCAATATTAGGAAAGAAATTTGTGGTGTTAGGCAGAACAACGGAGAAATCCTACATGAGTATTGGGAACGTTTCAAGAGACTATGTGTAAGTTGCCCCCATCATCAAATCAGTGATCAACTTCTTATCTAATATTTCTATGAAGGACTTTTACCTACCGATAGAAGCATGATCGATGCTGCTAGTGAAGGAGCTTTAGTGGATAAAACTATTGATGCTGCGAGGACTTTAATTAAAAATATGGCGGCGAATTCTCAGCAATTTGGCACTAGACTTGAATTTTCACCTAAAAATTTTAATGAGGTAAAAATTTCATTAATTGAAAAAAAAATTGCAAGTTTAACATCTCTTGTTCGTCAAATGGTTGTAGGTAATACACAACCAGTAAGAGGTTGCAGAATTTGTGCGGTAGTAGGACATCCGACGGATATGTGCCCAACTCTTCAAGAGGAGTCCATGGAACAAGTAAATGCAGCAGGTGGCTTTCCTGGACAACCACAAAGGAAATATAATCCTCATTCAAACACATATAATCCTGGATGGAGGGATCATCCTAATTTTAGCTACGGGAACCCTCAAGCAAATCAGCCCGCAAATCAAAAATTCCCAAGTTTTCAATAATACAAGCAATCATATCCCAATAAACAATAACAAGGCCAATCTTCTAACTCCACTATGTCTTTAGAAGATATTGTTAAATCTTTTGCCACTAACACTTTGCAATTTCAACAGGAAACGAGGGTAAGTATTCAAAATTTAGGAACTCAAATGGGACAAATGGCTACTGCAATTAGTCGATTAGAGGCGCAAGGTTCGGAAAAGTTACTCTCTCAAACAGCAGTGAATCCAAAAGAGAATGCAAGTGCCATCACATTGAGAAGTGGTAAAGAGGTAAAGAATTCAGAAAAGCAAGAACCTACACGAAATTTTGGCGCTGTTGTCGGGGATAAGAGTGATGAAGGTGTACCTAAACGTAAATTTCCTTCTCTCTCTGAATATAAACTGGTACCCCCTTTCCCTTTGGCTTTAACTGAAAACAGGAAAATTGATAAGTATTCAGATTTGTATAACTTTCCGTAAATGTGAGGTAAACATTCCATTGTTAGATGCTATTAAACAAGTACCTTGTTATGCTAAATTTTTTTAAAAATTATGTACACATAAGAGGAAGCAGGAACTTAAAAGATATGAAAAGGTAAAAGTAGGGAAAAATGTCTCAGCTGTTATTCAAAGAAAACTCCCTACTAAGTGTTGTTGAGCTAAATCTATACTAGCAATTTACGTGCAAGTATACACGGTCAATCAAGTAAAAAAGTGATAAGGAGTGTCAATCCCACGAGAAATAGTAATAATTAATTAATTCAAATACTAATCTGTAATCAATTCGATTATATTTAAACAGTTGAAATCTTAAGTGAATTAATTACTAAATAAATAACTAAAGAAAGATAAATTCAATAAATGAAATAAAATATTAAGAACTCATTTTTTCCCGATGTATCATTTAATTAATAACATCCTTCTTCAATAAATCAATTATTCAGAATTGTCAACGAAAAATCACTAATTATTATAATCATCCTTCGAATAATTATAAAGCATACCTATTATTATAAATTTCCCTATATTCCTATGAGAAACAATAATAATAAATTCGTTAAGAATCATTTTCCACCTATTACTTGCGGTATTCATGTATATTCCTATCCCGTCTACAAAATTAGCAATCAATTAACAATCAATATTACTGAAAAGAATTACTAATCACAAGTTATTATAACCAGATCTTAATTTAGAATCTATCGTTAGATTTCATCTAAATTCATCCAATAATTGTTAATTACGCAATTATAACAACCAACACAAGATATAATAAACAATCCAACTATAATCAATTTAAATCAAAGAGAAAATAATTATTAAATTAAACTATCATCGGGTTCCATTGAATCCTTAACTAAATAACTATATCATAATAATTAATAAATAAATAATAATCTTAGAAAACATCTTAGAGTAACAAGAGATAAAAATAAAAGTGAAGAATGAACTCTGTCAAAGTCACGCTTCCTCTTCTCTTCAATCCTTGTAATCTTTGAGTGCCTCCTTCAGAAACCTTAAATACTAATCTAAAAACTACTGCTTATTCTATTCTATGTTACCTGTCTACTCTATCTCTAATTATTATCCTTATTGAAACCCTAAACAGAGGTATATATATGATAGAGATCAGCTATTATAGACTTTCATTTGCCGCATACCATTTTAGCAACTCCTTTTCCCCCGAGTGCGTGAGCCCACGTGCCCGGTCTTTTTCTTGACCAAGCGCTGCTATGCTTATTCCTCATGCGCTGTTGTGCGTCTCTTCTTTCCTAAGAGTTGCAGCTCTTCATCATCTGCGCTGCTGCGCATGCTCGGATCTACCATTTCTTTATTTTCTTGCTTTCCTTGTCCAAGTTTTGCCTCCATAGTGCCACACATGCATAAATGGGCCCTCATGATCATGTCTTTTTTTCACATGTCGAACATCGAACACGATCAAACCACGTTCAATCCATTTGTGCTTGGAAACCACCGTAATTCAGTTGTAAAAGTGACATTATCACATAATCCTCTTCTAAAAGCTTATTCTGCAAAAACATAATAAAACAAGTAAAAATCAACATAATATACTTAAAAACAAGCAATATCATTAAGTCAAAGATATTAAAATCATGATATAAAAACCACTCATCAAATACCCCCAACTTAACTCTTTGCTTGCCCTCAAGCAAAACCTAACTAAAAACTAGAAACTACCCTACATGCAGTAAATAATTAACTACTGAGCAAGAATTTAAGATAAATCTGAATCACGACCTCAAAGACTCACATATAATAATTTCCAGCCAAATTAAGATCATATATAATCTAGAGACTCAACACAGTTATCAATTCAATATCAATTCATGATCCCCAACATAAGATCATCCACATTGCTCAAGCTATTCAACCTAGATAAGGTTATATAATCAAATATCGTGTAAAAGCTACCTGACATCAACTCAAAAATCCAACCATCACATCAAGTTTCCGCAAAGACGACATCACATCAATTCGGGGGAATGACTCAACAAAATATTTATTATATTTTTTCACTCGTGAGTGCATTTTATGCTCCATCTCACTTTATCATAAACAAGTACATTTTACGCTCCATCTTGCCTACGTTTATGGATGAGTGCGTTTTACGCTCCATCTCAATCCACCAACAATTCAAACTTTAGTCATTTTTCAAACTTTTCAATTCTTTCCTCAAATTTCCCCCCAAACTTAAATGAATGTCTATCTCTACGTCAACTGACGATCAATAAACTCCTAAAGTTTCAATCATATCTTTCACAAATATTCAACTATATAACCTCTCTAACGTCAACTAACTTGAACAACAGGATTATCAAAGCGTCTAGATTCACAAAATACTAGAAAAATAAACTCTTATGTTAATTCTAACCTAGCATGATCCGAAAATTAGCCAGAAATATCTAATTATCAATCCATTCCTATCATTGGCCTCCACAGATTTAGTTAAAAGATTGCTCAAATTTTTTTATTATTTTATTTTATTTTTATTTTATTTTATTATAAAGAAACTAATATGCAAACTAACAATGAAAAATAAAATAACTAAACAAACTAAATGCATGAATAAATAAGTTCCAGGTACCAAACATCAAATAAGCACTATACCCCCAAACTTAAGATTTACATTGTCCTCAATGTTCAAAATGGAGGCAAAAATAGGAATATAAAAGAAACTCCCCTAAAATTTCACGCATCAGCATCACCACCATCAGCATCGTCTTCCTCGTCAGCCACATCGTCACTTTCACTTTCCTCCTCCGTGTCAGAAGCATAGTCAGGCAATAGTAGAATATCTGGAAAATCGAATGGACCCTGGTTGAAATGAACTCCCGGAGCATTGAAAGCAGTTGAGACCTTGGAGTTAAATTTCGTAGAATAACCCACGTATGTGTCCAACCGGACCATAATCGTGTCCACCTTGCGAAATTGACGTCTCGTCACTCGAAGCATCTCTTCCTGGCCTTGACGAAGAATGGCATTTTCCTTTTTAAGCTCCTTCATTTATGCGATTAACCAATCCATCTGCGACTAAGTAGAAGAAGAAGAAGAAGCTCCTTATTGTGCCCCGAGATGAACAAACTGTGGTGGTGGTTCATGAAAAATTTGTTGTTGCGGGGGTGGAGCATTTGCAACTATAAAACTAGTCCCGCGGGTATGTGATACGCCTCCATCCCATATCTTGAACCGTTTGGTCGTGGCAACATCAATGACTGACTTCGGCAGGTCGACTATCTCCTAATTATCCCGGACAACACCTGTGTTCTTGCATAAACCGGTGATAAGCGAAGGGTGAATTAATCCACTAGTCGACCACCCCCTAAATTGCATACCGAATAAAGCTATAAATCACTTGTCCCATATCAATTGATCTCCTAGTGACAATAGAGAATAACAAAACCACCCGCTCTTCAGTAACATCCGGTAGGTGCGAAGTAGGCATGAGCTTGGCACACAAAAAGGTGTACCAAGCTTTTTCGTATCTGCTTAACTCTTTGTGAGGGAAAGTTATGGCACCGGCTTCATCTTTCCTCTTCCATTGGGATCCGGGACGACACAGAGTTTAAAGCATGATCCGTAAATCGCATTCATTGTGGTAATATTTGGTGAAGCCGTCATCATCCTCCATGCTTTTCAGCCCGTAGTAAGCATTAATACTATCCGGTGTGAAAGATACTGCTATGTCCCTCACTTAAGCCACATTGTCGATTTCCTCTTGTACATTAGCATAAAATTCTCTAACAATTGAAACCACCGTCGGATCGGGTTGCTTTATAAATTCTCCCCATTTCCTCTCTTGAATCATTAAGGCCATATCCCCAGCCTCATTGCTCTCTACCTAGATACCACGCTCCTGAATAAGCCTTTTTGCCCAAAATAACAGAGGTGAAGCGCTTGGATGCCTCCAAACTAACAAATTTCCGCGCATCAAATTGTGGTTGCGAATGGGAGCCTTCCCTTCTCTGTCGCTTTGGTGCCATGTTTGAGTATAATGTATGAAGTTAAAAGGAACAATGTAGACCAGAATCACCAAGCAAAACAGCCCAAAATAGTTGACAATTCTCGTTCAGGAAATTAGTCGAACACCTAGCATTCCTTGCAATCACATCCTTTTGTTTCTCAAGAATTTCCTAGATTGTCTCAACACAATCCAATACACCACTATACCACTTATGAACCTCCACAATACCAACACAACAAAATTAAACTCTTTTTTACTTGGTGTCGACTATACTGAAGAACGATAAAGGAATGGCGTTTGAAGGCTAAACTTGAATGTTCGAATCCCCACTGTTAATTGTTGCTTATCTATGTGAACGAATCTAACGGCTTGATGAAGTTGACCCTTGGAGTTGATTGGGACTGCCTTTGGGTGATTGTGGAGTTTGAATGAATAAGGATTGCTGGGAGGTGAGTTTGAATATGAAATGAAAACCCCTGACTTGCCCGTTTAAATTTGCCTGATACACTTAGCACTGCTGCGCTTGGGTCACTAGCGTTGCAGCTCTTCTAGTGCAAATTTTATGCGCTGCAGCGCTTACTTGTGGCACTGCTGCGCTTCGATGCCCCAACTCAAGCAGTACCTAAGCGAAGTTGCGCGTCCTTATTGCGCTGCTGCGCGTCCTTGCCGAGCCGCGGCGCACGCTCTAAGAGCCGCGACACTTAATCTCTGTTTAGAAAATTTGTCCGCGCGCTTGCTTGTTTGGCCTTTAGCTTTCCTTGGGCAAGCCTTGACATGCCATTAACTCACCATCTTCCCAACTTCGTACCTAACCCAAAAAAAAATTATAATATATTATTAAAACTAAATCCTAAATTAACTTAATAATTCAAATAATTTCTAATTAACATGCAACCTTTTTTTTCAATATATATATATATTTATTTATTTATTTATTATTATTATTTAATTTAAACTAGCTATAATTAATAAATTGAACTAAAATTCTAATATGTAAACTAATAATAAACTTAAACTCTTGGGTTGCCTCCCAATAAGCGCTTGGGTTATAGTCGTCAGCCCGACTTTTTTCTTTTCTATCCAATACCCAATCGAGAAGTGATTGGCACGTCCATCGGTAGTAAAGTAACATTTGTATGCTTCTCCTTCAAACAAGTCAATACTTCAAATTTGCCTAGCTTGCTCTTTTCAGATAAACTAATCTCCATGAACTCCACAGAGCTAGGCTTTTGTTCCCATGATTCCGCAGGTGCGATGATGACGGGAAGCTTCTTAACTAATTTCAAATACTCATGCACTTGCTCATCCACCTTCCGTTCTTGATTATGTTGCGAAGAAGGTACATGGATTACCATAAGAATCTGATTCTTTGTATCACTACTCAAATCAGAATCTTCTATTTCCTGCTTTACCAGTTCCTCGCTCTCTACCTTCTCCTCTACAGGATCATCGATATTTTCCATGGCAATTTGTAGCGATACTGTGGTCTCCCCGTTATCCTCAGAAACCATGCCGCTTGGGTTAATATCTGAAGGGTGATTAGTGAAGATATTGATCAACTAATTCACTTGATTTTTGATCTTTTGCATCATTTCCTCGTTCACAGCTATGTACTTGGATATAAGTTCTTCGAATTTTGACTCCCTTTGCTGTTGAGGAGAAGCATGAACCTGAACTTCCTGATTGTATGTTTGGCATGGAGCAAAAGTTTGAACTTGATTGTTATCGCTCCAAAAATACTTCGGGTGATTCCCCCAATCTTGATTGTAATTGTTGTGGTAGACGTACTCGTTGGGGTAGTCGCCGAAATTACCACCATGCGGTACTGCTTCGAAATTGAAGTTACACTGATGGCTTGGATGCTTTCCACGACAAAAATCACAAATCACTAAAGCATTCTGAATACGTTGTGCTACAAAGGCATTCACCTTCTTCGACAACGTTTCTATTTGTACAACCAATGCAGATAATACGTTGCTTTCATTAATCTCTACTTCTTTCGGTTGATTCATCTTTGCCATAGACCACTGATCCTTATAAAATGCCATAGGTTCATGTACCTGTGTATCTTGGAAAAACATGATTAAAAAAAATAAAAAGAAATGTTTAAATTAAAATCAAATCGACGTAAACTAATATTGAAACAATAATTATTAACTATTCCCCTGCAACGGCGCTAAAAACTTGTTGAGCTAAATCTATACTAGCAATTTACGTGCAAGTATACACGGTCAATCAAGTAATAAAGTGATAAGGAGTGTCGATCCCACGAGGAATAATAATAATTAATTAATCCAAATACTAATTTGTAATCAATTCAATTCTATTTAAACAGTTGAAATCTTAAGTGAATTAATTACTAAATAAATAACTAAAGAAAGGTGAATTCAATAAATGAAATAAAATATTAAGAACTCAATTTCCCCCGATGAATCATTTAATTAATAACATCCTTCTTCAATAAATCAATTATTCAGAATTGTCAACGGAAAATCACTAATAATTATTATAATCATCTTTCGAATAATTATAAAGCATGCCTATTATTATAAATTTCCCTATATTCCTATGAGAAATAATAATAATAATAAATTCATTAAGAATCATTTTTCACCCGTTGCTTGCGGTATTCAGGTATATTCTTATCCCGTCCACAAAATTAGCAATCAATTATCAATCAATATTACTAAAAAGAATTACTAATCACAAGTTATTATACCCATATCTTAATTTAGAATCTATCGTCAGATTTCATCTAAATCCATCCAATAATTGTTAATTATGCAATTATAACAACCAACACAAGATATAATAAACAATCTAACCATAATCAATTTAAATCAAAGAGAGAATAATTATTAAATTAAACTATCATCGGGTTCCATTGAATCCTTAACTAAATAACTAGTTCATAATAATTAATAAATAAACAATAATCTTAGAAAACATCTTAGAGTAACAAGAGATAAAAATAAGAGTGAAGAATGAACTGTGTCAAAGCCACGCTTCCTCTTCTCTTCAATCCTTGCAATCTTTGAGTGCCTCCTTCAGAAACCCTAACTACTAATCTAAAAACTACTGCTTATTCTATTCTACGTTATCTGTCTACTCTATCTCTAATTATTATCCTTATTGAAACCCTAAACAGAGGTATATATATGATAGAGATCAGCTATTACAGACTTTCATTTGTAACAAACCACTTTAGCAACTCCTTTTCTCTCGAGCGCGTGAGCCCACGCGCTTGGTCTTTTCCTGACCAAGCGTTGCTGCGCTTATTCCTCATGCGTTGTTGCGCGTCTCTTCTTTCCCAAGAGCTGCAACTCTTCATCATCTGCGCTGTTGCGCATGCTCGGATCTACCATTTCTTTATTTCCTTGCTTTCCTTGTCCAAGCTTTGCCTTCATAGTGCTACACATGTATAAATGGGCCCTTATGGTCATGTCTTTTTTTCACATGTCGAACACCGAACACGATCAAACCACGTTCAATCCACTTGTGCTTGGAAACCACCGTAATTCAGTTGTAAAAGTGACATTATCACAGAATCCTCTTCTAAAAGCTTATTCTGCAAAAACATAATAAAACAAGTAAAAATCAACATAATATACTCAAAAACAAGCAATATCATTAAGTCAAAGATACTAAAATCATGATATAAAAACCAGTCATCAAGTGTCAAGATCCGGGTATGTTCACTATCCCTTGCACAATAGGTAGCACTAGATTTCAAAAAGTCATGTTAGATATAGGAGCATCTATTAATGTCATGCCATATTTTTGTTAGGTTTGTATATAGCGCGAACATGCAATCAAATTACATAAATAGTGCGGAAGCGCGATAAAACGGATTTTAAAATTTTAATACAAACCATCACCATGATCAATCTATGTGCTCAATTAACGATATAAACGAAAGAGAAAGAGAATAAGAATTATACCCTCGTAGAACAAAGCTTCCTCGGGTACAAGTTCAACTCCTAGTCCTTCGTGTTCTCCTCGAATTCCACCGATTAAATTCCTTTGCTTGATCAACGTTAGCCACCCAAGTGTTTGGCCTCTAGAGGTGATCCACCAAGGAAAAATAGGTATTCAAGAAGTTGGGTATTGGCAAAACCCTAGTTTCTATCTCTATAGAAATTGCTAGTACTCTCCACAATCTAATGTAAGAGTGTGTAACCCTAATCTATGATAAGACTCCTCTTATTTATAGATGTAGGAATAACCCTTCCCTAAACTATTTAGGATTAGGGTTTCTATTATAATTAAACTCTTTTAATTAATTATGCTCCTAATTCAATTAGGAATTCATGGGAGAGTACTTCTATTAATTAATTCCCAATCCCTATTAGGAATTAAATAATAGTAATAGTAATAATAATAATAAGACTCCTCTTATTAATTTATATTTAATATTTTCAAAATATTAAATAATAAATATTAAGCTATTTAATTTATTCTATCTCCATAGATTAAATTAAATACACTGAACTTATTATTACAATTATGTCATTTACTTCTTAAATAAATATTTTCCTTTTGCGGTGTGACCCTTTAGGTTCTCCATATTAAACCGGTTGTGAATAAATCAATTAGAACAATTCTAATCTTATTTAAATAAATAAATAAAACTATTTAATTCATTTAAATAAATAATATTTATTCTACAATAAGGGTAAGCCCCCTTAGCGATCAACGACTTTCCAGATAATATAGATTTCAACATTAATCACAAAAGAACCTTTCAGTGAATAGTTACCGTACAATTCAATCCTTCTACCATACAATGTCCCAATTAAATATAAAACATGGATTTACTGTCAAGTCTTATTTAATTTAATTATATGTATTTCGATTCCCAAATGCACAACTCTAAATAATGCAAATTAGAAACTCCTTTCTAATTTCATTCTGCCTTGGCCAAGGACTACTGAGTTGTCATTTATCGAATCACATAGGACATTCACATCTTTTACTAGACGAGGTAGATTCTTTGTTGATCATTCACCTACCTCCATGTACAACTTATTATACCCAATCATACCCTTTGATATACCCTAAAGGTCTTAAGGGACATGTCAAAGTATAACTCATCATACACAAGATACTATGATGATCTCAAGTCCAAGGATCACTTGTACTACTATCACTAGAGGAATTCCTATTGACAGGCGAGTAAAACTCCATTAGGTATTCCTTAGCGAGCCACGTTCAGTGAACTTATTCTCCAATAAGCACCTACATACTTGCTTTAGTGTCTCCACACAAATGATTATGAGATCAATCATCCTCTTCCTAAGAGCAAGCAACGTATGTACTAATCTATTCGGATTCACTAATCCCCAATTTAGTAATCCAACGATTAGGAACAATTTTAGTTTGTGAGCTATCTTGAATTTAGATCTCATTAGCATGATCACCATCATGATTCTAAAAGCATTGCTCAAAACTATGGGTTTATCACATTTAATATAACAGCATTATGTAGATAATATAAAATGCCTTTTTAAGAAAAACAATTCTTTTATTAATAAATGATTAAGATTACAAAGTATATGCTATATCATATCAAATATGATTGGCTTATGTGCATACTACTTTCAATTTTATATATGCTTCTTTGTCACTTGAACCTTTGAGTAAAATTGGTACGGTAATTCAATTGACTGATAGATCTAATGTTTATCCTAGAGGTGTAGTTGAGGATGTTCTTGTGCAAGTTAATGAATTGATTTTTCCTACGGATTTTTATGTGCTTGATATGGAAAACGGTGATCAAAATGCACCTATTTTTTTTAGGAAGACCATTTTTGAAGACATCCAAGACTAAAATTGATGTTTATAGTGGTACATTGTCAATGGAATTTGATGGCAAAGTTGTTAAGTTTAATATTTATGATGCCAAGCGATATCTTAGTGATGATAACTCTATCTATTATATTGATGTGATTGACTCTTTAGCACAGGATGTCTTTGAACTTGATGGAGAAGATGCTTTAGAAATTGCACTTAGTAAGAACACTGACAAAGAGAGTGCGAAATCAACCTTGAACACAGAATTGCAAGAGACGGTGGCAGCTTTGAATGATACTTCGAAGTCAGGTAATATTTTATATGGAATTGCCGATCTTTGACAGAAAGTCTCTACCCACTATATTGTAGGCACATACTCCAGATTTGAAGCCTATTCCCAGTCATCTCAAATATGTGTTCCTTGGAGAAAGAAAAATGTTACCAGTGATCATCTCTAACTCACTTAGTGTATCACAGGAAGAGAAACTTGTGCAGATTCTGAAGGAGCATAAAAAGACTATTGGTTGGACGATTGCTGACATTCAAGGCATTAGCCCTTCCACATGCATGCATCGGATCTTACTTGAAGAGGAGACAAAACCTCACGCCAACCACAAAGAAGATTGAACCCACCTATGATAGATATGGTGAAATAAGAAATTCTTAAACTTCTTGAAGTTGGTGTGATTTACCCCATCTCGGACAGTAGTTGGGTTAGCCTAGTTCAAGTGGTTCCTAAAAAGACTGGAATAACTGTTGTGAATAAACAGAATGATGAGTTAATTTCTACACATGTTCAAAATGGGTGGAGGGTTTGTATAGATTATAGAAAATTAAATGTTATAACTGAAAGTAGTATGCACACAAGCCAATCATATTTGATATGATGTAGCGTATACTTTGTAATCTTATTCATTTATTAATAAAGGAATTGATTTTCTTAAAAGGCATTTTATATTATCTACATAGTGCTGTTATATTAAATGTGATAAACCCATAGTTTTGAGCAATGCTTTTAGAATCATGATGGTGATCATGCTAATGAGATCTAAATTCAAGATAGCTCACAAACTAAAATTGTTCCTAATCGTTGGATTACTAAATTGGGGATTAGTGAATCCGGATAGATTAGTACATACGTTGCTTGCTCTTAGGAAGAGGATGATTGATCTCATAATCATTTGTGTGGAGACACTAAAGCAAGTATGTAGGTGCTTATTAGAGAATAAGTTCACTGAACGTGACTCGCTAAGGAATACCTAATGGAGTTTTACTCGCCTGTCAATAGGAATTCCTCTAGTGATAGTAGTACAAGTGATCCTTGGACTTGAGATCATCATAGTATCTTGTGTATGATGAGTTATACTTTGACATGTCCCTTAAGACCTTGTGGGTATATCAAAGGGTATGATTGGGTATAATTAGTTGTACATGGAGATAGGTGGAATGATCAACAAAGAATCTACCTCGTCTAGTAAAAGATGTGAATGTCCTATGTGATTCGATAAATGATAACTCAGTAGTCCTTGGCCAAGGCAGAATGAGATTAGAAAGGAGTTTCTAATTTGCATTATTTAGAGTTATGCATTTGGGAATCGAAATACATATAATTAAATAAAATAAGACTTGACAGTAAATCCATGTCTTATATTTAATTGGGACATTGTATGGTAGAAGGATTGAATTGTACGGTAACTATCTACTCAAAGGTTCTTTTGTGATTAATGTTGAAATCTATATTATCTGGAAAGTCGTTGATCGCTAAGGGGGCTTACCCTTATTGTAAAATAAATGTTATTTATTTAAATGAATTAAATAGTTTAATTTATTTATTTAAATAAGATTAGAATTGTTCTAATTGATTTATTCACAACCGGTTTAATATGGAGAACCTAAAGGGTCACACCGCAAAAGGAAAATATTTATTTAAGAAGTAAATGGCATAATGGTAATAATAAGTTAAGTGTATTTAATTTAATCTATGGAGATAGAATAAATTAAATAGCTTAATATTTATTATTTAATATTTTGGAAATATTAAATATAAATTAATAAGAGGAGTCTTATTATTATTATTACTATTACTATTATTTAATTCCTAATAGGGATTGAGAATTAATTAATAGAAGTACTCTCCCATGAATTCCTAATTAGATTAGGAGCATTATTAATTAAAGGAGTTTAATTATAATACAAACCCTAATCCTAAATTGTTTAGGGAAGGGTTATTCCTACATCTATAAATAAGAGGGGTCTTATCATAGATTAGGGTAACACACTCTTGCATTAGATTGTGGAGAGCAATTTCTATAGAGATAGAAACTAGGGTTTTGCCAAATACCCAACTTCTTGAATACTTGTTCTTCCTTGGTGGATCACCTCTAGAGGCCAAACACTTGGGTGGCTAACGTTGATCAAAGAAAGGAATCACACCGTAGCATTCGAGGAGAACACGAAGGACTAGGAGTTGAACTTGTACCCGAGGAAGCTTTGTTCTACGAGGGTATAATTCTTATTCTCTTTCTCTTTCGTTTATATCGTTAATTGAGCACATAGATTGATCTTGGTGATGGTTTGTATAAAAATTTTAAAATCTGATTTTATCGCGCTTCCGCACTATTTATGTAATTTGATTACATGATCGCGCTATATACAAACCTAACAGTGGTATCAGAGCCTAATCTTGTGCTAATTATCGATTTTGATGATTCCATGTATGCTTGATATGTGATTGGATCGAAATTTTTGGGCAGAATAAAATTTTTTCTGAATCAGCGACACGGCGCAGCTGCGCCGCCTCCAGTTCATTCTGGAGCGCAGCTGCGCCGAAACCCAGAATCGTTTTTTTCTGGGGAGCAGCGCAGCTGCGCCGTTGCCCAGTTCATTCTGGGCGCAGCTGCGCCGGTAAGCAGAATCTGAAAAAAATATTTTTTCTTCAATTAAAATAAATGGTTTATTTAATTGATATAAGTTTAAAATAAAGTGTTTATTTTATCTGGAATAGGATTTCAGATTGCTAAAATTAAAGGAGTTTAATTTGGATTTGGTTTTTGATTAAAATAAAAGAGTTTATTTTGTTTCAAAAACTAAATATTAGCAAAACTTTTGCCCATTAATTGATATCAATGCATATATGGAATGGATTTATTATTCATGGGATGAATGTTATTTATTGATACATATAGAGATATGTATGATAATAAATAGGGATTGATTATGGACGATTGACCAATGTGTGATTGGATTTATTTTAGTGGATGCTTGAATGTATGGGTTTTTATAAATGGGGTCTGCGTACCTCGTCTTCTCTAATTTTTCTTAATGTAAATTCTAATCTCCCTCCTATGTACTTCCCCTTGACTGCTGATCAAGGTTTCTATTTATTGTAAATAGCTTTTGTAATAGGACTAGTTAGAATTAATTTTTTGAAGAATTGGAGACAAAGGAGCAAGGAGCGCTTGAAGACCCGTTTGTAATGGAGCCCGGGTTTAAATGTAATAGTTATATTTAAATTTATTCTTGCACCCTAGGTTTGACCTTTTGGTTCACTTGGTGGCTCTAGTGAACCAAACTAGAATAAAAGTTCATAATCAATCCGGGTATAGAATATAGTATTCTATATGTGCATGCTTATTATATATATATATTATATTATCCAACATGCTTCGCATGTAAAATAATATGACGCGTATTTTATATATATATGTGCATGCGCGCTAAACAAGATGAGACTAATAATAATAAACCCCTCAAAGAAATTATATTAAGTCCTAAGCGTTCAAAGATATTTGGAATATCGAACGTCGCCTTCTAGCATGGTAAAGCAATAGAGTATTAAATGTTTAATATGAGTTTGTTGTGTCACCACAAGGCAAGTATTAAATATTTAAGATGTTGCTTTATCACATTTGATGCTTATAAATAGACTGAACGATGCTGTTTTGTTGTGTCACCACAAGGACAGTGTTTTTCTTTCGAATATATGGAAGTGCTAGGTTGGACTTAACTTGGATAATTTTGATTCGGATGTGTCACCACTTGATCAAAATAATCTAAGAGGCAAAATAAAAGGAGTTACATAGTGATGTAATTGACAATAGTTGTCTACCTATTTTATTTATATATCGCTTGTTGTGTCACCACAAGGCTATATACATTTGAAATGGGATCCTTAATCTCACTAGCAAATCTTTAATTAGAATTGCCGAACTACATAATGAGGGTAATATAGTTTGATGAAAATAGTGGGAGATACCAATTTTAAATAAAGACCTAATTTATTTTGGTAATTAATTAAATGAATGTATGCTAAAATGTTGTCTATTTCACATGCAGAATTTAAAAATGTCAAACTCACTATCACTGCGTAGCATACTTGATGCTAACAAACTGACCGGACCGAATTACACGGACTGGTTAAGGAATCTGAGAATTGTTCTCACTGCTGAAAAGATTTCTTATGTCCTAAATTCGCCAGTCCCTGCAAGTGTTGCAGAAACAGCCTCTGAGGAAGAGATTGCTACTTTTAGAAAGTGGCAAGATGATGCAATCTTGGCTCAATGCATCATGCTCGCATCCATGAGTAACGAGCTTCAGCGTCAGCATGAAACTATGGATGCTCCTACTATATTGTTGCACCTCAAAGAGTTGTATGGTGAGCAAAGTAGGACTGCTAGATATCAGATATCTAAGGAGCTCTTCCGATCTCGTATGACCGAGGGCACTGCTGTTGAGACTCATGTCCTTAAGATGATCAATTTGATTGAACAACTTGGACAGCTAGGGTTTGTGATGGATGGGGAGTTAAGCCAAGATTTGATCTTGCAGTCACTCCCAGACACCTTCTCACAATTTGTTGTGAATTTTCACATGAATAAGTTGGACGTCAGCTTGCCTGAGTTACTTAACATGCTGAAAACTGCTGAAGGTCACTTCTCATCCAACAAGAACCAAGTCTTACTAGTGGATGATTCTTCCAAGAAAAGGAAGAGGCCCAAGGTATCTTCTGAAAAGAAGAAAAACAAGAAGGCTAAGGGTAAGGCAAAGAAAAAGGATAATAAGAAACCTGATCCAGATAGCAAAGGAATTTGCTACCATTGCAATAAGCCGGGACATTGGAAGAGGAACTGCAAGGAGTATCTTGCGGGCCAAAAGAAGCTTGGAGAAGCTTCGACTTCTGATCTAGGTTTGTTCATGATTGAAATTAATTTTTCTGAAAGTCAAAATTCTACTTGGGTATTGGATACCGGCTGTAGTTCTCACATATGTAATAATATGCAGGGACTAAGCAGAAGTAGGAAGCTGAACAAGGATGAAGTCGTCCTACGAGTTGGGAATGGAGCAAAGGTTGCTGCATTGGCTGTAGGGACTTATTGTTTAGCATTGCCTTCGGGCAAGTTCATTAGTTTAAATAACTGTTATTATGTTCCAACACTCATTAGAAACATTATTTCAATTTCTGTATTGGATATGGATGGTTTTGATATTATAATAAAGAACAACAGTTGTTCTATTTATAATAAAAATGTTTTATATGGTGTTGGCAATTTACTGAATGGACTTTACATACTTGACTTGCATGAAAATATACTTCAAATTGAACAAACTAAGAAAAGAAAAAGAGATGATGTTAATTATACCTTTATGTGGCACTGTAGACTCGGTCATATCAATGAAACAAGATTATCCAAGTTGCATAAAGATGGGCTTTTAGAGCTATCTGATTACGAATCATATCCAACTTGTGAATCTTGTCTCATGGGTAAGATGACTAAATCCCCTTTTAGTGGAAAAGGAGAAAGAGTTACAGAGTTGTTAGCGTTGGTACACACAGACGTATGTGGACCTATGACAACGAATGCACGAGGAGGGTATTCTTATTTTATTACTTTCACTGATGATCATTCTAGATTTGGATATGTGTATTTAATGAAATACAAATCTGAATCGTTTGAAAAGTTCAAAGAATTCAGAAGTGAAGTAGAGAAACAAACTGGTAAAAGTATTAAAATTCTTCGATCGGATCGAGGAGGGGAATACTTAACCAGTGAGTTTCTCAATTGTCTCAAAGAAAATGGTATAATCTCACAATGGACTCCACCAGGGACGCCACAGTTGAATGGTGTATCTGAAAGGAGAAATCGAACATTGTTGGACATGGTTCGTTCCATGATGAGTTTTACCGACCTTCCAATATCCTTCTGGGGTTATGCCCTAGAATCGGCTGCATACCTACTTAACAAGGTACCTACCAAATCCGTCCCAAAGACTCCATATGAGATATGGACAGGGAGGAAACCAAATCTTAAGCATGTTAAGACTTGGGGTTGTCCAGCTTATGTCAAAAGGTTTGAGCATGATAAGCTGAAGACTAGATCCGACAAATGTAGATTCGTGGGATACCCTAAAGAAACATCAGGGTATTATTTCTATCATCCTACTGATCAAAAGGTGTTTGTTGCGAAACACGCTGCCTTCTTGGAAAAGGAGTTTATCCTCGAAGGGGTCAGTGGGAGTAAGATATATCTTGAAGAAGTTCAAGAACCACAAAATACTACGGATCAAAGTCAGGTACCTGACCAAGTAGAAGAACCTACTGTACCACTACCTATTCGTAAATCTGGAAGAGTACCGAAGATACCTGAGAGGTATGGATTCATCATAGAGGATGATGATGAGGTACGCATCATAGATGATGATGATCCATTGACTTACGAAGAGGCTACGAGTAGTGAAGACTCAGAGAAATGGCTAGAAGCCATGAAATCCGAGATGGACTCCATGTATGAAAACCAAGTATGGACTTTGGTTTCACCACCTGAGGGCATTAAGCCTATTGGGTGTAAATGGGTCTTTAAGAGAAAGACTGGAGCAGATGGAAAGGTAGAGACCTATAAGGCCCGACTGGTTGCAAAAGGTTTCAAACAAAGACAAGGAGTTGACTATGATGAAACCTTCTCACCAGTAGCTATGCTCAAGT
This sequence comes from Aralia elata, assembly GCA_034770075.1. NCBI lineage: Eukaryota > Viridiplantae > Streptophyta > Magnoliopsida > Apiales > Araliaceae > Aralia > Aralia elata. Next base: position 73,140,729 of record CM068385.1, read on the forward strand.
CCATTCGGATTTTGCTTGCAATTGCAGCTTATTATGACTACGAGATCTGGCAAATGGACGTGAAAACGGCCTTCCTCAATGGAGAGCTTGAGGAGAATGTATATATGATACAGCCAGAGGGTTTTGTTTCAACGGTTGGAACAAACCAAGTCTGTAAGCTACAACGATCCATTTATGGATTGAAGCAAGCTTCTCGAAGGTGGAACATCCGTTTTGATGAGATAATCAAAAGGTTTGATTTTATCAAGAACGAGGATGAACCATGTGTGTACAAGAAGGTTAGTGGGAGCGCTATATCATTCCTTGTATTATATGTTGATGATATATTACTGATAGGGAATGATGTTCCTATGCTACAGTCGATCAAAATTTGGTTATCTAAACACTTCTCCATGAAGGACTTGGGTGAGGCATCCTATATTTTGGGGATAAAGATCTATAGAGATAGATCTAAAAGGATGCTCGGCTTGACCCAAGGAAAGTACATTGACTCGATGCTAAAGAAGTTTAGCATGGAAGATTCCAAGAGAGGTCTCATGCCGATGAGCCATGGAATACATCTCTCCAAGAAACAGGCCCCAAAGACACCTGAGGAGAGAGACCGGATGAGTAAGATTCCTTATGCTTCAGCAATAGGATCTATCATGTACGGTATGATATGTACTAGACCAGATGTCGCTCATGCACTTAGTGTAACCAGCAGATATCAGTCGAATCCAGGAGAAGAGCACTGGAAGGCAGTGAAAAACATCCTAAAGTACTTGAGAAGAACTAAGGATGTATTTCTTGTCTACGGTGGGTCTGAATTGAAACTAGAGGGCTATACAGACTCAAGTTTTCAAACGGACCAAGATGACAGTAAATCCGTTTCAGGGTACGTGTTTACCTTAAACGGTGGCGCAGTGAGTTGGAAGAGTTCCAAGCAGCAAACAGTTGCTGATTCGGTGACAGAGGCAGAGTACATAGCTGCAAGTGAAGCTGCAAAGGAAGCTGTTTGGATGAAGAAGTTCATAACTGAACTTGGAGTGGTTCCTAGCATTAGAGGAGCAGTACCTTTATTCTGTGACAACAACGGAGCTGTTGCGCAGGCTAAGGAACCCAGGTCTCATCAGAAATCCAAACACGTGTTGCGGCGGTTTCATTTGATTAGAGAGATCATTGAAAGAGGAGATGTCACCCTGGAGCTTGTAGACTCTCAAGACAACATTGCAGATCCATTTACTAAAGCTTTAACTCAACAGCAGTTTGATCGTCACTTAGAGAAGATGGGTATTAGATACCATGGCGATTGGCTTTAGTGCAAGTGGGAGATTGAAAGTAGTATGCACACAAGCCAATCATATTTGATATGATGTAGCGTATACTTTGTAATCTTATTCATTTATTAATAAAGGAATTGATTTTCTTAAAAGGCATTTTATATTATCTACATAGTGCTGTTATATTAAATGTGATAAACCCATAGTTTTGAGCAATGCTTTTAGAATCATGATGGTGATCATGCTAATGAGATCTAAATTCAAGATAGCTCACAAACTAAAATTGTTCCTAATCGTTGGATTACTAAATTGGGGATTAGTGAATCCGGATAGATTAGTACATACGTTGCTTGCTCTTAGGAAGAGGATGATTGATCTCATAATCATTTGTGTGGAGACACTAAAGCAAGTATGTAGGTGCTTATTAGAGAATAAGTTCACTGAATGTGACTCGCTAAGGAATACCTAATGGAGTTTTACTCGCCTGTCAATAGGAATTCCTCTAGTGATAGTAGTACAAGTGATCCTTGGACTTGAGATCATCATAGTATCTTGTGTATGATGAGTTATACTTTGACATGTCCCTTAAGACCTTGTGGGTATATCAAAGGGTATGATTGGGTATAATTAGTTGTACATGGAGATAGGTGAATGATCAACAAAGAATCTACCTCGTCTAGTAAAAGATGTGAATGTCCTATGTGATTCGATAAATGATAACTCAGTAGTCCTTGGCCAAGGCAGAATGAGATTAGAAAGGAGTTTCTAATTTGCATTATTTAGAGTTATGCATTTGGGAATCGAAATACATATAATTAAATAAAATAAGACTTGACAGTAAATCCATGTCTTATATTTAATTGGGACATTGTATGGTAGAAGGATTGAATTGTACGGTAACTATCTACTCAAAGGTTCTTTTGTGATTAATGTTGAAATCTATATTATCTGGAAAGTCGTTGATCGCTAAGGGGGCTTACCCTTATTGTAAAATAAATGTTATTTATTTAAATGAATTAAATAGTTTAATTTATTTATTTAAATAAGATTAGAATTGTTCTAATTGATTTATTCACAACCGGTTTAATATGGAGAACCTAAAGGGTCACACCGCAAAAGGAAAATATTTATTTAAGAAGTAAATGGCATAATGGTAATAATAAGTTAAGTGTATTTAATTTAATCTATGGAGATAGAATAAATTAAATAGCTTAATATTTATTATTTAATATTTTGGAAATATTAAATATAAATTAATAAGAGGAGTCCTTATTATTATTATTACTATTACTATTATTTAATTCCTAATAGGGATTGAGAATTAATTAATAGAAGTACTCTCCCATGAATTCCTAATTAGATTAGGAGCATTATTAATTAAAGGAGTTTAATTATAATACAAACCCTAATCCTAAATTGTTTAGGGAAGGGTTATTCCTACATCTATAAATAAGAGGGGTCTTATCATAGATTAGGGTAACACACTCTTGCATTAGATTGTGGAGAGCAATTTCTATAGAGATAGAAACTAGGGTTTTGCCAAATACCCAACTTCTTGAATACTTGTTCTTCCTTGGTGGATCACCTCTAGAGGCCAAACACTTGGGTGGCTAACGTTGATCAAAGAAAGGAATCACACCGTAGCATTCGAGGAGAACACGAAGGACTAGGAGTTGAACTTGTACCCGAGGAAGCTTTGTTCTACGAGGGTATAATTCTTATTCTCTTTCTCTTTCGTTTATATCGTTAATTGAGCACATAGATTGATCTTGGTGATGGTTTGTATAAAAATTTTAAAATCTGATTTTATCGCGCTTCCGCACTATTTATGTAATTTGATTACATGATCGCGCTATATACAAACCTAACAATAACCCGCAAGGACCACTTTCTTTTGCCTTTTATTGATTAAATCCTTAAACGATTAGCTGGTCATTCTTACTATTACTTTCTTGATGGTTATTCAGGTTATTTCCAGATTGCAATTGCTCTAGAGGATCAAGAGAAAACCACATTTACATGCCCATTTGGTACTTTTGCCTATCGCTGCATGGCCTTCGGGTTATGCAATGCCCCAGCTACTTTCCAAAGGTGTATGGTTAGCATATTTTCATATTACATTGAGCATATCATGGAAGTTTTTATGGATGATTTTTTGGTTTGTGGAGACTCCTTTGATACTTGTTTGCATAACCTTACACTTATTCTTCAAAGATGCATAGAAACTAACCTTGTTTTAAATTCTGAAAAGTGTCATTTTATGGTTAAACAAGGTATAGTTTTGGGTCATGTTATTTCCTCTAAAGGCATTGAAGTAGATAAAGCAAAAATTGATGTTATTCAATCTTTCCCTTATCCTACTAGCATACGGGAAATTCGTTCTTTCCTTGGACATGCAGGTTTTTATCGAAGATTCATCAAAGACTTTTCCAAAATTACAGCACCCTGTGCAAGCTACTACAAAAAGATAAGGGTTTTAATTTCGATGAGAAGTGCCAAACAGTGTTTGATAAATTGAAGGGATTGTTGACATATACGCCAGTGATTCAACTGCCTAATTGGACCCTGCCTTTTGAGATAATGTGCGATGCAAGTGATTATGCAGTAGGAGCTGTGTTGCGTCAAAGAATTGGAAATGTATCCCATGCCATTTACTATGTGTCAAAGACCTTGAATGATGCCCAGCAAAACTATTCTACCACTGAAAAAGAAATTTTAGCTATTGTATTTGCTTTAGAAAAATTTTGATCTTATTTACTTGGTACTAAAGTTATTATTTACTTCGATCATGTAGCTCTTCGTTATTTGATGACAAAGAAAGAGGCAAAACCAAGATTGATAAGATGGATACTTCTCTTGAGCGAATTTAAATTGGAGATTAAGGATAAAAGAGGAACAGAGAATAGAGTTGTGGATCATTTAAGTCATTTAGTCAATGTAAATGATGAACTCCAGCTGAAAGAAGAGTTTCCTGATGAATAACTATTTTCTGCAAATACATCCATGCCTTGGTATACGAATATTGTGAATTATTTGGTTACTAACAAATTGCCTTCTGGTTTGTCTAAAGCTGTAAAGGATAGGATCAAAAGTGAGGCCAAATACTATGTATGGGATGATCCATACTTGTGGAAACATTGTGTTATTCAAGTGATAAGAAGGTGTGTTCCTAAGAGTGAAATCATTTCTATACTCATTTTTTGTCATTCTCATGCTTGTGGAGATCACTTTGGATCGAAGCGGACAACAAGAAAGGTGTTAGAAAGTGGTTTCTTTTGGCCATCCTTATTTAAAGATTCTTATTTATTTTGCAAGTCATGTCATAATTGTCAAAAGACAGGTAATGTTTCCTAACGGAATGAGATGTTGCAAACCCCCATTCTATATTGTGAAATTTTTTATGTTTGGGGCATTGATTTCATGGGACCATTTCCTACGTCTTTTGGGTATACTTATATTTTACTTGCTGTTAATTATGTCTCAAAGTGGGTGGAAGCTAAGGCCACCAGGACTAACGATTCTAAAGTGGTTGCAAATTTTATTCAGTCTAACATTTTTTCTAGGTTTGGCATTCAAAAAGCTCTAATCAGTGATCAAGGGACTCACTTTTGCAATCGAACTATGGGAGCACTGTTGAAAAAGTACTATGTGACTCATAAGGTGTCAACTGCATATCATCCGCAAACTAATGGACAAGCGGAAGTATCTAATAGAGAAATCAAGGTCATCATTAAAAAGACGGTTAACCCAAGTAAAAAAGATTGGAGCTTGCGTTTGGATGAAACGCTATGGGCCTATCGAACTGCATTCAAGACACCCATTGGTATGTCGCCTTATAGATTAGTGTTCGGGAAGCCATGTCACCTACCTGCAGAATTGGAGCACAAAGCTTATTGGGCTATCAAAAGCTTCAATATGAGGATGCGTGAGAGTGGAGAACATCAGAAGTTTGCAATTATAAGAGTTGGAAGAAATTCGTAATAACACCTACGAGAGTGCGAGGATTTACAAGGAAAAGACAAAACCTTTTCATGACAAGAAGATTTTGAGAAAGGAATTTCAAAAGCTTATTGGGTTATCATTGGTCAAGAATTAAAATCCAAATTAACTCATAGCTCAAGTGACACATCCTAAAAACTATCCCATTTTCGTCTAATCCTCTTATTAATTTATATTTACTATTTATCTAATCTTATTTAAATAAATAAATATTAATATTATTACTATTATTATTATTATTTAAACAGCACCATCGTACAGTAACTCTCGTCGGTCGTAGAGTCACTTAGCTGCCGAGTGAAAAACGAAGAGTGTTGTGAGCCTGGGCGTAGAGCTGCCAAAACTGCACCCTAACACTACGAACGTAGAGTATTACCCAGCGATCGTAGAGTATTTCTGCAAAACAACATAAAAATCAGCATTAAACTCCATATTTGCAAAATCACATCAATTCTTCATAAAATCTATAAACACCTTAATTAAGCTCATAAACACAGAAAACATATAATAATACTAAGCATAAAGGAACCAAAAACATAGAATATTTTGCACTTATCAAATTCCCCCACACTTAGTCTTTACATGTCCTCGTGTAAATTGAACAGGAATCATATCAAGAAAAACTTTGTCTGACTTATTCAACCAAGATTTCAAAGGTCTCCAAATAAACATCATGGAATAATAACACCTATCACAGAAACCGAACCAGCACCTCACCAACCAACTCACAATAACAACTATGTCATTCCCCACAAAACATCATCCAAATCAGAATATATCCACACAAATATCTATCATATGATCAACACAAATACCCAACCCAGTTTATATGGAACAACAACTGTGCACACTGACTCATAACTCAAAACCTGATTATCCTACGAAAATTCGCAAAAATTTCTAACCAACAGAACCTGCAGACTTTCCTTAGCTGAATGCATTTTATACTCCATTTCACCTTTCACATTTTTTTTCTTTCAAGTGAGTGCATTTTATGTAACGATCGGGAATTTTAGATTTCCTTGTAACCCGAGTTATGTATGAATAAAATGAATTATTATTATTATTATTATTATTTTTATATTAATCTATACTACGTGTTTAGAATTGTGTTACAGCCTAGAAAATGTGCATATGTTAAATTTTATGTGTTGTTGTGTCGTTAGAGTGAATATATCGATTTTGCAAAAATTCATAAAATCACTATTAGCGGGACCCGCTTCCCGAGGCACTATTCACGAGCACTATTCACACCCAAACTTTTTCGTCTATTTCGATTTCTATTAATTTAGATGAGGCATATATGCTGAGGAATAATTTTTCCAAGTGTCAGAAATTTTATTGGGGTTGATACGTGATTTAATCTGTATCCGAAATGTATATTATGGGTGTTCCGAATAAATGGACAAATCCCATAATAAATATTTTTGCGTGTTCCAATAATTTATGGGAGTACCCATTATAATTTTGGGTAGAGTTATTTACCAAATTTGGTACAAAAGTGGGAATATTCGGGTATATTTATCTGTATATTCGAATTAATTGGTGAGACATTTAAGCCTCAAACCAATTGGGGGAGGCCACGTGTATATTGAGAGCCAATTGGGGGGAAAAGAATAAACATGCACAGTACACCATATATGGGAATGTTAACTTCACAAAGCATGCTCCTCAAATTCATTTTCAAGAGCTCGGGCATCCCATTTTCTGCATATCAAAACATTCCTTCCGAAGCCACCTTAAACCTCCCATCAGCTCACCTTCTTTCTCCTTCAAACCATCAGCATACTTCCCATTTGCAAGTAAGGAGAGAGTTACAGAGAGCTACGTGGAGAGAGAGAGGGAAATATAGAAGAAGAATAAGCAAGCTACGGGAAGAAGAAGAAAAGCAAGGAAGGAGGAGAAAGGAGAGAAGGGCACCAAGAGGAAGGAGAGCAGCACTCTAGCAACCATTTCACCCTACACGAAGCTAGCAACAAGAAGGTAACCATGAACCACAACCATTTCTTCTCCACTTGAAGCTTTCATGAGTTTTTACGCTTACATGCTTGAGGGTTGGATTTTTTGCTAATTTTTTTGTTGATTGGTTGTGTTGAATCTATCATGGAGGTTCTTAAGAAGCTATATAAACCATAAACACCCTCAAAGTGGAACAAAAACAAGTAAAGATCCGAACCTTGGCTTAAAGGATGAACTTTGGACATTTTTGGACTTTTGGACATTCGGACTGTTAGAGGACTGTAAAGCCTTGATGGTGTGATTATTTTGATTGTTTGTTATTGGAATATTGTACTTCTATCAGTTGTGAAGATATACCAATTTGAATGAACCAAAATGATTCTACACATGTTCAAAATGGGTGGAGGGTTTGTATAGATTATAGAAAATTAAATGTTATAACCCGCAAGGACCACTTTCTTTTGCCTTTTATTGATTAAATCCTTAAACGATTAGCTGGTCATTCTTACTATTACTTTCTTGATGGTTATTCAGGTTATTTCCAGATTGCAATTGCTCTAGAGGATCAAGAGAAAACCACATTTACATGCCCATTTGGTACTTTTGCCTATCGCTGCATGGCCTTCGGGTTATGCAATGCCCCAGCTACTTTCCAAAGGTGTATGGTTAGCATATTTTCATATTACATTGAGCATATCATGGAAGTTTTTATGGATGATTTTTTGGTTTGTGGAGACTCCTTTGATACTTGTTTGCATAACCTTACACTTATTCTTCAAAGATGCATAGAAACTAACCTTGTTTTAAATTCTGAAAAGTGTCATTTTATGGTTAAACAAGGTATAGTTTTGGGTCATGTTATTTCCTCTAAAGGCATTGAAGTAGATAAAGCAAAAATTGATGTTATTCAATCTTTCCCTTATCCTACTAGCATACGGGAAATTCGTTCTTTCCTTGGACATGCAGGTTTTTATCGAAGATTCATCAAAGACTTTTCCAAAATTACAGCACCCTGTGCAAGCTACTACAAAAAGATAAGGGTTTTAATTTCGATGAGAAGTGCCAAACAGTGTTTGATAAATTGAAGGGATTGTTGACATATACGCCAGTGATTCAACTGCCTAATTGGACCCTGCCTTTTGAGATAATGTGCGATGCAAGTGATTATGCAGTAGGAGCTGTGTTGCGTCAAAGAATTGGAAATGTATCCCATGCCATTTACTATGTGTCAAAGACCTTGAATGATGCCCAGCAAAACTATTCTACCACTGAAAAAGAAATTTTAGCTATTGTATTTGCTTTAGAAAAATTTTGATCTTATTTACTTGGTACTAAAGTTATTATTTACTTCGATCATGTAGCTCTTCGTTATTTGATGACAAAGAAAGAGGCAAAACCAAGATTGATAAGATGGATACTTCTCTTGAGCGAATTTAAATTGGAGATTAAGGATAAAAGAGGAACAGAGAATAGAGTTGTGGATCATTTAAGTCATTTAGTCAATGTAAATGATGAACTCCAGCTGAAAGAAGAGTTTCCTGATGAATAACTATTTTCTGCAAATACATCCATGCCTTGGTATACGAATATTGTGAATTATTTGGTTACTAACAAATTGCCTTCTGGTTTGTCTAAAGCTGTAAAGGATAGGATCAAAAGTGAGGCCAAATACTATGTATGGGATGATCCATACTTGTGGAAACATTGTGTTATTCAAGTGATAAGAAGGTGTGTTCCTAAGAGTGAAATCATTTCTATACTCATTTTTTGTCATTCTCATGCTTGTGGAGATCACTTTGGATCGAAGCGGACAACAAGAAAGGTGTTAGAAAGTGGTTTCTTTTGGCCATCCTTATTTAAAGATTCTTATTTATTTTGCAAGTCATGTCATAATTGTCAAAAGACAGGTAATGTTTCCTAACGGAATGAGATGTTGCAAACCCCCATTCTATATTGTGAAATTTTTTATGTTTGGGGCATTGATTTCATGGGACCATTTCCTACGTCTTTTGGGTATACTTATATTTTACTTGCTGTTAATTATGTCTCAAAGTGGGTGGAAGCTAAGGCCACCAGGACTAACGATTCTAAAGTGGTTGCAAATTTTATTCAGTCTAACATTTTTTCTAGGTTTGGCATTCAAAAAGCTCTAATCAGTGATCAAGGGACTCACTTTTGCAATCGAACTATGGGAGCACTGTTGAAAAAGTACTATGTGACTCATAAGGTGTCAACTGCATATCATCCGCAAACTAATGGACAAGCGGAAGTATCTAATAGAGAAATCAAGGTCATCATTAAAAAGACGGTTAACCCAAGTAAAAAAGATTGGAGCTTGCGTTTGGATGAAACGCTATGGGCCTATCGAACTGCATTCAAGACACCCATTGGTATGTCGCCTTATAGATTAGTGTTCGGGAAGCCATGTCACCTACCTGCAGAATTGGAGCACAAAGCTTATTGGGCTATCAAAAGCTTCAATATGAGGATGCGTGAGAGTGGAGAACATCAGAAGTTGCAATTATAAGAGTTGGAAGAAATTCGTAATAACACCTACGAGAGTGCGAGGATTTACAAGGAAAAGACAAAACCTTTTCATGACAAGAAGATTTTGAGAAAGGAATTTCAAAAGCTTATTGGGTTATCATTGGTCAAGAATTAAAATCCAAATTAACTCATAGCTCAAGTGACACATCCTAAAAACTATCCCATTTTCGTCTAATCCTCTTATTAATTTATATTTACTATTTATCTAATCTTATTTAAATAAATAAATATTAATATTATTACTATTATTATTATTATTTAAACAGCACCATCGTACAGTAACTCTCGTCGGTCGTAGAGTCACTTAGCTGCCGAGTGAAAAACGAAGAGTGTTGTGAGCCTGGTCGTAGAGCTGCCAAACTGCACCCTAACACTACGAACGTAGAGTATTACCCAGCGATCGTAGAGTATTTCTGCAAAACAACATAAAAATCAGCATTAAACTCCATATTTGCAAAATCACATCAATTCTTCATAAAATCTATAAACACCTTAATTAAGCTCATAAACACAGAAAACATATAATAATACTAAGCATAAAGGAACCAAAAACATAGAATATTTTGCACTTATCAAATTCCCCCACACTTAGTCTTTACATGTCCTCGTGTAAATTGAACAGGAATCATATCAAGAAAAACTTTGTCTGACTTATTCAACCAAGATTTCAAAGGTCTCCAAATAAACATCATGGAATAATAACACCTATCACAGAAACCGAACCAGCACCTCACCAACCAACTCACAATAACAACTATGTCATTCCCCACAAAACATCATCCAAATCAGAATATATCCACACAAATATCTATCATATGATCAACACAAATACCCAACCCAGTTTATATGGAACAACAACTGTGCACACTGACTCATAACTCAAAAACCTGATTATCCTACGAAAATTCGCAAAAATTTCTAACCAACAGAACCTGCAGACTTTCCTTAGCTGAATGCATTTTATACTCCATTTCACCTTTCACATTTTTTTTCTTTCAAGTGAGTGCATTTTATGTAACGATCGGGAATTTTAGATTTCCTTGTAACCCGAGTTATGTATGAATAAAATGAATTATTATTATTATTATTATTATTTTTATATTAATCTATACTACGTGTTTAGAATTGTGTTACAGCCTAGAAAATGTGCATATGTTAAATTTTATGTGTTGTTGTGTCGTTAGAGTGAATATATCGATTTTGCAAAAATTCATAAAATCACTATTAGCGGGACCCGCTTCCCGAGGCACTATTCACGAGCACTATTCACACCCAAACTTTTTCGTCTATTTCGATTTCTATTAATTTAGATGAGGCATATATGCTGAGGAATAATTTTTCCAAGTGTCAGAAATTTTATTGGGGTTGATACGTGATTTAATCTGTATCCGAAATGTATATTATGGGTGTTCCGAATAAATGGACAAATCCCATAATAAATATTTTTGCGTGTTCCAATAATTTATGGGAGTACCCATTATAATTTTGGGTAGAGTTATTTACCAAATTTGGTACAAAAGTGGGAATATTCGGGTATATTTATCTGTATATTCGAATTAATTGGTGAGACATTTAAGCCTCAAACCAATTGGGGGAGGCCACGTGTATATTGAGAGCCAATTGGGGGGAAAAGAATAAACATGCACAGTACACCATATATGGGAATGTTAACTTCACAAAGCATGCTCCTCAAATTCATTTTCAAGAGCTCGGGCATCCCATTTTCTGCATATCAAAACATTCCTTCCGAAGCCACCTTAAACCTCCCATCAGCTCACCTTCTTTCTCCTTCAAACCATCAGCATACTTCCCATTTGCAAGTAAGGAGAGAGTTACAGAGAGCTACGTGGAGAGAGAGAGAGGGAAATATAGAAGAAGAATAAGCAAGCTACGGGAAGAAGAAGAAAAGCAAGGAAGGAGGAGAAAGGAGAGAAGGGCACCAAGAGGAAGGAGAGCAGCACTCTAGCAACCATTTCACCCTACACGAAGCTAGCAACAAGAAGGTAACCATGAACCACAACCATTTCTTCTCCACTTGAAGCTTTCATGAGTTTTTTACGCTTACATGCTTGAGGGTTTGGATTTTTTGCTAATTTTTTTGTTGATTGGTTGTGTTGAATCTATCATGGAGGTTCTTAAGAAGCTATATAAACCATAAAACACCCTCAAAGTGGAACAAAAACAAGTAAAGATCCGAACCTTGGCTTAAAGGATGAACTTTGGACATTTTTGGACTTTTGGACATTCGGACTGTTAGAGGACTGTAAAGCCTTGATGGTGTGATTATTTTGATTGTTTGTTATTGGAATATTGTACTTCTATCAGTTGTGAAGATATACCAATTTGAATGAACCAAAATGATGCTAAAATGAAGTCACAATAGCCATTTGTGTGAGATATTTCATGGTTGCGAAAAACAGAGCATGCAGTTTATGTTTTAGCTCAGGATTTGGTCATGTTAATGATTATGGGTCGTCTTGAATTTGTGATATGTTGTAGCCTTGTGTCTTAGGAATCCATAGAGTCCGTAAGGGATGAAATTGATCGAGTGTAGGGGGAGATATAGCAGCTGGAGCAAGGCAAGGTGTGACTGTGTCGCTGCTTGCAGGAACAGCAGTTCGCTACTGCAACTGCTACTGCATGGCGACTGGTCCGGGTCGGGCCGGACCGGGTCGGGCCGAGCCGGATCGGGTCGGGTCGGGCCGGATCGGGTCGGACCCAGTAAATTTTTCCCGCGAGTCTAAAACTTATATTTTTGTACAAAATGATTAAAAACGCTTATATCTTGTTAAAGCTTTATGTGCTTAATTTATACCCGTGTCGAACTAAACGATGTTGTCCTAAGGCGTAAATTGAATTAACGGATTACAAATTACGCGAGACCCCCGACTGGGTAAGCGTAGTGGCAATCAATGTATTTTAATGATGTGATAACTGTAATGAACCTAGTTCTTTTGTGACTAATATTTATGATGATTTTAATAAACTATGTAGGATATTTTGTTGACGGGCGATTAACGTCAAGTTATTAACGCACGTACAAGGCAAGTTTCCTAACTTATACAACTCCTATTTAATTTGTGCGAGTTTTCCTTACTCGATTCATTTATTGGGCAAGTTTTGAATTCATTTATCTATCGAGCAAATATTATTTATTGAGCAAGCTTATTGAGCTTCTTGACTCCGTTCAATTACTTATCAATTTAGCAATTAATGTGCTAGTATTCATACTTCTATTCAAGTATTGCAATGAAAGCCCATTTCATGCAATGTTTTATATTGTGTGATTCCAAAGATTATGAATTTTTATTCATTCAAGATATTTTTAAATGCTATCATGCATGTTGATGAACCTTAAAGTTCTTTATTCCATAGACTGTTTAAAAGCTATGTCAAGGCTAATTGTTTCAGCTAGACACTTATTGATTTGGTTACTAAAGCGAGGTTAAAGTCCTCCAACTATTATTGTTGTTAAGTAAAATTGTCCGATCAAATTGTTTTGGTCTGGACTCCCATGTAAAGCTGAGTGGAACAACCCTTACAACAGGGGAAATTGTATAAACGTCGGGAAACCGACACGCGCGTAAATGGAAAATGTAAGGCTTATGCATAACGCCAGGTATTTTAGGCTGATCACCTATTGTACCAGTTTTGTGGATTATCGGATGAATTTCCAGTAATTCTAGAATAGAGTTCTGTGCCTTGGTGCACCCTCAGTATTGAATAGTTCCCTTCTTCGGGAAACTTTGAAATCCTTGGATACTTCAGAAATCCTTCGGTCCTTAGTGGCCACTATAACGGTGATAAAAAGTTGTTTATTTCCTTGGTTCAGATAAATTTTTACTCCTGTGAGCTATAAAGTTATTCATGTGATTATTCATTGCTATTTTACTTGCGGGGCAAATTGTTGCTCACCCCTTGCTCTCCTTAAAAACATTTCAGTTAGTGCGGCACGTGGCGAGAGCTCGGGAAAAGATAAGGGGAAGGGGAAAGCTACGGAGTAGTAGTAAATTGTTGTTCTAGAATTACCGTTTGTATTAAGACTTATTATTGACGTCGTGTATTAAGACATATTTACCCTTTTGTATTATGTTATGCTTTGTAATAGTATTGGTTTCGAGACTTGGGACAGGTCTATTTATGTTATATCAATGTAAATATTCCTTTATTCCGCTATAAGTTATCGATTGTATCATTTTGGTATTGGATAGTGATGAACCAGGTCCGTGGCTCAGGTGACCCGGATTTGGGGGCGTCACATTTTATGCTCTATCTCACTTATTTGCTTCCCAGCGAGTGAGTTTAATACTCTTCTCGCTTCTTATGTTTATGGGTGAGTGCGTTTTACGCTCCATCTCAACCCACCACAAGATATTTGCATTTTTTTTCATTCTGCAATTTTCACAATTTTCTCAATTTTTTTTTCAAAGATTTTTCTTGCACAAAGTTCTACAAACAAAATAACATTTTAAACAAGTCTCAAATCTCAAAATCAGTGCACAAAGTATAATCCCACAAATAACTCAGTTAAGTAATCATGTATCCCATATTCAAGTATCCATGCAAAAACACTTCTAATTCAAAATTAGCTCATGGATCCTAACTAAGTCATTATTGTTTATCAGTTAATAAGGCATCAAATCAAATTCTACAAATAAGCATCAATATTCACTCTCAACCTTCAAAAGCTTAGCAGAATACTACGATCGTAGAGTTAAGATTTTGCAAAAAAATTCAGTGTTTTTTTTAGTTGTAACTATATATCAACCAAAAATTTAAGTAAATCCTAAACCTAAACCCCTCCCCCACACTCAAACCTTATATTGTCCCCAATGTAAAATAATATGCAAAGAAGAAAGTACTACTAACTAGCATGTAACTAAATAAAAATAAAAAGTAAAGGGATAGAAATCAAATCTGAATCTTGGGTTGTATCCCAAGCAGCTGCCCTTGTTTAATGTCATTGGCTTGACATCATTCCTCTCTCAATCTATGTAATTGGACTTGTATACTGCAAGTGAGCTGGTAATGGTTCCAATTTTAAATTAGGAGCATCCTTCAAAGCTTGACTTTGCTCCATTATTACATCTTCCTCTATATCCCAGTCATTGGAAACTGCACCCCTCAAATCCTCATGTTGTATTGGCTCAAAAGATTTCTGCATTATAGGGTCAAAAACATCAATAGCAAAAACAAAATTAACAATACCAAAATACCTCACGACCTCATTAATGTCGAACTGAACATTTGCATCATCAAACTCCATAGCCAATGTATCTTTGCACTCATCAATCAGTGTATCATCCATATTCTTATTGTAGAAATCTGTCGGAATTATCAATTCATCCACCTCTATCTCCTCTTTGGCATTCTTCTTAGTATTATTTAGCTCTTGTCCCCTCCTCTCCAATTCTGCTAGGAATTCTCCATACTCCTCTGTATATAACTCTGAATATTTTCCAACTTTGCATCTCTTTGTTAAGACTTGAGGAAAAGGAAGCACTAGTGCATACTCAGAGAAAGGTTGACACTTGTGTCTGTGCAGAACATTATTGCCTGTTTCACCTTTGTTTGACTTGTTTTATAAGGAAAGCCCTGACTTTTCTTGCTGCCATACATCTTCACCACTTCTCAATGTAATTGATCTTACATTCTCTCTTGGATTGACAACTGTTTGTGAAAGTAACCTCCCTGAGCCTTGAGAATCCAATCTACCAACTGTTGTAGCAAGCTGACTAACTTGATTTTCCAACTGGTGTATGGAAGTCTTTGTTTCCTGTTGGAACTGTTGTGCTTGGGTCATGAAGGCTTTAAACATATCCTCAAGAGATGGTTCAGAACTGGAAGTAACTGCTTGTTCATATTGGTACTGCTGTTGCATCTGTTGAAAATCAAGCTGCCTACTATCTCCACAGCTCAAGTTGGGATGATCTCTCCTTCCTGGATTTTATGTGTCATACTGATGGTGATATTGTCCTGGAAATGTCCCAACAGCATTGACTTGTTGAACAATTGCATCTTCTTGCAGTGTTGGACAATCATTTGTATTATGCCCTGACTTCGAATAAATTCCACATACTCTTGCTTTTTGCATATTCCCTGCAACCATTTGTCGAACCAAAGTAGTTAAATCAGATATTTGTTGCCCAATATGATCAGTGCTTACCTCATTCACCCTTGTATGTATATGATTTATCCTGGTTCCATACTGCTAAGAGTTAGCTGCCATGTTTGCAATTAAATTCCTTGTAGCTTCTGGTGTTTTATCTACTAGTGCTCCTCCACTGGCTGCATCAATCATGCTCCTATCCATTGGCAATAGTCCCTCATAGAAGTATTGGATCAAGTGTTGATCATCTATTTTGTGGGGTGGACAGCTGGAACATAACTTCTTAAACCTTTCCCAGTACTCATAAAGAGTTTCTCCATTGAACTTCCTGATTCCACATATCTCCTTCCTTATGTTGGCAACTCTTAAAGCAGGAAAGTACTTCTCTAAGAATAGTTTTTGCATATCAGTCCATGATTGAATTGCTCCTGAATGTAGATAGTACAACCAGTCCTTTGCCAAATCTGCTAATGAGAATGGAAAAGCTCTAAGCTTGATTTGTTCTTCAGTTACTTCTTGTGGTTTCATGGTTGAACACACCACATGAAACTCCTTTAGATGCTTGTATGGATCTTCACCTATAAGACCACGAAAAGTAGACAAAAGATGAATTAGTCCTGATTTTAATTCAAAAGCAGCATCTAAAGTAGGATATTCAATACACAATGATGGTTGATTAGGATTAGCTAGTTCTTTCAAAGTCCTGTTGTTGGGAGTAGCAATCTCCTCTTCTTCAGTAGATGAATTATTTTGTAGCAATTCCAGTGTTATGTTAAGACCAAATGATGGAACAAAAATTTCTTCTAGATCTGCAGTTGTGCTTTTGGATCTACGATTCTCTTTCCTCAGTCTCCTTGCTGTTTTCTCTATCTTTGGATCAAAATTTCAATTCACTAGAGTGAGAGGATCGAGTTATAAAATAAAATAAAAGAAACAAAGCATAAATCAAAACGAATAATCACTCCTCGGCAACGGCGCCAAAATTTGGGATAGCTGTCGTTAAGCAATCCAAAAATAAAAACCTCACTTTTACTCTACAAAATTAAATAATAAACACAATAGCAAGTAAGGATCGATCCCACAGAGAATGATATTGCTTTGAATTTATTCTAATGTTTCTAACTAAAAATAATAAATAAAGAATTGGGGGGTTTTGAATTTTGATTAACTAAAGAAAACAATGTTGAAATAATAAAGATAATCAAATAAATTAAAGTTTCAGTTCTTTAGTTCAGTTTCACCAATTTACATAAACAGCATAATCAAGTTAACATTATTTCTTCCTTCCATAAGATTAACAACCCTAGATGATCAGCAATCGCTCAATTATCCGAAATTCTCTTTAAGTTTTAAATCTAATGTGACAATCGCCCCCACTAGACTCTAACTGTTATATAACCCAAAACTATCGATCTAGATTTAATATGACATAAGCATTAAGAATTAAAAAATTAGGTTGTTCCAAGTAACAATCACACTATCAGGGATTATTTAACTTGTCTTCTGATAATCTTAATAATACCCAAAAGCTTGTCCACAATCAAATATTACTAAGTACTACCTGTGATCAGATACAACATCATTTGCTTAATATTATATCTTAATCTAGCAGATGATATTCATCAGATAAACTAACTTGCCACATTAAATCAATCAGATAAAATAACATATAAATAGTTAAAACAGATTATCAAAATAAATCTCATGTAAGAAGAAATCAATAACAAAACTCAATTATACTATTAACTGAACATACGGTTCCACATCCCCTTAGAACTGAATAAAAATAAACTAAGCTAACATGCTGATAAACAAAGAACAATGAATAAAATATGATCTAGGATGATGATCCAGGATGTCCATGATATTCTCAACTGATTACAAGTGAAAGGTGTTTATAGATGCTTTGACCTAGAAGAATTCTAATCCAATTCTATTTCGGAAGTCTTCACTCTGCAGATATGGTAGGATTCTAAATCCTTCTCAATCTCTAAAATCCAACTTTAGGTAACTTCCTTATCAATTTAGAATTTAGTTTCCAAATCCAAGTCTTCCTCAATTTCCTTTTCCAATTCGATTCAGTTTCCATATTTGAACTTCAACTCAGATTCCATATCAGACTCTACTTCTTATAATCAGAGATACGTTCCATGTAAGATTGTAATCCCATCTCCAAATCCTCGTACAAGTCAAACTCTATCATTCCATTACTTCAAATCCTACTCAGAATAGGAATCCTACAAAGTCGACCAAAATCGTAGAATAACACTCTTTCAACAATCGTAGTGTAAAGAAACATAGAGTGAAATTTTACACCATTGCTCCGTAGAGTAACCATGCTATCGTAGAGTTCTCTCGTAATCGTAGAGTAGACTTGAGACAATCGTCGAGTAAACAGCACCATCGTAGAGTAACTCTCGTCGGTCGTAGAGTCACTTAGCTGCCGAGTGAAAAACGTAGAGTGCTGTGAGCCTGGTCGTAGAGCTGCCAGACTGCACCCTAACACTACGAACGTAGAGTATTACCCAGCGATCGTAGAGTATTTTTGCAAAACAACATAAAAATCAGCATTAAACTCCATATTTGCAAAATCACATCAATTCTTCATAAAATCTATAACCACCTTAATTAAGCTCATAAACACAGAAAACATATAATAATACTAAGCATAAAGGAACTAAAAACATAGAATATTTTGCACCTATCAAATTCCCCCACACTTAGGCTTTACATGTCTTCGTGTAAATTGAACAGGAATCATATCAAGAAAAGCTTTATCTAACTTATTCAACCAAGATTTCAAAGGTCTCCAAATAAACATCATGGAATAATAACACCTATCACAGAAATCGGACCAACACCTCATCAACCAACTCACAATAACAACTATTTCATTCCCCATAAAACATCATCCAAATCAGAATATATCCACACAAATATCTATCATATGATTAACACAAATACTCAACCCAGTTTATATGGAACAACAACTGTGCACACTGACTCATAACTCAAAACCTGATTATCCTGCAAAAATTCGCAAAAAAATTTAACCCACAGAACCTGCAGACTTTCCTTAGGTGAATGCATTTTATGCTCCATTTCACCTTTCACATTTTTTTCTTTCAAGTGAGCGCATTTTATGCTCCATCTCACTTATTTGTCTCCCAGCGAGTGCGTTTTACGCTCCTTCTCGCTTCTTGTGTTTATGGGTGAGTGCGTTTTACGCTCCACCTCAACCCACCACAAGACATTTGCATTTTTTTCATTATGCAATTTTCACAATTTTCTCAATTTTTTTTCAAAGATTTTTCTTGCACAAGGTTCTACAAACAAAATAACAGTTTAAACAAGTCTCAAATCTCAAAATCAGTGCACAAAGCATAATCCCACAAATAACTCAGTTAAGTAATCATGTATCCCATATTCAAGTATCCATGCAAAAACACTTCTAATTCAAAATCAGCTCATGGATCCTACCTAAGTCATTATTATTTATCAGTTAATAAGGCATCAAATCAAATTCTGCAAATAAGCATCAATATTCACTCTACGATTTCAACCTTCAAAATCTTAGCAGAACACTACGATCGTAGAGTTAAGATTTTGAAAAAAAATTTGTGTTTTTTTTAGTTGTAACTATATATCAGCCAAAAATTTAAGTAAATCCTAAACCTAAACTCCTCCCTCACACTCAAACCTTACATTGTCCCCAATGTAAAATAATCATGCAAAGAAGAAAGTACTACTAACTAGCATGCAACTAAATAAAAATAAAAAGTAAAGGGATAGAAAATCAAATCTGAATCTTGGGTTGCCTCCCAAGCAGCTGCTGTGCCGCCCCCAAATCCGGGTCACCTGAGCCACGGACCTGGTTCGTCACTATCTAATATATGCATCATACTGTCGATAATTTATAACGGAATAAAGGAATATTTACAATGATATAACATAAATAATCTTGTCCCAAGTCTCGAAACCAAGACTACTCCAAAACATAATTTAATACATAAGAGTAAATAAGTCTTGATACAACGGTGATTCTAATACAATTAAACAAAACTAATCAGTAGCTTTGCCCTTTCCCTTATCCTTTCCCGAGCTCTCGCCACGTGTTGCACTAACTGAAAAGTTTTAAGGAAAGCAAGGGTGAGCAACAAATTTGCCCCGCAAGTACAATAGCAGTGAATAATCACATGAATAACTTTATAGCTCATAGGAGTTAAAAATGAGATAGCTCAAGCAAATAAATAACTTCTTTATCACCATTATAGTGGTCATTGTGGACCGAAGGATTTTCTGAAGTATCCAAGGATTTCAAAGTTTCCCAAGGAAAGGAACTATTCAATACTGAGGGTGCACCAACGCACAGAATTCTATTCTAGAATTACCAAAAATTCATCCGATAATCCACAAAACTGGTATAATAGGTGATCAGCCTAAAGTACCTGGCATTATGCATAAGCCTCACTTGCTATTTACGTGTGTGTTGGTTCCCCGACGTTTATACAATTATCCCTGCTATAAGGGTTATTCTTCTCAGCTTTACATGGGAATCCGAACCAAAACAATTTAATCGGATAGCTTTACTTAACATCAATAATAGTTCGAGGACTTAACCTCACTTCAATAAATAAATCAATATGTGCCTAGCCGAAGCAATTGGCCTTAACAAAGCTTTCAAACAGTTTATGGAATAAAGAACTTTAAGGCTCAACAACATGCATTATAGCATAGGTAGATAACTTGAACGAATGTCAAATCATTTGAATAATCATAAGAGTACTCGCACAATGAAATAAGTTGTGGAAGTTTAGAAAAATAGCTCAATATCGCAACACATGTAATCAATACATAACTTGAGTGAATTTAGAGAACTTGCTTTAATATAGAACACTTATTTAATGTCAAATTAAACAAGAATTTAAAAACTTGCACAAGGTGCGAATATCAATAATTATTATAGATGTAGAATAATTATCAATAATTAATCCACTAACATGCTTGAAACATAATAACTCGAGTTTGAGTTAGGAAACTTGCTCAATAAAAAGTATGGATAGGAAACTTGCCCAACACAAGGGTTAGACAAGGGTTAGAAAAGAAACTTGCCTGGTGCGTCTGCTACAATATTACAACACACACTCCTTAATATCCTACACATGTAAATACATATTCATATAATAATTAGTCACATAAGGATTAGGTTCAAAACAGACGTCACATCATTAGAACACATTGATTGCCACTACGACAAGGTAGTCGGGGGTCTCGCTCCCCGATGAGCGAGCGGTTGCCTAGGCGTGAGGTGCAATTAACCATTCCTAAAACGCCTTATGACTTCACAGGATACGAATAATTAACCTGTCCAATCATTTTGTATAAAATATAAGTTGGACACTGCATTGGGCCTCATGATAACATATATATAACATCATTAAAAGAAAACTTAAATTTTGGTCTTGTTGGGAAATTTTTACTGGGCCTGACCCGACCCGACCCAGCGCTGCGGCGCCCGATTTGGCCTAGCCAGCAGCGCTGCGGCGCCAGCCCGCACCATATCCTTCCCGGGTTGACCCGGCGCTGTGACGCTAAGCTTAGTATTTAAAAGCGACACTGCGGCGCCAGTCCCGCTCATTTTCCTTGATAGTACAGGCGTTGCGGCGCGAGTTGTTACAATTATGAATGGCACGGCAGTGCCATTCATCCAGTGACCGAATTCTGGGCTTATGCCTAGTTCGCGACCTCGACCTTCTTCGACTCCAACCTTCATAACTCCTTCTATACACATGCAAATTGGTCCATTTCGGACTCTATGGACTCCTAAGACATAGGGCTACAATATATCAAAAATTTAGAGCTACCTATAAACATTAACACGACTGATTTTTGAGCCAAAGCACATAACTAAAACTCTATTTTTGTGTTCTGGTGTTCTTCACCAAAATCAACACCAAATCTTCCTTTTAACTCCATTCCAACTGAGTTATGAAGATAACCCACGAAACTACAATATTACAACAACAATTAAACCAAATAATTACCCAATCAAGGCTTTACAGTCCTCTAAATCGTCTGGAAGTCATTTTGTCCAAAAAGTCCAAAGTTTCATCCTTTATGCCAAGGTTCGGATCATTCATCGATTTTGTTCCATTTTGAGGTTATTAATGGCTTACAAGATGTCTTGGTAACAATAAAAATCGACCACAACCAACAATAACAACAACAATTGCAAGAAATACTCAGACCCAACACTTTGAGCTCAAGAACACTAAAAACTCGAAAATTCTATCAAATTCAAATGGAATGGATTTTTGGTCGATTGTTTACCTTGTAAATCCCTTCTAGGTGCTAAGAAAATTTGCTAGGGCTTGGCTTGTGCCTCCTTCCTTCTTAGTCCACCATACTCCTTCTTCCGTGAACTTCTTTTTCTTCTTTTGTTGTTCTTCTGCTTCTTCCTTCAATGTTCTCTCTCTCTCTATCTGCAACTCTCTCACTCTCACTCTCTCTCTATCTGCAGTTGGTTTAGGAAAGGAATGGGAGAGGAGGATGGCTGAGTAAATGGAATGGTTGCTTCGGGGGAATGGGAGGGAGTTTCACCCGAGTGGGGTTTAGACCTTAAAGAGGGAATGTTGCATAAATGAGAAATCCAATACATGGAGCTTAGTGAATTGTTGTCTACTGTCGACCACTCTCTCTACTCCCTCATTTGATTGATCCAAAAGGTTTGGTTGGTTCCCACTTAGAGTAACAAGTAAAAATAAATACCCATATACACAAAAATATACCCGAATATTCCCACTTTATACCTAATTTGGTCAATAACTCTACCCCAAAATTAAAATGGGTACTCCCATAAAATATTGGGGCGCGTAAAAATAATAATAATGGGATTCGTCCATTTAGTCGGAACACCCATATTATACATTTCGGATATCGAATGAAACACGAATGGGCTCAAAACGAAAATCCGACACTTGAAAAAATTATCTCTTCGCACATGTGTATTATTAAAATTTATTAAGGTCGAAGAAGACGCAAAAATACTATGGCGTGAATAGTATCTCGGTAAACATGCCCCATGAATAGTGATTTTTGTGATTTTTCGCGAAGCCGATATATTCACCCCAACGACACAACAACACACAAAATTCAACACATACACATATTCTAGGTTGTAACACCTTCTTTAAGCACATAACACATAATAATATAAATATAAATAAAAATTCATTTTATTCACACATAAACTCGGGTTACAAGGAAATTAAAAAATTTCCCGATCGTTACAACTGCCCTTGTTTAATGTCATTGGCTTGATATCATTCCTCTCTCAATCTATGTAATTGGACTTGTATACTGCAAGTGAGCTGGTAATGGTTCCAATTTTAAATTAGGAGCATCCTTCAAAGCTTGATTCTGCTCCATTATTACATCTTCCTCTATCTCCCAGTCATTGGAAACTGCACCCCTCAAATCCTCATGTTGTATTGGCTCAAAAAATTTATGCATTATAGGGTCAAAAACATCAATAGCAAAAATAAAATTAACAATACTAAAATACCTCACGACCTCATTAATGTCGAACTGAACATTTGCATCATTAAACTCCATAGCCAATGTATCTTTGCACTCATCAATCAGTGTATCATCCATATTCTCATTGTAAAAATCTGTCGAAATTATCAATTCATCCACCTCTATCTCCTCTTTGGCATTCTTCTTAGTATTATTTAGCTCTTGTCCCCTCCTCTCCAATTCTACTAGGAATTCTCCATACTCCTCTGTATATAACTCTGAATATTTTCCAACTTTGCATCTTTTTGTTAAGACTTGAGGAAAAGGAAGCACTAGTGCATACTCAGAGAAAGGTTAACACGACGTGCAGAACATTGTTGCCTGTTTCACCTTTGTTTGACTTGTTTTGTAAGGAAGGTCCTGACTTTTCTTGCTGCCATACATCTTCACCACTTCACAATGTAATTGAACTTACATTCTCTCTTGGATTGACAACTGTTTGTGAAAGTAACCTCCCTGAGCCTTGAGAATCTAATCTACCAACTGTTGTAGCAAGCTGACTTACTTGATTTTCCAACAGGTGTATGGAAGTCTATGTTTCCTGTTGGAACTGTTGTGCTTGGGTCATGAAGGCTTTAAACATATCCTCAAGAGATGGTTCAGAACTGGAAGGAACTGCTTGTTCATGTTGGTACTGTTGTTGCATCTGTTAAAAATCAGGCTGCCTATTATTTCCACAGCTCAAGTTGGGATGATCTCTCTGTATGTTTGCAAAATCACAATCATATTGAAATACACAACGGAAAATGGAAATTAAAATTTTTGCAACTTATCCATGAATCGCCTTATGCATAGCTATTAATTGAAGAAGAAGATGAACAAGAAATATACCTTAATAGATCCAACCTTTGAACCGCTACAAGATCTACTCCTTGTTGATTTCTTCAAGCTCCTCCTTTCTTTGTTCCTTAGATTAAACACTAGCTTCAAAGTGTATGAAGCACTCTAGAGGTGATCCACCAAGAATGATTATATGAAACAATATTTGATTTTTACAAATCTTGGATGGCTAATCTAATAAGTTCTTTTATCCCTAACTCTTAAGAATAACAAGAACAATACATGAAGAATACTTTAAAGATTTGATCAACAACTTGATCTATAATTTGGTGTTCTTGAGATAGAGGCTACTAGTTCATAACTTAGTTTGCTTAGTTAGGTTAATTAGGAGAAACCATAATTTTTAATTAGTATTCCACCAAGTATAATACTTACATAATATGTAAGTATCAATATTCTCCTAACCCACGTGTTTTGCATTTAAGCACTTAACACATGTTTTGCAATTATTTGACCAAATTCAAATTTGCATTTAATTTAAATGATATTTACATTTCATTTAAATTAATTCTTAATCTAATTAAGAATTAAATGATAATAATAATAAGATTTCTCTTATTAATTTATAATTCAATATTTCTCCAAATATGTCATTATAAATATTAAGCATTTCAATTTATTCAACTAATAAATTAAATACTTAATTTATTATCATTAAGCCAATTGTTTCCAATATAATATTATTCTTTTTGCGGTGTGATCCTTTAGGTTCAATATTATGCCAGTAGTAGAATAAATAAATTAGAACAATTCTAATATTATTTATAATGAATTAAACTCTTTTAATTCAAGCATAAATAAATAATATTTATTCTACATCATGAGTGACACCTTACGATAATGTATCATGACTATCCGAATAATATGAAATCAATGTTTAATCACATAGAACCTATTCAGTAATAGTTACCGTACAATTCAATCATTCTACCATATAATGTCCCGATTAAATATAAGACATGGAATTACTGACAAGTCTTATTTTGTTTAATCATATGCATTTCGATCCAAGAATGCACAACTCCGATTAATGTAAATTATAAACTCCTTTCTAATTTTATTCAACCCTGGCCAGGGATTTCTGAGTTGTCATTTATCAAATCGCATAGGACATTCTCTCCCTTTATCAGAAGTTGTAGATCCTTTGTCGATCATTCACCTACCTCCGTGTATACTTTATTATACCCGTACATACCCTATGACATACCCAAAGGTATTAAGGAATATGACAAAGTATAACTTAACATACACAAGGTACTATGCTGATATCAAGTCCAAGGATCACTTGTACAACTATCACTTAAGAACTTCCCTATTGACAGGTGAATAAAACTCCATTAGGGTTCTTAAAGCGATTCACGTTCAGTGAACTTATTCTCCAATAAGCACCTACATACTTGCTTTAGTGTCTCCACACAAATGATTATGAGATCAATCATCATCTTCTAAAGATCAAGCATAGTATGTACTAATCTATCCGGATCAGTAATCCCAATATTAGTGATCCAACGATTAGGAACATTTTAGTTTTGAGCTTTCTTGAATTTAGATCTCACTAGCATGATCTCATCATGATTCTAAAAACATTGCTCGAAAACTATGGGTTCATCACATTTATTAATTCAACCAATTAACATGGATAAAATATGCCTTTTATTCTATTATTAATATTTGAATAAGATTACAAAGTAAATACTTATTACATCAAATATAATTGGCTTGAGGGCATATTACTTTCACTCTCCTTCCTGGATTGTATGTGTCATACTGATGGTGATATTGTCCTGGAAATGTCCCAACAGCATTGACTTATTGAACAATTGCATCTTCTTGCAGTGTTGGACAATCATCTGTATTATGCCCTGACTTTGAACAAATTTCACATACTCTTGCTTTTTGCATATTCTCTGCAACCATTTGTCGAACCAAAGCAGTTAAATCAGATATTTGTTGCCCAATATGATCAGTACTTATCTCATTCACCCTTGTATGTATATGATTTATCCTGGTTCCATACTGCTGAGAGTTAGCTGCCATGTTTGCAATTAAATTTCGTGCAGCTTCTGGTGTTTTATCTACTAGTGCTCCTCCACTGGCTGCATCAATCATGCTCCTATCCATTGGCAATAGTCCCTCATAGAAGTATTGGATCAAGTGTTGATCATCTATTTGGTGGGGTGGACAGCTAGAACATAACTTCTTAAATCTTTCCCAGTACTCATAAAGAGTTTCTCCATTGAACTTCCTGATTCCACATATCTCTTTCATTATGTTGGCAACTCTTGAAGCAGGAAAGTACTTCTCCAAGAATAACTTTTGTATATCAGTCCATGATTGAATTGCTCCAAAAGGTAGATAGTGCAACCAGTCCTTTGCCAGATCTGCTAATGAGAATGGAAAAGCTCTAAGCTTGATTTGTTTTTCAGTCACTCCTTATGGTTTCATGGTTGAACACACCACATGGAACTCCTTTAGATGCTTGTATGGATCTTCACCTGTAAGACCACAAAAAGTAGACAAAAGATGAATTAGTCCTGCTTTTAATTCAAAAGCAGCATCTCTGTTTGAGAAATTCAATACACAATGATGGTTGATTAGGATTAGCTAATTCTTTCAAAGTCCTATTGTTGGGAGTAGCCATCTCCTCTTCTTCAGTAGATGAATTATTTTGCAGCAATTCCAGTGCTATGTTAAGACCAAATGATGGAACAAAAATTTCTTCTAGATCTGCAGTTGTGCTTTTGGATCTACTATTCTCTTTCCTCAGTCTCCTTGTTGTTTTCTCTATCTTTGGATCAAAATTTCAATTCAATAGAGTGAGAGGATCGAGTTATAAAATAAAATAAAAGAAACAAAGCATAAATCAAAACGAATAATCACTCCTCGGCAACGGCGCCAAAATTTGGGATAGCTGTCGTTAAGAAATCCAAAAATAAAAACCTCACTTTTACTCTACAAAATTAAATAATAAACACAATAGTAAGTAAGGATCGATCCCACAGAGAATGATATTGCTTTGAATTTATTCTAATGTTTCTAACTAAAAATAATAAATAAAGAATTGGGGGGTTTTGAATTTTGATTAACTAAAGAAAACAATGTTGAAATAATAAAGATAATCAAATAAATTAAAGTTTCAGTTCTTTAGTTCAGTTTCACCAATTTACATAAACAGCATAATCAAGTTAACATTATTTCTTCCTTCTATAAGATTAACAACCCTAGATGATCAGCAATCGCTCAATTATCCGAAATTCTTCTTAAGTTTTAAATCTAATGTGACAATCGCCCCCACTAGACTCTAACTGTTATATAACCCAAAACTATCAATCTAGATTTAATATGACATAAGCATTAAGAATTAAAAAATTAGGTTGTTCCAAGTAACAATCACACTATCAGGGATTATTTAACTTGCCTTCTGATAATCTTAATAATACCCAAAAACGTGTCCACAATCAAATATTACTAAGTACTACCTGTGATCAGATACAACATCATTTGCTTAATATTATATCTTAATCTAGCAGATGATATTCATCAGATAAACTAACTTGCCACATTAAATCAATCAGATAAAATAACATATAAATAGTTAAAACAGATTATCAGAATAAATCTCATGTAAGAAGAAATCAATAACAAAACTCAATTATACTATTAACTGAAGATACGGTTCCACATCCCCTTAGAACTGAATAAAAATAAACTAAGCTAACATGCTGATAAACAAAGAACAATGAATAAAATATGATCTAGGATGATGATCCATGATGTTCTCAACTGATTACAAGTGAAAGGTGTTTATAGATGCTTTGACCTAGAAGAATTCTAATCCAATTCTACTTCGGAAGTCTTCACTCTGCAGATATGGTAGGATTCTAAATCCTTCTCAATCTCTAAAATCCAACTTTAGGTAACTTCCTTATCAATTTAGAATTTAGTTTCCAAATCCAAGTCTTCCTCAGTTTCCTTTTCCAATTCGATTCAGTTTCCATATTTGAACTTCAACTCAGATTCCATATCAGACTCTACTTCCCATAATCAGATATACTTTCCATGTAAGATTGTAATCCCATCTCCAAATCCTCATACAAGTCAAACTCTATCATTCCATTACTTCAAATCCTACTCAGAATAGGAATCCTGCAAAGTCGACCAAAATCGTAGAATAACACTCTTTCAGCAACTGTAGTGTAAAGAAACGTAGAGTGAAATTCTATACCATTGCTCCGTAGAGTAACCATGCTATCGTAGAGTTCTTTCGTAATCGTAGAGTGGACTTGAGACAATCGTCGAGTAAATAGCACCATCGTAGAGTAACTCTCGTCGGTCGTAGAGTCACTTAGCTGCCGAGTGGAAAACGTAGAGTGTTGTGAGCCTGGTCTTAGAGCTGCCAGACTGCACCCTAAAACTACGAACGTAGAGTATTATCCAACGATCGTAGAGTATTTCTGCAAAACAACATAAAAATCAGCATTAAACTCCATATTTGCAAAATCACATCAATTCTTCATAAAATCTATAAACACCTTAATTAAGCTCATAAACACAGAAAACATATAATAATACTAAGCATAAAGGAACCAAAAACATAGAATATTTTGCACCTATCACATACTACTTTCACCTGGGAGCACTAAGATGTATCAGGATTTACACCAGCATTTCTGGTGGCCAAACATAAATAGGGAGGTGGCTGAATGTGTCAGTCGATGTTTGACATATCAAAGGGTTAAGGTAGAACACCAACGACCAAGTGGACTACTACAACCATTGGAGATTCTGAAGTAGAAGTGGGAGCATATCACGATGGATTTTGTGGTGGGACTTCCACCAACTCAGAAAGGTTATGATGCGATATGGGTAATCGTGGATCGTCTGACGAAATCTACACATTTTCTACCGATTAAGATGAGTTACAATTTGGAGCAGTTAGCAAAGCTTTATGTGAAGGAGATTGTTTCACGACATGGGGTGCCAGTATCTATTATGTCTGACAGAGATCCACGCTTCAAGTCAAAATTCTGGAGGAGTTTGCAAGAAAAAATGGGGACACAGTTGAGGATGAGTGCTGCGTATCACCCTCAAACTGATGGCCAGAGCGAACGAACGATTCAAACGCCTGAAGACATGCTTAGAGCAACAGTGATGGACTCCAAGGGAAATTGGGACGATCATCTACCGCTAGTGGAGTTCACTTACAATAACAGTTATTACGCTAGCATTGGCATACCACCGTACGAAGCGTTATATGGAAGAAAGTGTCGAACACTGTTGTGTTGGGACGAAGTGGGAGAGCGAAAACTGCTGGGACCTGAGATGGTGCAGCAGACCGCAGATACGATTAAATTAATAGGAGCCTGTCTGGTAGCAGCTCAAGATCGACAGAAGAAATACGCCGACTTGCATCGTCAGAAGCGGGACCTTGAAGTGGGCAATTTTGTGTTTTTAAAGGTATCTCCCTTGAAAGGAAAGATCAGATTTGGGAAGAAGGGAAAATTGAGCCCTAGGTTTATAGAACCTTTTGAGATTTTAAAGCGAATAGGTGAAGTGGCGTACGAGGTAGCTTTACCTCCTGAACTGGGACACATTCACAACGTGTTTCATGTTTCAGTGTTGCGGCCATATAAACCTGACTATAAGCACGTCATATCCTATGAACCAATTCAAGTAGAGAAAGATTTATCGTATGAAGAAATTTTTGTCCAGATACTCAATAGAAAGGAGCAAACGTTAAGGAATAAG
Organism: Aralia elata; assembly: GCA_034770075.1. NCBI lineage: Eukaryota > Viridiplantae > Streptophyta > Magnoliopsida > Apiales > Araliaceae > Aralia > Aralia elata. Next base: position 73,170,768 of record CM068385.1, read on the forward strand.
AACATACATTTGGTTAAAGTGCTTTGGAGGAACCACGCGACTGAAGAAACTACGTGGGAGCTAGAAGAAAAGATGAGGAGGAATTATCCGTATCTTTTTTGTGTGACCTTATGTTGAAATTTCGGGGACGGAATTCTTATAAGGGGGGAGGATGTAATGACCGCAAAATTTCAAGCAACATTATTAAGGTTAAGAATTTAACTTTCTATTATTTAATTATATTCTTTTGCATATTATTTTTAAACCTTTAAATGATTTGGGTGACTATGTATGGTTATATGTTGATTGATTTAATAGTCCAAGTATAATGGACTAGCCTTATTTATTATTTAAACAAGCCCAAACAACTAGTTGTGTATTGGAGTTCTAGGTAGTTAATCTTAGTAATAACAAATGGTTCCACTAAGGAGTTATTAATAGTGGACTAGTCCAATTTATTATTTAAACAAGCCCATTCCGAAGTAAGTGATTATGGAATTGTGGGTTGGACATCAGTAATTAAATTGGGCCAGCCTTGGTAAGTATGGTCAGGCATATAAGGGGGTCCAATGGAGTAATTTGATGAGCCCAATTGGGGATTTACCCTTAACAGTAGCCGAGCATATTTTAATCGGCAATATGGGATTTTTTCGTGTTTTACACACAATCTATCTAGGACAATGGCCTATTACCCTATTCTGCAGAATGATCACCATGGTATGGTGGGGGAAGGAGTTGGTAGTACTTTCTACCTAATCTCCCTTAATCCATGGGTATTATCTTGGAGTGTTGATCCGACGGTTTGGAGTAGAGGTCAACAACTGGGTAAAACTTTCTCTATAAATAGAGCTCATATTCCGTTTGATAAGTTGCTGAAATACTTGGGTCTGTTATAGAGAGAAACACTGTGAGCTTGAGAGCAAGTAGGAGAGGTAGCCGAAAGGAAGGGAGTCTAGCAAGCGGATGTCCTCTAGTTTCATCGCGTACTTCGGAAAGAAGAGAAGACGCGCAACCAGAACGAAGAGGTGAGAAGTTTTCCATCTTAGTAGTTATGGTTTATATTTATGTTATATTCTTGCATACCCGAACTAGCATAAAAGTCATGAATAGTTTATGAGCTGAATGCTCTGTAATCATGTCTTGAATAAGGCCATGAATGTTGTCCATAGGACTTATGACCGAGTCCTAGTTAATCCAATGTAAGGTGTGGACTATGTCCGAAAGGAATATAATAGTCTGTCTTGCTAAGAGAGTCAGAATAAGTAATGGTGGGGATGCCGAAGTCGTTCCGATGAGGTTCGCCACCTTATCCGAACCCATGAACCTAAGTAACGGGATTAGACGTAGTCGTCACCCGACCTCGAACCATAAAGAGGTTTCCGAAATGAAATCAGTAGACGAACCTGAAGGTTCTGGTAGCTGTTATGGGTCTGATTCAGTGCTGGACCCAAAGCCGAGAACCCTTAAATATCAGTAAGGCTCGGACCTGACTTACGAAGTCACCACTCCGAAGTAGAAGTCCTAAAATGTCGTGGAGACTCAAATCTTTGGCTTCCCGAAGCCAAGCACCCAAGTACCATCCGATTCCGCAGAGGACTCCCGAACTACGAAAGGTCCCGAAGTGGAGCCGAAGCCAAAACTTTGTAGGCAGCGGGTCGGTCAGACCTCAAGCCATATTTCCAGATGGATATGACATCAGACTTATCAGCCAAGGGATGTTCCTTAAGCAGAAATCATGAATTAACCTTGACTCTCAGAAAGTAGTGAAAAGAACCCTATGATCGTAGAGTGACTTCACTTCGATCATAGAGCGCACTGTGAATCGTAGAGTAAGTCAGCCGAACCACTCGGCAATCATAGAGTAAGTCAGCCGATCTACTAGACGATCGTAGAGTTTCACTCGCAATCATAGAGTAAGTTGGGCTAGTCCTAGAGCCATCATAAAGTGAACTCGATGATCGTAGAGTCAACTCTGCCGATCGTAGAGCTTCACTAGTCAGTTGTAAAGTGAACTTTGCTGATCGTAGAGCTTCACCAGCCGATCGTAGAGTCCACTCTATCAAATGTAAAGCTTCATCCGTGATCGTAGAGTCACCTCACTAACCGTAGAGTGACTCTATCGATAGTATTAAAGCCCTACTGAACGTAGAGCTATCATGACAGACCATGGGTAGTATATAGGGACCATAGAACAGGTCGTATGAGTCTCTTGAATAAGTTCATTTAATCCGTTATTGGTGCTTAATTATAATTGATCAGATAGTACAATATAACTACTGTAGGATACCTGCAGAGCAGAATCGTAGAGTAGACATTAAACAGCAACCCAGGCAAGTTTCTAACCTTGAACTTCGTACGTATTGCAAGTTCCTAACCTTAAATTTCTTACATATTGCAAATTTCCTAATTTAAGCTCGAGTTCTATTTCTCAAACATGTACTAAGTGGTTTAATTACTTTAAAATTATTCCACATCCATATTATTGTCATTCGCACATAGTGAACTTGAATTCGGTTCTATCATCGAACTGCGCCATCATTTAAAGTTTTGTCATTCATGAACTATTTAAAAAGAAGTCTGAGCCATTTGTTCGGTTAGACTTATGCATGTTAAAGAATTTAAAAGCTATCCAAACCAGTTGGTGGTGCGGACTCTTAGACTGAGATGAACAACCCCATATATGGGAGTTTTCTAAGTATCTAATATAAGATACATGACAGAAATAAATGTTATGCATATACATGGTGTACAAGAGGCTAATCCCCTTAAGTATAAACTCTGGAGTTAGTAACCTAATAAGGGTCAATCAAGTGATTGGTTCCTTAAAGTATGTTCATAGTCTATTTGACTATTTAATATTTTAATAATCAATCTTCATTATTCATTTGGACATTGGTTATATTGTTTCAGTTATTCATACTATTGAATCGATTTTTAGTTATTCCCCTTTCATTCATGATATATCTTTCTTATTCATTTTTTAACTTGCTGAGCAAAGTAGTTGCTCATTCTTGCTATATCATGAATCTATTGCAGTTAAGCCCGAGTGTTCGAACAAAGATAAGGGCAAGGGGAAGATGAAGTCCTAGACTTCGGATAGGCGATTTTTCTGCCTTAATATTTTGTTTAAATGTCAGTTACTGTAACACGAACCCTATTAGCTACTTCTGTACTTCGTGATGTAATTATTTAAGGTTACAGACCTTGGGGCGTAGTGAACCTTTTGTAATGAATATCATATGTCTATTATTTTCGCATTAGTTATTATATGTTGTTTAGAGGTGTATAGATGTGATGGATCGTGAATACTGAATTCGGGGTACGAGTACCCGAATTTGGGGGCGTCACAATTCCCGAATTTCTCTCTCTAGAATTCTTCACTTTCTCTCTCTAAAATTTCTCCCTCTTTTTTTTTTGCAAAATCTGTTGAAATTGTCTATATCTAGGCTTTCCTGGGCAGCCGCAAGTGCACCTTCGACTGCCCCAGGTGGGGCCCACCTGCCTTGGTTTTTCGTGTTGTGCAGTCAATTTTTTGTCTTGTTCAGTGAAATGTCCGTAACTTTCAATCCGGGAAGAGTTGGGAGACGTGTCATACCATTCCAGAAAGCTCTTTCCGAGAGCTACGCAATGACATAAGGTTTGGCCGATTCCGGATCCAGAAAGATAAAGCAAAATGCAGAAATAGATCTGTCCGTCGATACCAGTCAATCAACCGTCATGCCTTAAGTAGTTTGTCACTCTGCGGTTGCAGTGATGACTTCTTGTACTTTGATCTGAGCCCCGAAATCCTGTGTTCGGATGTCTCGTCCTTTGTCTGAAATGATTCTTTTGTCCTCCTGTCAGGGTTAGAAAATATATGCAAAATTTCGAGTGTCTACATATGATATTTTTTATGTATATTAATTTTTCTTGTATTAGAATATAATTTTGTATGTCAATCAATAAAAGTATAATTTTTCCTTAGAAAGTAATAATTTAGGTTCTTAATATATATATATATATATATATATTATTTTTATTTTATTTTGTTTTAGTATTATTAAAATATTTTATCATTACACCGTTGCACTATTACACTAAGGGAGGAGAAGGATAGGAATTGACCCCTGCTCACTGCAAAGGTGGTTGACCACTATATCTATTACGCTAACACTTGATCTTGATCTTAAGTTCTTAATATATGATAATAAAATAAATAATTTAAATAAAATATCAAATGACAGTGAATTTACCTATTTAAAAAAGATTAATGACAAATAAAAGAGGAAGTCCACCCCATGCATAACGTTTTTACTTTTAATACAAATATACAGATATTTTAAAAGTATGATAAAAAAAAATTGTCTGATCTCAATTGTTGTCTAACTATTTCATTGTACATCAAATAATATCAAAACTGTTGATCTCAAAAAATGGGATGTCTAATTTTTTTTACCTAAAGAATTTATTGAATTGTTACAAACAAAATTCATTAATATAACAAGCTCCACGTAAATGAATGGTTTAATATTAATTCAGACAACTTTCAAAAGATAAAAAACATTGGAAATGGTCATTAATCCTTTGGACCTTAGCTATGAAAAGTCCTTAATTACTGACCTAGTATAATACCAAAATCCCAATTGATCCCTCCATTGACTAAACAAATAAAAATATATTTAGTAATAAGTTATAACAATAAGAAAAACTATTCTTACCGAGCTTTGTTCCAACTAATCTCACCCAAAAGTTAAACCCAAATTCCAGGAATCTTCGCGTCCGCGTTCTCTGTCCTATGAGTCCTTCTGGGGCGACCGACCTGGGCTATCGGGCTCAGCGACTGGCAAAATTTTTATTTATTTATTTTTTTTTTAGATTTTCACTCCCAAATAATTTATATGATTTATTGAAACTGAAATTTAAAAAAAAATAGTGATTTAGATGCGATTTGGATACATATCAAAAACAAGGCAGTTCTAAACCATTTTGATCCGTTTAAGTTGCATTCTTTTCGTTTTTCATCATGTCAGACAACAAGATTGTCTCGGCGATTTACTACCATAAAATACGACATGCGACTCATCTGAAGTCTTCAGGCGTATGCACTTCTTCTGACAGTCGATCACAGCTCCGTAATTCGATAACCAATCCATCCCAAGAATTACGTCGAATTCCCCTAATCGAATCGGTATCAAATTCACGCTCAGCTTAATGTCTCTCAAATCGACACAACAGTTCCTATGAACGTAGCCTATGGGAATAATCACTTGATTGACTACTTCTACGTTTACAGGGTTCTCTAGTTTTTCTCGGGGGTAAGTCTAATACTGTGTAACCCTATTTTTGATATGTATCCAAATCACACCTAAATCACTGTTTTTTTTTAAAAATTCAATTTTAATAAATCATATAAATTATTTGAAAGTGAAAATCCAAAAAAAAAAATAAAAATAAAAATTCTGCCGGTCGCTGAGCCCGGTCTCCCTATGATTATTCCTCTCCTATTCCTATAACTTCCTTTTTTGACTAAACCACTCAGTAGTCGACCCCACTCTTGGGTCTCATCTCTGAGCCCTAATTGTTTTCCCCCTTGTGCATCTCTCATCGATTAGGGTTTCTGATTCCAATTCAGATCCCAATTTTCAGTAATTTGTTCATAGTTTATACGTGCGTAAATAGATACATACATAGATATCAAACTAGTTTTAGTTGTGATTGTGATTGTGATTGTGTTGTGGTGAATCCATCAATGATGGTACCGGAGTCTTCTTGTTTCGGTGACGCGAAATTCTTCCCGCCCGGATTTCGATTCCACCCGACTGACGAGGAGCTTATCCTGTATTACCTGAAGGGGAAGATCTGCCGGCGGCGGCTGAAGCTTGACATCATCGGCGAGACCGATGTTTACAAGTGGGACCCAGAAGAGTTGCCTGGTATTGCTTCACTTTAAATGTTATGTTATTTACTCTGTTCTATACTTATTAAACTGTTTTTGATTGTTTTTTTTTTCATATGGGTCTGTGTGTTATGCTAAGGTAATAGTTCGATCAATTCAATTACCTCTAACACAAACAAATACGCATGCACATACTTGGGAAGTTGTAGTTATTGGATTGTTTGTTTGTCAATGTTAGTTTGATTTATAATTTATATGATATGAGTCTGATTTGTTTGTTCAAATTATTTATTTCTTTGTTGTTTTTAAATTGTTTGTAAATGTACATGTGTGTTTGATTGGAGTTTTCCGAGTGTTTCTGCTGGTTGACTTGATTCAATTTCGATTTGTAAGGGTGGTTATAAATTAGTTAATTGTTGTATGGTGTTAGGGGGTTCTTTCTTTACTTTTAGAATTATTTATATGATATGAGTCTGATTTGTTTGTTCAAATTATTTATTTCTTTGTTGTTTGTAAATTGTTTGTAAATGTACATGTGTGTTTGATTGGAGTTTTCCGAGTGTTTCTGCTGGTTGACTTGATTCAATTTCGATTTGTAAGGGCGGTTATAAATTAGTTAAATGTTGTATGGTGTTAGGGGGTTCTTTCTTTACTTTTAGAATTATTTGTATCTGTATGTGTATGAATAGTGCTTTTGACACTCACAACCCCTTTGATTTCTATTTTTTTTCTTTTTTATTTATGATTATAATTTGGCACAAGTTCAGTTTGGTCAACTTATTGATGGATTAGTATGTTTTTTATTTTAAGGTCTACTGTTTGAATTCTATTAAGTTCTTTTGGGTTTAATTTGAAGACCTTTAATTGAATTATTGATATGGGTTCAATATAACATTTGGTGGGGCTTGAATTGATATGATCAACCCCCTCCCCTCCTCCCCCCCAACCCCCCCAAAAAAAATGTGTCTGTATTATTTTCCTGTAGGGAAATGTAATATAACATAATTAATTAAAAATCGAGATTTGAGGTCTATGTTTGTTCCAAAGTATAAGTATAGGTATAGATATATTTGTCTTCCAAGTTTAATTACTTCGTTTTCCTGTAGCGATGACTATTTACTGTCAGTGTTAAGATGTAGAAATATGCCACCCTTTGTTGTAGGGGATCAAGATATGTTGGTTAGGATTTTTCATTTTCAATATGATAATACTAATTCTGTTTATTATTTTTCCAAGTGTATGGTATAGTGTTGGTAGCCGCTGAATTCAAATTATACTGTGATAATTTTTTATTTTTTTCTTACTCATGTAGGACTATCCAAGTTAAAGACTGGAGACAGGCAATGGTTCTTCTTTAGCCCAAGAGATAGAAAGTACCCAAATGGAGCAAGATCAAATAGGGCGACCATGCATGGGTACTGGAAAGCAACTGGTAAGGATCGAACAATTTCATGTAATTTGCGTTCAGTTGGGGTGAAGAAGACCCTGGTTTACTACAAAGGACGTGCTCCTTCTGGTGAACGCACAGACTGGGTAATGCATGAATATATCCTGGATGAAGAGGAACTCAAAAGATGTCTGTCTGCAAAGGACTATTATGCATTGTATAAGGTATACAAGAAGAGTGGGCCTGGTCCCAAAAATGGTGAGCAATATGGTGCACCGTTTGTAGAAGAGGACTGGGCTGATGATGAGTTCGTAAATTTTAATGCTGACCAGGTGAATAGTGTGAAGGAGGCTGATGTTTCTTGTGTTGATAATAACAGAGCTAATGGTCAACCACAGTGCCTACTAAATGATCTTGAGGAATTATTAAACCAGATTGCTGATGAGCCTGTGCTTGCTTCGCCTCTTGATGTTGATTACACATATGCATTAGATAAGCTCATTGGCATGGAAGAAAACGCAAGTACCTTGGCGGATCATTCCTCGAGGGAAATCAATTTACCTGAGGGGGGCATGGTGCTTCACCAAAGCCAGCAATATAATGTGCAAGCCAGCTTTGACTATACTCATTCTGCCACCTCTCAGTTACAACTGTATGAAGCCTCTGAGGTCACATCTGCTCCAAACATTTGTGAACAGAAACTGGGTGAAAATTTCCTCGAAGATTTTCTTGAAATGGATGATCTTATCGGTCCAGAACCAACTGTTCAAAACTTTGGAAAACAACCAGAACCACTGTCATTTGATGAAATTGATGGGTTAACGGATCTTGACTTGTACAATGATGCAAATATGTTTCTTTGTGATATGGTTCCAGGTGAACAGGGACAAATTTCACGGCCATATGTGAATAATCCGGAGAGTGGAATGGTGAATGTGGCTCCAAGTTCTTATTTAAATAACGAGAATGGAGCAGTAAATCATCAGATGGAGCCCTATAGAAATGATGCAAATCTGATGAGTTCTCAGCTGTGGATAGAAGATGAAGGATGCTACATCTTTAATCCAGCAGAAGCAAATCAGACAGCCGTTTCCCAACCAATTTCTGGTACAGTATTTACTTCAAATTTCATTGGCTTCCTTGCACTTTGTTACCTATGACTCTGAGGCTATGATTTCATTTGCACTAGCTTTAGCTTATAATAATTTACTCTCGATATTGGCTAACTTAGAGCTCTTGGTCAGATGTATGGTTCCAGCAGACCATGTCATCTTCCTCATGGCAAGAACTCTTGTGCCCAAATGGGGAAAGAGGGGTTTGAGCCAACTTCAAGAGCTCTTCTGCCAATTTACAGCTATATAATATTTCTAATATTAGCAAGTTTTGACCGTGTTTAGGTGTCGAATGTAATGATAATCATGGTAATGTTTCTACCGGAGCAACTCAAAATCAAAGTGGCAAAGTTGGTACAGACTCTTGGTTCTCCTCTGCTCTGTGGGCCTTTGTGGAGTCTATACCTACTACTACTGCTTCAGCATCAGAATCTGCTTTGGTAAATAGAGCCTTTGAGAGGATGTCTAGCTTTGGTAGGGTGAGGATAAATACTGGAAAAACTAATGATGCTGCAGGTAACCTTGGTGCTACTTCTAAAAGGTCAGGAAGTTTTAGGTCAGTAAGTTTTAAAGGGGGAATGTTGTGCTTTTCTGTTCTTGGTGTATTTTGTGCCATCTTTTGGGTGTTGATAGCAACTTCTACAAAGTTATTGGGAAAATACACTTCTTCATGATATATAATGTATGAATATGGGAAGTTTTGCCTTCATGATTTCCGTTAACATGTTGGATCATGTTCAAAGCTCACCACCTTTTTCAAATAAATAGTCCTGCCTTTGCCAGAAAATGCTAAATCTCTATAAATAATTTTCATAAGCTGAAATCCAAATTCAGTGTAAATGCTTTTTAAGCCTCTTAGCAGCAGTAATCCACAAGGCTTAATGGACTTAAATGAATTGATAGATACAGAAGGAATTATATTTGTTTTTGCCTTTGATAGTTTGAGTTTTTTAATCTCAAACCTCAGCAATGAAATTCATGGGTACATCAGTCAAATTTGATCAAATGTATTCTTGTATAGAATCCATACCTGCTGCTATTTTCTGTTGTTGCTAACTGATTTTCAATAATACTAATGATTTTAGGCAGAATGGAGAAAAGGCCAAAAGGGCTAGGTTTTGTCAAAAGAATGAGAGAGAAGTCGCGGCTTAAGAAAAAATGAGGGTTTGTTTTCTTCTTGTTACGTGTCTATATATTTATCTGAAGTAAAAAGACAAATTTATAGATTTATCTAAAGTAAAGCGTTTCGGGATATGTAGTGACTTGTTACGTGTCTATAGATTTATCTGAAGTAAAATGGACAAATTTATAGATTTATCTAAAGTAAAAAAAGGACAAATTGATTCGTAAGTTGAAGAGAACGCACCGGTGCAAATCCCTATAAAACAAAATAGAAGTTTAGTTAAAGAGTAGCACTATTTTTATATGTATTTTTGATATTTTTATATGATTTTTTTTTCATATAAAAATGAGATTTATTTTATATTCATGTGAGAGAAGATCATGTGAAAATATTAAAAACATATATAAAAATATTTATTCCATTAGTTAAATTGTTGGCCAAATTTTGACAAAATGGAATGTTAAAATAATAAATTGATAGGAAAAAGCCAAAAGGACGGTTGAGACAATTTTAGTACTAGGCAAAGCCCACGTGCCACGCCGGGATTTCTTTGTACTTATGATTTAAGAAAGTGAGACTAACGTTAAAAAAAAATTACAAATATCGAACGGAATTCATATTAAAATTTGATATTTTTATAAATTCTTTTTACATGGGTGTTGTGTAGGGTTATATTCATATTAAAATTTGATATTTTTATAAATTCTTTATACATGGGTGTCGTGTAGGGTTTATTTTGTGTAAGAGATTTTATGAAATTATTACTTTTACTTTTTGAAATATCAATTCCCATATTAAATTTAGTATATTTGGTAAAAGTTTATTAATCTCCCATCAAAAAGTACTAATCTCATGTAAAAATTTATTGTTAATTCTTGAAATCTTATAATTTAACATTCATATTAATTCATTTAGATTTATAGAATAATTAACATTATACAATTAAACAGTTTTTTTAAAAAATAATTGTCTATATATTTATAAAACCAACAATAGATAGCATGTAAGGAACTCACTATACAGAAGTCGAAATATTATTCTACAGTTAAAATAATTTTATTATTGGGAAAAATAAGATTTATATCCTCTCTTTTTTTCTTCTTTCTTATTTATTTATTTTTCTGAATTGGACTAATGATCTTATTAAGCTGTTGATTTAATGGAGAGCATAAATCTAAAAAGAAATACAACTTCTACTAAGCTTAAAACAAAGTACAGACTGATTAAACATTAGAAGGTGGCCAATTGAGAGGTTGGTGAATTTTAATAAGCCAAAATGTAGAGAATTTTTGTTACTCCGTATGAACAAATTTAAAATGTTCAGATTCTATTCTCTCCGCAACGTCCCAAAATCTTATTAAACTCTAAATATGAAGTTGTTTAAATGAAAGATAATTTTTAGGCTAAAAAAAATGAGGGACACCACATATAAATACGTGAGTTATCATACAAAAACGAGATCGTTTTGTGTGATTAAATAAACCCCTCCCATGTTATGTACAAAAAAAATATTCCTAATTTTTTAATACATTATTATTATAAGGGACATTACCAAAAACACGAAGGGTACCTCACGCAAAAACGTGAATTGTCCCTAATATTTTTATTATAAAAAATATACAAGCTCTCATAAATTGTTATTTAAAATGTTAAGTAACTCTCTGCACTTACTAGTTCCCAAATATTAAATCAAACTTGACATCTCTAAGTCATGAGATATTTTTCAAAAACAAAGTTGATGTGATTATCTTTATATTTGAAAACAATAAATCATGTACTTATAAGTATTTTTTTTTTAATTACTATTTTCATAATTGTATTGTATAAAAAAATCATTTTAAAATAACTTGAATTGACCTAATTGTCTAACTTTGACCCTATATTTAGAACGGAGGGAGTAAAATAAATCTTGCATGACTTTGACACTTTGCACTGATTTGCCCGTATGATGGCCATACCAAACATCATTTTTGTAATTTCTCACTTTTCTTCTATACAAACTAATGAACTATACTTCAGTAAGTATTTCATAATTAACTGGCTAAATAACTCTAATTATATAGATATATGCTAGTGTCCATGACTTTAGAACATTCATCAAAACAATTAACAAACTTCAAATCTGTTTCAACCGCAGCAGCGAAGTTTAATTTCTAGTGACCAAGCTCATACACCAGCTGACAGAAATAAAAAAAAGGCGACTGTAGAAATATACACCCTCTGCTTACTTCTCAATGTTGAATGTTTTATTCATATCAGCCTTTGCAGCTTCTACGGTGGTGCAAACTCTGTAATGCCATCATATGGCACTAAGGAACTAGGAATAGCATAAGGGGGCAAATATCAAGGCATTTTGAACTTTCCGTGAAGATTTGGCACGAATGGACATATATCACAAGAAAGCCCTCCGCAATGTCCTTGCAACAATGCGTGAAACTAACTTCCCAGCAAGATCAGTTGGCAGAAGAAGTAGCTGTTGTTGTAGATTCGGAGGGAGCTGTCAAAATTATTTTTAGTCGATGCTTCAGTTTAGAGAGAGATACAAAACAATTATTAATGACAAGAATAAATATAGAAACTAGTACTTTCAAAAATTGATTACTTATCCCAAGGACAGAGTAATGCATATTATAATAATTAAATGATAAAATGAGTAGGTACTAAAGTCAAATTTGTGGTAAATATGGTCAAATCCATGAATTTGTAACACTAATCCAAGATAGTCTCTTCTCCACAAGGATTTATATCCAAACATTTGCATTGTGTGCAAATAGAATGGTGAGAGACACTTTTTTATATGGTCCTGTTACTTAGGGTTTGTAAAACTCTATTTTGCATGGGAAGGGGTGGATATATCCCACATCGGTGAGGATTTGTTACTTATTCGCATAACTGTCAAATCATGAATCGTATCGTGTATCGAAAACCCCCATATCATGTTTCATGTATCATGTCGTGAATCGTCTCGTACAATACGAAAACAAAGTAAAAAATGTGGTAATATATATTTAAACATATACACACAATTTATTGGTTAATCAAGCATATTAGCTTGAGTATATATAAAAGTAGTCAAATAAATATTATTATAATCTAAAAATAAATTTTAAAGTTAAATAGTAGCCAAAATACTCTAAACTAAATTATTAGATATTATTTTAGTAATTTTATAGAGTAACAAAAGCAAACAAAAATTCAGGTTCGCCTTTGAACTATAAAACAAAAGTAAATAATTCAAATTAACAAGTGGAGATTTATGTTTTCTGCTTGTGGAAAGCATTGTGAGAAAAATATAGAGACATTATGTAGAAAAAGATATGAAGCTCTAAAAAGAGTTAAAGGTTCATCAAGCGACGCTAAAAAACCTCTCCATTTGAAATGGTACAAAACTTAAAAATTTTGCTTTTACTCTACATAAAAACTTTTTCAAGTTTGTTTCAAACTTTTAAAAATATTAGTTTATTGCATTGTATCGTTTTCGTAAGATACGTATCAAATCGTAACTAAAGCGTATGATACGACGTCATTTTTGATACATCCTGCGATATGTATCGAATTGTCTCTGAATCATATGGTACGTATCGCATATCGTACAATTCTAATAACTGTGCTTATTCGGTTAAAAGGTTTTGGAGTGAGGAACTATATTAAGATGCTTCAGAAGTGTGCGCTATTTCCTTTTTCATATTTTTTTAGACTTGGATTGAGCAGAATGCTCGACTTCTTAGAGAGAGCTATTTAACTTCGTTTCGTGATAGGATTTCTTCCTTAACTCTTTATGGGCCTCTACCATGGGTGTCTTTAGGGGTATTTCTGTGTCTGAGCTGTGTAAAGATTGGAGAACAACCTCTTTATAGTGTTTTCCTTTTATTTTCATGTAATAAAATTTCTTCTACCAAAAGAAAAAGTAATCCCCTTGAGGTGTTAGCTTCCCAAACCTTGTCCTTGAAAATCGTATCATAACCTCATTAAAAGTCTTTGCCACCCTCACTAAAATAAGTTGGAATACTCCAAAAAACAAAAATGAGTCAAAGTAACGCAAGCACGTGGAGAAAAATAAGCCTCTCATTCAGCATCTTAGGAACTGCTCCAAAACTGGATTATAAAGTTAAAAAATTAGGATTACCTCCCAAATGCATCCTATGATAGCTCATCTATAAATTGTTGCAACTCCGAATCCACTAAGCAAGCATATCTTAGCTGTTTAAATAAAGCAGCGGCTAGGTCTCTGTCCCCGGATTCACTGATTCAAGGCTTTTAGATGGGATGGATAGAAGGTTCATTAATGTCCATTGATTTAGCCTCCTTCCCCCTTCTCAACTACGAAAAAGATCAGAGATCTTCGTGGGACCGTGGAGGCCTGGAGGGAGTCTCTAACAACGGATGAAGCCGAGTTTGTTAAATTTATAAGATGTCAACTACATAAAAAAAGATTGAGAATCCATGTTTCTAAATTCATGGTACAAACATTTAATACTATATACAACTTTTAAACAATGAAATTGATGTGATAGTTCTAAATTTTTATTTCGTTGCAAGTAAGTGGAGGACATTAGATCTATGGTTTATTGCCAAAGACCTGTTTTGATTAATATTTCTCTCTTTTCCCTCCCTTTTTTTCATTTGTTTTCGTTTTAGCTTTTCGTCGATATGTATATGTTAAGTAACTAACTCATTTAAAAGCTTAAGCTCTTGAATGGAGGGCCCAACAATGTATATCATGCTAACACTCCCCCTCAAATGCAACTTTTTATAGAGAAGGGAGAAATTAAAGTGCATTTGCACTATTAAATTAATATAAAGACAATTGTGCGGTCGGGAAGATTTGAACCCAAGACCTTGCACACCCAGAACTCTCATACCATGTTAAGTAACCAACTCATCTAAAAGCTTAAGCTCTTAGATGGAGGGCCCAACAATGTATATCATGCTAACAGTATACATGTATGTTTCATGGTTCAAAGTATTGGCCATATTGGCGTATCGAATAGGTATCAGCCGGTGTCGAACCGCAACCTTGACACGAATCGCAAAATTTAGGAATTATTCAGAGGGTGGCGCAATTTCGATAACTCGGTGTAACGTCATTTCTGATTAAAGGTGAATTTTTTTTTAATGGTTTCGGACCAAATAAAGAAGAAATCATAGCGTAAGGGGAGAAACGCTGCCATAAGAAAAATAAAAATAAAACATGCTGAAAGCTATAAAAGGGAGACGACTAAAGAGAACAAACCGTTCTCTATAAATTACACTTAAACTGTACCTATATAATACTCTCTCCGTCCCAAATTAAATGTTCAGTTTTGACTTTTTCAAGTCAAACTGACTATTTTTAGAATTAATAATTAAGCATAAATAAATATATTTTTAAAATTATAAAAATTAGGGTTAGTAGTAAATTGGTATATATTTTCCTTGGCTATAATCTCTTCATCTATATTTTTGGTAAAAATGGTATAAAAGTTAGTTATAAAAATGGTCAATTTGACTTGAAAGAGTCAAAACTGGGCATTTAATTTGCGACGGAGAGAGTTTATAACTTAAAATATATTGTACTTCAAATATACTTAGTTAAGTTAAATTATACTTAAATTGTACCTATATACCTAGTTAAGTATAACTTAAAAAAAATATACTTAATATATAATTAGTTAAGTTAAATTGTACTTAAATTATAATTAAATTGTACCTATATCATAGTTGAATACAACTTGAAAAAAATTGCCCTTAAAATAAAGTTAAATTGTACTTAAATTATACAGAACATGCATGCTCAACCATTTGAGTTAAGACAACATCAATATCAACTTTATTCAAACGTAAAATTGATTAAATATATCTGCGAGATGTCTGTTTTATCATTTGATCCATCTTCTTGTTCTTATTATTTAGAATTTTTTCATAATTTTTTGAAACTCCTAACTAGCTAACGGTGTGTATCGCCCGAAACCAATACCAAAACCGATATTTAGTCAAAAAATGACCTTACGAAACATAAGTCGCTACCACGACTTTGAAGTTTGAACCATGGTATGTTTCCATATGTGGATGTGTTTTTATTTTATTTATTTTCATATTATTCAATTATTTTATTTTATTTTCTGTATTGTATTCTTTACTTATTTTCATATATTATATCTATTTATTTTTTTCCTTGCCTTCGTACTTTTACTATTGCATATGCGATTAATTTTTATCCTACCTCAACTAGTTTGGAATAAAGCACATTGTTTAGCTGAGGGTCCTACGATAGTGTGAAAGAGAAACCGAATTTCAACTTTTCAAGGGTAGTTTTTTATGCAAGACAAACCTTGTAAAGCTGTGTGACAAAGATTTTCCACATTGGTTACTGTAGAACTCGTAAAGATTGAACTATGTCGAATAAGGTACATTTTTTCTTAAGTTACAATATATAAGAATATATGTCATATTGATCAAGTTATTTTTCACCACCCTGTTACACTTTAATATCTTACTTTGCTAAGTTGATTTACAGTATTTTTATTCTAGCATAGTCATCGCTTTTAGAACGCACACATGTACATAATGATTGGTAAACCATAGGAGCAATGGGTAAAGTGGTCTTCATCTCACTGTTGACTAGGTAAGCTATGTATATATGCATATGCTATATTCTTACCTCAGGAATAATAGATAGGAGGGTTAATACATCCTGGACAGACGGAAACTGATGAACAGCTAGAGCTACCTCATCTGAATATGTTCTCTGATTCATGTATGGCGGCCTGCCTCCTTTGGCTTCCTGCAAGACAGTAATCAGAAATCACTTTGCGAAAGTACCACAATAACTAGTTTAAAACAATGATTATTGATTGCCCCTGTTCTGATTTACCAAACAGTTGCATGATTAATTAAGGTACCGTGATTATTCTTTGTTTAGTTAAATATAGTAGGGTTAGTGACTAATCAGTCAAGTTAAATTAGATTAATTGGTGTTAACATATTAGGAAGTGGTATGTGAGCATGGTGACTGTTGAAGTTCTTGTGCTCCGCTCTGTGACACATTTATCCAGCTTCTTGATCCAGTCTCTATTTCTCAATTATTAAATAGAGTTGCATGAACCTTTTTGCTAACATGAACCTTCTCATGTCGGTCTTTTTTGATGTACTTGGCCAAATTCGAATTCATTATTTTACTTCAACTTCTTATATTTGGAAGGCAAAGGCTCACAAAAAAATAGAGTTTTGAGTGGTCTTTCACCCTTGGTCAGCTTAACACTACACGTGTCAGAGGCGTAGGCCTAATAACTTTTAAAATCCATGCGTGTTACATACGTATACACAAAGTGATGAGGACATCCATGATCCAGAAACCCGTGACACAACCCGAGAAGACCCATTGCAATTGCCACTTGGACCCATTACTAGAGCTCGAGCTAAAACCTTCAAAGACGGACTTAACGGGATGATCCGTGAACTATGGAACGAGGTTGGATCAAGTATAGAAGTTATGGAGGTGGAGTCCAAGCGTATGAAACCTGTAAACATGTTACGAATGGACGTAGCAATCAAAACGATGAAAGAAAACCGTTTGCATGAAGCAGGCTAGCTCGCCCCGGCGAGGTTTTACATGCAACTTTTCTCGCCCCGGCGAGAGTCTCGCCCCGACGAGGTTTTTACAATACAAAACTCTCGCCCCGGCGAGGATTTTCAATACAATTTTCTCGCCCCGGCGAGAACCTCCTGGATGCAGTTTGTCATTTTTTGACTTTCTTGATTTTCGAACCTTCTTTCATCCAAAACATGATATCAGTATTTAGGATCAATTACATGTGTTCTGATTACAACATTTCCATATTTGTGTGCTTGTATTTCAAAGAATGTGTGCTTCTAGAAGCTTCTAGTTTGTTTCTAAAACTAGTATAAATAGGTGCTATTGTAAACTTGAATTCATTCATTAATATTCAGATTATCATCATTATTGTGAGATTGTTCTTTTCTTGTGGTTCTTGAGAATTCCTAAGTATTCCTTAGTTTTCTTTGAGATTCATATTCGACTTATCATACAACCAATCATAGTTGTGTGTGGCGTCTTCTACCGCATCAATCGTCGATTGTACCAAGATTACCGCTTCAACATAAGCGAGGGGTCGAGGTGTCGTTGGTGTCCATCCTACGCAAACTTCATTTGCAAGCAATTGTACCAAGATTACCGTCTACATATAGGCGAGGGGTTAAGGTGTTGCAAGCTATCCATCCTATCAACTTGTTAGAAACGATCCGGGCGACGACCACCTCACACAAGCGTGCCGTGGAGTCTATCATTTGGTATCAAAGCTAAGTTTCCTATCAAGTTACTTATCTTTACTTTTATTGTTGAATTATAGTCAAAAAAAAAAAAAAAAAACTGCATAAAATATATAGCAGAAAATTTGTATTGTGAATTGTTACCATTGAGATTTTCATTTGCAAGAATCATATTTGGCGGTTGGAAGTCTTGTGAAGAGTCGTACTTTCTATATTGTGTTCTTGATAAGTTATTATTGGATTGTAATTAGAGAATTGAGGTAATATTTGTGAGAATTCAAAAAGAACCTATTAGTAAGAACTATGAGCGGAAAAATGCAAGAGTAGTGAGATTACTAGAGGGTAAAAGCCATTTGTGTGATACACGAGCGTTTCATATTTGTGTGATATATTGTTTGAGTGAAACACGTAAGGGAGTGGTGAGGAACTTGTTTTCTACTAATCTTTATTTTGCAGGAAACATGTCTAACACAAGAGATAAGACAATTGAAAATGAACCTTCTACATCGAATTTTGACCCTAAACTCATGATGGAGGCTATGATGAAAGAATTTTCTAGACAATTGGGAATGGCTATGGAGCAAGTGCATGATCGCATCGATCAATTGAGTGACACTCGAGGGGAACGAACTCAAATCCCTCCGGGTGGGCGCCCAAAAGGAAAGACCCAACAAAAGGAAGCAAGGCTAGAGGAGACAAATTACTATGATGAAAGGTTTAGTGAGGAAGAGGATCGAGAAACTGACTTTATCCCTAGGAGACATTTTGCAAAGGATAGAGGCGGCCGAAATCGAGAGGACAACAATCTTGATAACATCAAAATGAAAATTCCCACATTCCAAGGCAGAAGTGATCCCGAGGCATATTTAGAATGGGAGAGAAAAATGGAGTGGATCTTTGACTGTCACAACTACTCGGATCTCAAGAAAGTTTAGAATTGCAGCTACCGAATTTTCAGACTATGCAGTAGTAG
Source organism: Aralia elata (assembly GCA_034770075.1). NCBI lineage: Eukaryota > Viridiplantae > Streptophyta > Magnoliopsida > Apiales > Araliaceae > Aralia > Aralia elata. The sequence continues at coordinate 73,189,485 of CM068385.1, forward strand.
TTTACTTGGTGGGATCAATTGATGATCAGCCGAAGGAGGTGCAGAGAACGTCCAATCGATACTTGGGCAGAAATGAAAGCTGTAATGAAAAAGAGGTTTGTCCCAAGCCACTATTATCGAGATCTGTTTCGAAACTTACAAAATTTGAGACAGGGAAGCAAGAGTGTGGAGGACTACTTCAAGGAGATGGAGATGCTAATGTCTAGAGCTGACATCGACGAGGATAATGAGGCAACCATGGCCCGATTTTCAGCAGGTTTAAATTGGGACATTGCAGATTTGGTGGAGCGTCAACATTATGTGGTATTGGAAGATATGGTGCACATGGCTATCAAAATAGAGAAGCAACTTAAAAGGAGAGGTGGCCAGCGAACAAATCCAACCACAGGTACATCATGGAAAGCCAATAATGTGAAGCGTGAGGAAAAGCCAACTATTTTCAAACCAAAGCCAGAAATCAAGCAAGGAGCGGCTACTCAAGTAGTGCAAGGTAAAACTAATATACCTTCTACTAGTCGTAATCGAGATATTGTATGCTTTAAATGTCAAGGCAGGGGACATATTGCAAATCAATGCCCAAATCAAAGAACTATGTTATTGCTTGATAATGGGGATTTGGAGACCGAGGAAGAAGATAGTGACAATGACTCTATGCCACCATTGGAGGAAGATAGAGAGGTTGCTATGCATGGCGAAGTGTTGGTTACACGGAGAATGCTTAGTACACAGGCAAAAGAAGAAAGCAGCGAGCAAAGAGAGAATCTATTTCATACTAGATGCATGGTAAATGGTAAGATTTGTTGTGTTGTAATTGATGGTGGGAGCTGTACAAATGTGGCAAGCATCACAATGGTAGAGAAATTGGGACTTACAACATCCAAACATCCTCACCCATACCGATTGCAGTGGCTCAATGACAGCGGCGACATCAAAGTTACCAAGCAAGTATCAGTGCCGTTTACAATTGGGAAGTATGTAGATGAGATCCTTTGTGATGTAGTTCCTATGCAGGCAGGTCATTTACTACTTGGGCGACCTTGGCAGTTCGATCGGCGAGTAAAACACGATGGTTTCACTAATGAGTACTCTTTTGTTCATAATCAAAGAAAAGTTATCTTATGTCCTATGTCACCAAAACAAGTGCATGAGGATCAAATACACTTGCAGAGAGATCATGAAAAGAAAACAAAAGAGAGAGAAAAAAAGAAAGAAGAGAGAAAAACAAACATTTTTGCAAAAAAGAGTGATGTACGGCGAGCTTTGGATTCTAAAAAGCCAATGATTATACTTCGGTATAAGGAGGCACTTCTAAATACTAACGCTAATAATCCTCTTTGCCTAGTGTTGTTTCTGCTCTTTTACAGGATTATCAGGATGTATTTCCCGAGGAACTTCCACAAGGATTACCACCAATTCGGGGAATTGAGCATCAAATTAACTTTGTCCCAGGCGCGACCATTCCAAATCGCCCGGCATACCGAAGCAATCCCGAGGAAACAAAGGAATTGCAAAGGCAAGTTGACGAGCTAATGGACAAAGGTTTTGTGAGGGAAAGCATGAGTCCATGTGCGGTTCCTGTTATTTTAGTACCTAAGAAAGATGGGAAGTGGCGTATGTGCATTGATTGTCGAGCGGTAAATAACATCACGGTAAAATATCGGCATCCCATTCCTAGGTTAGATGACATGTTAGATGAATTGCATGGATCTTGTGTGTTTTCTAAAATAGATTTAAAGAGTGGTTATCATCAAATTAGGATGCATGAGGGAGATGAATGGAAAACTGCTTTTAAAACAAAATATGGGTTATATGAGTGGTTAGTCTTACCTTTTGGTTTAACTAATGCTCCTAGCACGTTCATGAGACTAATGAACCATGTTTTGCGTTCCTTCATTGGAAAGTTTGTAGTTGTCTACTTTGATGATATCTTGATCTATAGCAAAGATTTAGTTGAGAATGCATTGCATATAAAATCTGTCCTAGATGTGCTTCGAAAAGAAAAATTGTATGCTAATATGGACAAATGCACATTTTGTACAGATCGAGTTGTATTTCTTGGTTTTGTTGTTAGTACACAGGGAGTACAGGTTGACGAAGAAAAGGTACGTGCAATCCAAGAATGGCCAACTCCTACGAATGTCAGTCAAGTTCGTAGCTTTCATGGACTCGCGAGTTTCTATAGACGGTTTGTAAGGAATTTCAGCGAAGTCACAGCACCACTCACCGAAGTAATCAAAAAGAGTGTAGGATTCAAGTGGGGTGATGCACAGGAAAAAGCGTTTAATTTGATTAAAGAAAAATTAACTAACGCTCCTTTACTTGTATTGCCTAATTTCACTAAAACCTTTGAAATTGAATGTGATGCTTCAGGTTTAGGCATTGGAGCTGTGTTAATGCAAGAAGGAAAACCAGTTGCATATTTCAGTGAAACATTGAGTGGAGCAGCTTTGAACTATCCCACTTATGACAAGGAATTATATGCTTTGGTTCGATCATTGGAGACTTGGCAACATTACCTGTGGCCTAAGGAATTTGTGATTAATAAGAAAATCATGAATCATTGAAATATTTGAAAGGCCAACACAAGTTGAACAAGAGACATGCACGATGGATGGAGTTCATCGAGACATTCCCGTATGTCATTCGGTATAAGCAAGGTAAGGAGAATGTCGTTGCCGACGCTCTCTCAAGAAGGTATGTATTGTTAAATACTCTCGACACAAAATTACTTGGTTTTGAACAAATCAAAGAATTGTATGTTAATGACCATGATTTCTGTGAAGAGTTTAAAATTTGTGAAAAGAATGTTGTAGGTAAGTACTTCAAGATGGATGGGTTCTTGTTTCGTGAGAATCGATTGTGTATACCTGCAAGTTCTTTACGTGAACTATTGGTTCGTGAATCACATGGAGGTGGTTTGATGGGACATTTTGGTGTTGATAAGACTTTATCTGTATTAAAAGAACATTTCTATTGGCCCCATATGAAACGAGATGTGGAACGAATTTGTGATAGGTGCATTACCTGTCGTCAAGCTAAATCTCGTGTTCAACCCCATGGGTTATACACACCATTGCCTATTTCGAGTGAACCTTGGATTGATTTGTCTATGGATTTTGTATTGGGATTACCTAGATCTAAGTATGGTCATGATTCTATATTTGTGGTCGTAGATAGATTTTCAAAAATGGCACACTTCATTCCATGTCATAAAACTGATGATGCATCCCATATTGCTGATTTATTCTTTAGAGATATTGTGCGTCTGCATGGCATGCCCCGAACAATTGTTTCGGATAGAGATGCTAAGTTCTTGAGCTACTTTTGGAAAACTTTGTGGTGTAAACTAGGAACTAAACTGTTGTTTTCTACTACTTGTCATCCACAAACTGACGGTCAAACGGAAGTAGTAAATAGGACTCTATCTGCATTATTAAGGGCTATCATTAATAAGAATATTAAGCTTTGGGAAGAATGTTTACCCCATGTTGAGTTTGCTTATAATAGGTCCGTCCACTCGGCTACTAAATTCTCACCTTTTGAAATTGTGTATGGTTTTAATCCTTTAACACCATTGGATTTAGCACCTTTACCTATTTCTGAGTATACTAACATGGATGGCAAAAACAAGGCTGATTTTGTTAAGCAGATACATGAGAAGACAAGGCTTAACATTGAGAAGAAGACGGATCAATATGCTCGACAGGCCAATAAGGGTCGGCGTCAAGTAATCTTCGAACCCGGGGATTGGGTATGGCTACACATGCGTAAGGAAAGATTTCCTGCTCAAAGGCGTTCGAAACTACTCCCGAGAGGAGATGGACCATTTCAAGTGCTTGAACGCATTAACAACAATGCTTACAAATTGGATTTACCCGGTGAGTATACTGTTAGTGCAACTTTCAATGTTTCTGATCTAAGCCCGTTTGATGTAGGTGAAGATTTGAGGACAAATCCTTTTCAAGAGGAGAGGTATGATGAGGACATCCATGATCCAGAAACCCGTGACACAATCCGAGAAGACCCATTGCAATTGCCACTTGGACCCATTACTAGAGCTCGAGCTAAAACCTTCAAAGACGGACTTAACGGGATGATCCGTGAACTATGGAACGAGGTTGGATCAAGTATAGAAGTTATGGAGGTGGAGTCCAAGCGTATGAAACCTGTAAACATGTTACGAATGGACGTAGCAATCAAAACGATGAAAGAAAACCGTTTGCATGAAGCAGGCTAGCTCGCCCCGGCGAGGTTTTACAGGCAACTTTTCTCGCCCCAGCGAGAGTCTCGCCCCGACGAGGTTTTTACAATACAAAACTCTCGCCCCGGCGAGAAGCTCGCCCCGGCGAGGATTTTCAATACAATTTTCTCGCCCCGGCGAGAACCTCCTGGATGCAGTTTGTCATTTTTTGACTTTCTTGATTTTCGAACCTTCTTTCATCCAAAACATGATATCAGTATTTAGGATCAATTACATGTGTTCTGATTACAACATTTCCATATTTGTGTGCTTGTATTTCAAAGAATGTGTGCTTCTAGAAGCTTCTAGTTTGTTTCTAAAACTAGTATAAATAGGTGCTATTGTAAACTTGAATTCATTCATTAATATTCAGATTATCATCATTATTGTGAGATTGTTCTTTTCTTGTGGTTCTTGAGAATTCCTAAGTATTCCTTAGTTTTCTTTGAGATTCATATTCGACTTATCATACAACCAATCATAGTTGTGTGTGGCGTCTTCTACCGCATCAATCGTCGATTGTACCAAGATTACCGCTTCAACATAAGCGAGGGGTCGAGGTGTCGTTGGTGTCCATCCTACGCAAACTTCATTTGCAAGCAATTGTACCAAGATTACCGTCTACATATAGGCGAGGGGTTAAGGTGTTGCAAGCTATCCATCCTATCAACTTGTTAGAAACGATCCGGGCGACGACCACCTCACGCAAGCGTGCCGTGGAGTCTATCACAAAGCGTGCAAATTCTCATCTGTTTGTTCACTTTTCGATGCTTTCCGCTCGTTGTGTTTTTATAAGGTATATTGGGTTTGGATAACCCCTCTACGATGGAAGATTTTCTCCTTTGCAGCTTCAAAGCTTTTGGTGGAGTGAAGTATACGAGATTCTTTGGCGATGAATGTTGATCTATTGTTGCCAGAGCGTCTTCTTTTTGCTTCTTTTTGGCTCATGCAATGGAAGCTTTTCAATGCGGCCTTTTGTCAAATTTACATAGGGATTGGTGGACAATACTTCACTAACACCTGGATGATTTTTCCAGTTACATACATTGCTTTCTTATGTATTTCTTTTAGGTAGACTCCTTGCCCTTCACCTGCATTGTAATTCCTTTCCCTCAACGTCAATAATTCTTCTTCTTTCGTTTGGAAAAAAAAGAAGAAGAAAGAAATAAGAAAAGCAGCTAGATAAGTTCAATCATTTCTTTTCGTCGTGCAGGCACCAGCTTGTGAGCTGAGAGCATGTTACCCTTGTTTATGTATGACGGAGACACAGGTGTGTGACTAAGAATACCTCTCTTTTAGAGAAAATTGTGGCACTCACCATTAGAACCAACTATTGTTACTAATGTGAGCCCGTGGAAGATTAATGTATTGCAATTTTTCCCTTTTGTTACTCTCTTATCATATATAAGGTCAGGAACTGGGTTACCAGGAACGTGGTTGACTCGATACGCATTACGAAATCGGGTACCAAGAACGCTACCAATTGGTGAAATACAAAAGGTATCTACGTTCCCGTACCACAATTCGGAATGCGGAACGATAGTTCCCGGTTCGCAAATCTCAGCTTGGATAGGGTTCCCTGTTAACCCAGGAATGAGTCACTGTTCGTTCCTAGAAGGATCTCTAAAAGGGTGATGTCTCTGTTCATTTTCCATGAGTTTATCATCTTTTATATGTTCAGAACAAACTCGTTTTTACTTTTGAAACTCGGGAAAGATATTCTAATTTATGGAGCTTCCTCTTCATTAGAAACCACAATCAAAGTGAAATGGATGGTTTCACCTGTGCTTCTCAGTATCCTTTCCTCTTGCTGCCTATTTGATGGACTTTACCATAGTCCTTTGATAATGATGCTTTGTTCTCTATTATGACCTTTTATGCTCTTTTCTCTTTTTCTCACATTTCCTTTATTTAATTTTATATGAAAAGCAAAGATTTCCTCCAAGTTTAGGGCGTCTAATTGGCGATACTTAATAAACCCAATACTAATTACGACTTCAGTTGTGGCGACCCTAAGGCCTTTGTCTTTGGATTGGGTTCATTATGTGCACCGAACACAATGAATCCCCTTCCCATTGTTCTTATGTTTCTTGGAAAAGTTTGATAACTTCGGTGAAAGTTACTCGGGGTGTATGGGTTTGCCTTTTATGTTCGAAAATAGTTGAGAACAAATTAGATTACATCTTACGTACAAGGTAAATTCTCTTAGTGTTGAGAAAGTTTCTTCTTGTTTTCTACGTATTATTTCTTATTTTACATTTTAAAAATGAGAGGGATTATGAATTCCATTTGCAACAATTGGTGTTTGTATCAGCCTGTTTATGATCATATTCCTCCTATGTGTGTGTCTGTGTCTCTCTTGCTCTCTCTCTGACACAGGCAAAGAGACGCACGCCAAGTACCAACCATGCACACCTAGAGATACGTATGGGCCGATCATTTAACCACCTTAGAAACTAATTAGCACCCACCAGAAATCAGATGTATTAATTTTGTTTTTACCTTTAAACAAAAAGTTACTATAATGATTGTGATGAGCAGAAGTTCTTACCACTAAAGCTCTTTCATCCTTTTGAATTCCTGTTAACAAATGCAGAAGACGATACAAGTTTCTCAAGTTAATCACGTCTTCATCTCTCATTGAAGAGATAGAGACTGATGAGCCAAAAGGTAGATTAGCTGCTGTTGTCACAGAATCCAATGTTGCAAGCCAAAGTGCATCCAATCCCTAATATTATTTCAGAAACAATTATGAGTTTTTTTTTTTGAACTAATGCAACTACAACAAATGGAAGAAAGAGTGAAAGTTCTATAGAGTTGTATGATTCTAGTTATTAGTGAGATGAGATGGCTTAGACTGATGACAAATAACTATAGATGGAAGATCAGGTGCATAGAAACCAATGAAGCACCGATATGGATACTCGACCCGCAACACAGATGCAACAAGATGCACGACGAAAAAAAGAAAAGAAAAGAAAACAGGATAAGATATGTTGGGGACTACGTTGAACTTCACATATTTTTTTTAATAAATATACATGCAATTCTATAATAAATAAATTTAATTACTAATAGAGCATAATAGATATCGAGCAAAATAATAAACCATCCTAGAAAATGTTTAAATTCAAGGCGTGATCAAAATAATTAAAACTGTCCTTACCCTCCTTGTACATACAAAATGTGCCAACAAAAAGACGAAAAATAACTTTTGCTACACCACAAAATATTAAGATCATTGCATGGTCCCCTTTATCATACCATTAATGTGTAACACCAAGTAGTAATACATTTCAAGGTTAGCCTCGAAATGTTATATAACAATCTACTCCCTTCGTCTCAAATAGATGAAAGAACTAAGAATTAGAAGAATGAAATATTTACGTCCACAGAACACCTGCTTGGTTTTAACCTCGAAGAAGGGGCAGGATGATTTATATTTCTTTTTTTAATTTTGAGAAAAATAAATTGGACAGAATAGGTAGAAGCACATGCATAACATGACAAAATATTAGTCACCAGCTTAGTCATTTAGGTGACTACATGTCAAGCAGGAGCTTACTTGAGCTTGGGACTGGCACAATCAACATAGTATCAAGTTCAATAGGTTCCTTGGAGTCCAGGGAACTGATTCATTTTTGGCACTTGGAGTAGCTATGGATTTCGATTCACATTTATAGTGGACAAAAATGATGACTGTTTTCTATTAAACTCAAATTTTCACATCTATGGAATCTTTCTATTATGTTGATTTGATATTTATTTTATTTTGTTTAATCATGTTGGCAGGTGGCAAGAATGTATAGCCAGTTACATTAATACAACACTTACGGCCATCTTGCACAATAATTTTCTTCTTACTCCCAATCTATACGTTATTATTGAAGTGCTAAGTTACCAAATGCTCTAAAATGTTAAACTGTACGAAAATAAGCCAAGAGTCCAAGACATGAGAACACCGCTTGCTTGCGAAGAGTCAAACAACATATGCATAATACTGTACAACTCAAACAGAGTACCATATCACAAACACAATAACAGGGAACCAAACGCAAGTAGAAAGAGTTGAACCTGGACCAGGGGAAACCAGAACTCTAATACCATGCAAGTTATTAATTTCTCAAATAATATAAGCTGTTAGAGAATGGGCTCGACCATGTTTATCATGATTTAACATAAAGACGTGTAAATTTCTTACCTTAGCTAATTCTTGAACAAGTATTTCCCTCACAAAGGCTCCCTGCAATAATTTGAAAAAGATTTTAGAATACTTCTACACTTATGTCTAGAACAAGAAGAATAAAAAAGACTTTCTAACGACATCATACCTTCTCAGTTAATGTGAATGCAAGGATTTGCTTGATAACCACCTTGGAATCACTATCTTCTAGTTTCTTCATAACCAAAGCCTCTTCTGATTTGGCACGAAGAGACTGCCATAAGAGTATATCATATTCTAAGTAAAATTAGCTGGTAAGATTGGAACATCACAAACAAACACTCTTGGAACGAAAATGTGAACAACATACAAATTGATCTTAAACTTTAAGAAATTCTAGCAAATTATTCTTTATATTATTATCTTACTTGTGGACTGAAACAAGACTAAATATGACGGTCAGCTAGAAAGGTTTCAAGAGAAACATATAGAAGAAATTATGAAAATGCTCCACAAACACTATTACCCTGTTTTACAATGCCCTGAAACTAATTTGTTGTTCAATTTCTTCATTAAAATCATGTCAGGCAAAATATTTTTAAGGGGCACTAAAGTCCATTTGATTATTAAAAATTTTTCAAAAAAGATAATGAAAATATGGACAGTTTTTTCTCTTTACATTCTTTCTTTAAGTCTCACAATCACTATATCCCCCTTTCCACCTTCCAGGACGAAGCCCTAACCTTGGCCATAACTAATAACCACTATGACCTCCATTACTGTTATCTTCCTTAACACCAGCAATGTCAATAACGAGTACACAATAACTATCAAACTGGATCATGCTTCTTTTGCTTTCTCATCTTCATGTCAATATGATGCCCATGCTCACCATTAAACAGCCATCCCAACACTGATGACCCAGGCCCTAAAATATCCACTGCCAAACCCACAACTCCACAGTACACCATTATTTAAGTGAAAAATAAATGTCATAATATTTGGTCGAAGAAGGTGGAAAGGGATTTCTTGCAGAAAATCAAAGTATCCGAAATGAAATGCTTTTTTGATCTGAATATGGCCATTACTCTGCAAGGAACTGGACTTCAGCAGCATCAAATTCTCTCTCGTTACCTGGTTCAGAAAGTAACACTTGAAGGCTGACTTCTGGTAGTCAACAGTTTTCTTGAGCATAGTAAAATGATTATAACGCAGCCAAATTCCATTCAATGATTATGAGTATGTGCATCAATGCAGAAAAGTTCAGTGCTTCAGAGCCCCACTTAACCACCCATAAGAAATCCTCTGGGAAAAGCTCTCTCTAAATTTCTTCTACAGTAAAGAGGGGTCTTTATTACTGACTTTTTGTTTTGTTAAGATAGAAAAAGAAATTTTATTAGAAGAATATAGATAATATAAGTAGAGGGGAGTTCACCCATAGCTGTCGAGCATTACGCTCCTTCGAGATGCCCCAAAGCAAAGAAAGGAAGCACATTTCCAAAGCATCTTAGCATCCTTCCTTCCTCCAAAGCCTCTGAACCGAGTAAGCAACAAGTCCTCTAAAATACTCCCTCAACACCAAATATAGAGTTAAACAATCCACAAAAAATACGACAGTGCAAAAATAAATGAGATAATGTCTCATCATTCTTTCTACACATACACAAATATGTGGAGATAGAGAGGCTTGCGGGATATTATTAGACACTGATTTGTATTTACGATATTTTGAACTTGCTTTCTATCAGTCCTTTCTCCTGGTGGGTGTTTAGGTTTCAAGAGATTGGGGGGAGGGGCTGCTTTATGGGAGGGTACTCAACTTGTAGTGTTTACAAATGGAAGAATGAAAAATAAACTTCAAAAAAAGTGAACAGACTAATTCACATTTACTGCCAAAGCACAGTTAAAGTTTTTAAGACCAAACTCCACAGAACTACCAGAACTCAATCAAAGTTTAGCGGAAGAAAAAACAGGTAAAATATCATAATCACACCTCTGCTAGCAGAGACTCCAAACGATCAATCCTGAAAACACCATCCTGAAAAGAGAATTTGAATTCAGACGCAGCCTATCTGTCTTTGAACAGTGATACTATGAATATATAAATATGGAACAATGTTCTGGTAATTAATCTGAATGAGGAAAGATATATACAGAACAATGCTCTGGTAATTAATTTAAACATACACATGTATACTATTTTTCTGAAAATATACCTTATAAAGAAGTTGTTGCAAAGAAGATTGAAGCTGGGGTGAACTGTCAGTTAGTACTTTTCTGGCGATCCATGGGTATGCGCCACCCAAAACTTTATAATTTGGGTTAAAGCTGAATGCAATTCCCTCCAAAACTGCAAGGCTGTGATGTTTGGAAAGAAACTTAATAAACATTTAACATTACACGATGGAAAGAATACTTATTTACCACATCAAATTTTCAGAAAAAAGAAGCACATTAAATAAACCTAACGAGTCTTTCACACTCTCCAAAGGGAATTTAACATAATATGTGAAACAGTTCAAAAATGACTACCTCCTAATGACAAGAGAAAAATAAGAAGGTATTTGAAACTTGAACTTGTACCTGCAAACAGAAGAAAAGCCGTCAGTTAAGCACGGGAGATCACTAGAAAATCAAATACATTCAAGTGCAAGCATAAAGAATGTTAAAACAAACTTGCTTAAACATGAGTGTCGGACAAAAAGGTCTTTGCCCAATGGTTATCCCCATCCCTTGTGTACCAAGGGGGTGGGAGTTCAAACCTTGGCAGTGGCTAAGGAAGGGTGTGTGTGTTTAAACTAGCAAAAAAAAGCAAATCTTAGATGCTCTCTCAACAGAGTCGCATGCTATGACCCGTACTCATGTGACCCCACCAACCATGCTCACCTGACCCTGCTTGTACGCACGTGCTCCAATGCGCGACCACCACAATCGGCTATAAATAGAGAACAATTTGGTACAAAAGCAGTTCCCTCCTTAGAACCATTTACTTCTTCATGCTTTAAAACCCTAAAATAAACTCACTCTTCACCAACTCTCTGGGTCAAATCGAGAACTCACTGAGTTGACAATGTTCTTCACCAAATCCAAACCAAACCCACTCAGATTGTTGAGAAATCTTATGGGCTTCCGATTCCATTCTCAAGCAACTTTGAACCCTAATCATCCATGACCAGCATCCAAATCATCACAAAATTCATCAGCCAGTTTGTGTGACAGGCCATTTGAAGAAAAAAAAATCATCCAGAACCCTATCAATCCTTCCATTAGAGCCAGAAAATCTCAAGACATTTACCCAATTCCAAATTCAATCATCCATAAACAATCACAAAAATTACCCTAAATCTTGTCCAAAAGCACCATTCTCAGGCCGTGTTTCGACAGGACTAGAAGAAAGGAAAAGATACAGCAAGTTGAAGAAAAGAAAATATCCGACTAAAATCCATCCATTTATTGGAGTTTGAAACCCACCGGGCTTTGTTTACTAGCAATTTCAGTGTAATGAGGAAGCCATTCAAACTTTTGAAGCTTTAACGAGAGCCACGACAGATGCTTCCAACACAGGCATGGGAGCAATTTTAATTCAAGAAGGAAGACCAGGGGCCTATTTCAGTAAGCAGCCCAAGAGTCTGGCTATGTCAGCCTATAAGGAGGAGTTAATGGCTATGGTTACTGTAGTCCAATAATGGTCCCCCTGCTCTTCTTGATCAGAAGTCAGAACAGATCATAACCTTGAAATTTTTCTTAGATTGCAACAGAAATGGTTAAGCAAGCTCTTGGGATTTGACTATACTATTGTCTACAAAAACCGAACGACAACATTGCGGCAGATAGTTTATACAGAAAATTTGAGCAAGAATTACAGTTGACATCTTATACTACTGATGTAGAACAAGGTGAAAGAATGAATAAGAGTACCTATCCGAGCAAAGAATCAGAAGAGAAACACACACAAAAGCACAAAGTTTTTTTCAAATCAATTTATATTCATAATCTAAGTAATAATGAGGACTAAAACTCCTTATATAGGAAACCTACGACTTAGGGACCACGTGAAACCCTAATATAAAGAAAGAACTAACTCCTAACTAAAATCTACTACTAATATAATATAACTTTTAGAACAACATAGTAAAATATAGTTACTAATTACACTTTCTTTGTTTCTAAATAATAATATAAAGTAACTAATTAATAATCTTTCAAGTCTCTTGTATTGCTTTGCATCATTCTCCCGCCATTAACAAAAACTCAACCTCAAGTTTTGTAATAATTACCATGATCTATTAGATGTCTCCCAGCAAAGTGTACGCTCCCACATTCCATTTCCCTAAGCACAACTTTTTTGGAACAAAAATGTCATAATAAAGAATTTTGAAGTAGCTGGGGACTCGAATAATTTTTCAGAAATGAAAAGGTCAACATGTTCCATCTCAACTTTGTCTTCCTTTTTGTCTTTAACCTTTGAGTCAACCTGAATTAGCCCTCTTTAATGCAAACCACCCCAAAAATTTCAACTAGTACAACATCCTCAACCCCGTCTATTCAAGATCCTCATGAATCTCAACATGTGAAAGTTCTTGCTCCTCCTTGTATTTTAATTGATGAGTCGGTGTAAGAATGTAATCTCTCTTATATTTCCAATATGTGAATTGCTATATTTATACAAGAGGTCTAGGAATTAAAAAATGAAAAAGGAGGAAAACAAGGAAACTTGTTTTCCTTAATACAAGAAACATGTTTCTAGCCACTATCTTCTAACACTCCCCCTCAAGTTGGTGTGTAGATGTCTCGCATACCCAACTTGAAACACAAAGGATGAAACATCTTACTACTAAGACCCTTTGTCAAAATATCAGCAAGTTGGTGTTCTGATTTTACAAAGGGTAAGCAAATAAGACCATTGGTTAACTTTTCTTTGATGAAGTGTCTGTCAATCTCAATGTGCTTCGTTCTATCGTGCTGCACTGGGTCGTTTGCAATATTAATGACTGCCTTATTATCACAAAATAACTGCATAGGCCTTTTAGTTGTAACACCCAAATCTTCTAGCAGGGTTCGAAGCCACATTAATTCACATATACCCAAGGCGATAGCTCGATATTCAGCCTCAACACTAGATCTTGCCACCACAGACTGTTTTTTACTACGCCAAGTAACAAGATTACCTCCAACAAATGAACAGTAACCCGTTGTAGACCGACGATCCTCTATAGAACCAGCCCAATCTGAGTCGGAAAAAGCTTCAACTTTCATATGACCATGTGGTGCAAACAATAATCATTTTCCAGGAGAAGACTTGAGATACCTCAGAATTCTGTAAACAGTTTCCATGTGGCAATGTCGAGGGTCATGCATATACTGACTCACTATTCCCACAGCATAAGATATATCGGGTCTCGTATGAGAGAGGTATATCAATCGTCCCACCAAACGTTGATATCTTTCTCTATCAACTGTAGGTCCTGTGCCTCCTACTAGATGATGATTAACTTCAATAGGAGAATCAGCAGGCTTACATCCTAACATGCCAGTTTCAGTCAACAGATCAAGGACATACTTCCTTTGAGATAGAAAGATGCCACTGGAAGATCTTACCACTTCAATACCAAGAAAATATTTCAAAGGACCAAGATCTTTAATCTCAAACTCTCTGGTCAGTCTCGCTTTGAGATTAACTATCTCTTCTTTATTATCCCCTGTGACCACAATGTCGTCAACATAAACAATAAGAATGGTAATCTTACCCTTTATCTGTTTGACAAAAAGAGTATGATCTGCTCGACTCTGCTTGTACCCAAACCTTATCATTGCTCTGTGGAGTCTACCAAACCAGGCTCTAGGAGATTGCTTCAGACCATACAAAGCCTTTCGTAGCTTACAAACCTTACCCATAGTAACAGATGAAGCAAAACCAGGAGGTATGTCCATGTACACTTCCTCCTCCAAGTTACCGTGAAGGAATGCATTTTTTACGTCTAATTGTTGAAGATCCCAGCCGAAGTTTACTGCACATTAGATTATGGTACGAACAGAGTTCATCTTCGCTACAGGAGCAAATGTCTCCTAGTAATCAATCCCATGAGTTTGAGTGTATCCTTTTGCAACTAGTCTGGCTTTGAGTCTCTCAACCGTTCCATCAGAATTTTGTTTGACTGTATATACCCACTTGCATCCAACTACCTTTTTTCCGTAAGGAAGAGTGACTAATTCCCATGTATCATTCTTTTTTAGGGCATTCATCTCCTCGATCATAGCTTGTTTCCAATTCTTATCACTAAATGCTTCTCTCCACCCCTGAGGAACATATATTGAAGACAAGGAAGAAACAAAGGAGTGATATGATGCAGACAATTTGCTATAGGCTAGAAAATTAGAAATACGATGTTGAGTACAAGCTCTAACCTCTTTTCTAAGAGCTATAGGAATGTCAGTATCATCAGAAGAACAAGTAGGAATGTCAGTATTATCAGAAGAACAAGTAGGGATGTCAGTATCTTTAGAAGAACAAGTAGGAATGTCAGTATCTTTAGAAGAACAAGTAGGATTAAGATTCTCACCATTACCATTATCAAGACTAGGTTCGGAACAAAGTTGGTGTAGTGGTGCAGAAACGGTAACCTTATTCTTGTCTTTTCGTGCATAGGTCCTCAACTCAGGCTCAGACCCATTCTGTTTAGTACACTGTAACTCCCCCTGTGTAGAATTATCAGAAACGACAACATGAACAGGAAAAATAGAGCTTGTGATACTAGCCTCAGGAAGCTTCTCCTCATTAATAACATTCTCCCCCTAAGGAGAAGGTGAAGAAGAATAAAAAGGTTCCAATTCCCAAAAGGTGACATCCCGAGTGACAAAGACTTTGTTAGAAGAAGGATGATAACATTTATAACCTTTTTGGGTTGGAGAATAACCAATGAAAACACACCTAATAGCTTTGGGATCTAATTTTCCCCGAGTGGGAGATTTATCATGAACAAAGCACACGCAACCAAAAACTCGAGGTGAAGGAGAAGGACTGGTCGTGAGTTGGAGAAAAGAGATGGGACTCTTGTTCCCAAGATTTCTAGAAGGAAGACGGTTTATAAGAAATGCAGCAGTCAGAACCGCATCTCCCCAAAGAAATTTAGGGGTTGACATAGTGAACATAAGAGTGCGGGCAACCTCTAGCAAGTGTCGATTTTTTCTTTCCGCTACTTCATTTTGTTTTGGGGTTGAGACACAGGAGGTTTGAAGAATAATGCCATGCTGAGAGAGATAAGATGCAAAAACATTATTATTACTATATTCACGACCATTATCACTATGGAGAATTCTGACTTTAGCGTCGAATTGGGTTTGAATCATTTTATGAAAGTCTTGAAAATAAGCAAATACCTCATTTTTGGTCCGCAGAAGGTAAATCCAAGTGACACGAGAATGACAATCAATAAAGCTAACAAACCATCTATGACCAGAACGGGAGACAACTCGAGAGGGTCCCCACACATCAGTATGGATAATGGCAAAAGGTTCAGAATGTCGATTGTTAGTAGCAGAATAAGTATAACGTTTGTGTTTACCTAATTCACATGATTCACACAAAAACTGAGTTCTGTTACAATGCTTAACTAAAGATGAAAATAAAGATTCCAATACTGAAAAGGAAGGATGTCCCAAACGTCGATGTCATTAATAAAGAGAGGTCAGGCATGGGTGAGAAGTAGAGTGAAAAGCCTGAACCTGAGTAAAGGGCATGTTAGACGAGGGAACATCTAAATAATAGAGACCGTTAACTGCACTACCACTGCCAATCTTTTGCCCTGTCACCAAGTCCTGAAAAACACAATGATTTCCAAAAAAGGTTATTGAACAATGTAGGGATTCACAAAGACGTTGGACAGATAGTAAATTTGCAGTAAATGAAGGAATATGGAGAACAGATGATAATGTTAATGAAGGGGGACAAACGACAGAACCACTCCCGGAAATAGAAGACAGGGAGCCATTGGCTACTCTAACCTTGTCCTTTCCAGAGTGGGGCGTGTATGAAGTAAAGAGATTGGAGGACCCAGTCATATGCACAGAGGCACCTGTGTCTATAATCCAACTAAGGTAAGTAGATGAGACATTAAGAGCACAAGAGTGTATACCTGATTGTGCGAAATGAGAAATAGTACCAGCACTATTAATGGAACTAGATTCTGCCATGATGAGATAGTAGGAGCAACAAAAATATCCAAGGAAATATCAACAAGGATATTATAAAGGCTCAAAAAAAAATTAGCAGAGAGTAATTCTAGAAACCAAAGGGAGTGCAATTAATTGTACTACACAATAAAATCACTTTAATTAGCAGTACAGGAGATGAAGCAACAAGAATTATCCAAGGGAATAACAACAAGGATAATTAACAAGCGCAAAGATAGAGGAGAGATAAAAACAACCACTGTAGGTGGATTAGACCAAACCTGAGTTTCACTCAAAACAACCACTGTAGGTGGAAAGAGGAGAGATAAAAAACATGCTGGAAAAAGTCGTCGAAAAAAGTCGCCGAAAAAGTCGCCGAAAAAGTTGCCGGAAAAGTCGACCAATGCAGATGGAAGGAGGAGAGAGAAAAAAACACGCTGGAAAAAGTCACCGGAAAAAATCGCCGGAAAAAATCGCCGGAAAAAGTCACCGAAAAAAGTCGCCTGATAAAGGACCAGAGCTCTGATACCATGTAAGAATGTAATCTCTCTTATATTTCCAATATGTGAATTGCTATATTTATACAAGAGGTCTAGGAATTAAAAAATGAAAAAGGAGGAAAACAAGGAAACTTGTTTTCCTTAATACAAGAAACATGTTTCTAGCCACTATCTTCTAACAGTCGGCAACATAACTTTAACAGTTGTGTTGCTACATGCTGTTAGTGCGGATTTGCTACAACTGCTGCTATGGACTCTTCAATTCTACTAAGACAGCCTTTCAATTTATATGTCACCAAAACCACTAAAGTATTCATATTTTCTCTTAGCAAACTCATTGAAAGACTCTTTTTCTTTTCTTCTTAGCAAACTCATTAGAAAATATATGCCAAACTTATATCCAAAAGCTAAGGGTGATGAGTCAATTTTATACCTATAAATTGAGTATTTTTACCTTGATGATTTGTGAGTTTTTGAGTAATTTATATTCTTTTTTATGTGTTTTTATCTTATTGTTATGAAATATGTCTTTGTATCACTTTTATGTATTTTTACTTTGTTTTGCAGGAAAAAAGAATAAAAGGGTATTTGGATCAATGTCCATAATTTATCATTGACATAACAGCCCATTGAGGCCCAATTTCGTCCTTCGTCCAACCAATATCTCTCAAAGCTCAAAGAAGGAAAGTTGTAAATCTATTTCTTAGCTTTCCGGATCATCTTGAAACGCCTTAATCAGAGCTCGGATGAGAGAGTTATGACTATTTTACCAACGAACGTCGAAGCTGAATATTCCAGAAAATTACTCGGTTGGACAGATTGACCTCTGGAGCTTCATTTACGATTTCAATGGTGTTAAAGTTTCCAAATGAGAATGTGTTCTTATTGAAGATTTTAGTAGACTTCTCAAGCTTTCCGAAATGGTATGGTGAGCAAAAATCCAAGTTCATTTGGGCCTCCAAATATTGATTTTTAAAACAGCTAATCCGAATCCCGCCTAGACTAAATTTCTGTTCGGACCAGTTGGAGTATTTGGGCCCATAACTTGAGCTTCTCAACTCCAAATCAGGTGATTCAAAAGCCCAAATTCATTAGAAACTCCAGGGCTACAACTTTTGTTCTTTGCCTAAGTCCAGATTCGGTGGTTTGCTAATTCAAAATTGGCTTACAAGGTGCTGATCAGTTAGTTGACAGATTTGGATTTTTAGCACATCACATGGGCACGTTTTTGGCTTGATATTTGCTTTGGATGGCTGATGCACATGACTTAGATTAGTTGTTGGATCTTGACCATCTTGTATGCTTGAGTGCCTATAAAATTGCAAGAGGTGTTTCCACAACAACACACCAATTCACACACTAATTCACCACCAATTCATACTCCAATTCCTTATATCCATTCTCTACATTAGTTTGTTAGTATAGGAGTAGGGAGAGGAAGTAGACCTCCAGGGGGAGGCTACTCTCCTCTCCAGTTTTATAGTTCAAGAGCAAACAAGAGATCAACATTTATGGAAGCGAAGAATCAAAAGCGAAGGTTTGGAGATTTGAAGATTGTGATCCGAAGTGACAGCCGGATGTCAAAACATAGTTTTTCTTCTCTAAACTCTTCCTTTATTTTTTATATTCTATTATTGTTGAATATCTTGTAAATTATATTTGCATATTTGCTATGAACTCTTCTCTTTTATTTTATTTAGTTCCAATGGGATGTTGAACTTTTTATACATTATTTGTTCCTTCTTATATGAAGTTCATTCTCGATAATCTGTTTTAACTGTTGAATGATATTTATTCCGATTGATTTAATGTGATCAATTAAGTTAATTTGATTAATATCATTTGCTAGATTAAGGGATAATATTACGTGTAATTGATATTGTTCCTAATCACAAGTAGCAATTAGTGATACATGATTGTGGTCAAGCTTTTGAGTATTGCTATGATTATTGGAAGACAGGTTAAATAATCCGAGCTTGTGTGATTGTTGCTTGGAATAGTCTAATTCCCTAGTTCTTAATGCTGCTATTATATTAAATCTAGAGAGCTTGTTCTAGGTTGTATAATGGTTAGAATCTTGTGAAGAGCTTGTTTCATTGAGTGATAATTAAGGGGAGTTTCGGGTAGCAGAGCTTGTTGTTACCTAGGGCTATGAATTTCATTGAAGGATAAATATTGTTATGATAAGGTGATATTAAACGGAAGAACTAAGGTTTTTATTTTATTCTTATTTTGCTTCAGTTAATCAGTTAAATAAAATTCCAACCCCCCCCCTTTGGTTTACAAAGTATAAATTTAGACTAATCATTCTCTGTGGGATCGACTCTTACTTGCACTACTACATTAATATCTTTTGCAGTAAGGTTTTATTTTTGGGTGCTTGCGACAGCACGCCAAATTTTGGCGCCGTTGCCGGGGAATGATTTTAGTTTTATTTTTGTACTTTTGTGAACCTTATTTTATTTTAGCAAATTTCTATCTTCGTGTAAACTCTTATTGACTTTTAATTTTGCAGGGACTCTTGATTTATCCGCGTTGATCTCAAGGTCTCAAATAAGAAATAAAGAAGTCGGGCCGACGACTATAAACTAAGCGCTACTTGGGAGGCAACCCAAATTTTGTATTCCTTTCATCCATTTTTATTTTATGTGATTTTATTTTTGTTTAGTTTTGTCTTTTGTGTTAGGTTGTTTTGCCAGCAAGCATCGGGGTGTTTTAGAGAAATCATCAAAGCCAAACATTCTACAGTTCAACACCCTACGATAATTGACATAATTTCAGGGAAGTCCTTTGCATTTGATTCGTTTATTGCTTACATTGAGGACAATGTCAGTTTTAAGTTTGGGGGTAGTATTTAATATTTATGTTTTTTTATGGTATTTAGTATTTGTGTGTTTTTATAAAAAAATATGATTTTTTAAGGGTCATTATTTTTAAAATGTGTTTCTTGAGCATTGACTTGATTTAGAACTATGACCAATGATAAATAAAAAAAACAAAAAACTTGATTGAATAAATTGTAACTCATGAAAAATGGACAAATATTGCTTAGTCTGTGTGGTTAACTTTTTTGTTGGTTATTACATTGCTTGTGATCCCTACCTTATTTGAGCACTTATCCATTTGTAATGAACTAGTGGTACACTTAGAGAAGACTTATATATGACCGAATGCTTGTGGGAGATATAAATAAACTCTATAACTTGTTTAAACATCACTCGAAGCAATGTAATCAAGTTGATTTGTTGGTCATGTGGTGAGTTGAGATGGAGCGTAAAACGCACTTACTCATAAACACGTGCTTAGGGGAGATAGAGCGTAAAACGCACTCACCTATATAAAAAAAGAAAAACAAAAGAAGAAGAAGAAGCAATTAATCGCAAATCTTGCAATGGGATGAGATGGAGCGTAAAACGCACTTGCCCATAAGAGATGACTTATGATAAGATGGAGCATAAAATGCACTTACCTAGAGTCTTTTGATCTCAATTTTTGTAATTTTTGATTTGTCTACATTAGCGGTGAGTGATGTGTTAAGCATGTAGTTGTTAGAGTTTATTTTCCTTCATAAGGTAATGTGGTTAGATAAGTTCATCTGAGTTATACTTGGTTTAGTGCAATTGGATACACACACACACACGGAAAGGATTTAAGGTGAGGTATGACTAACAAGCAAGTTAAAATCCTAGACGTTGCGATATTTTGAAAGTTTTTCTAAAGTTATAATGTGTTGACATCTTTGAGGTCATTTTTCAAACTTTATGTCTCATTGCTCAAGTTAGGTTATTAGAAGAGTTTTAAGTCTTATTTTTGTATTTGCTTTGCTTGAGGACAAGCAAAGATTCAAGTTTGGGGGTATTTGATGAGTCAATTTTATACCTATAAATTGAGTATTTTTACCTTGATGATTTGTGAGTTTTTGAGTAATTTATATTCTTTTTTATGTGTTTTTATCTTATTGTTATGAAATATGTCTTTGTATCACTTTTATGTATTTTTACTTTGTTTTGCAGGAAAAAAGAATAAAAGGGTATTTGGATCAATGTCCATAATTTATCATTGACATAACAGCCCATTGAGGCCCAATTTCGTCCTTCGTCCAACCAATATCTCTCAAAGCTCAAAGAAGGAAAGTTGTAAATCTATTTCTTAGCTTTCCGGATCATCTTGAAACGCCTTAATCAGAGCTCGGATGAGAGAGTTATGACTATTTTACCAACGAACGTCGAAGCTGAATATTCCAGAAAATTACTCGGTTGGACAGATTGACCTCTGGAGCTTCATTTACGATTTCAATGGTGTTAAAGTTTCCAAATGAGAATGTGTTCTTATTGAAGATTTTAGTAGACTTCTCAAGCTTTCCGAAATGGTATGGTGAGCAAAAATCCAAGTTCATTTGGGCCTCCAAATATTGATTTTTAAACAGCTAATCCGAATCCCGCCTAGACTAAATTTCTGTTCGGACCAGTTGGAGTATTTGGGCCATAACTTGAGCTTCTCAACTCCAAATCAGGTGATTTCAAAAGCCCAAATTCATTAGAAACTCCAGGGCTACAACTTTTGTTCTTTGCCTAAGTCCAGATTCGGTGGTTTGCTAATTCAAAATTGGCTTACAAGGTGCTGATCAGTTAGTTGACAGATTTGGATTTTTAGCACATCACATGGGCACGTTTTTGGCTTGATATTTGCTTTGGATGGCTGATGCACATGACTTAGATTAGTTGTTGGATCTTGACCATCTTGTATGCTTGAGTGCCTATAAATTGCAAGAGGTGTTTCCACAACAACACACCAATTCACACACTAATTCACCACCAATTCATACTCCAATTCCTTATATCCATTCTCTACATTAGTTTGTTAGTATAGGAGTAGGGAGAGGAAGTAGACCTCCAGGGGGAGGCTACTCTCCTCTCCATTTTTATAGTTCAAGAGCAAACAAGAGATCAACATTTATGGAAGCGAAGAATCAAAAGCGAAGGTTTGGAGATTGAAGATTGTGATCCGAAGTGACAGCCGGATGTCAAAACATAGTTTTTCTTCTCTAAACTCTTCCTTTATTTTTTATATTCTATTATTGTTGAATATCTTGTAAATTATATTTGCATATTTGCTATGAACTCTTCTCTTTTATTTTATTTAGTTCCAATGGGATGTTGAACTTTTTATACATTATTTGTTCCTTCTTATATGAAGTTCATTCTCGATAATCTGTTTTTAACTGTTGAATGATATTTATTCCGATTGATTTAATGTGATCAGTTAAGTTAATTTGATTAATATCATTTGCTAGATTAAGGGATAATATTACGTGTAATTGATATTGTTCCTAATCACAAGTAGCAATTAGTGATACATGATTGTGGTCAAGCTTTTGAGTATTGCTATGATTATTGGAAGACAGGTTAAATAATCCGAGCTTGTGTGATTGTTGCTTGGAATAGTCTAATTCCCTAGTTCTTAATGCTGCTATTATATTAAATCTAGAGAGCTTGTTCTAGGTTGTATAATGGTTAGAATCTTGTGAAGAGCTTGTTTCATTGAGTGATAATTAAGGGGAGTTTCGGGTAGCAGAGCTTGTTGTTACCTAGGGCTATGAATTTCATTGAAGGATAAATATTGTTATGATAAGGTGATATTAAACGGAAGAACTAAGGTTTTTATTTTATTCTTATTTTGCTTCAGTTAATCAGTTAAATAAAATTCCAACCCCCCCCCTTTGGTTTACAAAGTATAAATTTAGACTAATCATTCTCTGTGGGATCGACTCTTACTTGCACTACTACATTAATATCTTTTGCAGTAAGGTTTTATTTTTGGGTGCTTGCGACAGCACGCCAAAGGGTGTGGACAATAGAAGGTGCAAGTTTTTCCGGGGTAATAAATATTCTCACTATCCAATATGAGTCTAGTTTGTGAATACGAAAGTCTTTAGAATCTAATAGTCTTTCATATAGGTGGTAAGAAATAAGATTCTTGAACAACCTATTTTCTTCCTGATTTCCGTGGGTGTGGGACTAGTCATTCCCGCTCCGCACCTTGCCTTAAAGTTAGACACCAACCGATTGTGTAAGAAAATAGCTTTGTTCTCAATCAAGATGCCTCAACTGGATAAATTCACTTATTTCACACAATTCTTCTGGTCATGCCTTTTCCTCTTTACTTTCTATATTGCCATATGCAATCTTTTTCGGAGTAAGGGTACACGTCCAGCTTAAACAGAAGACGATTTTCGGACCAGACGATTTTTCCACTTTCATTAGACGCTCTCCTGGCTTTAGCGGAATAACAGCAGTTGGAAATATTATAGGTAAGAAAGAAGCCAATGTCCCTAGTATCAAGAAGAGTTTGTCAATTTCTCACCTCTCCCCACTCTAATTGAATCCTTCAGGAAGTCTATTTATAGACTTTCTTGCTTTTTATGAGTAGAGAATCCAATTTGGCAGGTGATCCTCTCTTTTTTCAAATCCATCCTACTTGAATTCATTAGATAGGAGATGTAGTACCTGTCTTAACCGCAAGTGCATTCGCTATTCGATTCCATCCTCGATCCCACCTAATTTTGATTCCAAAGTTTGTATCTCTTCTTTACTTTTATTTTAAGTGACACGGGGGGCGACAAAGGGTATACTTTATTCTCTATGTCGCCGTCTCATCAATGAACGTAGATTGATAGAGATAGCTTTTGTGCCGGTCAATCTGTATCCCATTCTTCAGGTATAGTTTCCTTTGATCACAGATCGACAGGTTTATAGTTACTCACTATTTACACTATTTACATGTTCGGGTTTGTAGGTCGTTGTAAGGAGAAGTATTCACTTCGGAGGGAGGGGTTGGGGGAGTCTCATTTCTCTAGGTCGCTACACTCGCCTAGCAACCCTGCGAGCACATTCGGGTGTCTATCGCCACCGCTGCGAGTTTAAAGTTTCCTATGCAATCGGTCGCTACCCCCACCTGGTGGTAGCTCTCCTCTCCTTCAGAATTCAACCATATTATGGACACGAGAGCGCAGAGGGCGAGGAAGAGGGAAGTCCCCTTCTTTCACTCTTCGCCCTAAGCCTAATTGAATTACAGTTACAGACGCCTAAAAACCTGCTTTTCCTCCGTCTTTCCCTACCTTCAACCTACTTCTCCAGTATAGGAAGGCAAGGCGAGTGCCACTCCTAGCGCTAAGCATAGAAAGCTCTCACGCGCACAATAGACTCTATCAAACTAGGAATCCGCACGTTCCACCACTTCTCCGTTCATTTCCAATACTGATCGTGAAACACCATGAGCAGCAGGATGTTGAGGTCCGAAATTCGAAGTGAAATTTTTGATTTGCCCGTTCCTAGTCGTCATGGGAAAGAAAGACAGAAATAAGAAAGAGATTATTCCCTGAGAGCTTGTCCAATACCACCAGTACCAGAAACGCATCTCCTTCGCCCGCGCGAGAGACTTCCATGCCAGCCGGGAATAACGGCTCTGTTATGAAAAAAAGTGACAGACAAACTTATTTGGCCAGTATTCCCTAATGAGTGGCCTTAGGAGATTAGCGTCCCCCCTTATATTCTCCGCCCATCTGCGGGGGTTTCCCTATCCGTCTCCGGAGATCTCCAGATCGTCATCAGTTTCTTATAGAGGATTAGTCAACTATAGTTAGATCAAAGCAGTAATGGTTCATTTGACAGAACAGCAGAGATCAATATATAGCAGATAAATTTTAACATAACCGCCAAATAGATGTTAGTGATATCATAACACCTTACATTGTGGTTCCCAAATTTGCGAAAAGATCTCCAAAACTAATATTGTTGACCCCTTTGGCAACAGCATTTTGAAAAACACCTACAGAATTAAGGTTCTTAATATCAATGAACACCTATAGAAGAACATTTCTAGTTTTAGTAATGCCAGAGCAGAGAAGTTGAAGACTGTGAAACAATAATTTTAAAATTTAATGTATAAGCAAGAAACTAAAGTAGGTATCCTTGTGGTCAGAAGCAAAAGAAAACCTGTTAATGCCTTTGTAACAGCATCCTTGTCTGCAGCTGGTGGAATAAGCCTGTAAAGTTCAAAGAAGCCCATCCTTCAAACCTTAACAACTACTAATTTTTCTTAGCAACTAAAGGTAAGGTGAATGAAGTACCCAAGAGTGACAAAATCTTTGGCCAATGCATCATAATCACGATTTATAAGGTGGAGACAAGCTTCAATAAAACCATCACGAAGTTCTTGTTTAAATTCACCCATCATGCCAAAATCTGGGGTTCAAAGATGTCAAAGTTACTATTGCATGAGAAATGCATAGCATATACAATTAATTAACACCGAACTATAATGTGTGAACGAAATAGTCTATAACTGATAAATAAAACTAAGTGAAGCCACAGCCATGCAAAGTACAACACAATCTTCGAAAAATTAAGTCAACTACAAGTAAAACATCAATAGACATAGAATGTCCTGGATGTTTTAAAAAAATTCAGATTAAGTTTACTCGACTTAAACCTAACCTACAAACCATGGAACTTTAACCCTAAAAATTTTCAAGGAGATGAGTCTCGGCAATAGTCATCGTTTTTCGAACTTCTTTGATTAAGGTTGATCAGTAACACGAGAAGTGTAGCAACTAGCAACTCAATGAATAACCTAGGCTTTCAGATATCTATGGAAATGAGCCCTTATACTTTCTTCCCATGGCCCCTGATGGCACAAATAACTGTACTTCTAAAATAAATGAATAAATAAAACAGAAATAAGCCAACAGAAAATTATAATCATCAGACATACTAATGAGGGTGAATGTGAAAGATGCAACTACTAGAATTGGTAGTGTAACAAAATATATAAATAGAGTAGAACTGGAATTAACAAAAACCATAAGCCAAAGAATGTACATTCAATAGACCAAAACAAAAGGGAGTACCTAGATATGCTAATTTTCCATCAGATGTACGGAGAAGGTTTCCAGGATGTGGATCAGCGTGATAAAATCCACATTCTAGAAGTTGAACAAGTGAGCAGTATACTCCAACCTGCACAAGACCAGGAAGCAGAATCCAATATGGCCAATGTGCAAAAGGAAGTATTTTATATGTATAACTTGAATTTATTCAAAAGCAAATGCTGCATTTAGGCTTTTAGACTTCACCTCAACAATATACAGATCCTTCACTTCAGACAACTTCTGGCCCTACACCAAAAATTGACAGATACATGAGAATTTAATGGTATAACCAAAAGGGCATTTCCAAAGCATGTTCAAGGGAAAATGACAATTTTAGCTTTTTAAAAGATGAAGGTTTGCATGATGTGAATAACATATTACTGAAATACCATTCATTTCCATTATTGCAATAACCGGACATGGTTAGCCATTATACTGTTTATGTTCTCTATAAAATTTATTATCACCGTTTTGCCAAATAAAATGATCAAAATTAATATTCAATATTGGGAAGGGTAGGGAACCCTGTGTCTGAAAATTGCTTGCTGTCAGGCATCAGTATTAAAAGAGTCAAATTGAACTTAAAGTCGCTATGAATTTTATCTAAGTTGAGTTTTTTAAGCCCCTAGGCAGTATGACAGAGAAAGAGCAAGTGTCTAAATGTACTGCCCTCATTTCAAATAATGAAATAAATGAAACAAAAACAGAATAAAACTCTAGTGCTTTAAAAATAAAAATTTTAAACCATGTCATGCAATGTATAAGAAGAATTTATTCTCCCTCTACTTGAAGATAAGGGAATTGGTCTACTGTCACTGAACAGACTGTTTACACCAACAATCCATGAAACAACAGTATATGGACATCTTTTCTAATCTAAAACAAAGTGTCCTCTCACTACTAGACATTTTGTTTCCTCGACAACATGGCGCACAAGGATTCTGCATATTGGTAAAAGCAGCCAACAGGGTCTCTGAAGTAAACGAAAAGAAAAATAGAGACAGATGGTGAAGAAGAATTCTAAATAATTAGGTTTAGCAACAATGGGAGATAGAAAAAGAAGAATTTCAGTATTTGAAAAATGATAGCAGCTTGAAAGAGAGAGACGGGGAGAAGAGAAATGTGACTGGAGAGAAAGTTAGGAGATATGAGAAAACTAAGTTACATGGACTCTCAGATGGAGTGTCCTATTAGACGCGGGTAACTTTGAAGAGGCCGACACGGGTACTCCTCAATTTTGCCATTTTATAAACTAAAACTAAATGTCTAACACCCATACTCTTATCCGAGTGTCTTGTGTCGGTACTTTAGGGCAAACTGAAGAATCCATCAATCTTTGCAAGTAGGGCTGTAATTCGAACCGAGCTGGCTTGAGCTCGGCTCGAGCTCGTTTTTAATGAGCCAAGCTTGAACAACATATTGGTTTGTTTGTTAAATGAGCTGAGCTTAGGCTCGACTTGTTTGTTTGTAAAACATGCTCGTGACAAACAAAACGTTTAAGGAACGTAAAGATCAACTTGTTTGTCGTATTATAAGCTCGGCTCGTTTAAGCTCGAAAAATAAAATACTATTCATTATTAAAGTATAAGTATAAATTTGACTTTTGAAGTCAATTTAAGACACTTTCAATTTAACTCATGTAATTGGTTATTTTAAATAGTTTATACACCCCCTATGTACCAAAATTTAAGATTAATATTGACTTTTAAAAATTAATTTGAGACATTTTCAAATTTAAAATTGACATCATTCATTTGTGCTGTGAAAATAATAAATTTCATAACTAGTAGTACCTTTTAAATAGTTTATAATATTGGGTAAAATGCAATCTACCATGTGGTTTACACGTTTTTATGAATCACCACATGTGTCTAAAAAACCACCACTTAGCCACTTATGGTTTAAATTTTTTGCAAACTCTCACTTCAGTATTAAAACCGTTAACAAAAGGTGTTAAACTACTAGAATACCCTTCTTAGCTCATATTTTGCATACAACCACATCATTTGTTATTTATCTTGTTTCTTCTTAATACTCATTAACTAGCTTATAAAATCAAACTAAAAATATCTCCAATTATCTCGGTCAAGTTCAAATCATTTGAAACACAAATCAAGATAAGCAAAATTTAATATTTACTCCATCTATCCTCAAAAGGATGGCCTAAGGTAATATTTTTATTTTGTCCTCAAAAGGATGGTAATAAGTACATAAAGTAAAGGGTAAGTATGTCATTTAGTGGGATCTGCTAGTATTA
The DNA here is from genome assembly GCA_034770075.1 of Aralia elata. Lineage (NCBI taxonomy): Eukaryota > Viridiplantae > Streptophyta > Magnoliopsida > Apiales > Araliaceae > Aralia > Aralia elata. The sequence goes on from CM068385.1 coordinate 73,217,742, forward strand.
AAGAAAAAAAGGACTCAAGACTTTATGTAATCTTGTGGGGCCACTACTCCAATTACCTCGGTCAAGTTCAAATCATTTGAAACACAAATCAAGATAAGCAAAATTTAATATACTCCATCTGTCCTCAAAAGGATGGCCTAAGGTAAATTTTTTTTTTGTCCTCAAAAGGATGGTAATAAGTACATAAAGTAAATGGCAAGTATGTCATTTAGTGGGATCCGCTAGTATAAAAGAAAAAAAAAGGACTCATGACTTTATGTAATCTTGTGAGGCTACTAAGGATAAATTTGGAACTTTTTCTACTCTCTTTCCATTACTTTACTTTCTTAATTTGTACGAAAAATGTACTTAACTCATCCTTTTGGGGAAAGAGGGAGTATGAATTTATTATTTTAGACTCTTATTTCATAGTTATTTATATATGTATGTATACACATATACATATACATATACATATACATATATATATATACATATGTATATACATATATATATATACATATGTATATACATATATATACATATGTATATACATATATATATGCCTTAATTTGTTCTTGATGTCCGGAATTTGAATGTATGTGGTCATGTTCTTGATGTTTCATAACTATTTTATACGCGATTTTGCTTTTTCACTATCTCTTTTGACAAACATAAATTTTATTGTTTGAATGCTCATGTGTCTAAACACGAAGCAGGAAAATAAATTATACTACTAGTAGCAAAGAAAGTGAGGAGGCATTATTATTAGTTAGTTATATTAAACAAAGTAGATAAAATTAAGAAATAAACTAATGTGGTTACACTTTATTTTTATTTTTTAATATACTTATATATATTCGTAAAATAATCATCCAAATACGTATTAAGAAAATGTCAATTAGACACTCAAAAAAAATTAGAAACATTCTTCTACATACTTTGGTAGAAAGTCGGTAAGAAAATGAAAAGAAAGAAACTAAATAATAAACAAAGCAGTTGTTTATTAAATATGTGTTAAAGGAGGCATTTTTGTAATTTGCATAGGGAATCTAGCTGTTAGACATCTCATCAACTCGCTAAAGGGAGGGTTACTACACTCTGCATTAAAGTGGACGGAAAAAATAACTGTAGCACTTTTTTTTCATACCACAGGTGGTTAAGTGGTGGTTTTTTAATCACAGGTGGTGGTTCACAAAAACGTTTAAACCACATGTAGTAAATTGCATTTTACCCTATACTATTTATAGTTGTTTGACAAAAGTCAAATAGATTCACATCAATTTTGAATTTGAAAATGTTTCAAATTAATTTTTAAGAAAAATAATATTGATCTAGGAAGGAATAATATCCATAAATTATAATGCAACTAAACTAAACAAATTTGAATTGAAATTTTAAAATATATTAAGTCGACTTCAAAAGGCAAAAAGGCAAAAAAGCAAAAAGGCAAAAGGGCAAGATGATCTCCAAGTCTTAGACTTATAATTTTTTCCCTTCCTTAATTCTCCTGTATCACATGTTTGTGCATATTATGGTTCTGTCAAATACTTTTCTATGTAACTGAAATATACTAAATGTGTATTTGATATATATAGTGATAAATTGTCAAAGATTCATCATAAATAGTATGAGAGTTATGTAAAATTGTAAACAAGAACACATATGTACAGATTAAAATTTAAAATAATACATTTCATATTAAATCTACCACATCTATCACTCTCTTAGTACATTAACATGTATTATAATGAAAAAAAATATATTCACTCGTCGTACTGGGACAAATGAAATTATATTTAGCTTTTAATATTGCATCATATGAAATAAAGTCATATTTTTATTTTCTTAATTTTTTATTCCATTCTCAATATACGTAATTAAAAGTTACTCTCTATCTCTCTTATTTTTCTTTTTCTCGACCAAAGCTCTCTTTTTCTATGAGATAATTAGACATATTTAATTTTTATGAGATGGTTAATACAACCACTAAAAATTATAGGAGTTAGAAAATTTTTTAATGTATGAACAATGTTCATGAACAAGCTCATTTGCTCGCTTATAGGCTCGCGAATAAAACTTGATTACTTGGCTCAAGATTGAGCTCGTATAGGATCGCGAACTGACAAATTTGAGCCGAGATCGAACAAGCTTTTGGAAGCTTGGCTTGTGAAAAATAAACGAGCTCGAGTTCGAACAAGCAAAACTCAGCTCGGCTTGTTTACACCCCTAATTGCAAGAAAATATCCAAGAGAACGAGTAAAAGACTGCAAGATAGATGGACACTCACAGAGAATAGATCTTTTCAGGATTCTTTAAAAATTTTGCCAAAAGGGTTAGAGTTCCACAAGAAAATTCACATTAAGAACTAAAATACACTGACTAAATAACATTGTACACAATATATTAGCTTAAAATAGTAACAACTTTTTTCATGAATTCACTATAACTCAAAAACATTATTACAATCAATTCAGATATTATCGCCCAGGTTTAAAATCTAAGCTTATCATGCAGTAACTAAATTTAGAAAGAGAGCATATAATGAATTTCTTCTTTTATCTAAAAAAAATGAATAGGGAGTGGGAAATACCTCCACCCACTGCATAATTAGGACCCTACGAGTTGTTTGCGCCTCATACATTTCTGGAACCATAACATCTTTTAAACCACCATATAGCTGTCTGCTCAAACACATAGCAAGATGCCATCAAAGCATATCTTAGGGCCTGTTCGACAATGACTTATTTTAAAATGATTTATAGTTAAAATCTAAAATGACTTATAATTCATTTAAGTCGTGACTTATAAATAAAAACGTTCGGCACCAGTTTGGCATTTAAGTCAGAAATTAAGTTAAAACAAGTTGTGAAGGTGATTGGCAGAAATGTAGTTAAAATAAGTTGTAAAGATTACTAAGAAGGAGAGCATAAGAGTCTTTACGTTTTGTAAAACCTACTTATTTTAAAATGACTTATAAGTCATTTTTTGCGAAGTAAGAAATTGTTACTTCTCAAAAAACTACTTATAAGTCGATTTATATGTTAAAAAATAAGTCACATACGAACACTCAAGCTTGACCAACTTATAAGTTGTTCCCAAACATGCAGGTTTATATAATCAGTAAAAATAAGTAGTGAAAACTTGTACAGTTGTAACAGTAGTCAATTAAAGTGTGTCAGATTCTAATTTTAAGGCAAAAATAGGTGAACACGGAAAAAAATAATGATATTCCCTTGTACTAAAAGACCTACACTTTAAATGGTAAAACAACACTATTTGACATTTAGGCACTGTTTGGAAATAATATGCATTCCTTTTAAATAAAAAAAAGTTTATTTATAATGTACTCACTCCGTCCCCAAAAGGATGAGCAAGTACAATTTGCACACATATTAAGAAAAAAAAAACTAGAGGAAAGATAGTAAAAACGTTCCAAATTTATCCTTAGTGGCCCTTATATAAAGTGATGAGTACTTTTATTTTTTTTATTAATGGACCCCACTAAATGACATATTTACCCTTCACTTTATGTACTTTATCTCATCCTTTTGGGGACAAAAAAATGTGTACCTTTAGTCATCCTTTTGAGGACGGAGGGAGTAATAAAAAATAATGAATGTAAGGACAAAGGATGGAGGAAAGAATAAAAGGGGAATTAAAAGAAGATAAAAGGCTAAAAAGCCACATGCAACAAAGATTTAAAAATTTCAATAATATCAATGATTCAAATAATTAACTTAACCAATAAGGATGGATTACAACAAATGTTTATATAGGAATTATGGAGAAAAACCCTAATACTATGCGAGGTTAAGTAAAATATTAAGTAACCTAATTAAACAAGGGAAATGAAAATTCCTAGTAATTATCTACTACCTTAAATATTTAATACTACTAAGAATGTTTCTACTAAATATTAATTAAATATTATCTCTATTATTATCTACTAAATAAACTAATTACATTAAAATCATCCATAAATAATAATATATAATAATAACCCAATAATATTAAATTTCTCTTGCTTCCATCCTCATCAAATATTTGAAGAGAAAAATGCGGAGGTAAAAAAAAACAAAAAAACAAAAAAAAAAGAAAAAGAATGAGAGACATATAATGGATGAGAAGATTTTTGCTTAAGAGGTGTTAGAAGACGAGGATTTTTTTCTCTCTATAGACCAAATCATGTTGACTTCTGAAAATAGGTCAACTCATTTGTACTTCCTGGCCATAGACAATTCGTAGTTATTGCTATAAGCAATAATGACCCGATCAAAATAAACTTAATCTCAAATTTACTTAACCACTGCGTTTCCAATAATTTTAACAATATTGGTACTTCTAATAGAGATATAGTAAATAGTTGAAATACTTTCACATTTCAAAAATAAACCTTGGTAAGCAATTAAAGCTACTACAAATTATTCTTGGAAGAAATGGAAGCACAAATCCAAAACTATGAACATCGTGTTCCTCATTTAACTCTTTTGTGATTGTCTCCAGTCCAGGACATTTGGAAGGCTTATAAGGGTAAACAACAAGAGCGGGAGCAAAACTCCATCCAAAAACCCAATTTTTTAATCCCCTTTATCATCCTCTTCTTTTTCGCACTAAAAATAGACAATTAATTGTTAGATACTATACTCCTAGTCAATATCAATGAAAATCTGAACCAGATAGATAATGTACAAGTTACAACTCTTGAGAGTCCGTAATAAGTATCTATCTTTCTCCTTGTTATAGTTATTAGCAATCCAGTGGTTAAGTAAATCTGGGATTAAGTCACCAAGGCTATGTTTGTTTACAAAAAATATGTTTGGGATTGAGTTATTTGTCTTAATTTAACACTATTTCGAACTATATAATCCTTTACGAGGTATGTGGGACTACTAGTCACATAAAGCCGTTTGATAGCTTAAAATTGGGGGACTATTAATGCCACATTTATCATGGGATTATATAATTCTTCATAAATAGCCTGAGGAATGACAAAAAATAGTCCATAGGATTATTTAAAGGACTATTACTCCCCCATCATGGGATAAAATAGTCCGAAGTAGTGTTAAATTAAGACAAATAGTCCAATCCCAAGTATGTTTTTTTGCAAACAAACATAGCCTAAGCTCATCGTATCAATGTCGCTATTTTCACCAGCAATATGCCATAATATAATTTTGATATTGTGTCGTTGATTACCTATAAAAAACAGTGAATATCTCTTTTGTTAATGGCGATATGTCCCAATTGCTAATAGCAATATGGACAAAATGGGCAACGAATTGACCTATTTTCAGAAATTCCAATGTGATTTCGTCTATGGGGAGAGAGTGAGAAAGGCAAAAAAAGGGAGGATGAGAGTCCATAGGGCCATGATCTCCATCCTCCTTTCTCAACATGTAATAACCAAAGAAAATATGTAATTTTGACTTTAATAAAAATGAAAATAATTGAAGATGATTATGTGCATATATATATATATATATATATATATATATATATATATATATATATATATATTTGTGTTATGTTGATGCAGTTAATAATTCAATTAATTTTAATTAAGCATGTGGCAAGGAAGAAGATAAAATGAATTAAGTGATGATTGTGTGCCTTGTGTTGCAAGATGAAAAGTTAACTTGATTTATTGAGCTAAGTCCTCATGAGAAGGTAAATAACTTAATTGTGTGATTAATGGACTAGCCTAAGTGTTAGGTCCAAGAATCAATTCAATAAGGATAATTAAAATAAGTTCATTGTGATTATTAAGATGCTAGGGACTTAAGTCCAATGTGGGTGAAAGGTGAGCCCAAGCTAAAATGATTAGTCCAAGGTGTATACTTGTGCATGTATTATGGCCCAATCCTTTAATTATTAGAAAGACCACTAGAAAACTAATAATGGATTACTAATGGCCAAGGTTCATTTTTAAATTAGGTCCAAAATATAGTCCAATACATTGGCCCCCAAGGAAGGAGTCCAATATCTAGTAGCATGCATGGGATAAATGTGGAAAAAAATAATAATATAGGAGTACTCCCACCCCCCCCCCCCCCCCAAAAAAAAAAAAAAATAAATAAATAAATCCGGCCACTCCCCCTTATTATAGCCTACATGGTTGATTTTTTGAGCCATCATGAGTTAGGGCATGGTTAATTAAGGATTAGGTACTCCTTTTTACCAAATCACCTTTTTCCGATGGTTATTGCCTTGTGGGTGGTATAATTATACATGTATGTGTATGTAAACTTCCTCTATAAATAGAGCCCTCTCTAGCATACTAGCTCCATTTTGTTCATTTGCCAAGTGTTAGGAGCTAGAGTGCGTAGAGAATTAGGGAGAGAGAGAGAGCTACAGGGAAAAGTGAGAGTTGAGAGAAAATAATAAAATACTACGGAAGCTCTTGCTCTCTTGAGCTTCAAAGAAATGAGAAGGCTTTGTGGTGGAGGAGCTTAGAAGGTGGATAGCCTAGATCATTTCCTAGCAAGAAGGAAGAAAGCTACAAGAAGGTATAACCTCCCCTAACCCTAAATTCTTTAAGTTAAGCTAGTATAATTTAGTTTGTAGTTGATTATGCATGCTTGGTTGTGGGAGGATCTTGTGCGTGGGAATCATGTATAATTTAGTTTGTAGTTGATTATGTGTTAAAATGTGTAAGAACTCAAAGTGGAAAGGAAATAATATAAACGTTTTACCAGGAAAACCCTAAAACAAAACAGAAAGTTTGAAGGGGCATAACTCACTGTGGTTTTATCGTTTTTACGATCCGTAAGTTTTGGGTGTTAGATCTATGAGTTCTCTAACCAACCCAAGTGGAACGAACGAAAAATATTAAAATTTCAATTTATGGTGATTTTTCTACTAAAACTGCCCAAACTGCGAAAAACCCGAAAAGTAATCTGCCAAAAATTTCCGGCCCCTGTTTGGACCAGTTAGCTTGTGCCAAAAATTCAGCCCTTTTGGATTCTGGTAGTGTATGGTATAAGGAAGTTACAGTCCAAAAATGAACCCAATCCGACTTCGTATGAAAGAGTTATGGCCAAATGAATTTTTAGGAATTAAAACTTTGAACGGGAAAATCTGAAGTTACGCAACTCAGAAAATTATGAAATTTTTACTGGAAGCACACACTGATGTGAGGAAGCTACCATGTAAATTTCAGAATTTTTGGATAGAATCTCAAATTATGAAAAATGTTGAAGTTTTCAGTTTATACGGCCCTTTTAAAAATAGTAAATAATGCTGAAAAATTAAGAGAAAAATATTTTGAGTGTGAAATAATGTTAACTAAGTGTTTCCAGAAGGAATAAAAATAATAAGGTATTTAAGTATTTTTAATAAATAAATTTGAGTTAAGAAAATTAAGGAAAATAATTAAAGAGAAATCGAAAAATGATGTAATTTAATTTTACCATCAAGTATGTGATAAAAAATGGATAAATAAGACTTATTAAGGATATTATGGTCATTTTCATGATCATGTTATGTTAACAAGGAAACAATAATGATTAAATGTTAAACTACTTATGGAAATTAATTAATAAATAGTATCAAAAAAAAAATAGTAAAAAGGAAATAATAAACAAATAAAATAATTATCTTATTTGTGAATCATGGATATGAACTAAGTAAATAAAGGAAGAATTTAAACGAATGACATAAAATTATTTTATGTGACTACTAAATAAGGAATGATAATAAAAGTGATTAAACAAATAAAGTAATAAAGCATACTTTATTTGTGGAGATTAAATAGTAAATATTAATTGTGAATTGAAGCATGAAGGTAATTGCTAAACAAATAAAATATCAATGAAGATTATCTTATTTGTGGAACGTGAAGATGAGAACTATTATAAAATGGTGATATGAAAAGTTGGTGAACCACAAATGTGTGTGTAGACAATTAAATAAATAAAATAATAATAAGTATTATTTGTGGAGAATGGATAAAATACTTCTGGGTAATAAATTAGGGAGAGTTCAATTATGAGTCAATTGTATGTTAAGTTATAAATCGATTTAGGAATTTATATGTGGTCCGATAAAGACTAACCAGTAGGCCGAATTACAACACATATAGGTCATCCGGAGGAAGTTAGCATAGAGTTAAGCAGAGCAAACGAAGCAGGCAAGTTCCTTTAACTTGTACACTGTTATTGTTCGTACAAGTATTTAAATGTTATATCTCATAGAAGATAACTTGTATTGAATATGTTTGTTCATGCATATATTTTCTTGAAGAACATTCCTAGATCAAATTATTAAGCGTGAAAGCCTTGATAGACCTTAATTGAACGTCTTTGAGAATCCTTTCGAAACATCGATCCGTTGACATTAGAAGTTAAATTGTACATGAGATTATTCTGAGAAAATACGTCTATGCCATTTGATTCGGCTAGACCAATGATAAAATAGATTCTTAATCATGTTTCTTTGAGAAATATCCAAACCAATTGCTTTGGTGCGGAAACCAATTGCTTTGGTGCGGACTCCTATTATATGCTGAGATGAACAACCCTCATAGAAGGGGTATTATTATTATTTTATGTCGGGGAACCGACTCGCGCGTTATGACTAAACGTTATGCATAATGTAAGGTACGATAGGGTTGATCACCTCATGGGCCTGTTTTCGGAGGTTTGCATTAAAATATTGTCAATCCTTCTAAGTGTTCATGGTCCATAGTGACCTCTCAGTAATGATAGTACTCAGACTCTGAAACTATTAAAAATTACTGCACTCAGCTCACTAAATTCAGTTCATGAATTATTCTTAAATTGCCATAGCTTCTGAAATTATTAAATCTTGAACATGATTATTGGATTATTGTTAGCTTTATACTTGTTGAGCAAACTTGTTGCTCATTCTTGCTTTTCATTAAATGTTACAGTTAGGACCGAGAGAACCGGTGGATCCGGGAAAGAAAAGGGAAAAGAGAAGGTCGCAGAGTAATAACTTATTTATCAGTTGTATGATGAACTTTTGTGTCTAGACTCATATTGATTTATAAACTAAGCTATGTATGTATTAGTGAAGGTTGCGTAAACCTGGGACGGTTGTATTTATGTAATATTAAGCTCATGTACTTATTTATATGATTCCGCGATGAGTTAAGATTTAGTTATGATGTATGTTTTGGATTGTGAGCACCAAGTTCAAGGTAGAGGCACCTGAATTTGGGGGCGTCACACAACACCTCCAAATTATAAGCGAAAGTAGATAGAACTTGTGGTTCTCAAAAAGTTAAATTGAACTAGAATAATTGTTTTCAAAGAAAGCCCAACTCAAGATTCTAGAAGCTCTCTTCAAGCTAGCGCACCACAAAACAACCTGCAGGCAGTCTATACAAAGTTTCTTACACTGTTCTAAAAATCCCCGCCTAGGTCCGCCTAGGCCCCGCCTAGGCGCTAGGCCCCCCTCCCGCCACGCCTAGGCGCTAGGCCGCCTAGGCGTCTCGTCTAGGCACCTCATCTAGACCCAAGGCGGCAAAAAAATCCCTTTAGGAGATTAGGTAGGACTAGACGGGGCCTAGACGAACAAGGCGGAGAAATTAAGCCTTTATGTGTGGCCTAGGCGAAGAAATTAGAGCTGCAATTGTTTTTTATTTTTATTTTTATTTTTATTTTAATAACTAAGCTACAAAATAATGTCGTGGGTCATTATCTTGAAGGAGTATGAGTGTGAGTCTGATGGAGACATTATCTTGGAGGATATGGAGAAGAAGAGTTAGAGATATAGAGAGATATGGAGATATGGAGATGAGGACTATTAGTTTGTATTTTTGATTATTTGTTTGTGTTTAAACTTTGAACAATTACATGTTTGTGTTTGAACTTTGACATTAGCAATATGGATATGTGTTTGAACTTTAAGCAAATGCCTTTATTATCTTTATTATAGATTGTTTTGCTTTATATTATTGTTTTGTTTGGATAAATATAAGATAAAATATTAAAATTGACTTAAAATAAAAATCCCGCCTAGGCCCCCTAGGCGCTAGGCCCCCTCCGGCCGCCCGCCTCCCACCTAGCGCCTTTTAGAACCTTGGTTTCTTAGAGCTGTCAAACATCAAACAGTTTGCAAATTCTTTTGACCTAGCTAATTTGGATTTTCGAGTACCCCACATTCACACAATTCATAGGGTTCAATACCCAATAAGTACGGGTATGGGTATGGTTCTACGCAAACATGATAAGAAGCACAGATATGGGTGCGGGATACAGCCATACAGGTGAGCCATATAGGTATATGACAATTCACCAAATCTTAAAAGATGGGATTCAAATGCGGAGGATACGGCACATGTTTTATTATTATATATGCATATATTTATATGTATAATTATGTATATATGATAAACATTCAACAAAATAGTTTCAACAAACATTCAACAAACTATATAAGTGTCATATTTCTATAAACATGAGTCATAAACAATAACAAAATTAATCATTTAGATAATTCAAAACAAATAAGTTATAAAGGAGGAGAAAATTCCCAAGAATCCCCGAGAATCGGAATATCCAGTGCAAGGATACAACAGTTTGTCGGGATAATGAAAAATCCCTACTTCCTAGCAACCAAGAATATTATCACTAACCCCCACCCCCCAAAACAAGAAACTTGCACTGCTCTGACACACTGCAGAATTCTACTCCCATATTTTTGCGTTATTAAGGGCCTAAAATAAATCTCTCCAAAAGTATTGTTGTATAATATATCACGTCAGTATCAGAGTATGTTATATATGTTGTTTCTTTATGCTTCCCTACATCACTTATTTTTTCCAATTTGGTATGTATAGATGTAGAACCTCCAAAGTTATACTACAAACTTACAATAATAGGTTTATATTTTAAAGAAAGAACAACAAAAGAGTAATTAGTTTACCAGTTCATCCCATAAACAAAGCCCAGTCAATATTAAAAAAAAAAAGGAAAAAAAAATACACCAAAAGTTGAAAGCCTAACAAAGACTAATGTGCCTAGGCCTTGCTGAAATTTGGGAGCGACTTCTATTTCTCCAATCAGTATCCAATGGATACACTTGTGTACATAAGACATATGGCAAACTCTAGCTGTCCAGGGTGAAGCCTTGTGTGTGTTTGATGAACATCGATTGTTCCATAATTATACATCGAGTATAATATTTATTTCACCAAGAGAGGTTTTTGCTTGATACAGAAAAATAATAAGTATTTGACCATGCACCTGAATCTGAGTCCATTCTTAGCTTCATTCTTGTAATCCATCTCCTGCATTCAATGTGATTACCTGTATTCAATATGAAAGCACTAAGCATATTCCGGTTGGAGAGAGGGAGAGAGAGCGAGAGAGACAGAGAGACAGAGATCTATTGTAGTCTATGAGACAATGATCAATAGTGTAACCATATTTATGGCTTGAAAATGTGGTAACCTTGCTATAGATGTTTTATGGGTGCCTAATACACTAGCTCAATATTGATAAAATTGAAATGTTTGAAGCATGAGCCTCTCTAACAGCATAAACTTTTAGAATAGTTGGTAACTTAACATGTTATCAGAGCTAGGTGTGCCAGGTTTTGCGTTGAAGTATCCCGCTTGCAATTTAATACCCCTTATGATGATACTGAAATAGTACTAGATTGGGCTTGAGCGTTATGATGAAATAGTACTAGATTGGGCTTGGTCCGTTTGTACACACATGCAAGAGGAGGTTGCGCGTGAGCCGTGAGGGGTAATGTCAAAGCATGATCGACAGAAAGAGTGTTATGCAGTTGAAAGTAATGAACTACATATTGTTCTAGTGCCAACATACACTAGGTAAAACACAACTGGAATCCACCAGTAAAAGAAAACCGAAACCCACCAGTAACAGAGAGAAATATTAAATTTTATTTATCCATGAACCACAGCTGCCCTGCAGTTACATCCATTAAAGCTTTATATAGAACAATAATCCTCAACAAGAAAGGAAACTACCTGAATATTAGTTCTGAATATTCCTGATTACTACCCCTTATTACTAGCTCCTAATATGAAGGAAGATCTATGACATATGCATTGTCATTGATCTTCTAAAGAATTTTAAAAGGACCATACTTCTTAGGCTTCAGCTTCTTGTAAGTACCTGCTTGGGACCACTCTTTTCACAGAAAAACCATATCACCCTCTTGAAACAACTTAGATCTGCAATGCCTATCAGTTGTTGCCTTGTATTTTGCATTAGACGCTTTAAGCTTGGACATGACTTCCTCTTGAACAGACCACACCTATTTAGTCATCTGCTCTGCAGCTGCACTTGAACCAGGTTGTCTAGCCAAAGGAGCTAAATCAAGCGCATGTTGTGGGACCTTTTGGTACACCACCACAAGCAATGTTGTAAGCAAACTCGGCTAGTACTAGAACACTATCCCACTGTTTGGGTTTGTCTCCACAAATTCCTCGAATTAGATTTTCACCCAAATACCAATTTAACTACCTCCGTTTGACCGTCAGAGTTTTATGGGTGACCTGTACTACTATATTTCCAAAGAAGTATTAAATCTGCCACAAAGCTGTCAAGCAAACTGACTAAGAATTGGGGTATTTGTCGCGATCACGATCAGAGATGATGGAAATAGGCACACGTGTAACCAAACTATCTTCTAAAAAACAATTTCGCTACATGAACTTCTTGAATCAGTTGCATTTTGAAGTTGCAAGGTGGCAAAAAAAAAAATTACTGTTTTTGATAACGTATAAAGTGGGCCATCTTAGAAATATGTCTACCACTACAAACAAGGAATCAACACCCCTTTGTGTACGAGACAAACCCAACACGAAATCCATGCTAAGCTCCTCTTAAATATCCTTGGGTATGGTAAGGGTGTATATAAACCAGTGTTTTTGACTGCTTTTAGCTACTTGACAGCTGTGCACAATTGTGGACACGTCTTTCTTGAGTTGTGGCCAATAGTACCTCTCTTCAACACTAGCAATTCTTTTCTCTCTCCCAAGATGACCACCAAAAGTCATGCTGTCACAAACTTTTCTGAGAACCGAAGAAGTCTTTAATATTTATTAGATGGTGACTTATGTTAGAATATGTTAGGTGGGAAAACATGTTTCCATGTTTTCCTCCCCATGTTATCCTCTCCATGTTTTCCTATATTGTGTGCTATCCTATTTCCTATATAAACCAATGTAATGCTATGTAGAAATAACATGAATTAGAGAGTAATATTAGATAATGGAATTATTCCTATTCCTTATACTTATTTGTTCTATTACATGAACACTCTTAGAATCTCTCTTTCAACATGGTATCAAAGCTTGATCCTTTATCCGGCGACTTTTTCCGGCGACTTTTCCGGCGACTTTTTCCGGCGACTTTTTCCGACAAGTTTTTCCAGCGTGCCTTTTCTCTCTCCTCCTTCCATCTGCAGTGGTCGACTTTTTCCGGCGACTTTTCCGGCGACCTTTTTCCGGTGGTGATCTATTGATTTTCAGCCGCTTCTCGAGTGTCCAGTATCTCCCCATGTTAGTTTTCTTGCTGGTCCTTGGCTGTTTTCCAGCTTTCTTCCTTGATGCACCATATTTGCTATGCTTTCTTCCCATATGTTACCCATTGTTGATGTCTCTTCCAACATGGAATCCATTGTTGATGTCTCTTCCAACATGGTCCCGGGTCTGAATTGGTTAGAATCTGCAACTATGTTGTTTGCATCTTTCTGATTTTTTTTTTCCTTTCTTTTTTTTGTCCTCCTTTTTTGTCAAATGCACTTTATTTTGTCCTTTTTATATAAAGCTGCATTTGAGGGGGAGATATATGAGATATGAGATATGAGGTTATGAGATATGAGATGGTCTAGGTTGCATGAGGGGTAGTTCATGCTACGTTATGCTCATTTGCAGCCGTATGGTTTTTCGCTTTGCTTCGGTTTGTTCTTTGTTGGCTTGTGCAACTTGGGTCTCACATGGGGGCAACATTGGTTCTCGGCGTTGGCTGCTTCTTGGTGATTCCAGCTCACTTTCCATGGCGCTTTCCTCATGTTCTTCAGCTGCTTGCTAGTCATGATGGCTCCTTTATGTTGTTGCAATTTTTTTTCTTCATATTTTTGTCAAATGCACTTTAGTTTGTCCCTTCTATGTAAAGTTGCATTTGAGGGGGAGTGTTAGAATATGTTAGGTGGGAAAACATGTTTCCATGTTTTCCTCCCCATGTTATCCTCTCCATGTTTTCCTATATTGTGTGCTATCCTATTTCCTATATAAACCAATGTAATGCTATGTAGAAATAACATGAATTAGAGAGTAATATTAGATAATGGAATTATTCCTATTCCTTATACTTATTTGTTCTATTACATGAACACTCTTAGAATCTCTCTTTCAACAACTTACAAAATTTGCTTAGTTAAATATTGTGGTTTTTGATCTATTTGTCTGAAACAATTTGGATAGCAGGTTTTTATTTGAAGTTGGGTTCTTGTCAATTATATATTCTGTTCGCTGGTTTGAGGGTTTGAGGGTTGATCACATAAAATTGTTATTTTGGTTTTGCTGTTTGAGTGTATGTGTTTGGGGATTACTGAAGAATTTGCTTCACCAATAATTTCTAGATATATTTGATAAAGCTAATTGGTTTTTTCTTCTTCTTTTCTTTGATAGACAGAGAGAGAGAGAGAGAGGATTAGAGAGAAGGAAAGGGATTTTGTCGGTTTCTGGTTGTCACAATCTGTAGGTGGTGGTGGTGGTGGCTGGTGGTGGTGGCGGTGGCAGTGGCAGCAGTGGTTGCAGTGGTTGTGGTGGAAGAGTTGAAAATGTTGTGAAAAAATTTAAACAAAAAATTAGTTAGAACCTTTGTTTAAGTTATCCAACATATTTTCTGTAATAACCACGATTTTCCTAGCATTATTATTAAGGTCAATAATTTAATTTCTGTTATTAAATTCTTTTGTTTATCGTTATTAATTTAAGTCCTTAAATGATTTGGACGACTGTTTGTGACTATGTGTTATTTGATTTAATAGTCCACGAGTGTCCTTGTAATGTTAATGGACTAGCCTAGTAATCAAGCCCAAGCGAAATTGTGCATTGGACTTGTAGATGGTTAACGAAGAGGTGTTACACCAAGGCAGTCTTAATTTAGAGTCTCCCTAAGAGGTTATAGTGGAACGGCCCAAAGGAATTAATCAGGCCCAATCCTGATTGTTGGGCAAGTGGACTTGAAGGCTGGGCAAGAGTGTTATAAGTTCCTTATATACCTACATAGGAGTGCTCGGGAAGCCCAATGTGAAATATGTTGTAACAGCCGAAGGCTGTATTGCCAATGTGAGGTAGTGGGTTATTATTTTAAATCCTAGCCTGATAGTACAACCAGCCGCGCTAGGCCAATGGCCTATTCCGTGTGATACTAAAACCCAGGCATGCAAATGACTACCTGCCGATTGATGTAACAGAGAGTTGGTGAAGCTTTTCACCTAAGCACGCTTAACCAACGGGTATTACCGGCGTATATTGGTCCTATCCACTGGGTAATAACCAGCGACTGGGTAAAGGTTTCTCTATAAATAGAGACCCTGTTCTCTTGGGGAAGTTTGCTGAGTTTATGCAATACTGATACAAGAGAGATACTGTGAGCTGAGAGGTAAGAGTAACCTTGGGAGAAATTCTTGCCATTTGGAGAGGCGAGTGGACATCGAAAGCTAGGGAATTAGATATCGAAAGACTTCCGAAGAGGTGAGACTTCCTTTCTATTTCAAGCATTTATTTTACCTTGTCTAGTTAAATTCCCTTCTGATTGAGTCAGTAGGTGTCGAGTCGAGCATGATAAGTTGTAATGGGGGATTAACGTTAACCCCTGAGTCGTAGAGTGCAATGCAGGCACTGCATAGATATAGGACGGGGTAGTGACTCAAGCCCGAGTCGTATTGATGACCCTATCCTTATCACTTAGCAATATCGGTAAGGACCAAAGTTGCCGATGAGGTTCGTCGCCTCACCTTGAGCTCTTGGACCTAAGCAACTGGGTTAGGTACCGGGGGTTACCCGACCCCAAACGGTAGAATGGTTCCTATAGCGGGATCTATTGTCAAACCTGAAGGCATTATTAGCCTTTGATTCCGATGGGTTTAGTTCAATATTGGAAACCGAAGGCCCTAGCCGTTTCGCTGGGAGGGCTTGGTGCAGTCCGAAAGCAATTGTGATATAGACGAACCAATAGGTGGTTTCCCGAACCCAAACTCTCAATCCCCGAAGAGGGACTTTAGTCCGCCATTCGACCCCGAAGCCAAAAGGTTTCCCTAAGCAGAACCCGAAGTCAAATCACTGGAGGTGACGGGTTATCCGACCCCGAACCCGAACCTTGACTATTTATCCGCAGTCACTAAGTGAGTCGAGCATTAGTTCACCCGATCCCGAAGTGGTTTCCGAACCACGAGAGATCCCGAACTACGAGAGGTTTCCAAGGGGGGGGAAATCCGTAGTCGAACCCGAAGGTGCGGATAGCTGCTAAAGGTCCGGCTCAGTGCTGAACCCGAAGCAGAATCTCTATTTACCAGTAAGGCTCGGAGCCTCGGACCTGACTTTTAAAGTCGTAACTCTGAAGCCGAAATCTTAGAATGACGTTGAGGCCCAAACGTTTGACTTCCCGAAGCCAAACGCCAGATACATCTAATACCAAAGAGGACCCCGACGTACGGGCGGTCCCCGAACCACGAGAAGTTCCTGAAGGGGAGCCGAAGCCAACATCTTGTCGGTAGAGGGTTGGTCAGACCTAAAGGTATATCCCTAGTCAATCATGGGACTTCGGAAGCAAGTCGTGGAACATAGTGGGTGGTCGCAGAGTTCCTCCGCTGATCCGAAGTGACTCTACCGATAGTATCAAGGTCCTACGGATTCGTAGAAGTGGCTTGTCAGATCTCAGGTAGGAAAGGGGAGTCCAACGGAGTTCATAAGCATCCTTTAAGTGAGTCTATCCTATTTGTTGTTAATGCATAGCTATGACTGATCAGAGTGCATAATTATGATCACTGTAGGATACTCGCAGAACAGAATCTTTGAGTAAATTTGTATAAGCAGCAAATCAGGCAAGTATCTAAACCTTAAACACTACTTTTATTTTGTGCAGACAGGTATATGTTATGCAAGTTCTTGATCCTATACTTCGCACATATTGTAAGTTTTCTAATCTCACGTTACTTATTGCAAGTTTTCCCGACCTCGAGATTATAACTATTGCAAGTTCCTGACTATCTTTACATTGAGCAAATCTGCTATCATATCTTGTGCAAGTTCCTATTACATGTTGCAAAATTCTCGAAGTAAGCTCGAGTCCTATTTCTCAAGCATATGCTAGGTGGTTTAATTGCTTTAAGATTATTCCACATCAATATCACTGTTTTTCGCACTCAGTGCATTTGCTGCCATTGTATTGGTGAACAGAGTTCATATTTCAATTATGATATTCATGAACTATTCAAGAGGAGTCTAAGCCATTGTTCGGTTAGACACATACATGTTTGGTAAATTTAAAAGCTATCCCAACCCATAGTTAGGTGCGGATTCTTGGACTGAGATGAACAACCCCATGATGGGGAGTAACCTAAGTATCTGAACGACGGTACACGAGATGGAGTTAAATGGTATGCATATTCATAGGGTACAAAAGGCTGATCCCCTTGCGTACACACTCTATAGTTGGCAACCTAAGGGGGGTGGGTCAAGGTGGCCGATGCCTCACGTGTATGTTCATAGTTTATTTGAATGTTTGCAGTTAATAATCAATCTTCATTCATTTACTGATCATTGATTATCTCGTTCCAATTATTCACTTTGTTGAATTCGTTACACTTATTCTTACTATGGAATCAATTGAAATTCTTTATCTTCATTCATGATATACCCCTTGTTCGTTTAACTTGCTGAGCAAACTCGTTGCTCACCCTTGTTATATCATGAAAACATTACAGTTAAGCCCGCGTGCTCGAGTAGAGAGAAGGATAAGGAGAAGATGAAGTTCTAGGCTTCGGATGGGCGCGTCATCTATTTTAATGTATTTTCTTAGACTTCGGATTATGTAGCACGAACGATAGTAGTTATTTTTGTTGCTTCGTGATGTCTAGTTAAGGTTATAGTCCTTGGGACCCGATTGTAAACCTTTTGGATGATCAATATATGATTGTTTATTCCGCATTTAGATATCATGTGTTGATTAAAGGTGTTTGGATGTTGCTTATCGTGAACACCAAATTCGAGGTGTTGATACCTGAATTTGGGGGTGTCACATTTTCTCCATCCTCATCAGGCTTGCCTAGTCAATTTTCTTTCTCCTTTTCAGCTTGCAACTAAATTTCTGTAATCATGTTGGATGAAATTAATTCTTTTTCCTTGTTTTGCAAGAAAGATTAAGTTTAGTGAGTTGACCCATACAGTACAATGATGATTTTGGAAATTGGCATTTAGTTGAGTGACTGCAAATGTATTAACCCTAGTGTGTTATGTTACTTACACACCATCTCAATTATGTACTTCTTCTATTCCAAATATAACATAATACTTTTTGAAGTCAATTTGAAACACATCAAAACTCAATATTAAGATAGATTCATATAGCTTTGTTCAGTACAATGATGAACGTTGTAAACTATCTAGAAACTATTACTAATTATAAGATTAAGTAAATATCAATTTTGAGTTTTAAAAGTCAAAATTGGTAATGAATCATATCAATTTTGAGTTTTAAAATGTCTAAAATTGACTTTCAAAACTCAATAATGATCTTATAATTTGGAACAGAGTATAATATTGACTTAACAACTAATTTACAATAAGAAATGATACCAAAAAGAAAATTAAATAAATAAATAATGTAACAGAATGTAAGTGACAACTAATTAGAGCTGAAAGAATTCTGGTTGTGTACATACCCGAAAAAGACTTGATGCCCATTCGTCAACGATTGCCTGCAAAATGAAGGTTATACTACTTCATAATTGTGATCAGCTCAAATTAGAATCCACTTTAAAGCATTCATCTATATTTGTTGGAGGAAGTGAGCCACGGGGAGTGAGAGGAGGAGGAGGAGAGGGGCAGGGCGGGGACCCTCTTTGTATAACATGACTACATGAGGTGTCAGTATGAAAATCCACCACACGCCCGCCACTAGATTTGATATTCTATTCCTCAGTCCCATCTAACGTATGTGTTAGCCATCACTCAAACACAGGCACATATTATCACAGTTTTTTTTTTTTGCCTTTCCAAGTAAATTAACTGTTGCAACATTACCTGCAGATCACTATTTAATTTTCCTGCTCTCCTAATCAATCCTGCAAGATAGCGCAAGACTAATATGTCTACTGAAATGGCAGCCTGAACCCCAGGCCTTTGCACTTTGACAGCAGCTACCTGTCCATTAGGCCGAAGCCTAGCTTGATAGACCTGTTTAGAAGATTGGAAAGATTCAATTTGTTATGAGATATAATTTCATGTTAAAATACCAAATTAGCACAAGCAACAGAGTATATGACTAATTACAGACCTGCCCTAGGGATGCTGCTGCGACCGGTTCAGCTGAGATCTCGGAGAACAGCTCATCTATTGGTAATCCAAGTTCTCTTTCTATTGTATTGAAAGCAACTTCAGTTGCAAATGGTGTTATTTTGATCTTGCAATAGTGAGAGCTCATCCACATATAATGGTGGTTATTAAATCCTACAAAGAAAATTTACAAACTATAAAACACATTATAACAGCAAAACTGGGAATATCAAAATTACACCTCAAATCATGTTGCTCTTATTAAAACATTCCTGCAATACACAATATTATGGAGCATACGTGGTCAAAATCTAAACTTGGTTATGAAGAGAGGGACACAAACGCCTACTGGTTGAGCACAACTAAAAGCTATCATATTTTTAAAACCTTCCCAACTCCCTGGCCCACCCCACCCCCACCCCATCCCCCTCACCCCCCCCCCCCAAAAAAAAAAACGACCACACACGCAAAGATTCCTTGAGTCGCCTTAGTCGTTGATATCCTGGGCACCAATCCATTACCAGACTATCAAATGCCAGCATTGTTTTCTTGTCAGTTGAGGTGTGACTATGGGGCCACCATATAAAGCCCATAAGCGATTTTAGTGCCAGTGGTTGATTGGCTCATTAATATTCATACTTACATATTAAACCATTTGAAACTGATAAATTTTCAAACAGGCTAAGACATAAAGAGATACGTGCATTACAGTCGGGCATATATGTTTATTAGCTTTTGAAATAAGATAAAAAGAATTTGGATAAGTATATGTTAATATGTTATACAAAAGCAACAAGGCGATGCCGCCCATGTACATGATGACTATACAAAGAAAGCAGAAAAAAGACCTACGATGCCAAGATAATCGGAACAACTACATCAATTCCCAGAGACTAAACTGGATCAAGAAAAACTACAAAAGAAACAATCTACCCAGGATATACCTCATCCTGCCAAAAGAAAAAGGCTCAAAAACAAATAGCTAATATGCACTGAAGTATGCTCCTCAGCCTCGAAACATCTGTAACTCTGCTCCCTCCAAGGTACCCACCAAAGACGATATGGTTTCACATCGCATAAAGCCTGCCTCCTCTTACTCCTGAGCAGCTCGCAAGCCTAGCTGGGCTGTGACCCGGGATATTCCTATTATTCCCTCAGGCGAAGACTTTCTATGGACCCTATTTAAAAGCACGTTGCCTCCTCTACCTCTCCAATCAGTTGACAACTTATCCTATTCAGCAAACTACCCTCCAGAAGCAAACATAACCCATAGAACATATCAATACTTTGAGGATAACATACTATTACATTAAACACATGAATTAACAACTTTAAAACATAAACAGGAAACTGAGAGTGAAATTATTTGAGGAGAGAAATTGTTGACTTACAGGGCGGGATGAGATAGCCTGAGCTATTTTGATGTAAGCCTGAAAACAAAAATAAAGAAAGACATCTATTTAACTGAAAGAGAACGACATTGAGAAAAGGCGCAATAGGTCAACGATACAATGATATAAGCTTTACAAATGAACGATTTTTTAAAATGGAATGACAATTTGTCTTTCTCGACCCAAAAATACATCACACCAACAACAAAGTACAATCAGTGTTATTTGAAACGTAGTTCATTTCAGTTCGTGGAACCGGTACGCGCATGCGGTACGCTACATAGGCTAAAACGTGGAACGCTATGGTAGTTTTATATGAGTGCTTATAGTTGGGAAATATCATAGTATGAAATAAATCTAAGTTTTATAGAAGACTTTTAGTTGAATCAACAAGCTGATTGTTCTGTTTGTACAAATGTGTCACTAACTTAGAATCGGTACATTAAATTTAGAATATTGGTATGTAAGAGTACAATATTTGAAAACGCAAGTAACAATACGCGGTACACTAGGTGAATAAAATTATCTGGCAAGTCTAAGACAATCTAAAGGACCTTGATTATCATTGTAAATGGTAAGTCTAAGTACAATCTAAAGGACCTTGATCATCATTGTAAATTTTTGAATGACATACAAGATATCCCCCAGCTTGCAATCCAGCCCAAGGTTGCAAATTAACCGAGCCAGAGCCGAGGTCATCCTTGTTCAGACTCAGCTTGCTCAGAACAATACTAAAAGTTCAAGCTTAACCAATGAGAACAAGTTGGGCTCTAAAAACCCACAAGCTCAGCTCAATAAGCTTACAAGAAATTATTAATGACATAAAAATTTCAAGAAATTACTTTAGTCGCATAAATTCTTATCAAACTTAAGTGAAATACTATTAAGTTTTTAATTAAATTTCTAAAAAAAGTTTGACGCCAATAAAATAATATGACATAAGATTTAACAAATTGAATTGGCTCAATGTTTAAGATAACTACAAATTACTTATGACATAATTTTGCATGGGCCGAGACAGGGCTTATGCTTGTTAAAGCTCAACCTGTTTTGCAAATAGGCCTAAATATCAAGTTTAAACTTGGCTCATTCACATAATAAACGAGAACGAGTTGAGTTCTTGACAATTCAAACACTGAGCTGTTAAGAAACAGTCCTAATATAGAGAGCTAAACATCCGTGCGGAAATGAGTCCCGAATCAAAGATGTCTATGCACCCAATCACTTACTCTAGTGTTTTATCAAGCCTTGTTTTCTTGTTGATTCTGTGTTGACATATTATGTTCTAAATCCTTGGTGGATTTAATTCATATTAAAATTTGGTTATAAGGGTCATCCAGTAAATGTCAGAATCACTTAGTGTGCTTGTTAGTGAAACCCTCTTTCAGTTGAAGAGGAGAATGGACGTAGGCAGTCACGAGCTACATCTCTATTACACTGTTTATACTGTACTTCCCATTGTTGCATTTAGTGGTTGTCCATTGTGCATTCTTCAGTAGAGTTAAGTTTGTATAGACTGATGTTTATTTTTTTAGATAAAACTTGAGGATATTTTATTGACTAATTCCACCACCCAAGACCTTTTAGTAAAACCTATCTGATTTCAAAAGTGAAAATCAGTAGAGTAATTTTAACTTTCACAGCGCTCCAGTATATTTTCTCACCCCTTTGGGACCTAACGATGTCCTTTGATGAAATTGGAAAAGAAACAAGAAAGATTCATCTGAAGATACATAAGATAAATATAATCAAGAACTCTTAAGAAGACATACCGGCCCAAGTTCCACCAATATTTCCCGCAACTCGGCTGCTCTAACCTGGACAAGTAAAAAGAAAACAAAACATGAAAGAATGACACAGAGATATATATTTCATACTCATGGGGAAATACATATATGACCTGCATCCCAAGAAGAGAGTCCTGCATGTCCATTTGTCTAAAACAAATTTCTGCATGAATTGTTTTGAAGATTTTATTTCTATATCAAATTTTAAGACTGTAATTTCAGTTTAGAACCGTAAAAAAATAAAAAAATTAGAGAAAATTATGTCTACCTGCGCCATGTCCCAACCTGTACATGGAAATAAAAATAGAAGTGGACCCTGTTTTTAGGACGAAGTGTGTTTGAACCGTGAACAATTTATCTGCTATAACTCCCTTCATGTACTTCTCAAATTATCACCGTTGGTTTTGGTTTGTTTATAAGCAGTGTTATAAAAATCGTTAGGCGGACCTAGGCGGCGAAAGGGTTTGCCTAGACTGCCTAAGTAGTGCCTAGGTGTTTTTTAGGCGGACTAGGCATTTTACTAGGCGGTCTCAGTTATTTTATTTTCTACTGTATATACTTGTAATACTATAAAAACATATAGTAGATGTAATTTCTTAAAATTTTACATGAAAAATTACCAAAAAAACACAATCTTTTAAGGCTTAGCAAATTCATTTCAAGTATTGTAGAGTGTCAAAGCCTTTATTAAATCGATGTAGTTGAGGTCTGCTTCTGCCTAGGCGGGGCCAAGGGCCTAGGCACCCAGCCAAATCTAGGTTGTAGAGTACCGCGCAGTGCACTAGGCGGTTCTCTACCACCTCGATTTGGTTGCACGCCTAAGCCACCACCTAGACAAAATCAGATCTCTACTTTGAAACTCTACAATCCTTGAAATGAATTTTTTAAGTCTTAAAAGACTATTTTTGGGGGTAATATTTCATGTAAAACACCTAATCCGCGTAAGGAAATGCCTAATCCGCCTAAGAAAATGCGTAGACACTGCCTAGGTGGCCTAGGCGCCACCTCCGCCACCTAGGGACCTTTACTGCTAGCCCCTAGGCGGGGATTAAGCAGACCTGTGCGGGGATTTTTAGAGCAGTGTTTTTAAGTACTATTATGTATTCAGAATAAACAAGAATGATTATTTATTAGTTCGAACCTGGCATTTGAGCTACATCATATAAATTTTAATTATATTGCACATAAGACATCTATATGCATATGTAAAGTTATTAACATAAACATATATGTTTATAAAATAAATAAATAACTCCACAATTTGGACCTTGAACATCTCCTCTGAGCGTTCGATAATGCTATCGAGGTATCTCAATAATACCCATTTGCCGAGCGAAGTACCGATTTGGAAAAGGCGCCGAAGCACCACCAACGGTTTGTTTCGATAAATGGAACCAATTTTTGAGA
This sequence comes from Aralia elata, assembly GCA_034770075.1. Taxonomy (NCBI): domain Eukaryota; kingdom Viridiplantae; phylum Streptophyta; class Magnoliopsida; order Apiales; family Araliaceae; genus Aralia; species Aralia elata. Next base: position 73,241,813 of record CM068385.1, read on the forward strand.
TATTGTACTCAATTAAAGAGTCGGCTTCCGAATTGCTAAGCTCGAACAGGTAGCCTGAGTTCTTAGTGAACGCGTCGACTCCGCTGCTAGTAGCGGCTGGAAGGGCAAGGTTTGGTAATCGGCGATATCGAGAGGTAGCCGGAAGCTGCCGGATACGGTGGCGGAGAGGGTGGTTGGGGTTGGGAGTGAGGGGAAAGGAGGACAGCGGTGGTGGTGGTACGAGTATCATTGGTCGTGTGTTTGGGGGAGAGAAAATAAAATGGATTTGTGTTGGTTATAACGGTTAGGTAAAAGCGTACGCTTACTATTGGCAAAGCTTGTGAATATCATTATCTTCTCTCTCTCTATATTATATATATATATATATATGGAGTGGATATGATAATTCCAATTTCCAAATTAGTCTGAGAAAGAGACATTAGTTAATTTTTTCCAACTGAATTTTATGTAAGATAGGGAAATGTGATTCTTCCCATTGCGGGTTTTTAAATAATTGTTTTTCTCCTTCACTCTTTAATAATTAATTTAATTACTATAATTTAGGAAGCCTCCCTCAATTTCTTCAAATTCTTCTTTCGACAAGTCCTTTTAAGTTCTTATTGCGCATGAGATCGGTGTATATTTGGCGAGTTAATAGAGTTGATATGAAATTGTAATGACAATGATAATGATAGACTCCACGACATGCTTGCGTGAGGTGGTCTTCGCCCGGATCGTTTCTAGTAAGCAAATTTGATGGAACTCTTTCGATACCTTAACCCCTCGCCTATTTGTAGACGATAAACCTCAGTATAATCGATCAAGCAATTGAATGCGCGTACGATGGAACACCAACAACACGTTGACCCTCGTTTAGTTGTAAACGATAATCTTCGTACGATTGTATGATGCAGTAGAGTAACGTCACATACAACTGTGATTTGTTGTATGATAAGCTAATTATGAATCTCAAAATAAAAACTAAGAATAATAACTTAAAAATCCTTCAAAGAACCAAAAGTAGAGAATATCTCTCAATTGTATAAAACTCATAATATTAATTGTTGTTTAATAACATCAGTCATTCCTTATTTATACTACCTAAAAGGTAACCCTAATTGATAAGGAATAACAAATTGATTTGGAAACAAAATCTTATCTAATATATCTTCTAATTAGAATTGAAAACAAAATCATAACTAAAAATCTTGAAATCCCGTGCAAATCCGCGCTTAAAAGAAATCTAGAACGCGGAACAGACCTTGTGCGCCGCGACACTCAGATATGCGCGCGCCGCGGCCCTAAGAAGGGTGCGACGCGGCCCATAAACCCTGTCCACGCGACTTTGCTGATTTGAGCCTTTAATTTCCAAATTTGATTCTTTACTCTTTTCTTGCTTCCGCCACCAAACATAAACCCTTGTATGAACCAAATAGCTAAGCTTAGAATCAAATCCCCAAACGAACGCGTGATGTGTTCCTTGATCCATCCCTTCATAAAATGAAATACAGTTTTGTCGCGGATTAGATGACACAAATGAACACAAACTTGACGGCTTGACTTGAATTGATTTGGTCTTACTAAATAGATTGTATCTAGCAATCCCAATTCATATGAATGATCCTCTCCTCGTGATCCGCTTGAATTGAGCACCATTTCGAACATTCTTGAATAAATTTCAACCCAATTAATTAAGATCATTTGTTGAACCCCTTGGACTTGAGTTGAGTCGTTGACACTTGATGCGAGCCTGACCAGGATTGTATCAGATAATGATGACCATTTTTGCCCTCAATGCCATTTGTCTTTTCCCTTTCTCTAACATAATTATTTATCTTTTTTAAAAGTAAAGAATTGATTTTGTAAAAGGTTTTTGACTAATTGATAGGAATTAGTGAAGAAATTTAGTAGGATTGAAAATGGAGGCATAAATATTTGATTTTGCTCATGTGTTTGAGATTTGCTATTTGTTCAATTTCTAAGATATTTACCATTTACATATTACTTACCCAATTTCATATGATTGACCAATGGTTTAAGATTCGCTTAGAAATTAAAGAAAAAGTTGATGTATAACGGCACCGAACTTCACTTTTTTCTTTATTTATTTATTTATTATTATTATAAATCGTAACTATTTTCAATTGGTTTTCCAATAGTTGAAGCATATGAGACCTTGTCAACCAGTGAGGTTAGATTCTTGGCTATTTTACTAAATTTTAATATTTATTTTCTTTGATTGATGATAATAGTTTAATTGTTGGGTCTCTATTTTTGGTATTTATTTTGATCATAACAAATAAGAATTCAAAGACATAAAATATTAAGTTAAGTTTCTCTATTTTTAATTGATGATAATAGTTTAATTGTTTGGTCTCCATTTTTAGTATTTATTATTATAAGTTATATTTTTTCTTATGTGCAATATTTATTATTATCTATTTTTAATGATATTTGGTTATTATCCTCCTACCATCCTTTTGTCCATCACATATTGCTATTATTCTCCCACCAATCTTTTGTCTGTCAAACTTAGTTATTATCCTCCCACATTATTATCCAAATTATTATAGCACGTATCTTTTATCAAAAAATAAAATCTTTGTATAAGAAAATTGAATATCTAACGGACAAAGGAGTATCCAATGGTTACTAGGAATCTAGAGCCAAAAAAATTGTTAGGAAAAGTATATATATATATAATATATATTTGCAATTTAATTAATAATATATATATATATATATATAGACTTATCTCAAGTAAACAAGAATATTGAATGTCAAGGCTAGTACTAGGTACTATGTCCTTAAGACAATTATGCCCTTCTTACGGTGCTCAGAGTTAGCGACACTTGTCTTCCAAGATACAATAACTACGTATACTATAGTAGCACTCCAAATAGTATACCCAACGAACCAAATTTATGCTCTTATCTCTCTCAAATATGCTATGAAAATGAAAACTAGAATGACTAGAATGCTTGATGCTTGGATAAATTAAATGATCCAAATGGCTACCCTCCTAGGCTATTTATAGGAGGGTTTAGTAATCCTTCAAATGAGATACAACCATTTGAAATGGTTTGGATGCAAATGAAGAGGCATGGGATACCAAAGGCTAAAAGGAAGTATCTGGTCGGACCAGTGCAGGCGTCGAAGCACTGCTGCACAAGCGTTAATGCGCTGCTGCGCAACTATGCGGCTTGAAGCGTTGTTGCGCTAACCTTGAAGCGTTGTTGCGCTTGACATTCTGATTCTTTTTTTAACCTTTCTTGCTTCCAAAACAAAACTGATAAATAAATAAAAATTTAAACTAAATTTTGTCCAAAAAGATATATATACATACAAGGACCTACGACCCACGATCGGCCCGGCCGGGCGGCGGCGGTGCGCGCGGGTTTAAACCAAGCCTTGACTAGGTCCTCTCCCCTCCACAAAAGTGGAGTACCCCTTGGGGCCCAAACCCAAGAGCAACTTTCTTGTATATATACCTATTAATTGTTTAGTTCATACTCGATGTGAGACTCACTTCCACAAGTATTTATTTATCATCTTCACGGGTGATATGTAGGTATAAATTTCTCATTCATTACCCCATTATTCTAACAATAATTAGCATACTTCAGTTTTTCTTTTATTTGGTCGACTACTTAAGACCAAAGGATAACTCTTAAGAACCAAATAATTAAGCATGTCAACTTTTTAAGTGGACATATCTAGTGGTCCAAAACTTAATAACCAAGGGACAAAAGGAAGTTGGTTGGCATTTTTCCTAATTGTCGAAACTTTCAAGTGTTAAATCTAAGAATTAATCTTGGCCCTTGATATCAAATTTTAATATGTAGACCCTTCATTTTTTTAAATGACCATCTTGCCTCAATTCTTGAAAAAACTATAAATAGGAGGTTTTTGTAACAGCTTGACTTTTAAATTTTAACTATCACGTCTTTTTAATTCTAAATAAGAAATTTGAGTCCCCACTTATTTAACATTTAATTGATTAAGATGGCCCAGTTTGGTTAGTCAAATGAAAGAGTATTAGGGTTTGAAAATTAATACGTCTATTATTTTTCAAACAAAGAGGAAGACAATTGAGAGGAATTACGTGGGATAAAAGAAGTTAAAGTTAGGGTTTCAATTTCAAGTAAAAATCACTCACTTTTTGAATAAATTTTTATACCTTCATTCTAAAATAAGATTCATTATTACTTCTTCTTTTATGATTATTAGTTGATTAGAGTTCTTCAATAAACTTATATTAGAAGAGGGATCTAGAGGTTTGTTAATCAATTAAGGTATGAATTTACATTCTCTAATTTGTAAGATTTAATATTTGTTTAAAAATCTGTCTATCTCCTTGTTTCACTGAAGTCGGTTTCATCATTTAAGTCATGTATATATGGAGTCGCATCGATTAGTTTGGTTGATACACATGTCAGTATAAATACATGAATTATAGTTATTTTAACTTTACTTCTTTGCTCCTATTGTAGCAATGTCTGATTCCAAGTTTTCATGTATATGGTTAGGCATCTGTATTTCATTGTTATCTAAATTTATTTATAAATGATGAAGATTATGCCTTGTAAAAATATTTTGAGATAATTATTAATTTAATATTTTGTAATCATCTAAGTTCTTATTTGGGTGATTCAACTTACTAAAAATTTGTCTTTCAAAGTAATTTATAAATATATGTTTTGTCCACGTCGAAATTTTTTCTTTTTAACGAATTATTATTATCATTATCATTATTATTATTATTATTATTATTATTATTATTATTATTATTATTATTATTAGTGGGTGATTTTGGAAAAAAAATTAACTTATGCCGACGAAGTTGTGAAAATTTTGATTTTAAGGTGGACCAATTAGACAGAGTCGTCAGTTGGTAAATATTTAAATAGATGTACCAACTCATTCAAGTTTTTAATTTTGATAGATAAGATGACCTACATGTGACTTTGTAAAATTGACCCGCAATTGAGATTTCAAGAGTTCAGGGACTTGCTTAAGCAACGGAAGGTGTTAGACACCCCCACCGACTTTCATGAAACATGATTACCGCTTTCCTATTGTTTTCCCTAAAGTTTAAATAAGTTGCTTTTAAAGAAGTATAAAAGTGTGTGCTTAATGTCTTGTGCGTAGGTGAGTTGATTCATAGGGAAAACCTAGGGTATCGTCTCCTAGAGTCAATTCGAGTCTTCAAAACTAAGAAAGCATAGGGTATCATCTCCAAAGCCGTCTAAGTCGTGGTGAAAGGGAAATCTAGGGTATTGTCTCTTAGAGTCATTATCTAAAGAAAGTCTAAGGTATCGTTTCCTAGACCGTCTAAGTCATGGTAAAAAGGAATCTAGGATTTCGTCTCCTAGAGTCGTGATAAAAGGAAATTTAGGAGATCGTCTCCTAGAGTCAACATCTAAAGAAAGTCTAAAGTATCTATAGACACCCACAATTTGCACATATTTCTCTAACGATGGCAGATGGGCAATAATGTCATTTCACATTTAGGCAAAGATGTCAAAGTGAAGATTATAAAACCCAAGACAATTACTTGGAGGCCACACAAGGACCTTTAGGTACTAAACTACAAAAAGGAAGACAATGGATTAAACCGTGTATTCAGAAGGATGGTTTTTCCCATTTTCTCCCTCATCTCGGATCTAAAAATGGTCACACTTGATGCCATCGCGTGGGTCTCGAAAAGAGATTTCCAGATTGGGGTAGTACGCCTTCTAATTTTTCCTGGTTTGAAAGTTATGGACGTTTCAGTACACTACACGAAAACGGATTGCATGACACGAAAACGGATTGTGTGGGGCCCACACCAGCCGGGCTGTCGCAAGTAGACCTGTGACAGGCCTAACTTCCCAATAAAAGGGCTTGTTGCTTCATTTGCTTAAAGAAAAAGGAAAAAAATAGAGAGAAAATGTGTCCTTTAGAGAGAAAAATAGCAAAAATGAGAGAAAACTCTTTCAAATTAGTCTAGATCTAATTTTTTTTCATCAAATCTTCCACCAAAGTATATTCAAGCAATCCATAGGAAGCTTAAGGAGGAAGAAACCCCATTCCCAGGGTCCAATTTCTGTCTCTACGCTCACTTTAGCTTATGTTTGCAATTACGTTGTTTGGGCTTTGTTTTGTTTGCTTTGTTTCTTTATTTTTGGCTCTCCTAGCATCCTAGATCATATCTAGTGGTGTTTGGATCTTATTTTGTGTCATGGGTAGTTAGAGAGGGTTTCTTATAATAGAAATTCCTCATAACCAACTTATGAAGTCCTTTTAACAGTTACTCGATTTCAATATCGATTTAGCTCGTGTTGTCACTTATTGTGCTTGAGTTTCATTTATTCATCTCATTTTTCTCATTTTTGAGTCATCCAAGTATCCTAGACTCTCTCTAGTGGTGTTTGATTCCTATTTTTGGTCACCGAGGAATTCTCTTAAATAAAATCTCTTTCTAGCAGATTTGGGATATATTTTTAACTCGATTTTGTTGTCATTATTTCTAGATCGATAGAGTCTTGGATCTATGGGTCTCACTCCCTAGATTCTAAGTCCTCTTAATAGATCTCGTCGGTATATTATAGATTCTCGCGATGTCGATAGTATTTGGTGATGTAATTCGATTCCTACAATGTAATTAGTTATATAATTGCGATATTATTGATATTTTGTGCGAACTATGGGTATAGGGTTTGTGGAAGTCCTTTCTTAAACTTTAAACTCCGTTTATAGATCTCGATATTTTGTTGAATGTGATTACAAATTATGTGAGCCTAGGAATGTATTAAAGATCCTTAAACGTCATGTTTAACGGGAATTGAAAGATATTCCCATGATGGACGTAGATAAAGGTTGTAATTTTGTAGTTTGATGATTGTAAATGTAATTCGGGCCTTAAAATAATTTTGATAGTTTTCATGCCCACAAAATTGGGTTTAAGGCCCCTTGATAGTGAATTTTACTATTTCGAGGCGCTTGGAGCTATTTAGATGACTTACATGCCCATGGGTAACTCCTACCATATTTTCGATACTTGATTTTATGTTTCAAAACATGAAAATGATTTTTGAATAAAATTATAAAGATCTTTTAAAATTGAATCAAACTAGGTTATTAGATTAACTCTAGGTTAAATTGGAAGTAATGTGAGCCTTGATTCTTGTTTGACTAAGGGTTTGCAAACAACATTTTCCATTAACGAAATCTTAACTTTTCATCAAACTAAAGAGGTTTGTACACACCCGAAATTTTTGCATATATCTTCTAACCCTGGAAGGAGGACAAAATAGTCATCTTCGCCAGAGGACATCCGAACAGAGGATTTCAGGACTCAAATCAACCTGTACGAAGCCATCTCAACGACTGCGGAGTGACAAGCTGCTTAAGACGTGACGGTTGACCAACTGGCATCGACGGGAAGATCTATTTCTGCATTTCGCTCTATCTTTCCGAATCCGGAATTGGCCAAACCATGTCATTGTGTAGCTCTCGGAAAGAGCTTTCTGGAATGGTATAATACGTCTCCTAACCCTTCCCGGATTGAAAGATACGAACATTCCAGCGAACGAGGCGATGAACTGACGGCTTGGCACGAAGTCTGAGGTGTGTGGGCCCCACTTGAGCCAGCCACAGGTATACCTGTGGCTGCCCAGAGAAGCCTATAAATATCGAATTTCAGCATATTTTCAAAAAAAGAAGGAATCTTAGAGAGAGAAAGGGTGAAATTTTAGAGAGAGAAGCTCGAGATTTAGGCATAAATTATTAGATTTTGCCCAACTTTGTACTAGATTAGCTAAATATATACACATTGGAGAGCAAAGAAGTGTCAAATCTATTTTTCCAAGGTGAAAGATTCAATCTTTCTTATAAATTCAATATAGATCTATTAGATCTCTTGTGTTTTGTTCAATTTTGCACTCAAAGTTTGTTTATTTTTCAGTTGTCACGCTTTTTATCAAGTCCGTCCCTTTTAGATCTATATCATTTTTTGCATTTGCCATTGTCAAAGTTTGAATCTTTTCTCTAGATCCACCCTAGATCTAGCATGAATCTAGCTTATTAATGGTTTTAAAGTTTAAAGCTTTAACCTTTTTGCTAGATCTTGCTTAGATCTATGGTGGATCTAGTCGTTTACAATGATTTAAGTTAATTTTATAAACACTTCGCAAAACCCTAGATCCGTATCTAGTGGGGAGGAGGTCTTAACTAATCGCGCTAGGGATTCTAATAATTGAATCACCTGATAGCAGTTTTAGGATACATTTTTATATATGCTTTCGTTTTAATCTCGATTGTGGCATTATACGGATTTGAGGTATCTTATATCTATAGATTTATATCATAGATTTTAAGTCCCTTTCTATGGATCTTGTCAATACACATAGTCCCTCGAAATGTTGGCTTTGATATTGCAATCTAAAAGATAGGGTTACGGGAACCCGCCTTTAGATCTTTTTTTGCTTACGTTTCAATATATTATGGTATGAGCCTAGGAATATTGGAGTCGAGATTCATGAATCAAATCTTGACTAGATTCCCACGATGGACATTATTTCGATTGTAAAGTTATTATCCGAGCATTGTAAATATAAATTTGGGCCTTAAGGCGGTATCGAGGGTCCCATCCCATGAAAACCGGATTTAAGGCCCCGTGAAAATTGCGATTGCGGGTGTTCGGGGCTATTGAGATGGCTTTCATGCCCACGAATCGCCTCGACCCTATTTTGATGTATTTCCCGTTTATTACAAAAAATAATTTTTAAACAAAACGACAAAGATCTTTTAAAATTAAATCGCTCGGGTTAGTAAAACGACTAATAGAATAAAATTGAAAGTAACAAAAAAATCTCGATTTCTATTTGGCGAAAGGGTTTGAAAATCGTATCTTCTGAAACGTCACCCAAAAGGTTTTCATCAAAATTAAAGCTAAAATGAACCTTTCTCTTAAACCGAAATCCCTCGCGCAAAGGTTCAAAGAGGTTTTAAATTGCTTTCAAAATAATGCACTCTTCACGATTTCAATCCAAAACTAGATAGCGATTTCCTTCAAAATCACACACACATACTTCACACTTAGGAAAATAATAAGATGCGGTAACCGTGTTTTCACGGAAGTTGGGGGGTGCCTAATACCTTCCCCTCGCTTAAGCAAGCCCCCGAATTCTATAAATCTCGGTTTCGAGACCAATTTTACGGAGTCACATATTGGGCCATATTGCGAGAAAATCTAAAAATCCGGATGAGTTGGTATATCCATTTAAATCTTTACCAATTGGCGGCTCTGTCTAATTGACCCATCATTTAAATCAACCTTTTAAAAACCCCGTCGACATTTATGTTAGATTTTTCCTAAAAATCACCCTTTAAGCGAAATCTTTAAAAGGGTAGAAACACGACAAATCTAGGAAAAATGTTTTCCCCGGCGTCGACAACTGGCGACTCTGCTAGGGACAGTTAGAGGGCTTAGGCCGCGTACAATCTTGTTGGTTTCCTTTTCTTATCTATGTGTGGTGTGAATGGTTTTGAATGAATGTTACGATGAATGTCTTACATGCTTTATTTAAGTGTTTCGCAAAATTGTCATCATATGCATGCGGTGAGGCGCGATGAATGTATGTGAATGTATGTTGTATGATTCCTCCTCCAGGAGGCAAACCCGTCGCTTGTTGATTACTGGACTTAAGGGGGCGTTCCCTCGCGAGGCTCAGGAAAGGCACCACTCAGATCCGCTCTAATCGAAAGATCAGATTCATTCTCATCGAGTAAGTTAGGAAGATCTGGGGACCTTCATGCCGAAAAGCCCGCGAGAGTTCCCTAAGGTAGGTCAGCCTCAAATAAACACTATGTTATAGGAAGTCTCTTCATGCCCTGTTACTCCTTATGTAAAAATGTCATCCATATTCAACCCAATCATCTTCCATCTTATTATCTTGTCATAAAACCACTAATAGTTGTTTTGCAGGAAAAGATTAAAAAACCTCAGCGCAAATCATAGCATGCATCCGAACCTACCAAATTTCGATACTAAACTTCGTCATATTGCTTTTGTAGATTGGTCCAAGAACTAGGCTTCGAGCGTGTAAGGTACGAACACTACCTATCAAAATGGCCGAAGTATCTGCGCCAGATTCCATCCCTATCTCTCGGGAAGAATTCGAGAACTTCAAAAAGCAGATAGATGAGATAACCAGTTTACTAAAAGAACAGTGCAAGACAACCAAAGATCAGCCCGGACCCTCCGGCCTAGGGGCAGTCAAATCCAGGGCATGCAAACTTAGATTCTTACCCTCCAATTCAGTAGTAAAGACACCAAAGAGTCTGCCAACCAGGCAAAGATAGTCAATATCCCAGACGATAAAGAAGACGCAGGAATCAAGAAAAAGGTAAAACAAATCGAAGACACCATAAAGTCCATGAAAGGGACAGGAACTACGGAAGTGTCCAATATTCTGACCTATGCATATTTCCAGGAGTCAGGTATCCCGACAGATTCCAAATGCCAGATTTTGAGAAATACAACGGACTAGGCGATCCTTACACTCACTTGAAGGTATACATAGGGGAACTCAGATCTTATACTGAAGACGAAAGCCTTAGGATGCAGCTATTCCAGAAAAGTTTGACAGGCGAGGTAAGAACCTGGTATGCCCGGCTTGACAACTCCAAAATCCATAGCTGGGAGGAATTAGCCCATGCCTTTTTGAATCAGTACAGTTTCCAGTCTCATATGGCTCGCGACAGATATCAAATGACTAAGATCAAGAAGCAACCTAATGAATCCTTTCGAGATTATGCCCAAAGGTGGAGACGATTAGCTGCCCAAGTGAGTCCATGTTTGTCTAATTCTATACTAGCATAAATACGTAAGTATACGCAGTCCACAAGTAATATAATGATAAGAGAGTGTCGATCCCACGAAAAAAAATTGTAATTTATAATAACAACTACCAATTTTATATTAACCCAATTTTATTAAACAATCGATTAATGATTTATGAATTTTAGAAATTAAATAATTAATTTAACTAGAACTAAGTACCACAAGTTTGAAAATAGATTTTAAAGACTTAAGACTACAACTTCACTTGTTGCTTCACTTTGATCAATACACTTCCTGTCAAATTATGCTAATTACTTTGGACTGTTAATCGAGAACTCATCAATATTTATGACCATTTCTCGATGTACCATAAACAAATCAACTTAAATCCACAGATGATAGAATTAAGATGACCATCCTAGTTAACTAATTCACTATGTTTCTATGTGAATTACAATTAAAAAAGATTTAAAGCTCAAGTTCTCTATTAGATTACATGTGGTGTGTAGGTATATCTCTATCCTAAACATAAATCATGAATTCTATCGCCATGTAGAAAACACAATCACATGGTATTATGATTAGATCTAAACCTATAATCCATCTCTCGAGTTCATATAGATTATCACGGTAATTACTGGCCAAACAATTAAGCGATTAGGTGCAAACCATAATAGACAATCTGATAGTAATTAACAATAATTAACAAAGAAGCATATTAGTCAAAACTACACAACAAGATCCATTGTAATCTTAAAAAGAAACTTAGTTCATAATTAAACTAAAATCCATCATCCACAATTGATTAAACATTCAAAATACAATATAGAAGATTTAAGGAAAGAATAGAATCTGAAATGCAAGCCTTAAGTCTCTCTTTCAGCTCCTATGATGTATCCTTCTTGCTTTTGCAATCGCTTTTGGTTCTTCAAGTTTTTTCTTCAAACTAGGATTTTTTTGCTAATAAATTCAACAACCCTCAATAATGACTTAAAACATCTATATATAGCATCTGACATAAATCCTAATTTAATTAGAAGTCTGGAAATAAGTTACACATCAATTGCTCCTTTTAAATGAAAAGTCAAATCTTGGTCAACTCCCGAACCGGCGTGGCCACGCTTAGAATAAGCTTGAATAGGGCGCGGCCGCGCTGCCCTGGCAGAAAGAACAACTTAAGCTCTGAAGACTGGCGCGACCGCGCTGCCCCCTAGTTCAAATTGGGCTCGGCCGCGCTGCACCATTCTCTACAGTTTTTGATCCTTTTGCTGCTGCTTTCATCCAATTATCGCCACTTCAATTCCCAAAGCATGTATCCTACAAAAACACATATAATACATGAAAAGTAACTAAAACCCATGGAAATTCACAATAATCCACGTCAAATGATACCCGATTCGTAGGTATGAAACCTACTCATCAGTCCACCAATGGAGGAAAATGAAATGGTGATGACCTTTATTGACATTCAGGAGGCTCCCTACTATGAAAGGGTGTTGGCTGGCATTGGTAAGCCGTTTTCTGAGATGATAAAGCATGGAGAAATGGCAGAAATGAGATTGAGAGCAGGAAAAATCAAGGACCTCACGACACTAGAAGTTGTGGGCGAACACATTCAATTAGGAAATTATGGAAACGCGCCCAAGAGAGGCCATAAGAAGAAAGCAGAGGATGTCTCCCTAGTACTACAGGGGCAACCCCGAGGAAGCAGAAACATTCCACCTATCCGAATGCAAGGCAATCATCCTCAGTTGTCATAGACGCCAGTTCCTCCCAAGCAAACCCAACAGAAAAGCGTTGAAGAGAGGCGTAGGCATGAATTCACCCCTCTTAGTGATTCTCTCGAAAATGTATTGGCCCTACTATTGGCTCAGAAGAAGATTACAGAGTTGGCCCCCCAGCTGATCCCAAGGGAAAGAGGTACGATCCCAGCAAAAGATGCGCCTATCATTTCGGTTCCCCTGGTTACGATACCCAAGAATACTGGTCCTTGAAGCATAAAATCCAGAACCTGATAGAAAGCGGTGAGATTGTGGTAACGCCACCTGAGCAGCCCAATGTCCATACCAACCCTCTCCTGCAGCACAATACCGAAGGTGTGAATATGATTGGCTCTGGGAATGTTGGAAAGCACAAGTACCTTAGGTAGATTGAGGAGCGTACTCTGTGGGCCAAGGCTGAAGCTATGGGAAGAGAGTATGCAACGAGACATGAATTAACAAATATAAATGTACAACTAGGTCAACTGGGCAAATTAATTGTGCACCAACATCAGCTCACGCGACAAATGATTAGTTAATGTTTGAAGAGTAAATCAACCGCAGCTCCTCCTAGAGTTATTTCCCTCATTGAGGAGGATCATGCCAGACTCCAAGAACAAGAAAGATGGGAAGATAAGATAGTCAAGGAGGCCCGACTGGTGAACAAAGAAAGGATGAACCGTGTGTTGGCTATGAATCGACAGTTCACCCCCCTAGGACAAACCAAGGAAGAAATGCTGCACTTGTTGATAAGCAAGGGAAAGGTCACAAAACTGTTGCCACCCATCAACCCTCACTCAAAAAGATACGACCCTACGAAGATTTGCCTGTATCATTCAAATTTGCCTGGCCATGCTACAGAGGAATGTCGGGCCCTTCAACATAAGATTCAAAACTTCATTGAAGCTGGGGAATTGAGAATAGCCAGCAATATCGAGGTTCTCACGGTTGAGGGAAGTACCCTAGAAACTAAGGATTTGTCATACCCGTCAGAGATAGAAAGCTCGAATGAAGTGGTGGCTGTAATCACATATCTGGAGGGCGCAGAAACTAGACCTCTTATGGTTTAGGGAGCGACAAAGGAAATCAAGAAGGCCCTTGAACCTCTTGTGTTGGCGTCTCGATCGCAGCATCCCATCACCAGTTTGAAGGCGGTTCCTTGGAACTACGGGAAAGAAACGAGCGAAGTAGCTGAATGCACTGTCGTCTTGCCCAAGGAAAACCCTCTATATCTATCAAAGCAAGCGACAAAGCCCACTATGAAACCTGTTGAGAGAATATCTAATGAAAAGGCAATCGAATTTCTCACCAAAATGGGCCATAATGAGGTAAAGGTGGTGAAGTCCCTCGAAGAAGGTCCGACACAAATCTCCATTCTTGATTTAATCCTGGTATCTGAAGATCATTGAAAAGTATTGATCAGAGTCCTAGAAGAGGCGTACCTCCCCAAGACCGTGGATACAGAGAAATTCAGTCACCTAATTGGTCATATCCTGGATAGTAACATGATCTCTTTCACAGACGATGACATACCACCCGAAGGGACTGACCATCGCAAGCCATTACACATCGCGGTGATCTCCTCAGGATATGTATTAGGTGGTGTTTTAATTGATAGAGGATCATCCCTGAATATATGCCCTTACGATACCCTAGAAAGAATGAAGATCAATCCCAATCGAATTCGAAGCAGCCACGTGGTGGTCAGGGCATTTGACGGGTCAAGGAGAGACACTGTTGGGGAAATCGAACTTCCTCTGGAAATAGGTCTATACACCTTCAACATCTCCTTCCAGGTGCTGAATATCACTACCAGATATAATCTGCTATTGGGGCGACCCTGGATCCACATGGCCGGGGCAGTCCCATCAACACTTCACTAGTAACTGGAATACATCATCAATGGGAATCTGGTGACCGTGTCCGCCGAACCCGAATACCCTCCTCATTTGCACGGAGACATACCTCTGATTGGTTTGGATGAAAGGGTTGAACCCGCCAGCTTCCAGGATTTTGAAGTAAGCACTGTCCGATATAAGCCCATCGACTCCTCTGCTCTTAAACCTAGGGTATCTCCTGCAGTTATGTCAGTGGCTCGAAAAATGCTCACCTGTCAATATCAACCTGGTCAAGGGTTAGGAAAGAACGGTCAGGGAATGAAAGATCCGATCTAAATGCCCACTCAACTTGGAAAAGTAGGGTTAGGTTATGCTGGTGGTTGCAAGCGAAAAAATCCTCACAAAAGGATTCCGCCTCAACTGGCCTCCATCCTTATGCCAAGGTTTAACGATTTCAATCCCGCAAACTCGCTGAAGAAGATTCCTATGCAAATATCAGATCTGCTGGTACCCAAGGCTGACTGCTTATCTGGAGAAGTAACTGATAATGAGGATGACTTGATCTTGACTAATGAGCAGAAAAGGAAGAATGAACGATTCCTGCAAGAGATCCAATAACAATTTGAAGGGTAATTCTCTCTCTCCCAGGGCCAAGAAGGAGACGGGGGAAAAGAAGACATTGATAGTACCAAACCGGCCATTGCCCATGAAATCATCCATTTCCTTGATTGGACTAAGGTGGACATTCTTAGGGAGTCTGGTGATACAGAAAACAAGCAAATCTCAGCCATCATTGAAAACATCACCCCTCAGAATGTCGCCTCCATCTTGATCGTTGACGACGACATGACCACTGAAAACTGGAAAGTCGAACCACAAATAGTTCATAAAGGGTAAAAACGGGAGATGAGTCGTATTGATCCCCAGAATCTAGAAGGGCTTTATCTTTACTCTATTTTATTTTCTGCACGTTTATATTATGTTCGTTTCATCTAATGAAAGCTTATGTATTGAAAAATAGTTGTTATATAATGAGTATTTACGTTTTATTGTCAGGTGTCCTAATTTGAATGATTTTAGCCCCATTGATGATTGGCCAAATCCAAAAGATGATTATGATTTCAACATATAGCTTGATTTTAATTTGATGGGGATCGGACAAGAGGAGGTGGATGACGAGGAGGTGCCCGAAGAAATCAAAAGATGGGTCAAAGACAAACCTAAACCCAACTTTGAGCAAACCACCACCATCAACATTGGAACCTTGGAAAATCCCAAAGAACTCCAGATAGGATCGGGCCTCAACCCCATCCAAAAAGAAGAAATGACCCAGCTCTTGACCCAATATGAGGATGTATTTGCCTGGTCCCACGAAGATATGATCGGGCTGTCCACTACTATAGTCGTTCATCGATTGCCAATCAAAGATGGTTTCAAGCTGGTTAAGCAAAAATTGAGAAGGTTAAAACCAGAATGGAGCCTGAAGGTTAAAGAAGAAATCATCAAGCAATTCAAGGCTGGAATTATCATGGTATCCACTTACCCCGAATGGTTATCCAATGTGGTCCCAGTCCCAAAGCCAGGAGGGAAAGTTCGAGTCTGTGTAGATTACCGGGATCTTAACAAGGCCAGCCTCAAAGACGATTTTCCTGTGCCATTCATCCATATCTTGATAGATAACACCACACAGTTCGAAATGTATTTGTCTATCGACTGATTCACCAGCTATCACCAAATCATGGTCATCGAGGAAGACAAGGAGAAGATGACATTTATCACTCCCTAGGGCACGTTTTATTACAGACATTTGTCTTTTGGCCTCACTAATGCTGGTGCTACGCATCAAAGAGCCATGATGGCTTTATTCCATGACATGATGCATAAAGAAATTGAGGTTTACGTAGACGACATTATTGCCAAGTCAAAAAAGGAAGAAGACCACGCAGCCCACCTGCAGAAGTTATTTAACCGATTACGTAAATATAATTTAAAATTGAATCCCGCTAAATGCGCCTTCGACGTCAAATCAGGAAAGCTTTTGGGATTTTTCGTCAGTAACCGGGGCATCGAGACCCCGCCAAAATAAAGGCTATCACTAAAATGCTGGCACCGCGAACCGAGAAGGAAATACGGGGATTCTTGGGAAGAATCAACTTTATCAGCAGATTCACATCCCAATTGACAACAACTTGCGAACTATCTTCAAATTGCTCAGGAAGAGTTCCTTTGGGGAATGGAATGAAGAATGTCAAAAAGCCTTCCACGTCATTAAACAACAATTGATAAAGGCACCTGTTCTGGTCCAGCCGAAGGATGGAATTCCTCTGTTTATGTACATCTCAGTCAGCCCCCACGCTATGGGATGTATGCTAGGACAGAAGGACGATATGGGCAAGTAAAGAACCGTATATTATTTAAGCAAGAGGTTCAACAATTGTGAACAGAACTACTCAATGATCAAGAAAACTTGTTGTGCATTAGCATGGGCCGCTATGAGGTTACAACATTACCTGCATGGCCACACGATATATCTGATCTCCCACATGGATCCTCTAAAATATATCTTTGACCGACCAATGCTGAATTACCGGTTATCAAGATGGCAGCTAATCCTCCAACAGTTCGATATCGTCTACATGACACAGAAATCAATTAAAAGCCAAGGGATTGCAGACTAGCTATCTGAGGCACCTACAGGAGGGTTCGAGCCATGGGAAATATATTTCCCAGATGAAGGTGTATGGGTCATCCAATTTACGAGGAATGAAATAGAAGGCCAATTTTGGAGATTATATTGTGACGGTGCTATGAACACAGAAGGAGCCGGAGCTGGGGTAGTCCTTGTATCCATCACGAGAGAGCAATACCCTGTAGCTATGAAATTACAATTCTACAACTCTAATAATACGATCGAGTATGAAGGATGCATTTTGGGACTAGAAATGGCCCGCAGAATGGGAGTCAAACGACTAGCCATCTTTGGGGACTCAAAATTAGTCATACGACAATCCATGGGAATATACAACACAAAGGAACTCCATTTGCTCCCCTATCATTAGCACGTCGTCAAGTCGTCAAGATGACAAAGGAGTTCGGGGACATCACCTTTAGGCATATCCCATGAAATAGAAACGACTTTGTAGACGCCTTGGCCACATTGGCAGCAGTGATACATATATCCAAAAAGAAAGAAACATCTGGTTTCAATATTGCAATACAACAAAAACTCGCCTATCAACATTATGTTGGGGAAGTTTCAGACGAAATCCCTCAGTATGAACAACCATGGTATTACGACATCAGAGAATATCTACGTGACAGATCCATTCCTATCGAGGCAAATCGAACAGAAAGGCAACGTATCCAAAAGATGGCATTAAAGTTCTATTTGAGTGGTGACACCCTATACAAGAGGGATGTCAACATGGGACTTTTGAGATGCCTTGACAAAGGTCAAGCCCAGAGGTTAATAAACGAAGTACACGGGGGAGTGTGTGGACCGCATATGAGTGGCCCCCTTCTTGTCAAAAAGATCCTAAGGACAGGACACTATTAGTTAACACTCAAAGCAGATTACGTTGATCACGTCAAGCGTTGCCATCAGTGCCAAATACACGTCAACATAATCCATACACCACCCAATGATCTACACTATATGACATCTCCATGAACTTTTTCTATGTGGGGAATGGATGTGATCGGCCCAATCGAGCCCAAAGCAAGTAACGAACATCGATTCATATTCACCATGATCGATTACTTTACCAAGTGGATAGAAGCAACCTCTTTCCCTAAAGTAACAAAGGAAGTGATTATCGGTTTCATTTGGAATAACATCATAAGTCGATACAGACAACCAGAAGTCCTGGTGTCAGATAACGCCAAGAACCTGAACAATGCAATAATGAAAGAGTTATGCGAGAGGTTTAAAATCAAACATCTCAATTCAGTCATTTATCGACCAAAGATGAACAGGGTCCTGGAAGCAGCCAACAAGAACATCAAGAAAATCATGGGCAAAATGGTAGCCAACCATCGAGGTTGGCCAGATTTATTACCTTTTACCTTGATTGCCTATCGAACATCAATCCGCACCTCGACTGGGTCAACTCCATACTCCTTGGTATACGGCATGGAGACAGTATTGCTAGTTGAAGTTGAAATGACATCCCTCAGAACATTGTTGGACGCCCAAATTGAGGAAAGTCAATGGTTACAAGATCGATACGACCAGCTAGCCTTGATAGATGAAAAAAGAACGGCTGCCATTTTCCACGGGCAATTATATCAACAACGCATTTCCAGATTATACAACAAAAAGGTACGATCCCGGGAGTTTAAAGAAAATGATTTGGTGTTGAAAAAGGTTATTCCTTGTCAAGACGAAGCTAGAGGGAAATTTGCCCCAAACTGGGAAGGACCTTTTGTCGTTAAGACAGTTTTAACAAAGGGAGCTCTGATACTTCAAGAAATGGATAGTGAGGTGTTTCCTCAACCTCTCAATGCAGATTCTGTGAAACGATATTATCCCTAAGAAATTGATTACCTGTGTTTAAAAATAAAATAAAATAAAAATTATCAGGTCACTCGGGGTTATATTTAGCTTGAACTATGTGAGACCTGATCTCCTCACTATCATAGGAGTACGTAGGCAGTCGTCTCTCAATGCGGTCTAATCCTAATAAAATTTCAAGTATCTATCAATCATGGTAAACTTACTAGTTGTGACGAACGAGAATTTTATAATTTAATTTAAATATTTATTGAATTAAATAAATATTTTTTTCGATGATTTAATTGTTAAATTAATTGATTAATTGATGAAATTGTGGTAGATTAATTTAATTATATGTGTTACATTAATTAAATTAATGTGGAGAATTTTTATATTTAAAGTATGTATTTAATTGAATTTATTTGATTAAATACATTATTTAAATAAGTATAATGTTATTTCTAATTAATTTAATTATTAATTAGAGATTTAATAATAATATTTATTGAACCTTGATCGACTAGCGAACCCTTATTGATTCGACTAGTCCATAGTTGATGAGCGTTCTAAAAACGTTATTGAAGTAAATCCAAACCAAACTTCCTTTGGTGCGGACTCTGATATCAAACTGAGATGAACAACCCTTATACAGGGGATTTTATTTACGCGTTAGCGTTAAGATGTTGTGCACATACATGGTACAAAGGGCTGATCCCCCTAAGTACGAGAAGTAAGGTCCATATAGTCTTACGACTGTTAAAGGTTTAAAGTAGAAATACTTGATAACCTGGGACATAGTTCGTGGTCTTAAGACCCTCAAACATTCTTTTGAATCTTGTCTTATATTCTTGACTCAAAAGCTGAATCTTCGATTATTCAATATCCGTTGATTATTTCGCATGTTATTATTACTGTCGTTATTGTATTTGCTGGGAAATTATTGCTCACCCTTGCATAATAACATTGCAGCTAAAGTTGAAAGAGTTGACGAGCCGTCCACTAGTAAGGGCAAAGGAAAAACAAACAAGTGATGAAGACTTGTTATGTTTGTTTAAATGATGTTTATGTAATAGACTTAAGTATGTTTTCCGCATTGATGTTATGTTAAGGTTAGATGACCTAGGATTTATTTATGAATGATGTTGTAACCCTTTAATGGGAGATTCCTATTTTAATTAATAGTATTTCCATTATGATTGTATGGGTAGTTAAATGTGATGTGATGTATATGGATAGTGAACACCAAATTCTGAGGAAACGAAGTACCCGGATTTGGGGGTGTCACAGGTTGGTATCAGAGCTGTAGGTTATGAACCTTAGGTGGGGGAAACCTTAGGGTAGTAGCCTTTTAAGAGTCAGAAAATATAGTGGTGATAAACTCTCATCGAGTTCTAAGGAATGAATTAAGGAAATTCATTAAAGATAATAAAAGACTTTATGTGCTATGTGCTTATGTGTTAACAACCTATGTGTTGCGACTAGTACCGAGTATTAATTAAAACTTAAACTTTGTTGTCAGGATGTCGGATGTTGGAGGATTCAGTCAGCCTAGGGATGTTGAGCCCCGAGTGGCTGGAGAGGAGGAGCCCCGTGATATCCATGTTATCCGGGAGCAGTTGATACACAGAGAGCCATCTCCATTGATCATGGTTGTGGGTTAGGAGTATGAGCCTGAGTCTGATCCAGAGGAGGATCTTGAGGAGACAGAGGCTGAGGAGGATGATGAGGATCCCGAGGAGATACCCCTTACCTCTGTTGATGTTGAGATGTACGATGCCTTGTATGATCGTACCATAGAGTTGCAGGACAGAGTCAGAGATTGGGAGAGACTGGCAAATATACGCCAGACTTTTATAGAACAGAAGGATGAGAAGATTGAGGATCTTGAGATACGTCTTGGAGACGTAGAATGGAAGTTAGTTCAGGCAGAGAGTCAAAAAGAAGACTTGCTGGCTGAGAATGAAAAGATTAAACTTGAGATTTAGAAATTAAAGGATGATTTGAGTGAGGAGTCAGCAGAACGTGCTAGAGCAGAGGATGCTGGGATAAATAACGCTCGACGTGCAGAAATTTCTGAAGAAGGTGAACGGGCAAAGAAGGCTAAGATTGAGGAAACAGACTATACTTTCCAGACAACGATTGATAGGGCCCAGAATCGAGTTCTCCACTATCCAGTTCAGTTCGAGGACTTGCCATGGTACATGTTGGATCGCAGGACGATGTGCCGTATCATGGAGGAAGAACGTAGACAGGCAGTTCGACGCCTTAGTAGGCCGTGATAGGAGAAGTTTTTGAATTATGTGTAAATATTTATGGTAGTTAATGATATAAATTCCAGCATGATAATACACAATGGAATATGACTATTTAATCCTAAAGATTGTTTGATCTTGGGATAATTGATGTAAATAGCAGTGATGCTATTTTTCTATTTTTAAGACTTTTGAATTAATGAAATATCAGTTTTATTTGAAGATGTTATGTGTTAAATGTTTAACCTGGATTGTTTGAATTAAATGTTGAACACTTAAGAAATTGAGTGATGATCTAATAAGCACATATTCTTTAAGAGAAAATGCCGCCGAGATGCCAACCACGTCAACAAGCTCAGGAGAGCTCTACTAATAACAACGACGCCAATGCTAATCCTGTTCAGCAGTTGGTGAACCTTTTGGCTGAAGTACTTGCGAATCAGCCGCAAGCTCCACCAGTAACGTCATTTAAGGATTTCAAAGCGGTAGGACCACCAGAGTTTAGGGGTTCCCTGAACCCGATCGAAGCCCAAACTTGGGTGATGGAAATGGAGAAAGTATTTGACGTTGCTAGGGTTAGTGAGGACCAAAAGACTGCCTTTGCAACGTTCATGCTTAAGTCAGAGGCCAGTTACTGGTGGCAAGCGAATAAAGTTCGAGGAGGTCAGGGTGTAATCGCATGGGAGAGGTTTAAGGAGATGTTATTTGAGATGTATTTTCCGACAAGCTCGTGTAACCAAATGGAGATTCAATTTCTAGAGCTGAAACAGGGAACCATGACTGTACCGGAGTACGCAGCAAAGTTTAATGAGTTGGCTAGGTTAGCAACTTACCAAGTGAATACGGATGAGAGGAAGGCGAGGAGGTTTGAGCAAGGGTTGAAGCCGTGGTTATATAGTAAGGTGTCAATGTTCCAATTGAACATTTTTGCCGGAGTGTTGGAAAAGGCGATCATCGCAAAAGGTGGGAGTGATGCTCTGACTAAGTATAATCAGGAGCAGAAAAAGAAGAAAGGCGAAAATGATAATAACAAAGCGGGTGGTAGTAACAGTGGAGGTCACAACTAGAAGAGGAAGTGGAATGATAATGGATATACTGGAAATCAGCAAGGAGGTCAGAAGAAGAAGATAGAAGCGTGTATTACGTGTGGGAAGAATCACGTGGGGATTTGCCTGAAAGGGAAGAGAGTTTGCTACAATTGCAACCAGGAGGGCCACATAGCGCCGAATTATCCGAATCCAAAGAAGGGTGCTTGTTTCACATGCGGATCAAAGGATCATCTAGCTAGGGATTGTCCCAAGAAGACGGCAGGAGGAGCAGGAACAGGAGGAAATAAGGGAAACAATGGTGGTAGCACGTTGACTATAACCGGATCTGCAGCAACAAACCGATCTACTGCCAGAACTTTCAACATGACCGTGCAAGACGCCGTGCAGTCTCGCGATGTGGTGTCAGGTATCATTCTGATCAATAATATAGATGCTTATGTATTGTTTGATTCGGGTGCTACTTGTTCATTTATATCCGATGACTTTGCTAAGAACTTATATTTGCCTAAGGAGGAATTAGATTACCCTTTGAACATAGAAATTGCGAATAGGGAAGTAATTCCTGTTAGGTACGTACACAAGAACTGTAGAGTGAACATTAAGGGAAACGTGATGAAAGTAGATCTGATCCCAATCAAACTTGGAGAATTTGACGTTATTTTGGGAATGGATTGGCTATTCAATTATGGAGCGATAATTGATTGCCAAAAGAAATGTATTAACCTTATGACTCCGTCAAAGGTAGTATTTTACGGCAGCAAATTGCCTAGACAAGCGAGTTTTCTGACCATGATGCAGGCCAGGAAGTTGTTAAGACAAGACTGTGTGGGATACTTAGCCTACATAGTTGATACTCGAAAAGAGAGTCCGAAATTAGAAGAGATACCTGTTGTAAGGGACTTTGTAAACGTCTTTCCCGACGATCTGCCAGGACTTCCGCCAGACAGGGAAGTTGAGTTTGTAATCGATTTGGCGCCAGGAACTGCCCCGATATCGAAAGCTCCGTACCGTATGGCCCCAGTAGAGATGAAAGAATTGATGGTGTAGCTACAAGAACATTTAGATAAAAAGTATATTCAGCCGAGCGTATCGCTGTGGGGAGCGCCGGTATTGTTTGTTAAAAATAAAAACAGATCGATGCGACTTTGCATTAATTACAGGGAGTTGAACAAGGTCACGATTAAGAATAAATACCCGTTGCCAAGAATCGACGACTTGTTTGATCAGTTGAAAGGAGCTAGATATTTCTCGAAGATAGATTTGAGGAATGGGTATCATCAGTTGAAGGTGAGGAAGGAAGATGTACCGAAGACAGCGTTCAGGACTCGTTATGGTCATTACGAGTTTCTGGTGATGTCATTTGGTCTAACGAATGCTCCTGCAGCATTCATGGACTTAATGAATAGGGTGTTTAAGCCGTTTTTGGACAAGTTTATAGTAGTATTCATTGACGATATTCTAATTTATTCCAAAACCAAGGAAGAGCATGCAGAGCATTTGAAGTTGACATTGGAAGCGTTAAGAAGAGAGAAGTTGTACGCTAAATTTTCAAAGTGTGAATTCTGGATAGAGCGAGTGCAATTTCTTGGACATGTGATTGACAAGGATGGGATTTCGGTGGATCCGTCAAAGGTTGAAGCAGTGCTTAACTGGGATCAGCTGAAAACGCCATCAGAAGTATGGAGTTTCCTCGGATTGGCAGGATACTACAGAAGATTTATTGAAGATTTTTCCAAAATCGCGACTCCGTTAACGAATTTGACTAGAAAAACGGTGAAGTTCGTTTGGACGGAGAAGTGTGAGGAAAGTTTTCAAAAATTAAAGAAGAGGTTGAGTACGGCGCCTGTGTTATCTCTACCGGATAGCATAGGAAATTTTGTGGTGTATAGTGATGCGTCGCATAAAGGACTAGGCTGTGTGCTTATGCAGAACGGTAAGGTCATTGCGTATGCGTCACGACAATTAATGGACTATGAGAAGGGGTATCCTACCCATGATCTGGAATTGGCCGCGGTGGTGTTTGCTTTGAAGATATGGAGGCACTATCTTTACGGGGAGAAGTGTGAAATATATACAGACCACAAGAGTCTGAAATATATTTTTACACAGAAGGATCTGAACATGCGACAGAGGAGATGGTTGGAATTAATAAGAGATTACGACTGCGAGATTTTATACCCTCCGGGTAAAGCGAACGTTGTGGCCGATGCCTTAAGCAGAAAGGGACGGGAGAAACTGTTTATGTTAACCGCTCAGGAGGAGTTAATTTCAGCAATGGCAAAATTGGAATTGGAGGTGAAATATCCGAAGGAGAGTGATGAAAAATTATTTCAATTGAGAATCGGTTCAACTTTGGTGGATAAGGTTAAGGAAGCACAAATGCAGGACGAAGAATGTGAAAAAATCAAGAAAGGAATATCTGGAGGTGATAAAATGAAATTCAAAGTGGATAACGAGGGAGTATTAAGATTAGAGGGAAGAATTTGTGGTTCCGCCAGTACCATAGAGTTGGTGGAATTTGCATACAATAACAGTTACCACGCAAGTATTGGCTTGTCGCCTTACGAAGCGTTGTACGACAGAAAGTGCAGAACTCCATTATGCTGGGATAAAGTTGGCGAACGTCAATTGCTCGGACCAAAACTGGTACAACAGACCGCAGAAATCATCAAAGTGATCAGGGCAAGATTGATAGCAGCTCAGGATAGACAGAAGAAGTACGCCGATCAACATCGTAAGAATCGAGAGTTTGAGTCTGGTAGTTACGTTTTCTTGAAAGTATCTCCCTGGAAAGGGAAGATTCATTTTGGTAAGAAGGGAAAACTGAGCCCGAGGTTCATTGGACCCTTTGAAGTATTAAGGAGAGTTGGTGAAGTCGCATATGAGGTAGCTTTACCTCCAGCGCTGGAACACATTCACAATGTCTTTCATGTCTCGGTGTTACGGCCATACAAACCCGACTACAAGCATGTAATAGAATATGACCACCTGCAAGTTGAAAAAGATTTGTCTTACGAAGAAGAGCCTGTTTAGATAGTTGACAGGAAAGAGCAAGTGCTACGAAATAAAATTATACCTTCTGTTAAGGTGATCTGGAGAGACCACAACGCTGAAGAAGCTACGTGGGAACTCGAAGATCAGATGATGAGAAATTATCCATAGCTATTTCCTTAATCTATGTGTAGCGATTCTGGGGACAAAATCTTTGTAAGGGGGGGGGGGAGAATGTAACGGGACGAGTTAATTGAGTCGTGATTCTGGGGACAGAATCCTTTTTAAGGGGGGAAAGATGTGACGAACGAGAATTTTGTAATTTAATTTAAATATTTATTGAATTAAATAAATATTTTTTTCGATGATTTAATTGTTGAATTAATTGATTAATTGATGAAATTATGGTAGATTAATTTAATTATATGTGTTACATTAATTAAATTAATGTGGAGAATTTTTATATTTAAAGTATATGTTTAATTGAATTTATTTGATTAAATACATTATTTAAATAAGTATAATGTTATTTCTAATTAATTTAATTATTAATTAGAGATTTAATAATTTGTCATTATCAATAAATGAGAATTTTATTTATATGACTATGTGATTTAATGTAGAATTATTCTATTTTATGTAATTGATTTTAGTAAGATTATTTAATTAATTTAAACATGTGACATGAGCTATATAATAAGTAAATTATTAAAATAAACTAGAAAGGAGGAATAAATGTGCTAACCAAACAAAGCCTTAAGGGGAGTTAAAGCCAGTTAACCCATTATGGGATTAACTGACATTCATGTTGCGTCAGTTCTTTATTACGTGCCTTACTTCATCAGTTTCTAAAATCAAGCCAGAGAGAAAACTTGAGAGAAAAAGGAGAGAATTTTGAGAAATTAGAGGATTGAGAAGAAATCTTGTCATTATCTTGCATAATCTAGCATATTATCAAAGGTAATCCTTAAATTAAAGTCTTTGATTATGTTCTTCTTTAATTTCTCCATGATTGTACGTTTTGAGTTTTCTGTAAAAGACTAACTTGGTGATTAACGCATGATATGATTATATGTATGTTATTAGATGATTATAACATGTTTGATACCATGTAGACATGATTTAAAGTGACTAAATCCATGTAATTATGCTCAATTGAGTTTTCAAAAGTTACAGAGTATGAAAGTTGTATATCTGGCCCTTATGTACAAATTGTATGCCTCAAATTGTTTATTTAACTTAAAATTGATAGACTAATTATGTTTATGCATGTAAAAACGAAGAAAACAAGAGTTTAACGGATTAATTTGGTTAATAAACGAATTCACAATGAGTAATTGCGTTAACTGTATCAATATGTAAATACAGAGTATGAACAGTTAAATTTTTAGCCTTTAATTAGTTGTTTAGATTGTCTGTGATGTCAAAATCACTGTGTATGTACTGGGTTTTGATTTCATAACATATATGATGAATGAGTAGTAATTTAATCGGTTAATTGTGAAAACTTTGGCCAAATTTGGTATTTTCCTGTGTTCTTCGCGAACTGCAGGAACTGACGTTTTGGTCCACCGCCCCGGCGGTGGAAATGTGCTAGAAGTAGCGCCCCGGCGGCAGGCTCGCCCCGACGGTAGAAATGAACTACATTTCCCGCCCCGGCGGTAGTCTCGCCCCGACGGTAGAAATGTATTACATTTCCCGCCCCGACGGTAAGCTCGCCCCGGCGGTGGAACAAAAAAAAAGAGTAAAAAGAAGAGAGTAAAAATTTTATTCTTTCTTTGTGATCATGTTATGATATCGTAGACATACCTAAAGCTGAGGCTAATGTATAAAATGAATGTTAAGGTACTGTGATGGGTGATAAGCATATACCCATTGATTGTTCGGTGTCAACTGAGTTATTAAAATGAAAACTTGGATGAGAATGAGTCCTGAAGTGTTTATAATACTGTAACTAATTGTTCTTACTAATAGCTTTTCTAGCTCTAAACATGCCATCATACAAATATGCAATGGAGGGTCTCTCATCCATATCAACAATTCTCAATACACGCATCAAAGGCTCCACAATTTTGGTTACAATCAAACAATCATTCCAAAAAATTTTCTCTAATATGTAAGAAGTCACAACCTTACCTTGCGCATCCTTTGCATATCTGGACTCCTTAAAATCCTTACTAGTCACCAAAGCCTGCAAATCATGCATATGATCATAAATATTATGCAATGCAATGAAAGTCGTGGCAAAACGAGTAGGCCCCGGACGAATGATTTCTATCCAATCCTTTCTCTTCCTCAACCAAGCTAATAACCAACCATGATTATAAATGTACTTGGTTATCTTCGATGCCTTCTTAGCTAATTCAACAATATGATTCATCTTAGCTATGTCCCCTAAAATCAAGTTTAAACAATGTGCAACACAAGGAGACCAACTAATGTTTTTGTATTATTGTGAAACTAATTTCCCTGCAAGCACATAATTAGCCCCATTATCTGTTACCATGTGAAATACATTAGTTGGTCCAACCCATTCAATTACTTCTACGAATAAATTAGCCAAATGTTTGCCACTCTTCACTGCATCAGAAACATCAACAGATTTAACCAAACAAATTCCACGTGGACAATAGATAAGAAAATTAATCAAAGATCTATGCCTACCATCTGTCCAACCATCCCCCATAATGGTACACCCACAATCACCCCAAAAAGACCTCATAGTTTCTGTAACGATCGGGAATTTTGAATTTCCATGTGACCCGAGTTTATATGTGAATGAAGTGAATTTTTATTTTTATTTATATTATTATGTGTTATGTGCTTAAAGGTTGTGTTATAACCTAGAATATGTGTATGTGTTGAATTTTACGTGTTGTAGTGTCGTTAGGGTGAATATATTGACTTCGCAAAAAATCGCAAATTCACTATTCACGGGGCACGCTTATCGAGGCACTATTCACGCCATAATTTTTCTGTGTCTTTTTCGACTTTAATAAATTTCATAAATATGTATATGCGTACGAATAATTTTTTCAAGTGTCGGATTTTCGTTTTGAGCCCGTTTGTGTTTTATTTGGTATCCGAAACATATGATAAAGCTATTCCGAATAAATGGGCAAACCCCGTAATAATTATTTTTATATGTCCCAATAATTTATGGGAGTACCCAGTTTAATTTTGGGTAGAGTTATTTACCAGTTTTGGTACAAAAGTGGGAGTTTTCGGATATATTTTTGTGTATTTGGGTATTTATTCTGGCTTGTCACTCCAAGAGGGAACCAACTCCCAAATTTGGACCAATCAAATGCAAGGAAGGAGAGGCTAGCCGGCAAGCTCATTGAGCCATTAAACCATTTCTCCCACTTCTCCTTAATTCACTCCTCCACTCCCCCAAACCATTCAAACCATTTCAATTCTCTCTTGCACTCCATTCAAACTATACCACCAGCAGATAGAGAGGGAGAGGGAGAGAGAGAGCTGCAAAGGGTCGTTGGAAAGTCGCTGGAGTTCGCCGGAAAAAGAAAAGAAAGTCGCCGGAAAAGAGAGGAAGAAGAAGAAGGAGGAGAAAAGAAGAGAAGGAGAGGTTCGGGTGAACCAAGAAAGAAGAAAGAGACTCGAGCCAAGCAAGCCTAGCAAGCTTCTAAATCATCTAGGAAGGATTTACAGAGGTAAACACCAACAAAATCCATTCCATTCGATTTCTTGTAAAGATTTTCAAGTTTTCTTAGTTTTTGAGCTCTTGAGCTTGTGGATTGATTTTCTAGCGATTCTGGATGTTTTTGCTTGTTCTAAATGTTTATATATGTTGTTAAGAGACTATAGAAGCCATTAATAACATCAAAGTGGAACAAAAATAGAAGAAATCCGTACCTATGCTTAAGGAGGATGAAGAACATGAAGAATAATGGACTTTTGGACATTTGGACTTTTTAGAGGACTATAAATGCTAGATTTCGTGCTTGTTAATTTTATTTGTTGATATGGTATTGTAGTTCCATGGGTTACGAAGCTAACCCAGTTGGAATGAACCAAAAAGGAGTTAAAACGAGTTCGTAGGAATGATTTTCGTAAGACTTGTCAAGAACTCGAAGAACAGAGTATGAACTTTACACTTTGGCTTTAGATTTGACCATGTTAATGATTATGGGTAGCTCTGCATTTTTGATGTGTTGTAGCCCCATGAGTCAAGAGTCCATAGAGTCCGGAATGGACCAATTTGCTTGTGTATTGAAGGAGTTATGGAGGTTGGAGTGGCCGGAGGTCGGAGTCGCGTTCTGGAAACAAACCCAGAATCCGGCTACTGCAGAATGGCGCCGCAGCGCCACCCATATGCCCTGCAGCTCACGCTGCAGCGAGGGGCAAGTGGGGAAAAACCGGGACTCGCGCCGCAGCGTGAGGCCCAAGCCTTAAGGCTCACGCCGCAGCGTGAAGCCCGGTCATGGAGAAGACACGGGACTCACGCCGCAGCGTGAGGTCCAGTACTTGGGCTCGGCGCCGCAGCGCCAGCTCCGTGTTTGGGCCAGGTTGGGTCGGTCAGGCGGGTCAAGTCGGGTCTGACCTAATGAAACCTTTTCAATGGGTCTAACACTTATATTTTTCCTTGGATTAAATGATTAGACAGGTTAACTAAGCATATTCTGTTAAACCCTAAATGCTTAATTATTTCTCAAATGTCAACCAGATTGGTATTGTTTTAAGGCGGAAATTGAATAATCTAATTGCAATTTAGGCTTGGTTTCCAGGGGGCGCTGCCCCCCGACCCCCGCCAGCTCACCGGCGAGCTGGGCAGCCGCTCGCTCACCGGGGAGCGAGACCCCCGACTGGGTAGTCGTAGGGTGATCAATGTGTTTTAATGATGCAGCGTCCGTTTTGAACCATTATTTGAAATGTGACTAATTGTTATGTAAATATGTACTTAATTGTGTAGGATATTAAGGAGCGTGTGTTGTATTATTGTAGCAGCGCTTCAGGCAAGTTTCCTAACGCTTGTCTAACCCTTGTGTTGGGCAAGTTCCCTAACTTCATTCTTTCTCTATATTGAATGCAAGTTTCCTTAACCCTTGTGTTGGGCAAGTTCTATTATACGAGTTAATTATTGATTGAGCCATCATTCTATGTTATTGCAAGTTCTCTAAATTTATTCAGTTATGTATTGTTGCAAGTATTACTCCATTAAGCGAGTTTCTTATCTTATTCAAGATATTCTGAACAAGTTCCTTTACTTCAATCATTGTCGAATTGCAAGTACTCTTAGAATGAATTGATAATCATTCACGTTATTTAACTATGCTTCAACGTATGTTATTAAAGCTTTCAAGTTCTATATTCCATGAACTATATGAGATAGATGTCAAAGCCAATTGTTTCGGCTAGACGTATGTTTAATCATCATTGTTGTTAAGTAAAGCTATCCGATCAAATTGTTTGGTTTGGATTCCTATGTAAAGCTGAGATGAACAACCCTCATAGCAGGGGAAACAGTATGTATGTCGGGGAACCGACACACGCGCGAACAGTATGTAAAAAGGGGTTATGCATAACACCGGGTACATTAGGCTGATCACCTATTGTATTAGTATGTCGGATTATCGGATGAATTTCTGGTGATTCTAGTAAAAGTTCAGTGTCATGATGACCACTCAGTATAGAATATTTCCTCCATTTGGAAACCTTGAAATCATTCGGTCCTTAGAGGCCCTACATTTGTGTTAATGAGATCATTCGTTGAGATTATGCAGATTCTTGAGCTATCTTATATCCTCTTGATTCTTGTAAGCTATAAAGTATTCATTTGATGATTCACGATTATTGTTATTATACTTGCTGAGCAAATTTGTTGCTCACCCTTGCTTTCCTTAAAATATTTCAGTTAGTGGAGCTCGTGGTGAAAGTTCAGGGATGGATAAAGGCAAAGGCAAAGCCATGGATTAGCTTTGTACCGTTAAGATTATCGTTTTGATTATGTATTAAGACTCGTTGACTTTTGTGATGTATTAAGACTTAATTACCCTTATGTATTAAGTTACGTTTTGTAGAATTTTTGGTTTCGAGACTTGGGACAGGATTATTTATGTTATATCAATGTAAATATTCCTTTATTTCCGCTATAAGTTATCAACAGTATGATGCAGGTATGAGATAGTGACGAACCAGGTCCGCGGTTCGGGTGACCCGGATTTGGGGGCGTCACAGTTTCAACAATGAGTTGCACTTCTTTTTTCGAATCTCTAAGTAAATTGACTCGCACATCATGATAAGAAGGGACCTTATAACCCAAACCGACTCTAATTGCAGCATCAAACATAGGCTGAAAATATATTGAATTCACGGCATTAAAAGGAATACAACAATCATAAAACCATCTAGCTACAACCATATTTGCCCTCCACACAGCTTCTTTACCAGCCATAACACTTTTTATAGTAGGTTGTTTCTCAGGTTGGGGCTTTGAAGTAAATAAGTTACTCAGTTTTTTTTCTTTCCCCTTCGGTGGTACAAGATTACCACTCACTACATTATCAGATGGAGATTGACGAATAATCTCTTCAACATCTACATCATCCCCCTCATGTTTTTCATACGGATCATCAAATGAACGCATGTCAACCTTTTCTTTTTTGTTTTGTTCAATTTTTTTTAAGCATTGTTCCATTTCATGTTTTACATCCGGAGGAACTCTCTTACAAAGGCCAATCTCACCTTTTTTCCCAGCAAGATGTTGTTTTATTCTATTAATGCCACCACCCTTAATTGCTTTTTGACAATATAAACAAGTAAGAATTCTTTTACCATATGCAGCTCGCCCTTCACTACAATGATTCCATGCAACATCTGTCTTTCCCCTTGTATTTGTAGATGCTTGTGACTGCGCGGTTGAATCATGGCCCGATGACGACATGTCAACAGCTCAAATCTAGAAAAAGTTACAACAAGATTAATAAACTAATTCCAAATAGTATAAACTACAAAGTATATACTAATTCCAAAGAAATCATGCAGGTGAAAACTAAAAGAAACCCTGAACTACCAAATCTCTTGAAACTCCATAACTTTATGTATACAGGTAAATTAGTAAAATTACTTTAGATGTCATAACAATTAACAATTAACAAACACTAATTGATATGAAGTTGACAAAACAGGGCATCCAAATGAAAGAACCATGGGTCTAGCAAAATGCACAAATATGCAGAATAATTTGACAAAATAAAGTGGTGAATCACTTCAGTTAAGTTATAATAATTAATAAAAAGTAATGAAAGCACATTACATAGAGTCAAGTCATTCCAATTTCTCTGAATTCGTGATTCATTCCAATTGATTCATAAGAAATAGATTAATGAATTAATTCCATAAAGTATAATATACAAAGTATGTACTATGTAATAGAAGTGGAGGAACAGAGCTTACGTAGTGAAGAGGGGACTATTGCAAGAGATGAAATTGATTTAACTTCGTAGCAGCAGGGGCGCGAGTCGAGGCGATGAACGGATGATGACGATTATTGCAGGCTGGGGTCACGAGCGACTGGGCTACGTGACAGCATGAGAGAGAGGAGAGAGATGATGGCGATTAGTAATTTAGTATTTGGTGATGATGGCGATGCCGTGATGGTCGATGAAGAGAGCAAAAGTGATGAGTTGAAGCTGAAAGGCTGATCTGAAGTGAGGAACGGATGAAGCCCTATTTTTTTTTTATTTAAGTAAGTAGAGAACCGTCCCAACCCGCGAACCGGGCACCGGTTCTCTGGGTCAGGTGGTTCAACCGCCGGTTCTCCGGTTTTGAACGGTTTTTAGTCAAAAATGGGTCATTGGTCCAAACCGGACCGGAGGGCAGACCGGTTCCGGTTTTTACCGGTCCGACTGCCAGTCCGGTCCGGGTTTAAAAACCTTGGTTCCTTGTTTTATGTAATGGTGTTTTTTAGGGTTTGTGTAATTCTAGATTGTTCTCTAGCTTAGTATAAATAGGATCATTGTTGTAATGGTTTCCACACCAATTTTCAGTATTATCAATATTATTGTGAGTTTGTTTCTCTACTTGTGGTTCTTTGAAGAATTCCTAAGTATTCCTTAGTTTTCTTGAGAGATTCATAATTGACTTATCATACAACCATTCATAGTTGTGTGTGGAGTCTTCTACCGCATCAATCGTCGATTGTACCAAGATTATCGCTTCAATATAAGCGAGGGGTCGAGGTGTCGTTGGTGTTCATCCTACGCATAATTCATTTGCCAGCAATTGTACCAAGATTACCGTCTACATATAGGCGAGGGGTTAAGGTGTTGCAAGCTATCCATCCTATCAACTTGTTAGAAACGATCCGGGCGACGACCACCTCACGCAAGCGTGCCGTGGAGTCTATCACGAAGCTCCTGCTCTACCACCTCGACCCGCCTCAACAAAGCCAACGCAGTGCAGACAGTCTCATCTTGATCATCTAAAACTCGACGAGCCTGGCCAACAACCTCCTCCGCATAATCACGGTAAGCATCCCTCTCAGAGGAGGCCACATCTCTAGCAACTAAAGCAGCATCTTTCTCGGCATAGGCAGCGTCCCTACCAGCCACTACAGTCATCAGTAGTGCACGAGCTTGGTCTCGCTCACA
Source organism: Aralia elata (assembly GCA_034770075.1). NCBI lineage: Eukaryota > Viridiplantae > Streptophyta > Magnoliopsida > Apiales > Araliaceae > Aralia > Aralia elata. The sequence continues at coordinate 73,275,614 of CM068385.1, forward strand.
TGTAAAGCTGCGAATGAGACTCTCTAATACTGCCCTCGGTGTGTCCATAGACCCGGAGGAAGGGGGTGCATCTCCAGCCAAGGCCACTGTCAAGTCAGCAAACAACTCATCCTCGGAAGGCTCGACGTGAACATCCTCCATAAGCTCCTCCCCAAATGAGCTATCATCAATATCAACATATGGTGATAAATCAGCCTCTAACCAAGCCAAATACTCAGGTGTCTGACCTAGATAGTTGTTACAAAACTCTGTCGTCACACGATCAACCCAAAATCCATACACTTTGGTTAAATCCGCCTTGGTGGATGACAAAATAGGAAACCGATACTCATTGGCACTGTCAAAAGAATAAAGATCCTACATCTGATCAAACTAACGCATCACCACCAACGAATGGTAAGTAGTAACACCCCTCAGTCCAACTAGGGGAATAAAATCAAAGTTAGCCACATGGGTGATGACACTGAAAGGCGAGCAATACCAGGAGTACATCAATATCGAGAACAACTCCTCAATAGACTCAAGGAAAATCATCCAAGATATCGGATCCACGAAACAGGATGGATGGAAAGAATAGCTCATGGCGATGCAGTGACCAAAGCAGAAACCATGTCAGCGATATCTGCCAATCAGAATTAGATGGGTTATAAATCAGACATATAGCAAAGTTGAACAACTGCGAAACACCCTGTCCCAAAAAGTACGGCAATAGGGTAGCAGATATGAAGGTCTCAGTCAAAATCAATGGTAAAATAGTCTGATCCTCTCGAAGGGCCCTCACTACCATCACAACCCCGATATCCATGTGGTCCTCATAGATCGGCATATACAGAAATGGGACAATGTACATCATCAGAATGTCTGCTCGTACAGACCTCCATCTCTCCTCGGATATGGCGAAGTCCTCCCGGTAGGCTGCAAAGCCCTCCGAAGAACCAAATCTGTCTATCAGAAAGTCCAACGACAACACATGATCGGCGATGATCTCAGATAACACCAATGCTCGCCTCAAGCTAGTAGCAGTCATAAACTGACGCCGCATGTGACCTACCTGAACCCGTGCACAAGGGCCCACCAGGGGTAAATCAGTGAAACAGGCATACTCCTCAAGAGTCGGTATAATCTCTAAGGTTCCGAATCGAAATACGTGGTGATCTGGAACCTAGTGGGATATCATAGCCTCAATAAATCCCTCCGGCACCTGGAATGACAGAAATGACATCGAATGCCTCAAAAGCCTACCAATTATCGACCGATCCTCAGCGGGCAAATCATCGAACCAGTGCCTCAACCTAGAGGCTATACTACCAATGGAGTAATGATCCAAGCGAGTAACCGAAGAGGAAGCCATCTATAAAATCAGAATCAAAAGACTACACAAGGGTCAATTTTATGCATTTCATATAATAAGCATACATCAAGACAAATGAAATGAATGATCATGTATAATAACATCCGTAATCCATACACATAAAACTGCGAATTGTACATAAAATATCTACATCATCTCCTTTATACAATACATGAAAACAAAAAAATAAAACGTATAGGGAAAAGGGGCACAAGCGCCCAATAGCTAATACAAATATGCTAAATAAAATCTACATCATTTATGAAAGCAGTATCGTCATCAAATCGACCAACTCGGGCTAGATCAACCTGGCTCGGTGCATCTGCGTCAAAGTTCAATCAGGGCAGTAAAAAGACGGGACCCCTCCCTCTGAATATCAGCAGCACCTGGGCCGAATGATGAACTGGTGCCTAAGCCGGCGGGATCACATGTGTAAGCCTCCACTAGATCCCTACCCAGCTGGCGGATGAAAAAGCATAACTAATCCACCTGGTGAGTCAGACTGGCGATCTGGGACTGATGTGTAGGCTCGCGAATACAGGCCATCCAGTCGTACATCACTACCAATCCAGGCACGAGATCCCCCAAGAAATGTGTAGCCCGGGTCTGGGCACCAATAGTCTGAGGCCTCCACCAGATAGCAAAATCCTCCGAACCGCTCGGACCATCCGACAACAGAAATCCATCCGTGCCATCAATAGGAATCTCCGTGATCTGGGCATCAACAGGCTATGATCTCCAGGGAGGAGGGTGGAAAGGGATACAGATCTCCCCTGAAACACACCGGAATACCCGCTCCCCAAGATAAAGCTCCCAGCCTCCAAGGGTCAACAAGGGAACACGACGAGTGGACAATGCAAACTCTAGTCCAGTCAGAAATCCACCCTCAAAGCCTATGGCCAGGTGCTTGGAGGCGTATGGGACCCAAATCACGTTAGTGGCAGTAAGTAGATCAAGCTGAAGTCAATAATGGGTAAAACTGTCAGACACAGGGACCTCCTCAATGGTGGTCTGGTGCCATCGGCGACCACAGGGATATGTATCCAAACCCAAAGTAGAGACTGGGCAAACACACGGGAATCTCTTATAAGCCCAAAACTGAAAAAGAACGGCAATAACTACGTCAATCAAAATGACAAAAGAAGAAAGAATTACTGAGATTAAAAAGGAAGGGATGCTTACCAAGAGAAAAGGGAAGAAGCCCAACCAAGCATCAGTCTGTCCCTCCGAGTAGAGGCGCATGCCCTAGAGGAAGTAGGCAAAAGTAAACGACCCCCTAGTCATACTCCCCACTACAATCTACATCTCGAATGGCGCCCACTATGCTGAAATGAATGGTAGAAAAGTTGTTCGCCAGGAAAAAACCCCTCATAATGATCAAGAAGAGACGACGGAGAAGCCGATCACGCTGGATGGGATCCTCAAGGAGCGGCTCAGATAGAGCTCCTCTGATGGCATCAACTGCCAAGGCTCCAGAATGGATGCTATGGGCCTTAAAGACCCCGTCACGAGGAGAGAACCCTAACAATGTGCAAATGGCGGTAGGAGAGATAGTGGGCTCAAGGGCGACTCGACGGCCAGAAAACTTTATGACGGTAATGTATTGCCAATCCTAGGGTGCCATCATCACCTCACAGTCCAATAAATGAAGAGACTGTGTATGGTGGAACCACCTCTCCGATAAAGTACGAAGGTAACCCTAGGGGCAGCGTCGGGGCGCTATAGTGAATAAATGCTCGAAACCCAGGAATGTACTCGAGCTCTGTAATGATCATGGAGGGTCTCATAGAGGGAATATACACTAAACCAGTTACCCCGAGTCTGTGTCTCCTCTGGGACCTGCAATATTGAAATTTCAAGACAGCTACGATAAGAAACCAAAATGACTCAAAGGCTTTATAGATATACCTTATTAGCGCACAGGTACGCCGATGAATGATGACTCTGGTCGAGTCCCAAAAGGTCTGGAATGGCCACCCGAGCGCCAAGAAGTGAGTGACCACGCGAAAGCGGTGCAACCTCGTCAACACCTGGAGGATCCCTCTCTACAGCAGCGTCATCAGCTCGATCCGTGGTGATCGAACGAACACATGCCTCCCCCAGACGTCGAGGCTGTCTAGAAACACGAGGAGATGGAGTGGCAGATGCCCTATGACGGCGAACCCCCGAGGAGGCCCGATGTGACAAAGAACTACCCGGATCCATAACTAAACAAAGATCAACCCTCTCAGCACAAGGTACATACTGCCTAATTTTATATTAAAAGTCAAATGCATTTGAATATAGCATCATGCATGTTCTGCATGAGCATTGGGGTGAATCTTGTGTTTTAATATCTACATACCTAGCTCAGTCATCTAGCTCCTGAAATTTTTTTCGACAGAACCTCCCCTAAAATATAGACTAACTGCCAACACAAGCGTGCATGCATGACCATCTTATAGGTCCCCAAGGCACAACATAAGAATTATATATGGCATACGACTTCCCACAACTTAAAATTTCAATTTTGATCAAACAAGGGCGAATAATAGCGACAAAAATATTACAGTAAAATAGGAAACTCGCATTAGAAACCGACTCTCGCATTTTAAACATACAATTTTATCCGAAATGTGCGACGAAAAACGATCTCATGTTACTAAAATTCTTACATCTGTGGGTTCAGAATATTAAAATATATGCATGGATCGAGTTAGAATATTTTTATCAAGTCATTAAAGCATACATTGATGATACATTGCATTTTTATTAACTAACACCCATAAGATAGCGAAACAAAATCAAAAATGGGTAAGAATGATATGAAAACGTTACCTGTGAGCAAACGAACGAACGTACGGAGTCAGAAATAGCAGAATCAGATCCCATGGAGCAGAATGTGCAGAAATATACGTGGAAAAGCCAGAGAATCTGAAAAGAAGAAACAAGAAAGCACAAGAAGAATGAAGGAAAATGGCCACGCGACTGGATTATACTCGCTGCGGGTAGCCGCAGGTATACCTGCGGCCAAGCCCAATGGGTCCCACCCCTCCTATTTTGCTGTATACGAGGTCAAAATGCATCCTTCTTAGCCCCAATAGGCGTAGCCACGAATAAAAATGCCCTTTTGAAGTATAAAGAAAATCAGTTCGGGCGATGACGGTCGCAAAAATCTGAAATCTGGTACCAAAGAATCTTAATATATCCATTGCCGAAAATTGGCAAAAACAAATCAAGAATGAGAAAAACAGTAAAAACAGATCGAGGACGGGTCAAATGCGAGAGAAAACCTACCCTCCTTTAAATCCGTTGAGGACGAGACTCAACGAACAACAAACAAAATATCGGGGACGAGACCTAATAAATAAACCCGTTAGGGACAAGACTCAACGAACAAAAAATATCAAGGGCTAGACTTGGTTACTAAACCTGTTGGGGACGAGACTTGACAGAGAAATATTCAGGGGCGAGACCTGGAAATATCAAGGATGAGATCTGATGATTAAACCCGTTGGGGATGAGACTCAATAAAGAAACTTCAGGGACGAGACCTGGTGATTAAACCCGTTGGGGACGAGACTCAACAAAGGAATATTAGGCATGAGACCTGGTGATTAAACTAGTTGGGGACAAGATTCAACAAAAGCATCGGGGACGAGACCCGACGATGCAGTTAACTGGGGAATCCTGGGTAAGACCTGGTAATATCAATCAATGATAATTTCCCCAGCAAAACCGTCATAACATCGGAAGTTTAAAATATTTTGCACCATTGCATTGTTTGATAATTGACTTGCATCCTTTTCTATGATTATCTTGCATTGTCAATATATCTTGTCATGCATTGGGTGTCTATATCTTTGTCATGCTCATTTCATTGCATTGCATAAACATGACAAAGAGGGGCATCTATAGACACTCGAATTTTTTGCATATATCTTCTAACCCTGGTAGGAGAGCAAAATAGTCATCTTCGCCAGAGGACATCTAAACAGAGGATTTCGGGACTCAAATTAACCTGCACGAAGCCATCTGAACAACTGCGGAGTGACAACCTACTTAAGACGTGACGGTTGACTACCTAGCATCGACGGGAAGATCTATTTCTGCATTTTGCTCTATCTTCCCGAATCCGAAATTGGCTAATCCATATGTCATTGCGTAGCTCTCGGAAAGAGCTTTCTGAAATGGTATAGCACGTCTCCTAACCCTTCCCGGATTGAAAGATACGAACATTCCAGCGAACGAAGCGATAAACCGATAGCTTGGCACGACGTCTGAGGCGCGTGGGCCCCACTTGAGTCAGCCGCAGCTGTACCTGCAGCTACCCAGAGAAGCCTATAAATATCGAATTTGAGCAAATTTTCAAAAAAAGAAGGAATCTTAGTGAGAGAAAGGGTGGAATTTTAGAGAGAGAAGCTCGAGATTTAGGCATAAATTGCTAAATTTTGTCCAACTTTATACTAGATTAGCTAAATATATACACATTGAAGAGCAAGGAAGTGTCAAATCTATTTTCCCAAGGTGAAAGATTCAATCTTTCTTATAAATTCAATATAGATCTATTAGATCTCTTGTGTTTTGTTCATTGTTGCACTTAAAGTTTGTTTATTTTTCGGTTGTCATGCTTTTTATCAAGTCCCTTTTAGATCTATATCATTTTTTGCATTTGCCATTGTTAAAGTTTGAATCTTTTCGCTAGATCCACCCTAGATCTAGCTTGAATCTAGCTTATTAATGGTTTTAAAGTTTAAAGCTTTAACCTTTTTGCTAGATCTTGCTTAGATCTATGGTGGATCTAGTCGTTTACAATGATTTAAGTTAATTTTATAAACACTCCGCAAAACCCTAGATCCTTATCTAGTGGGGAGGAGGTCCTAACTAATCGCGCTAGGGATTCTAATAATTGAATCACTTGATAAAAGTTTTAGGATACATTTTTATATATGCTTTCGTTTTAATCCCGATTGTGGCATTGTACAAATCCGAGGTATCTTAGATCTATAGATTTACATCACAGATTTGAAGTCCCTTTCCATGGATCTTGTCAATACACATAGTCCCTCGAAATGTTGGCTTCAATATTGTAATCTAAAAGATAGGGTTACGGGAACCCGCCTTTAGATCTCTTTTTGCTTACGTTTCAATATATTATGGTGTGAGCCTAGGAATATTGGAGTCGAGATTCACGAATCGAATCTTGACTAGATTCGCACGATGGACATTATTTCGATTGTAAAGTTATTATTCGAGCATTGTAAATGTAAATTTGGGCCTTAAAGCGGTATCGAGGGTCCCAACCCATGATAACTGGATTTAAGGCCCCGTGATAGTGAAAATTGCGATTGCGGGTGTTCGGGGCTATCGAGATGGCTTTCATGCCCATGGATCGCCTCGACCCTATTTTGATGTATTTCCCGTTTATCACAAAAAATAATTTTTAAACAAAACGACAAAGATCTTTTAAAATTAAATCGCTCGGGTTAGCAAAACGACTAATAGAATAAAATTGAAAGTAACGAAAAAATCTCGATTCCTATTTGGCGAAAGTGTTTGAAAATCGTATCTTCTGAAACGTCACCCAAAAGGTTTTCATCAAAATTAAAGCTAAAATGAACCTTTCTCTTAAACCAAAATCCCTAGCACAAAGGTTCAAAGAGGTTTTAAATTGCTTTCAAAATAACGCACTCTTCACTATTTCGATCCAAAGCTAGATAGCGATTTCCTTCAAAATCACAATCACACACACACACTTCACACTTAGGAAAATAATAAGATGAGGTAACCGTGTTTTCACGGAAGTCGGGAGGTGCCTAACACCTTCCCCTCGCTTAAGCAAGCCCCTGAACTCTATGAATCTCGGTTTCGAGACCAATTTTATGGAGTCACATATTGGGCCATATTGCGAGAAAATATAAAAATTCGGATCAGTTGGTACATCCATTTAAATCTTTACTAACTGGCGGCTTTGTATTATTGACCCATCATTTAAATCAACCTTTTAAAAAACCCCGTCGACATTTATGTCAGATTTTTCCTAAAAATCACCCTTGAAGTGAAATGAACAAATCAAAATCTTTAAAAGGGTAGAAACACGACAAATCTAGGAAAAATGTTTTCCCCAGCGTCGACAAGGTTTTTTGAACTAAAACAAAAGTTTTACAAATCAAATCCTTTGTGCATAGGTTCAAAAAGACTCAAAAGTCTCTTTTAAGATAATGCACTTACCAATACTTTGACGATTCTAGATGACATAGATAGTTTAGGAGACGATACCCTAGTTTATCTTTTTGATTGGACTCTAGGAGACGATACCCTAGATTTCTCCTTTCATTATGACTTAGACGACATAGGAGATGATACCTTATGTTTTCTATTTTATGATTCGATTTGACTCTAGGAGATGATACCTAGATTTTTCCTAATGACATGATTTACCTAGGCACAGAACACAATGCACACACTGTGATATCCCGGATATGTATAAGACTTATAAATAAGGTATTGAATAATTCAATAAAGGTTAAAGTTTAAAAACCTAGATTGGAAGAGGAGGAATGATTAAATTTTTTAATCTAATCTATGTGTTAGGGAGAACAGATATGGTTGAGAGACTTTTGTGCAAAAGGCTCTAAGGAGATTATGAAGAGAGATTAGAAAATCAGTCATTAAACGTAGATGATAGAAATGTTGAAGAGTAGGAATGAGAAAATGAAGAGAGAAGTGAGAAGATTGTGGTATATGAAGTCTTATAAAAAGAAGGATGTTATAATATAATGCTTTAAAAGAATTTCTATTATTCGATAATGGGTAGACATGTTATGAATGAAAAAGGGGGTAAGAGATAATTGTAAGAAAAGAGAGATAAAGAGACAAAGGTATGAAATATTATTACAAAATAAAGCTTACGTACGAGTATAAGAGATATGACGATGAAAGTGTTAATACCTGAGAATAAACAGGTAATTATGAGCCAAAGCAAGTCACATAAGACTTGGGCTAAGAATAGATTTCCGTCCATGAATTGGATAAGAAAAGATGAATGAAAGAGGTGGTAAGGTAATACCTATGTTAAGGTAATTCGATTATTATTCGATGAAAAAGGCTATGCAAGAGTTTGTAGTAAACCGAATTAAAATGTTATGGTAAAAGTGGTTCCGGGAAAGAAATCATTAAGAATAGGAAAAAGAATGCAATGACTAAGATGATGTGATATCCCGGATAGAGCTGCAAACGAATCGAACCGAACCGAACTTTGTCGAACTCGAACCGAACTCGAACACTTTTAGTCGAATCCGAACATGTTCGAGTAACTTGATCGAACCAACAACTATGTACGAGTTCGGATCGTTCGGTGTTCGCGAACTGTTCGCGAACATGATCGAGTTCGCGAATAGTTCGCGAACAAGTCGAACATAAGGTTGTTCGCGAACATGAACAGTTCACAAACACATTATCGAACCAAACTTATCGAACCGAACTCGAACTTATCGAACCAATTATTTGAAATAACCAATTATTTTTATTTGGAATTTTAGAAATAATTTAAACATGTAATTAAGAAATCGAACTACTCGAACCAATCTCGAACTTATCGAACCGAACTCGAACATACCAAACCGAACCGAACTGTTCTCGAACAAAGATGAACCAAACCACATGGTTCACGAACATGTTCGATCGAGCAATCGAACGGAACATTATGTGCAAACTTGACTCGACTAGGCGAGCAAGTCAAACTCGAACCGAACCGAACCGGTTCGCGAACAGTTCGGTTCGTTTGCAGCCCGAATCCCGGATATTTATAAAACTTTTAAATAAGGTCTTGAATGATTAAATAAAGGTTAAAGTTTAAAACCTAGATTGGGAGTGGAGGACTAATTAAATATGTTAATATAATCTATGTGTTAGGAATAACAGATATGGTTGAGAGACTGTTGGTGCAAAAAGCTCTAAGGAGGTTATGAAGGGAGGTCAGGAGATCGGTCATTAAAGCAAGGTGTTTTAGTGACTCGATAGACGATTAGTTGATAATAAGGTGTAAGTTACTACAGTTGAATGTGAATAAAAGAGTATTAAAGAATAAAATTTATATACGAGTATACGAGATATGATGATGAGGATGTTAATACTTGAAAATAGCAGGTAGTCATGAGCCGAAGCAAGTCAGATGAGACTTGGGCTAAGAATAGATTTTTGTCTATGAGCTGGATAGGGAAAGATAAATGAAAGAGGTAGTTAGGTAATACCTATGACAAGGTAGTTCGATTAAGTGGTCGATGAAACGATTATGTGAAAGTGAGAAGTAAACCCAATTAAAATGTTACGGTAATAGTGGTTCCGGGGGAGGAATAATTAAAAAGAAGGAAATGAGCGTAATGACTAAGAAGATCATGTAAGGATGTGTTAATAAAAGAAATTTACTTTAGAAATTTTCATGTGTAAAGGATGTGGTGTATAATGTATATATATGCACGTGTTGATGAATATGTGCGAGTATGCGATTTAAAAGAGAATAGCCGTTGAAATATCAATACGGGAACTATATAGTTCAAGACTCAAATTTGAAGTTCGGAATAGAATTTGGAAACGCGAACTGCTCGGTTGAGTCCGGAACGTCAAATTTAGTAAGAAAAGACTGTAAATACAAAATATGTCGGGATTGACTTTTTGGTCAAAGTCAACAGTTGACTTTTATGGAAAAAAGTCAAACTTGGAGTTCGGAATAGAATTTTGGAACGCAGACTGCTCCGTTGAGTCCGGAACGTCGAAATTAGTAAGAATAGACTTTAAGCACAAAATGTGTCGGGGTTGACTTTTTGGTCGAAACCAATGGTTGACTTTTACGGAGAAAAGTCAAACTTGAAATTTGGAGATGAATTTGAAGAGATAGATATTCTCATGACATTGGGAGCGTCGACTTTAGTAGGAAATGACTATAAACATGAAAATTTGATTTTTCGGGTCAAAAAGTTAAAGACGAGATTAAGCACGCAAAACGAGGCGATAAACGCGGGACCCACATGGTTGAAATCTGCTGGATTTCCAGCAGATTTGGGGAAATATCTGGACATGGAAGAAGGAGGCCCCACAAGATTGAAAATGGTGGTAAAAGTAGGTCCCACTTGGGAGAAAATTGTAACCAATGGTGGAACCTACTTGAAAATGAAAGTAAATCAAAAATGGGAGAAATGAAGGAGGGAGTATTCGGATGCCTTACATGGGGAAAATGTGAAGTCAAAAAGTGGGCCCTACATGGTGGAAAATGGTAGCAAAGTTGGGCCCCACTTGGGAGAAAAATGTGACCAAAGAGTTATTTTTCTTTCCTTTGTTCATTTCTTCACTTAATGTCCCAAAGTCATCATCCAATCTGTTCTTTCATTTCATTTTACCAAGTATAATCCTAAGAGAAAGCAATATATAGAGAGAGAGGGAGAGAAAGTCATGGGTAATAGGAAGGAAGAAGAGGAGATTTGAAGCAAGTTTGCAAAAGTTGTTCCATTTTCAACTTTTTCAAAGTTAGTGAAAAAGGAAGCTTGAGAGCTTGAGAAGGAGAGGGAGAGGCCACGATTTTGGGAAGGAAAGAGCAAGAGGAGGGGGCTAGCAAGCCTTGACAAGAAGATCAAAGAAACCCATCTAACAAGAAAAGGAAGAAAACTAGCAAGAAAGCGGGAAGGTATAAACTCAAAAACCCTAAAACCATGTTTAAAGTTGTTTAATCTTGTTGTGGTGGGAGTTTGATGAAATTTATGGTGGATCATGGTGGATTCTTGAGTATAATAAGGATTAGGATGTATTATATTGGTTTATGTTGACTAATGCTTGATAAACCAAGAGATCATGAAAGTTTTCTTAGTAAGCACAAAAGTTAGAAAAATTGTTTTTCGGGAAAACGAAATCTAAAATTCAAACAAGCATAACTCCTAGCTTACTTCGAATTTTTTAGTGTGTCCAAGTTCTATAGTTAGATATGGAAGTTCCCTAAAACCTCCAACTGGAATTTTTAGAAAAGATGTTGTAGATTTTCGTGGGGACAGATTTTGCCAAAACTATCCAGAGCTGAAAAAGTTAAAAAACCTCATGGCCTAAACTGTCCGGGCACTGTTTGAACCACTTAGGAAATGAAATAAATTTCGGCCTTTTGGGACATAAAACTATATGATATAACGTAGCTCCTGTCCGAAGATGAACATATTCTGACTTCGGACGAGTGAGTTATGGTCATTTCAATTTTAGGATTTTAAAGACAAAAGCTGCTATAACTTGAGTTCTACAACTCGGATGACCACGAAATTTAAACTGGAACTTCATGTTAACATGGATAAGATTCTGGCAAGAGTTGGGAATTTTTGAAGTTTAGCACGATATAGTTAATTTTGACAAGTTACGAACTCAAAATAGTTATTTGAAAAATACTTCATAAAAAGGAAAAATTCCAGAAAAATTATTTTGTGTATAGAATATATGTATATATGTGTGGCCAGAAAATAAAAAAAATAATAAAATAGTTAAGGAGACTTAATGGGGGAATTAGGCTTTCAATGGATTAAAGATAATTAAAACCGTATAGTCGGGAATTACCAAAATACTTCCTACTGACTGTAATATGTTTTCATGTGACGTATGAGTCTCAATAAAGGTTAATCGTATATTTTTATGATAAGATTATAAAAATGATATGAGGAAATATTTACGTTGGTACAAGTCGAAAGGACAATTATCGGATTAAGTTACGAGGTGACGATTAACTGATAAGTTAATTCTATAAATCCTTATGGATGATGTAGGTTATTGATTGAAGGAAAGAACTATATATGTGAACGATGTAGATAACGAACTACGGACTGAGGCAAGTTTTTCAGAACTTGTGTTTATATTTTATGTGCAAATTTAAGTGTTATGTGGAATTCATGTGAACGTGTTTAATGTGCACTTCGTGCAACTACTTGTCAAATGTTGTTGATACTTAATTTGATAGTTTAAGATGAAATGTTTTTATATGAACTTTATTGATTAATGTTATGAAGCATATTTAAATGCAAAGAATGATAAGCATGAGACATGAATATATGTCAGGCATGAGAAACATGACGCATGTAGAAATACAAAATATGAAGGGATAAAAGTATGTTTAAAATGTGAATTATGTGCTATGTGATAACTGTTAAACTTGTTGGGCAATGTAGTTGCTCACTCTTTGTATAAATAATTGTTTTAAGCTAAACTAGAGCGGACCGAAGGATTCATAATAGTCAAAGGAACAAAAGTTGAAATAATGATTGAAGATATTTGTGCGTTAGAAATAAACTAACGAACTGGTGTAATTTCTTTGAAGTAGTTATACTCGGTATTGTTAAATGCCAAAAAACTTGTTTGCATAGTCTCTAGCTATGTTAGATGAACGTTAATATTATATAATGTGATTGTGTAGTCAAAAAATATTGTATAGAAGAATAGTTGAATTTGGATTGTGAGCTCATGAATACTCATAATCAATGTATCAGAGTGAAGCATATTGCATATAATTCGAGATGTATAGATCAGATCATGAGGATCTATAATGTAATAACATATTGTAAAGGTTATGGATTCTGGAATAGAAATAGTTGATGTGTTAATTAGTATCAAAGCGAGGTTATGTTCAGTATGTTATGAGTAAATGTTGTTGTTGTTGAGATGATGTGTAGTACCGTGATGCACCAGACCTGAGGTTCAAGGGACCCAGATTTGGGGGCGTCACATTGGATCACGTAGTGGTGTATTAATGAGAGGAATTTCCTTTGAAAATTTCCATGTGTAAAGGATGTGGTGTAAATATATATGCTGGTATTGATGAATATGTACTCGTATGCAATTTAAAAGAGAATGGCCATGAAAATGTCAACAAGGGAACTATATAGTTTAAAACTCAAATTTGAGTTCGGAGTAGAATTTTAAAACGCGGACTGCTCAGTTGAGTCCGGAACGTCGAAATTAGTAAGAATAGACTATAAACAAAAAATATCTCGGGGTTGACTTTTTGGTCAAAATCAACGATTGACTTTTACAGAGAAAAGTCAAACTCAGAATTTGAAAATTAATTTGAAGAAATAGATATTTCCATGATGTTAGGAGCGTGGACTTTAGTAGGAATCAACTATAAACATGAAAAATTGATTTTTTGGGTCAAAGACGAGATTAAGCACGCAAAACGAGGCAATAAACGCGGGATCCACATGGCCTAAAATTTTCTAGAATTCAACACATGGGGGAGGTACCCGGTTAAGGAAGCCAAGGGGTAGGAAGAATGAGCAAGCAAAGCATTTAATGCTTAGGTTCAAAAGTCTAGGATGGTAATCATTTTGTCCACTTTGGTTAGCTTAACTAATGGTTAGTTAAGTGTAGGATGGGGGATGGTTTGTAAGTTATTGGATGATGAGGGGCAAGACCAATAAAGACCCTAGATGAGTGACCAACTTGTAAGCATAACAAATTATGTTCTATATACTCATCAAAGTCATCATCTCTTTCATTTTCCTTTCATTTCACTAAGTAAGGAAAAAAGAAAGCAAAAAAAAATGCAAGGGATAAAGGAGGGAGTATCCGGATATGGAAGGGCCCCATTTGAGGAAATTTGTAGCCATGGTGGGCCCCACATGGGGAGTAAGTTTTGTCAAATGGTGGGCCCCTTTAGGAAGAAATATGACAGGAAGGTTACTTGCAAGATTTGTTTAAACCATTTCTTCACTTCACTTCCATCCATTATCCTACTCATTTCATTTCCTTTATTGCTAAGTAAAAAAAAGCAAGATGGAATATATATATATATATATATATATATATATAAAGAGAGAGGGAGTGCGCGGATTGGGGAGGAGAAGAGGAGCAAGCAGATCAAGCTTTGATAATCCATAAGCTAGTAAACAAGAACAAGGAGAAGGTAACTACTAAAACCAAGTATCCTTGCAATACTTTTGGTTTCATTCACTAAAAAAGCTAAAGAACTAGAAAGAGAGGGAGAGGGCCACGATTTTGAGTTCATAACTTGTCAAAATTACCTATATCGTGCTAAACTTAGAAACTTCCCAACTCTTGCCAGAATCTTATACATGTTAACATGAAGTTCTACTTTAAATTTCGTGGTCATCGGAGTTATAAAACTCAAGTTATAGCAGTTTCTGTTTTTAAAATCTTAAAATTTAAATGGCTATAACTCACTCGTTCGAAGTCAGAATATGTTCATCTTTGGACCAGAGCTTCTTTATACCATCAATTTCAGTCGCCAAAAGGGCTTAATTTATTTTCAATGCTTAAGTGGCCCAAACAGGGCACAAAAAAATTAGGACAGGAGGTTTTGTCAGTTTTTCAGCTTTGCCCTGTTTTGGTAAAAACTCTCCACAGGAAAATCTACAAGGTATTTTCTGAAAATTCTAATTGGAGGTTTTAGGGGATTTTCATATCTAACTCCAAAACTTGGCCACACTCAAAAATTCGAAATAGGCTAGGAGTTATGCTCGTTCAAATTTCAGGTTCTATTTTAAGGAAAAATAGTTTTTCTAACTTCTATGTTTACTAAGAAAACTTTTATGATCTCTTGGTTTATCAAGCATTAGCCAACATAAACCAACATAATACATCCTAATCCTTCTTATACTCAAGGATCCACCATGATCCACCATCAATTCCATCAAACTCCCATAACGACCAAGCAAGAATACAACCTAAGCCAAGAAAATTACAAAGCTAGGGTTTTAGAACTTTATACCTTCTTGCTTCTTCTTTCTTGGCTAGGCTTGGATAATGCTTGATCTCCTTGCTAACCTTCTTCTCCTTATTTCCTTCCTCTCCACCCGTGGCCCTCTCCCTTCGTTCTTACTCTCTCTAACTTTCCTTGCTCTAGCTAATTTATTTGATGAAATGAAAAAAAAACTAGCAAGTATACTTGCTTATGCTTATTTATAGAAAGTCAAGACCAAGGACAAAATGGTATTCAACCATTACTAGGGAAGGGCAAGATGGTCTTTAAGACATCCCAAGAAAATTTCCTAAAAATTTCCTCTAAAGACACATTGGTCAAAAATAATTTTCTTTAAGGACAAAATTGTCATCTTACCATTTTTTGGAAACTTCCTAGAAATTTCCTCTAAGGACACCATGGTCATTAATAAATTTCTCTTGGGGAAAAATGGTCATTCTCCTATTACTAGGAAGCTTCCTAACAATTTCTTTCTCGGGACTCGTTTGCCGTTAATAACTTTCTAGTAGTGCAAAATAGTCTTTTACCACTTCAAGGAAATTTCCTAGCAATCATCACCCATCATTTCTATCGGGGCCCACCCATGTGCTGGAAATCCATCAGATTTTAGTCATGTGGGTCCTGCGTTTATCGTCTCGTTTTACGTGCTTAATCTTATCTTTGACTTTTTAACCCAAAAAATCAAAATTTCATATTTATATTCGTTTCTTACTAAAGTCGACGCTCCCAACGTCATGGATATATCCGTTTCTTCAAATTCATCTTCGAATTCTGAGTTTGACTTTTTTCTGTAAAAGTCAACCGTTAACTTTGACCAAAAAGTCAACCCCGGCACATTTTGTGTTTAGAGTCTATTCTGACTAATTTCGACGTTCCGGACTCAATCACATCCTTTACACATGCAAATTTTCAAATGAAATTCCTTTTATTAACACATCCTTACATGATCCTCTTAGTCATTACATTTTTCTCTCTTCTTAATGATTCCTTCCCCGGAACCACTATTGCCATAACCTTTTGATTTACTTCTAACTCCTGCATAATCTCTTTCATCGAATAACTTTATTGAAGAATTACCTTAACATAGGTATTACTTTACTACCTCTTTCATTTATCTTTCCCTATCCAGTTCATAGACAAAAATCTATTCTAAACCCAAGTCTCATCTAACTTGCTTCGGCTCATGACTACCTGCTATTCTCAGGTATTAACATCTTTGTTATCATATCTCGTATACTCGTATGAAAAATTTTATTCTTTAACTCTTTTATTTCCGTCAGTTTGACATAATACATCCTATCCTCATATACCCATAACTTTTCATACCTTCGTCTCCTTATCTCTCATTTCTTATAGTTATCCCTTACCTCCTTTTTCATTCCTAACATGTTTATCCTTTACGTTTACTGTTAGGTTTGTATATTACGCAAGCATGCAATCAAATTACACAAATAGAGCGGAAGCGCGATAAAATTGGATTTTAAAATTTTATACAAACCATCACCATGATCAATCTATGTGCTCAATTAACGATATAAACGAAAGAGAAAGAGAATAAAAATTATACCCTCGTAGATCAAAGCTTCCTCGGGTACAAGTTCAACTCCTAGTCCTTCGTGTTCTCCTCGAATTCTACCGTTGAGGTTCCTTCCTTTGATCAACGTTAGCCACCCAAGTGTTTGGCCTCTACAGGTGATCCACCAAGGAAGAATAGGTATTCAAGAAGTTGGGTATTGACAAAACCCTAGTTTCTATCTCTATAGAAATTGTAAGTACTCTCCACAATCTAATGCAAGAGTGTGTAACCCTAATCTATGATAAGACTCCTCTTATTTATAGATGTAGGAATAACCCTTCCCTAAACTATTTAGGATTAGGGTTTCTATTATAATTAAACTCCTTTAATTAATTATGCTCCTAATCCAATTAGGAATTCATGGGAGAGTACTTCTATTAATTAATTCCCAATCCCTATTAGGAATTAAATAATAGTAATAGTAATAATAATAATAAGACTCCTCTTATTAATTTATATTTAATATCTCCAAAATATTAAATAATAAATATTAAGCTATTTAATTTATTCTATCTCCATAGACTAAATTAAATACACTTAATTTATTATTATAATTATGCCATTTACTTCTTAAATAAATATTTTCCTTTTAAGGTGTGACCCTTTAGATCTCCATATTAAACAGTTGTGAATAAATCAATTAGAACAATTCTAATCTTATTTAAATAAATAAATTAAACTATTTAATTCATTAAATAAATAACATTTATTCTACAATAACTTTCCAGATAATATAGATTTCAACATCAATCACAAAAGAACCTTTCAGTGAATAGTTACTATAAAATTCAATCCTTCTACCATACAATGTCCCAATTAAATATAAGACATGGATTTACTGTCAAGTCTTATTTAATTTAATTATATGTATTTCGATTCCCAAATGCACAACTCTAAATAATGCAAATTAGAAACTCCTTTCTAATTTCATTCTGTCTTGGCCAAGGACTACCGAGTTGTCATTTATCGAATCACATAGGACATTCACATCTTTTACTAGACGAGGTAGATTCTTTGTTGATCATTCACCTATCTCTATGTACAACTTATTATACCCAATCATACCCTTTGATATACCCTAAAGGTCTTAAGGGACATGTCAAAATATAACTCATCATACACAAGATACTATGATGATCTCAAGTCCAAGGATCACTTGTACTACTATCACTAGAGGAATTCCTATTGACAGGTGAGTAAAACTCCATTAGGCATTCCTTAGCGAGCCACGTTCAGTGAACTTATTCTACAATAAGCACCTACATACTTGCTTTAGTGTCTCCACACAAATGATTATGAGATCAATCATCCTCTTCTTAAGAGCAAGCAACGTATGTACTAATCTATCCGGATTCACTAATCCCCTTTTTAGTAATCCAACGATTAGGAACAATTTTAGTTTGTGAGCTATCTAGAATTTAGATCTCATTAGCATGATCACCATCATGATTCTAAAAGCATTGCTCAAAACTATGGGTTTATCACATTTAATAAAACATCACTATATAGATAATATAAAATGCCTTTTAAGAAAATCAATTCTTTTATTAATAAATGAATAAGATTATAAAGTATATGTTACATCATATCAAATATGATTGGCTTGTGTGCATACTACTTTCATTTAATTCTCTTTATTTACGTTCAACCGTAATAACTTATACCTTATTATCAACTCATCGCCTATCGAGTCACTAAAACACCTTGCTTTAATGACCGATCTCCTGACCTCTCTTCATAACCTGCTTAGAGCATTTTGCACCAACAGTCTCTCAACCATATCTGTTATTCCTAACACATAAATAATATCAACATATTTAATCATTCCTCCACTCCCAATCTAGGTTTTAAACTTTAACCTTTATTTAATTATTCAAGATCTTATTTATAAGTCTTATAAATATCTGGGATATCACACTTACTATATTGTGATATGAGGAATATGATAAGCATGAAGCTTATATAATTGCTAAGTATGGACATTATGATGCATGGATAAATGCAAAACATGAGAAAGTATGAAGCATGTAAAATATGCGGAGCATGAAGAAGGTGAAGTATGTTTGAAATGTGAATTATGTGTTATGTGATAACTGTTAAACTTGCTGGGCAATGTAGTTGAAAGTAGTATGCACACAAGCTAATCATATTTGACATGATGTAGCATATACTTTGTAATCTTATTCATTTATTAATAAAAAAATTGATTTTCTTAAAAGGCATACATTATCTACATAGTGTTGTTATATTAAATGTGATAAACCCATAGTTTTGAGCAATGCTTTTAGAATCATGATGGTGATCATGCTAATGAGATCTAAATTCTAGATAGCTCACAAACTAAAATAGTTTCTAATCGTTGGATTACTAAAAAGAAGATTAGTGAATCCAGATAGATTAGTACATATCATAATATCTTATGTATGATGAGTTATACTTTGACATGTCTCTTAAGACCTTTAGGGTATATCAAAGGGTATGATTGGGTATAATAAGTTGTACATGGAGATAGGTGAATGATCAACAAAGAATCTACCACGTCTAGTAAAGGATGTGAATGTCCTATGTAATTCGATAAATGACAACTCAGTAGTCCTTGGCCAAGGTAGAATGAAATTAGAAAGGAGTTTCTAATTTACATTATTTAGAGTTGTGCATTTGGGAATCGAAATACATATAATTAAATAAAATAAGACTTGACAGTAATTCCATATCTTATATTTAATTGGGACATTGTATGGTAGAAGGATTGAATTGTACGGTAACTATGCACTGAAAGGTTCTTTTGTGATTAATGTTGAAATCTATATTATCTGAAAAGTCGTTGATCGCGAAGGGGGCTTACCCTTATTGTAGAATAAATATTATTTATTTAAATGAATTAAATAGTTTAATTTATTTATTTAAATATAATTAGAATTGTTCTAATTGATTTATTCACAACCGGTTTAATATGGAGAACCTAACGGGTCACACCGCAAAAGAAAAATATTTATTTAAGAAGTAAATGGCATAATTGTAATAATAAGTTAAGTGTATTTAATTTAGTCTATGGAGATAGAATAAATTAAATAGCTTAATATTTATTATTTAATATTTTGAAAATATTAAATATAAATTAATAAGAGGAGTCTTATTATTATTATTATTATTATTATTATTATTATTATTATTATTACTATTACTATTATTTAATTCCTAATAGGGATTGAGAATTAATTAATAGAAGTACTCTCTCATGAATTCTTAATTGGATTAGAAGCATAATTAATTAAAGGAGTTTAATTATAGAAACCCTAATCCTAAATAGTTTAGGGAATGATTTTCCAACATCTATAAATAAGAGGAGTCTTATCATAGATTAGGGTTACACACTCTTGCATTAGATCGTGAAGAGTACTTGTAATTTCTATAGAGATAGAAACTAGGGTTTTGCCAACACCCAACTTCTTGAATACATACTCTTCCTTGGTGGATCACCTCTAGGGGCCAAACATTTGGGTGGCTAACGTTGATCAAAGGAAGGAATATCATCGGTGGAATTCGAGGAGAACACGAAGGACTAGGAGTTGAACTTGTACCCAAGGAAGCTTTGATCTACGAGGGTATAATTCTTATTTTCTTTATCTTTCGTTTAATTGATAATTGAACACAAGGATAGATCATGGTGATGATTTTTATTAAAATTTTAAAATCCGTTTTATCGCGCTTCCGCTCTATTTGTGTAATTTAATTGCATGCTTGCGTAATATACAAACCTAACAGTGGTATCAGAGCCTAACCTTGTGCTAATTATCGATTATTATGATTCCATATATGTATGGGTATGCGATTGGATCGTTTTCTGGGCAAAGAAAAAAAATTTCGAACTCTGCTACGCGGCGCGGCCGCGCCGCTTCCAGTTCATTTTGGAGCGCGACCGCGCCCGAACCCAGAAACTGTTTCTTGGGGTGCAGCGCGGTCGCGCCGCTCCTAGTTCAATTTGGAGCGCGGCCGCGCCGGTCTGCAGAATTTATTTATTTTTATTTTTTTTTTTATTTTCAATTAAGATAAAATGTTTGTTTTGAATTGGAATATGATTAAAATTAAAAGTTTTATTTTAACTTGGAATTGGATTCCATGTTAACTAGAATAAAAGAGTTTATTCTATTTTGGAATAGGATTCCATGTTTCCTAGAATAAAGGAGTTTATTCATATATGAAATAGGATTTCATGTTTCCTTAAAAATAAAGATGTTTATTTTGATAAGGAATAGGATTCAACATATTTTATTTTTTCAGTAATTTTAAGTTAAAATAAAGGAGTTTATTTTGAACTTGAAATTGAATTCCATGTTAATCAAAATAAAGGAGTTTATTTTGATTTGGAATTTGATTAAAAATAAAGGAGTTTATTTTTATTCAAAAATGGATAAAATAAAATAAAGAAGTTTATTATGATTTAAATTTTGATTAAAATAAAGGAGTTTATTTTTGTTTCAAAATTGGATTTCTAGTAAACTTTTAATTGCCCATTAAATGATATCAATGCATATATGGAATGGTTTTATTATTCATGAGATGAATGCTATTTATTGATGCGTATGGAGATATGTATGATAATAAATAGGGATTGATTATGGACTATTGACCAATGTGTGATTTGATTTATTTTAGAGGATGCTTGAATGAATGGGTTTTTATAAATGGGGTCTGCGTACCTCGTCTTCTCTAATTTTTCTTGATGTAAATTCTATCTCCCTCCTATGTACTTCCCCTTGACTGCTGATCAAGGTTTCTATTTATTGTAAATAGTTTATATAATAGGTTTAGTTAGAATTACTTGAAGAATTGGAGACAAAGGAATAAGGAGCGCTTGAAGACCCGTTTGTAATGGAGCCCGAGTTTAAATGTAATAGTTATATTTAAATTTAATTCTTACACCATAGGTTTGACCTTTTGGTTCACTTGGTAGCTCTAGTGAACCAAACTAGAATAAAAGTCCATAATCAATCCAGATAGAATATAGTATTCTATATGTGCATGCTAACTATGTATATATTATATATTATCCAACATGCTTCGCATGTTAAATAATATGACGCGTATTTTATATATATATGTGCATGTGCGCTAAACAAGATGAGACAAATAATAACAAACCCCTCAAGGAAATCATATTAAGTCCTAAATGTTCAAAGATATTTGGAATATCGAACGTCGCCTTCTAGCATGGTAAAGCGATAGAGTATTAAATATTTAATATGAGTTTGTTGTGTCACCACAAGGCAAGTATTAAATATTTAAGATGTTGCCTTATCACATTTGATGCTTATTAAAGAATTGAACATTACTGTTTTGTTGTGTCACCACAAGGCGGTATTTTTCTCTTCACATATATGGAAGTGCTAGGATGGACTTAACTTGGATAATTTTTATTCGGATGTGTCTCCACTTGATCAAAATAATCTAAGAG
Source organism: Aralia elata (assembly GCA_034770075.1). Taxonomy (NCBI): domain Eukaryota; kingdom Viridiplantae; phylum Streptophyta; class Magnoliopsida; order Apiales; family Araliaceae; genus Aralia; species Aralia elata. Next base: position 73,297,713 of record CM068385.1, read on the forward strand.
GCAAAATACAAGGAGTTACATAATAATGTAATTGACAATAGTTGTTTACCTATTTATTTATATATCGTTTGTTGTGTCACTACAAGACTATATACATTTAAAATGGGATCCTTAGTCTCACTAGCAAATCTTTAATTAGAATTGTCGAACTATATAATGAGGGCAATATAGTTTGATGAAAAAGTGGGAGATACCAATTTAATAAAGACCTAATTTATTTTAGTAATTAATAAAATGAATGTATGCTAAAATGTTGTTAAATTACAAATTCATTTACAAAATTTTATAATGTCTAATTTACTATCACTGCGGAGCATATTAAATGCTAATTAACCGGACCAAATTAAAAGGACTGGTTAAAGAATCTTAGAATAGTTCTCAAGGCTGAAAAGCTATCTTATGTCCTTAATATGCCTATCCCTGCAATGGTTGCAGACAATGCCTCTGAGGAAGAGATTGCTACTTTTAGAAAGTGGCAAGATGATGCACAGTTGGCTCAATGCATCATGCTTGCATCCATGAGTAACGAGCTTCAGCGTCAGCATGAAACTATGAATGCTCCTACTATACTCCTGCACCTTCAAGGAGTTGAATGGTGAAGAAAGTAGGACTGCTAGATATTAGATATCGAAGGAGCTCTTCCAATCTAGAATAACCGATGACACTATAGTATAGACAAATATCCTCAAAAATGATCAATCTGATTGAACAATTGGGATAACTGGGTTTTGTAATGGATGGAGAGATGATCCAAGATTTGATCTTGCAATCACTTCCGGACTCTTTCTCACAATTTGTTGTGAATTTCCACATGAATAAGCTATATGTCAGCCTGCTTGAGTTGCTTAAACATGTTAAAGACTATAGAGAGTCACTTTCCAACCAAGAAAGACCAAGTCTTACTGGTAGATAATTCTTCCAGGAAGCGGAAGAGGGCCAAAGGATCTTCTTAAAAGAAGAACAATTCAAAGAAGGTATAAGGAAAGGCAATAACTAAGAACACTAAGAACAAAACTGATGCAGATAGCAAAGGAGTTTGCTTCCACTGCAATAAGCCTGGACACTGGAAATGAAACTGTAAGGAACATCTTGTAGAGGCTAACCAGAAGAAGTTTAGTGAAGCTTCGGTTACAGATATAGGTTTGTTCATGATTGAAATAAATCTTTCTGTAAGTCAAGGTTCTACTTGGGTATTAGATACCGGCTATAGTTCTCACGTATGCAATCCAATGCAGAGACTAAGCAGAAGTAGAAAGCTAAACTAAGAGTAGGTAATCTTACGTGTGGAGAATGGAGCAATGATTGCTACATTAGCCGTAGGAACTTATAGTTTAGCGTTGCCTGCGGGCAAGTCTATTAAGTTAATAAGTTGTTATTATGTTCCAGTTCTCTTTAGAAATATTATTACTTTCGTTGGACAAGGAAGGTTCTGGTATTATATTTAAGAACAATTGTTGTTCTATTTATAATGATAATATTTTGTTTGAAACTGAAAGATTACTTAATGGACTTTGTATACTTGACTTATATGAAAATAATTTTGCAAATTGAACAAACTAGTAAAAAGAAAAAGGAGATGATCATTCAAAGAGTTGAATATGTGTATTTGATGAAATACAAGTCTGAATCATTTGAAAGGATCAAAGAATTCAGAAGTGAAACAAATGACAAAGTATTAAGATTCTTTGATCAGATCGAAGAAGGAATACTTGTACAATGAGTTTCTAGATCATCTCAAAATGGAATTTTCTCATAATGGACGCTTCATGATACTCAATAATTGATTAGTGTATCTAAAAGGAGAAATTGTACCTTGTTGGACATGGTGCGGTCCATAATGATTTTTTACCGACATTCCAGTATCCATCTGGGGTTATGCCATAGAAACTGCTGCATATCAACAAAATAAGGTAACCTCAAAATCCGGCCCCAAGACTCCATAAAAGTTATGGATAGGGAGGATTCCTAATCTTAAGTGTGTTAAGATAAGGGGTTGTCCAACTTATGTGAAAAGGTTTCAAAAGATAAGTTTGGGACAAAATCTGACAAGTGCAGATTTGTGGGATATCCTAAAAAGGGTTTAGGATATTATTACTATAATCCTACACGCTGCCTTCTTGGATAAAGGTGTTTATCATTGAAGGAGCTAGTGGGAGGATAATAGATCTTGAAGGAGTTCAAGGACCACAAAGCATTTTGAGTCAAATCGAGGAACCTGTAGATAGACCTATTGTACCACAACCGAATCGTAAATCTAGAAGAGTACCGAAGATACCTACTAGAAGGTATGGATTCATCATAGTGGATGATGATGAGGTATGCATCATAGATGATAATGATCCAGTTATATACGATGAGGCTATGAGTAGTAGACACTCAGAGAAATGGCAGATGGCCATAAAATCCGAAATGGACTCCATGTATGAGAACCAAGTATAGACTTTGGTTACTCCACCGAAAGGCATAGTGCCTAGAGGGTGTATATGGATCTTTAAGAGAAAGACTGGGGCAAATGGCAAGGTGGAGACCTATAAGACCAGACCTATTTAAAAGGTTTAAAATCAAGTCAAGGAGTTGACTGTGATAAAACCTTATTAATGGGTAATGCTCAAGTCCATTTGGATTTTACTTGCGATTGCAGCTTATTATTACTAAATCTGGCAAATGGACATGGAGACGCCCTTCCTCAATGAAGACTTGAGGAGAATGTATATATGATACAAACAGAGAAATTTGTTTCAAAGGTTGAAGCAAATCGTGTATGTAAGCTACAATGATCCATTTATGGATAGAAGCAAGCTTCTCAAAGATGGAACATTCATTTTGATGAGACAATCAAAAGAGTTTGATTTTATCAAAAACGAGAATGAACCTAGTGTGTACAAAAGGGTCAGTGGGAGCACTGTGACATTCCTAGTATTATATGTTGATATACTACTGATAAGGAATAACACACCAATGCTACAATCAGTAAAGATAAAATTGTCTAAACATTCCTCTATGAATAACTTGGGGAGGAACATCCTATAATTTGGAGATATAAATCTATATAATTTGGAGATATAAATCTATATAGATGGATTTAAAAGGATGCTCGGCTTAACCCAAGGAATGTATATTCATTCGATGCTAAAGGCGTTTAGCATGGCAAACTCCAAGAGAGGTCTCATGAGGTTGAGCCATGAAGTGTATCTTTTTAAATTGTCCTCAATAAAAAAGAGATTGCATGAGTTACTATCATGTATGCAATGAATATACAAGGCCTGATGTTGATTAGTCATATTTTGAAGAAGATCATTGTAAGACAGTGATAAACATCTTTAAGTACTTAATCGGTACTGAAGATGTGATCATGATTCATGGTAGGTCTGAATTAAAACTAAAAGGTTAAACAGACTCAAGTTTTCCAGACTGACTAAGACGATAACAAATCCACTTTAGGGTAAATCGTTACCTTGAACAGTGGTGCAGTGAATTGGAAAGGTTCCAAACAGTAAATAGTTGCTGGTTTAGTGATAAAGACAAAGTATATAGCTGTAAATAAAGCTGACAGTTGATTGTTTGGATGAAAAGTTCATTACAGAACTAGGAACAGTTCCTAAATCTCATCTTGGATTCAAACATGTGTTGCGGCACTTTCATTTGATTGGAGGAATCATTGAAAGAGGAGAAGTCACTATAGAGATAGTGGACTCTCAAGAACAACATTGCATATCCATTTACTGAAGCTTTATCCAACAGCAAGATGATCGTCACTTAGAGAAGAAGGGTATTAGATACCATGGCGATTGGCTTTAGTGCAAGTGGGAGATTGAAAGTAGTATGTACACAAGCCAATCATATTTGATATGATGTAACATATACTTTGTAATCTTATTCATTTATTAATAAAAAAATTGATTTTCTTAAAAGGCATTTTACATTATCTACATAGTGCTATTATATTAAATGTGATAAACCCATAGTTTTGAGCAATGCTTTTAGAATCATGATGGTGATCATGCTAATGAGATCTAAATTCTCGATAGCTCACAAACTAAAATCGTTCATAATCGTTGGATTACTAAAAAATGGGATTAGTGAATCCGGATAGATTAGTACATACGTTGCTTGCTCTTAGGAAGAGGATGATTGATCTCATAATCATTTGTGTGAAGACACTAAAGCAAGTATGTAGGTGCTTATTAGAGAATAAGTTCACTGAACGTGGCTCGCTAAGGAATACCTAATGGAGTTTTACTCGCCTGTCAATAGGAATTCCTCTACTGATAGTAGTACAAGTGATCCTTGGACTTGAGATTATCATAATATCTTGTGTATGACGAGTTATACTATGACATGTCCCTTAAGACCTTTATGGTATATCAAAGGGTATGATTGGGTATAATAAGTTGTACATGGAGATAGGTGAATGATCAACAAAGAATCTGCCACATTTAGTAAAAGATGTGAATGTCCTATGTGATTCGATAAATGACAACTCAGTAGTCCTTGGCCAAGGCAGAATGAAATTAGAAAGGAGTTTCTAATTTGCATTATTTAGAGTTGTGCATTTGGGAATCGAAATACATATAATTAAATAAAATAAGACTTGACAGTAATTCCATGTCTTATATTTAATTGGGACATTGTATGGTAGAAGGATTGAATTGTACGGTAACTATGCACTGAAAGGTTCTTTTGTGATTAATGTTGAAATCTATATTATTTGGAAAGTCGTTGATCGCGAAGGGGGCTTACCCTTATTGTAGAATAAATATTATTTATTTAATTGAATTAAATAGTTTAATTTATTTATTTAAATATAATTAGAATTGTTCTAATTGATTTATTCACGACCGGTTTAATATGGAGAACCTAAAGGGTCACACCGCAAAAGAAAAATATTTATTTAAGAAGTAAATGACATAATTGTAATAATAAGTTAAGTATATTTAATTTAGTCTATGGAGATAGAATAAATTAAATAGCTTAATATTTATTATTTAATATTTTAGAAATATTAAATATAAATTAATAAGAGGAGTCTTATTATTATTATTATTATTATTATTATTATTATTATTATTATTACTATTACTATTATTTAATTCCTAATAGGGATTGAGAATTAATTAATAGAAGTACTCTCTCATGAATTCCTAATTAGATTAGGAGCATAATTAATTAAAGAAGTTTAATTATAGAAACCCTAATCCTAAATAGTTTAGGGAAGGGTTTTTCTACATCTATAAATAAAAGGAGTCTTATCATAGATTATGGTTACACACTCTTGCATTAGATTGTGGAGAGTACTTGCAATTTTTATAGAGATAGAAACTAGGGTTTTGTCAATACCCAACTTCTTGAATACCTACTCTTCCTTGGTGGATCACCTCTAGAGGCCAAACACTTGGGCGGCTAACATTGATCAAAGGAAGGAATCTCATCGGTGGTATTCGAGGAGAACACGAAGGACTAGGAGTTGAACTTGTACCCGAGGAAGCTTTGATCTACGAGGGTATAATTCTTATTCTCTTTCTCTTTCGTTTAATTGATAATTGAACACAAGGATAGATCATGGTGATGGTTTGTATTAAAATTTTAAAATCCGTTTTATCGCGCTTCCGCTCTATTTGTGTAATTTGATTGCATGCTTGCGTAATATACAAACCTAACAGTAGTTGCTCACTCTTGTTATAAATAATTATTTTCAGCCAAACCAGAGCGGACCAAAAGATTCGAGATAGACAAAGGAAAAAGAAAAAATAGTGATTGAAGTTGTTTTCATAGTTTCTAGCTATGCTAGATGAACATTAATATGATATATTGTAATTGCGTAGTCAAAGAACTTCATATAAAAGAATAGTTAAAATCTGGTTGTGAGATCATGAATATTTACAATCAGTATATCAAAGTGAATCATATTGTTTATAACTTGAGATGTATAGATTAGATCATGAAGATCTACAGATGTAATAACAGATCGTAAAGGTTACGGATTCTGAATTGGAATAAGTTGATGTATTAATTGGTATCAAAGCGAGGTTATATTCATTAGTTTTGAATAAATGTTGTAAATATTGAGATGATGTGTAGTACCGTTTTGCACCAGACCCGAGGTTCAAGGGACCCGGATTTGGGGGCATTACAGGTTAGTATTAGAGCCATAACCATCCGAAGAGCCCCGAGCCTCTCGCTGATGACTCCCTGTGAGGTGGGATGCATCGAAGCTAGACTCTCCGTAAGGAACGCCGTCAATGCGGTGGCAAACTGATAGGTACCACTATGAGATGCTATCCATAGTGTTGAATGTGAGTTACAGGTTGGTATTAGAGCTGATAGGTTATAAACCTTAGGTAAGAATACCTTAGGCTATAACTGTAGAGAAAATGATGAAGATGGTAAGAAATAAACTCGAATAGAGTTTAAGTAATAAGAGATGAATTTAAAAAATTCATAGTAAAGAAGAAGATAAAGATATGTGTAAGATTAAAAGAAGATATAGAGGATTATCCGAAAGAGGATCTTGAAGAGCTATTAAAAGATGTGGATCAGAAGTTACCTGGCTCCAGTAATAAAGATGAAAGGTGATGATAAATAGACAATGTCTATAAGATGAAAAGCGTAAATAAAATCATAATATAACATTATTAAAGAAGAATAAAAATATCGTAAGACGAAACGATCATAGGGTAAGTAAAATCGTATTGTAAAACGATTGTAAAAGAAGATCACGACGTGATCAGATTGAATCATGGAATGACAGATAATCTGCTAAACGATTGAAAAGTTATAACCTGATGCTATAAAGAAATGGTACTATAAAATAGTACGATGTAAACTCAGGAAGAGTTACAGATGATAAAATACGGATCTAGAAAATTCGTATTAAGCAAAGTGAAAATTAGAAATTTTTGTATTTTAATTAAGGACTCATTGTTGGTAGCTGAGTTAAACAAACTTTTGTATGGGTAGGGGATTTGTGACCACTTAGTTTACTACATTGATAATCGTTGAAATGTTGGTGTTGCGCTATTCATAATATGTATGGCGAGAAGGTGATTCTTTTCTCATATGTATATATCGGATAGTAGAGAATATTAAGAATAAGTGCGAGTTCTGAAACTCATACTTATGGTAAGTTCACGACTCATAATTGTATGGTAGTTTTTGAGCCCCTAGGCGTATAGATAATTCCTGATTAGTTCTTGAACTACATATTACTAGGACAAGTTCTTAAACTCATACCATTATGGTAAGTTCCTGAACTTATAATGTGTGGTAAGTTTGATGAATAGTGTTGTAGTTTTGATTAAAAGGAAAGTCATAGAATGAGATCTAAGAATTCTCTGTGATTAGCGAACATTAGTGGAATCAGAAATGAATAGAGTTATTAGACAAGAAGAATGAAAGGAATTGGAGGTGATTGAGGATTTTAGGTATTCCAAATCTTCTAGTTATGCTAGACCTCCAATCGTGCTTGTATTCGCACTTATGTGCCTTTGAAAAGATTTGTTCAATGATTAAACTGTTAAGTTTTTTTTATTTAAAAACGTTCTGTTGTACATATATCTATGCAAATTATTTTGACTAGACAAAATTGATTTGAAAATATCAAAATGTATTTTTAAAATTGTTAACCCACCATTTAAACATAGTGTGGATATGACAAATAATGGAATCATCAACACATGGTAAAATAATGTGGATATGATCATAGAATCATTAACGCACCATTATATAATGCGATATGAATAAGTCATAAAATGATTTTTAGTATTTTGAACTGTCAAAGAAGAGTCAATGCCATTTATTTCGGCTAGACACCTTTGATAAGAAATGATGAAATTTGAAAGTTAATTGAAATCTTCCAATCCAAATTGTTCTAGTGCGGAATCTTGTGCTAAGTTTGAGGTGAACAACCCCAAAAAAAGGGAGATATATTGGTTGGGCAACATAGTCCAACCTATTAACGCATATAGTCGTTACGAAGGGTAATACGTTGTGCACGACGTAGTGGTGCGATAGGTTGATCACCTAAAATACTTGTAGAGGTTGTTTACTGTCTTTATGATTGTAAACAGGCCTAGAATAAAGAATGTCTACAGTCTAGATGATTGATAAACATTCTAGATGTTCATGGCCTTTATGACCCCTCAACATGATATGAAAAGTTTTAAAAGAAACTTTTTATTTCCTAATTATTCATATTGCTTCACAATTATTGAACAATTATGAAGACTCCTGAATGTTTAGAAGGTGTGAACTCCTTAGAGAGAAGTCATTGTAGGATGTGATGGTAGAAGAGATTTTCAAAGGAAGAAAGAGTAGAGTACTCATTAATTAAGAAATAAAAGATTAAATTGAAAACTTATTTATTGGTGAATAGAATGAGCAGGACTTAGTATGCTGTAATTTCGAGGACGAAATTGTTAGAAGATGTAACGACCCCGAAATTCATACAATCCAACTCTTCACTTCGGTCGTTAACAATACATCTTCATTCTGACTTTACAACATTATTCAATGATATACTTATTAAAATGCGAAATAATTTTAAATTTTTTAGTTTTCTTTCTCATCTTTCCCTGAACCATAACCTTTATCATCTACATATTCTGGAATCGATTTTTATTCTATGATTCACTTCATCATTATTTCGAAATAAAACTTTACATCTCGGATTATCATTCTTACATGTAGCATAATATAACTTCACATCAAACAATAAAATCTTATAACTCATTATAAATTACACATTTAAAATCATCAAATACATTTATCAAACTCTTAAACATGGTTCAACATGACTACATCAACTACATTTAAAGAGAATTATAAATAATCTTGAATGATTAAATAAATGTTTAAAGAATAAAACCTAGATTGGAAGCAGAGGAATGATTAAATTTTTTTAGAAAAACCTATATGGTTTGATATTTGAAAGAATGTAAAGAGAATGTGAACGATAGAAAGGTTGAAGAATAAGATTACTAATGGATAAATTCAGCAAACCATATTCAAGCCAAATATACGAAAATCAAGATTTAGCTATGTTATGTGAAATTTTATTGCATAAGTGAATATTAGCTATGCAATATGAGATTTTGGAATATAATAAATATATTAGTATATATATTTATTATATGTAAGTGAACGGTAGAAACAATTTCTAAAAGGTAATAAGATGAGTAAAATTAAAATAACTTATTATATAAAGTTTTTGGTGGCATTAAATATACTTAAGGTATAACTGTCATTTTATTGAAGAAATCATATATTATATGATTGAGTGTAATGTATGCATATTTTTAATGTAGTGAATATATTATTATATTTATTACAGTTAAATTATTGACAACAATTTATAGAAGGAAAAAGAAAATAATTAGTTTAAGTATGTAAGAATTATTGTATACTTTAAATAAAAGATATTAAAATAAATTCTAGCATTGAATTATTTTAATAAAGAGAGAATATTTTTTTATTGAATAGATTTCCATTTATATGAAAAATAAAATGAAATGCATATATTTATTACGCGAGGAAATGAAATTGTTATGAACAACTTGCATAAGGATTTGTATGGGGTGGTTTAAGGTATATATAATATTTATATATACCTTACCCAAGGATATTGGAATAAATTCTTATATGAATTATTTTAAGGAATAAAGGATAATATATTTATTTAATATATTAAGAAAGTCAATAAATTTTTAATTGAATTTACGTTAATAAGGTAAGGATATTATATTTATTATAATATCTTGGGGATGTAAATAATTGTATTTGCATAAGAAGATTATGTCTAGCATATTTATTTTGTAAATATGTAATTCATGTATGATATGTTATGTTCTATATAATTTATATATCAAAGATGGGTTATATAAATTATATTTTTCCATATGGGTAAAATATTTTAAAGAGGATGAATTGGTAACTTAAGAGTTAAAATTTAGTTGCTAATTATTGAGTGATTTTAAATTATCCAATGCAACTATTATGTTATTTAAGAAACAAATAAATTAAATTAAAAATGGGCTAGTTAATTTACTAGCCTAAGTGTTAATTTTATTAAAAGTCCAAGCAAGGAGGGGCCTTATGGTCATTTAGCAAGTAGATTAGTAGATAAAAAAAAATCAAGATGGGATAGAAACCCCAATAGGGGGGGGGGCGGACATAGTAAACAAAAAAAAAATTGTGAAGGTTATCAAGTAGCCACCAAGCTTGCAAGGTGTCTTCATCTCCTCCTAAACACATGTTAGCTAATTAATAGGGGGGGCATGTGTCATGTGTTGGTTATTCAACACATGGGATAATTGAAGCAACAAGGAGGGGAAAGGGGGATGTACCCGCCCACTACATGGGCGGATAAGGGGGAGTCATTAACTTAGTAACTAAGTATGGTAATAAAGCAAGTATCATTTCCCTTTTTCATTTCCTTTTGGCTAGTGTTAGAGAAAGTAAGAGAGAGAAGAGAGAGAAAGAGAAAAGGCACGAATTGGAGAAGGAAAAAGAGAAATGGTAGCCATGGAGATAGAAGATGAAGAGCAAGGAAGAAGAAAGAAAGCCAACAAAGGAAGGTAAAAAGGAAAAATATAAGTGTTAGTTAAAAGCTTTATGTAGTTTTATTCTCATATATTAGATCTATGAATTTTTATGTTCTTGTTGGTGAAACCTTATGAAAAGGTTAGATCATGATGTTATATTGTATATCATGTTAGTATATATGAGTTTATATTGCAAATTTTGAGGAAAAGCTAGTTGGTAAATTTTTATGGAAATTTTTAGTTAAGTAAATGAGATCCATGTGATTTATTTTGAGATCTATGTATGGTTTATGTGATTTTCTTGTTTGGTGTACTAGATCTTTAAGTATTGATCAAAAGTCCTTTTGTTTGACTCAAAAATGTTGAGAGATGAGAAAGTTATGGGATTTGTTCTAAAACAACTCTTAGATGGAAAAAAATAAATAATAAGGCTGCTGTCCCAAAAAGGAAATTTCGAAATTTGCTATATTACTCTAAAAATTCTGGGCTTTTGGTATGTTGTAGTACGCTGAATAACTTTCCACAAACTCCGAAACGGACCAATTTCAATTTCGGAGCAAATAGTTATGACCGTTCAAAGTTTTCGTGCCAAAACTGTCCAACCAATTCGGAGCAGTCCCCTTGCACGAAATTTCTGGACCAATGTGTTCATAATTTGGAAAATAGTCAATAGGCAAAAATTGTAGACCCAGAAGTTAGCTTCGTGTGGACTTAAGAATCGCCTAAAAAAGTTTTAAAACGAAAAAGTTATGACTGTTTTAGCGAGAGAGGGTAAAACTGCGAAAAAGATGAAAACCGTTACGAAACTGCCCAGATAATAATGCAGCATGCAGGGAGTTTTGGCCTAAAGCAGACGGGTTAAAGCTGTCTGGATTGGGTGATGATTACTCGCAGTAGATTTTGTTAGTAAACAGACGGGTTATACTGTCTGGATATTAACTAAAGAAGAACTTGGCCTGAAGCAGACAGTCTTAACTGTCCGGATAGATAATCAAAATGAAATTTGTTCTAAAGCAGACAGTCTTAACTGTCTGGATTAGACCTGTAGCATAGAATCTAAAAAGTTTGGACACGTTGTTTAATTTATAAAATGCGAACGACCTAAAATGAATAGTACTGTAATGTAAAACAAAGTGTGTTGGTTTCCAATAGCCGAGTAGTTGGCCAACGTTAAGTTACGTTGTCCCGAACTATATAAGGCAAGCGTAATAGATTTTAATTAAAGAATGATTTAAGATGTCTTAAGTTATGAGACATGAGCATCACGAGACTTTAGAATTAAAGTCTAATCTATAAACGAAGCTAAAAGAGAAATATACCAAGGTGTATATAGTTAAGTACATTATGTCGAGATATAAAATCCGAACATCGTGAATTATAAAATATGCTAGGATAAGCTAATATAACAATTATTTAAATTAAAGTAATAATATAGTAAATTGTATTTTACTATAAAAGCCATGTATTAGCTGTTTAAACTCCGAATTTGCGAGCAAAGTTAAAAGATATTTCTGAAATGGAATATAAATGGTTTAAGCTTCAAGATGTAAAATATTTACATCTTAAAATGTGTGAAACCCTTATTATTTATTAATAAAGTTTCTAAAGGAACCAAGATTGGTTTTGAATGAAGTATAAATAATATTAATTTTTGCTCACTAATATTTATGGATAATGAATATAAATGCATGTTTTGCGACATATTTAATTATCTAAATGTGTGTGCATGTAAATACAATTGTGTAGGATTTGTGGAGAGAAGTTAAGTTAAATTTTAGCGGTAATCTCCAATCAAGACAAGTTTCCTAAACTTACTCAGATATTTATTCTGTGCAAGTTCCCTAACTCATACTCGAGTTATTATCTTTCAAGCATGTTAGTGGATAATTATTGTTGATTATTCCACCTCCTTAAATTATTAATTCGCACTTAGTGCATGTTGCATATGTTCATCAGGTATGAAAGGCTGATCACCTTCATTACTTTAAGGTTCAGTTAAATTGGTCCATGGTCATTATTGATACCCTGTATTATTGAATTCAGTTATTCAATCATTGAAGTTTTGATTCATGCTCTTTCACAATTCTTTCACAATTATTATATTGTTAAGAAATTCTAAAGCTTATTCTTTCCTTCAATCATGATATATCTTCTTTGTATTTAAACTTGCTGAGCAAAGTAGTTGCTCATCCTTGCTATATCATGATAACAAATTTCAGATTAGTACGAATGTTTGAGAAAAGACAGAGGCAGATGCAAAGGACAAGATTAGATTGATATGCACGTTAACTATTAAATTATTTAGATGTAAGTTACTTATGTAAACCTTATGTACGTTATTAAGGAATGTATCAAGATAAAGGTTGTAGACCTTGAGAAATATTGTAGAATACTCTGAAATAAATAATATATGTTTATATTTTCCGCATTAGTTATAGAGTAGGTATGAAGATGATGTATCGTGACATACCAGATCCGTGGTTCAAGGTACCCGGATTTGGAGGCGCTATATGAATCATGAACTTTATTCTTGAAAATCATTCTTGAATTTGACTCCACAATTTGGTCATCGTGTTGGCAATTTGGTCAATCTTCGACACTGGATAAATTAAATTATAAATCTTTAATATTTATTCTTATCCTTGATCTCACTGTATTTATTTTATATCATTGTCATCATCCTTATATTTAAATTGTGGTGATAGTTCTCTTTGGCCCGTAGTGCAAAGATGAACTGGCGTAACATGATTTTGACCAAACTGTGTATTGGTATAATCATGACTTTGGTATTACAAACAAAGACGTATGGTGAAAGTTCTCTTTGGCCCGTAGTGCAAAGATGAACTGGCGTTTGGCATGATCATGGTCGGTGGTGTTATAAATAAATATCTTTGGCACATGGTGCAAAGAGAGGCTGTTAAATATAAACTGTTGATTTGGATGTTCATAAATAGGAACTGTTGATTGGTGTTACATGGATGGAATATTAGTGGTGAACCTTTAATTTATAGAAGATGGTAGATATTATAATCTACTTGACTCTTCTAATGGATTGTTCGTTCCGCTGCAGTTGTTGTTGTTGAAATAATTAAAATATCTATAAATCTCTGATTTATTACTGTTGAAGGTTAAAAGATAATTTATTCTTCATTATCTTAATCATGATATCCTTTACTGGGCTATTTGAGCTCACCCGTTTCAGTTTTGTCCCATTGTTCTTCTCAGAAAAGGAAAGTGTAGCTGGGACTAGCCGGGGAGTGGAGTAATGGCCCGAGTTAGTGGTTGTCCTCATCAAGTTATAGCATAGTATAATAATAATTGTACTGAAGACTTAAAACGTGTGTTGCACGGCATTGTAATAATTTGGGTTTGGATACTGTGGTACCATACGATACGATATTTGTATGAAAAGTCACAGTATGTGTGTTGTCGTATTTTACATGACAAATATTAGTTGTAAATGGGAAAATTCGTATTTGTATTTGTATTTGTATTTTTGTAGAATGTTATTGGCGACTCAAAATGGGTTGTGTGGACCTATTTTGGGGGCGTCACAGTTATGCATAAAAACTGATAGACTCCACGGCACGCTTGCGTGAGGTGGTCGTCGCCCGAATCGTTTCCAGCAAGTTATGAAGGTGGAACGCTCACAACACCTTAACCCTTCGCCTATATTAAGACGAGAACCTTGGTATAATTGCTTTGCGCTAGGAAGCTTGCGTTGAATGGACACCAACGACACCTAAACCTCGTGCTTATAAGAAGCAAAAACCTCGGTACAATCGACGATTGATGGTTCGGTAGAATGACACCACAAACAACTATGATATGTTGAATGATAAGTCGATAGTTGAATCTCAAGAAAACTAAGAAAATAATCTAGGAATTCTTAAAGAACCAAAAGATGAGAAGAATCTCACAATAATTTTTATTAATCTGAATTATACCACTATTACATCAGCCTTGTATTCTATTTATACTAATAGAATAAAACCCTAAAATCCCATAAGGAATCAACTAACCAATTTGAAAATAGAAATCCTAATTAAACACAATATGGAAATCAACTCACATCTAATAAATATCCTAATTATAGTAGAAATCTAAAAGATATGTAAATCCCTAAAATAAATGAAGAAATCTGCCAAAAACTGCGTGCCTCGGGCAAATTCGCCTGTTCTCGCCGGGGCGAGAAAATTTGAACTAGAATCCTCGCCGGGGCGAGAATGGCCAGAGAGGTCTTCGTCGGGGCGGCTTCAGATCAGGCCGGGGCGAAAATGGACAGAGGAGTTCTCGCCGGGGCGAGCTTTCTGGGCATGAACTTCTCGCCGGGGCGAGAACCTTGCTGCTCAAGAATTTCGTCTTCTTTCGAATTTGCTTTCCGTACAATCCCACCTTTTGTTGTCCCATGATATAACATAACCTCTTCAGCTTTCTTGGACATCCATCATGCCGTATGAACGCTAATTCTTTAATTAATTGACACATATCTTCATTAATGATTAAACGATACAAACGAACATGACGAACACTATCTCGAACGCTTGACTTGCATTGATTTGGTCTTACTACATAGATCGTATCGAGCAATCCCAAATCACATGAATGACTCTCTCCTCGATGTTCATATGAATTGAGCTCCAATGTAAGCATCCTTGAGTAGATTCTAGCCTAATTACTTGAACTCATTTGTTGAACCCTCGAAGCTTGAGCAGAGCCGATGACGCTTGATGCGAGCCTGGTCAGGATCTCATCATTCCCCTCCTCTTGAAAAGGATTTGTCCTCAAATCTGACATCCCCTCCTCTGGAAAAGGATTTACCCACAAATCTGATCCTACATAAAAACAAATTAAGTTAGTAGCATCAAACAAATCATTATTCCAAAACTCACCTTGCAAACGAAATATATAAGAAATATCAACAATGCAAGTAAAGTAATGAAAATAATCATCAAAAACTCCAACTCCTGCAAAGAACATAACAACATCTGGCAACTCCGACATATCGACATGAACAACTTGTAAACATCTCTTTCCAAGCAGTGATTGAATCAGCATAACACCCTGCAAGCTCCTCGTAACACAACTTGGAAACTCAAACTTTCGAACTCCCTTATGCACGATCTTGTCCACATCAATACGATGCTCTCCCACACATATTCCAGATACTTCCAAAGTATTAACTACACCAAAACAAACTAAATAAGCAACTAAAACTAACACGCAATCAAAATTTCTACCTAAGAAATCAAATGCATATATAGTAAAATAAAAGCAAATAAAACTATGAAAAGTCCTATATCCTCCTGGATCAAATATCAGTATGTAGAACCCTTCACACTTCATCAACTTCCATCCACGAATTCCCGTATCAAAAACCAATGTGATGATCTCATGCATTCGCAAATACTCCCAATGACGAATTCCCAGATTAAAAGTAAACCTTATGATCTCGATCATTCGTAACCATTCCAATGCACCCGGATCAAATGTCAAAATTTGAAACTTGATACGTTGCATTTGCACGCACCTTTGAATTCCTGGATTAAACACAAAACAAAACAAATCAGCAAGTACCTTTTGTTTAATCACAAAGAAATCAAATAACTCAAAATCACATGCAAAGTCTACTAAAATAAAATCCAAATAACTTCCCTTTAGACTTTTCATGTATTGTTCGAACTGATTTACAAATCGAATTAAACCTTTCTCCTCGATGAGTATGAACCCATCATAAATCTGCAAAACAAATTCAACCTTTCCCTTCCCATTGACATTAACCAATGCAAAATCAAATAACGACATCAATGGAATTGAAAGATCCAAACCAACACCACAAGATGAAAACTCACTTGCATAATTGTATTCGCACTCAAACCCAACACATGCTAAAGAATTTTTCCAAGTGTTGACAAAACTCGGAATATCATCACAACAAATTTTATCAATTTTTCCCATGAATGAATGCAAAACATGATTCAATATGAAAACATTTAATGTATTAGTTAATCCCATCGATTTAATTAAACATATATGCAAACTATATCTCACCCCAATTTGATGATAAACACTTTTCAATTCAATACCCAATGATAGTAATTCTTTCCCATTCAAGACAACATTCTCAAAATCATACAATGATAACAACTCTAATGGAAAGACATTACCAAATGATAACAAATCATGCAATGAAGATTTCTCTACTCAAGAATCATGATCAATACCATTATCAATTAATGACACATGATGTAAAGATTGACTAGCATGAAAACCCAACTCAACATGTGAATGAAAAACCCTAGAATGAATTTCATGCAAATACAAACGTTGACAACGAGAATTCCCACAATAATCACTAGAATAAATTCTACGAAGATATGCACTTTGACAATGAGAATTTACCAAATGATAGTAAGAATATTGACAACGAGAATATAACGCATGCTCACAAACTAACTCGACAAATATCAAATATCCTCCATAGTTTATGATAAAGATGATTCTACCATCAAAATAGCCAAACACAAATTTATCCATGGAAGCATGCAAAACATGTTTTAATAAACTCATGAACATACTAGATGCATTAGTTAATCTAACAGAAATAACTATCCACCTATACAATTCACATGTTAACAAAACTTTTCATTTATCACAATATCTCATGCTAATTTGATTAGGCATAAACATCACATGGTCATTTTCCAATGTAGATAAAACACAGGCACTATGCAATTTATCAAGCATATTATCTAAGTACAGAAAATAACAACGATACTTGTTTACCAATCGAAAATCGACAAACATGCTCGACGTCTTATCCGCCTTAGGTACTATAATCTCATGAATAGCACACGAACTCATGTCTTCATCCACTATACCCGTTTGAATGAAGTTGGACTCCATCAACTCTCCAACCCGCCTTGGTAACTCTTCTGTCTCCTCGGGAATACTACAAGCTGGTTGATATAGAATAGCTCGGGGTATATCCTCAATCACCTATACAAGAGACAAAACAGAACTAGACAAAGAAGAGTTAATCTTGTTAGTATTCAAAAGCGCCGTCTTGTACGAATGTACAATCATTGGCTTTTTAAAATATAACTCACTTTCCAACTCACTCTCCTCTCTTTTTTCACTCTTAATCTCTACTGTTTCTTTCTCTCGTTTATTTTCACTCTCATTCTTTTTATTCTCTTGTTTCTTTTCATTTCTTTTTCACACTCAATCTTTTTTTCAATTTCTTTTTGCCGTTCACTCTCTTTCCCTTGATCATAATCTTTGTGTACAATCGCTAGATCCTCACAAACTTCGTCATGTACGCTGGAACCTAACAATTCTCCTTGGATTGCATCTTCTACTCCATCGTCCACCTCTTTCGGCTGATTTTGCTCCTTTTGTGCCTTAGAGATGTTTTGATGTCGCTTCAAATGATCGTCCCTTATCTCATTATATGTTCTCATGATGTCCTCAATTTATACTGATTCCCTATACACCTTAGGAGTTTCTCGTGGTTGTCTCCGATGTGAATCTCCATGCCTATGATCCTTCCTTTCATTATCCCAATTTGAACGCCTTGAAGGTTGATCGTCATATCTTGGAGTTGCATATTCATTACTCCGATTAAGTTGTCTTGGAACAAACCGCTTCCTTATGATAATTTTTAGTTCTTCCCATGTCTCGATCGGACGTTCTCCATACCTCTTTTCCTGTTACGCACAAATTCAGCCCACCATGTAACTGCATAATCAGAAAAATCTTGACCTGCAAGTTTGAACTTCTTGTACTCGAAATAATTATGATAGCCAAACTCTCGTTCCTTCCTTTCCTCCCAACTCAAATAAGCTTCAGGATCGCGCCTTCCTTGAAAACGCACAAATTCAGCCCACCATGTAACTGCATAATCAGAAAAATCTTGACCTGCAAGTTTGAACTTCTTGTACTCGAAATAATTATGATAGCCAAACTCTCGTTCCTTCCTTTCCTCCCAACTCAAATAAGCTTCAGGATCGCGCCTTCCTTGAAAAGATCTCTTTTGCCACTCATAATTATTTTCACAATTATATCCGTACATGATTGCTGCAAAATAAATGTTAGTACATAAAGAAACATTTCTTCACACACTCCCTTACGTGTTTCACTCAAACAATGTATCGCACAATTATGAATTCGCTCGTGTTTCGCACAATTAGGCTTTTACCCTCAATTGATCTCACACTCTTGCCTTT
This sequence comes from Aralia elata, assembly GCA_034770075.1. Classification (NCBI taxonomy): domain Eukaryota; kingdom Viridiplantae; phylum Streptophyta; class Magnoliopsida; order Apiales; family Araliaceae; genus Aralia; species Aralia elata. Next base: position 73,316,479 of record CM068385.1, read on the forward strand.
TACCTCTCAAATTCCCTCTTATAGGTTCTTTTTGAATTCACCAAATAAGTTCACAGTTTAACTATCTAATTCAAAAATAACTTATCAAGAACAAATATAGAAGGTATGACTATCGGAATACCACAATCGTGAACCTTGATGTGTCACGGGTGAACTCCTTGTACGATCCAGAATTGACAATTGTAGATTCACTTCGGAATCGATGGTGATGGATTTGGATATTGTTTGGTGAATGAATGTAGTGCTACAAGTTTGGTTAGCACAATAAAATAGAATCTGAAAAAAAATCTTCTATACGTTTTTTTTACTTTTCCTTTCTCCAACAAGAAAATAAAGGATAAGTAACCTGCTAGGAACTTAGCTCTGATACCAAATGATAGACTCCACGGCACGCTTGCGTGAGGTGGTCGTCGCCCGGATCGTTTCCAATAAGTTATGAAGGTGGAACGCTCACAACACCTTAACCCTTCGCCTATATTGAGACGAGAACCTTGGTATAATTGCTTTGCGCTAGGAAGCTTGCGTTGAATGGACACCAACGACACCTAAACCATGTGCTTATAAGAAGTAAGAACCTCGGTACAATCGACGATTAATGGTTCGGTAGAATGACACCACAAACAACTATGATATGTTGAATGATAAGTCGATAGTTGAATCTCAAGAAAACTAAGAAAATAATCTAGGAATTCTTAAAGAACCAAAAGATGAGAAGAATCTCACAATAATTTTTATTAATCTGAATTGTACCACTATTACATCAGCCTTGTATTCTATTTATACTAATAGAATAAAACTCTAAAATCCCATAAGGAATCAACTAACCAATTTGAAAATAGAAATCCTAATTAAACACAATATGGAAATCAACTCACATCTAATAAATATCCTAATTACAATAGAAATCTAAAAGATATGTAAATCCCTAAAATAAAGGAAGAAATCTGCCAAAAAGCGCGTGCCTCGAAAAACGTGTCAGGCAAATTTGCTGTTCTTGCCAGGGCGAGAAAATTTGAACTAGAATCCTCGCCGGGGCGAGAATGGCCAGAGAGGTCTTCGCCGGGGCGGCTTTAGATCAGGCCGGGGCGAAAATGAACAGAGGAGTTCTCGCCGGGGCGAACTTTCTGGGCATGAACTTCTCGCCCGGGCGAGAACCTTGCTGCTCAAGAATTTCGTCTTCTTTCAAATTTGCTTTCCGTACAATCCCACCTTATATTGTCCCATGATATAACATAACTTCTTCAGCTTTCTTGGACATCCATCATGCCGTATGAACGCTAATTCTTCCATTAATTGACACATATCTTCATTAATGATTAAACGATACAAGCGAACATTACGGACACTATCTCGAACGCTTGACTTGCATTGATTTGGTCTTACTACATAGATCGTATCTAGCAATCCCAAATCACATGAATAACTCTCTCCTCGATGTTCATATGAATTGAGCTCCAATGTAAGCATCCCTGAGTAGATTCTAGCCTAATTACTTGAACTCATTTGTTGAACCCTCGAAGCTTGAGCAGAGCCGATGACGCTTGATGCAAGCCTGGTCAGGATCTCATCAAAAACCTAGAGAACATGAAAGTTTTCTTAGTAAACATGAAAGTCGGAAAAACTATTTTTCCTTAAAACGGAACCTGAAATTTGAACAAACATAACTCCCAGCCTATTTCGAATTTTGAGTGTGGTCAAGTTCTGGAGTTAGATATGGGAATCCTCTAAATACTCCAATTGATATTTCTGGAAAATACCTTATAGATTTTTTGATGGACAGTTTCTACCAAAACAGGATAAAGTTGAAAAATTGTCAAAACAAGCTGCCTAAAGTTTTTTCGTGCACTATTTCGTCCACTTAAGCATTGAAATAAATTAATCCCTTTTGGGGACTGAAACTAGATGGTATAACAAAGCTCTGGTTCGAAGATGAACGTATTCCGACTTCGGATGAGTGAGATATGACCAATTCAATATTTAGATTTTTTTTACGAAAACTACTATAAGTTGAGTTCTATAACTCCGATGGCCACGGAATTTAAACTGAAAGTTCATGTTAATATGTATGAGATATTGACCAAATTTGGTGATTTTTGGAATTAAGCACGATATAGCGAGTTTTGCTAAGTTACGAACTAAAAACGGCTCTTTGAAAAATACTAAAGAAAGCGAAAAAATTACAATAAATTTTTTTTTGTGTATGCAATGTATATGTATATATGTGTGGGTAGAAACGAAAATAATGATAAAGTGGTTAAGAAGGGTTTTATGAAGAAGATATGATTTAAGGAATTATGTAAAATTGATTTTAGGGTTACCGGGAAATGCATTTACTAGTTTACCGGTAAAGACGTAGTCAAATAGGACACATAAGATGAAGTAAGGGTAAAATGGTCATTTTGATCGTGAGATTATAGAAGATGATATTTAAGTTGGTACTTAAGGGTGTAGTACGATTAATGGGAGATCAAAACGGGAATACAAATGGTTACCGATTGTAACTATATACTATTTGATAACTAATAAGTTAATTCAGTAAATCCATATGGATGATGTAGGTTATCAATTGAAGGAGGAAATTATGGATGTAAATGATGTCGATGATGAACTACGGATCGAGGCAAGTTTTTTCAGAACTTGTTATTATGTGCAAACTTGTTAATTGTTATGTGAAAGTATTTCATGTACTATGTGAATTTCTTGTGAACAGATTGAAATATGCATTAGGTGCTTTATTGTGATATAAATTTATTGAATTAAATTGACGATTGAAGTTGGTTGAGTTAATGAAACTTATTATATTGTGATATGAGGAATATGATAAGCATGAAGCTTGCATAACTGCTAAGTATGGACATTATGATGCATGAATAAATGCAAAGTGTTGCCCGATTTCACAATCAATAATTACGTGCAAGTATACACGATCAACAAGTAATAAAGTGATAAGAACGAGTGTCGAACCCAAAGGAATTACTATGTTTTATATCTCCAACTATCAATTTAGATTATGACTATTCTATTAAACAATTGCAATTTGAGTTCTGATTGATACTAATTAAATTAACACTAACACTAGCAACTATCACAAAGGTTGAAATTCAGATTTAAAAGATTAAGACTACAATATCCCCAGTTATATATCATAAACCAATTTATCTATACATTCCAATTATTCACTTCAATGGAGTTGTTAACAGAAATTCAATTGTATTTATAAGCCCTTTTCCAAGTGATCGAATAAATCTATTTAATCCAATTAACTCTGCGATATTCCTATGCAAAACTAAAGGATCATTAAGCTTCAATTTCCAATTGTTACATCCAGTAAAGAGATATCCCTATTCACTTCACAATCCTAATTATTCAACACATGCAAATAATTAAGAATACATGCTATCTTATCTAGTTCTAACCCTAGAATGCATCTCCCGAATTCATCTAGAATAATATGCTAATTGTCGGCCAAACAATTTAATCAGTAAGTATAGAATAAGATAGACAACTCCCATCAATTGAATAACTGGAATTAAATAGATAATTAATTCAGAAACATAACTGGTCCAATCGTAGCCTTAACTAATGGTTTAGTTCATACTGACAATAAAAACTAGAATACCAAAATAAATCATCATAATTAATTACAAATCAGAGATAACAGATTAAAAGAAAACTCAATATAATCTCTAGCACTCCGATCTGAATTCCTCACGATGCTTGACTTGATCTTCAATCTCCTTGCTCAGCTCTGAAAACTCAATCTCTGTGTTGTATATCTCCCTTTATCCAATGTGTTATCTCCTATTTATATCTTACTTTAGTCTCCCAATCAGAATGATAGACAAAATCCTTGTTCACTTCAACCTTTCCAAAATAACTGAATGCTGACAAACTTTAAAATTCCACCAGCCGCATTCTCGCCCCGGCGAGAAACTCTTCACAAAAGTCCTCGCCCCGGCGAGGTCTCGCCCCGGTGAGGTTACCCTGCACCCAGCTACTTTTTCTTCTTCTAACCTGCAGCCAGTCTCGACCTACAAAAGCAATACGAAAACAAATAAAAAGATACTAAAAACACTTAAAGACTGTAAAGAATTAAGCCAAAGATGTATCAAACTTGTAGGTTAAAACCTACTCATCACAAAGCATGAGAAAGTATGAAGCATGTATAAAATGCAGAGCATGAAGAAGGTGAAGTATGTTTGAAATGTAAATTATGTGTTATATGATATCTGTTAAACTTGGTGGGCAACGTAGTTGCTCACTCTTGCTAAAAATAATTATTTTCAGGCAAACCAGAGCGGACCGAAGGATTCGAGATAGACAAAGGAAAAAAGAAGAAATAGTGATTGGAGTTGTTTGCATAGTTTCTAGCTATGCTAGATGAACATTAATATAATATATTATAATTGTGTAGCCAAAGAACTTCGTATAGAAGAATAGTTAAACCTAGTTATGAGATCATGAATATTTACAATCAGTATATCAAAGTAAGTCATATTATTTATAACTTGAGATGTATAGATCAGATCATGAAGATCTACAGATGTAATAATAGATTGTAAAGGTTACAGATTATGGAATGAAATAAGTTGATGTATTAATTGGTATCAAAGCGAGGTTATATTCATTAGTTTTGAATAAATGTTGTAAATATTGAGATAATGTGTAGTATCGTGACGCACCAGACTTGAGGTTCAAAGGACCCGGAATTGGGGATGTTACACACACCTCACATTTCTCGAGGTGATATATTTAAACTTTTAAGGAAACATTAAGAAAGCAGTAACCGTATTTTCACAGAAGTTGGGGGGTGCCTAACACCTTCCCCTCGCTTAAGCAAGCCCTCGAATTCTATGAATCTCGGTTGCAGACTAATTTTACGGAGTCACATATGGGCCATCTTGATTATCAAAACTTCAAAAATTTGGATTAGTTAGTACATCCATTTAAATCTTTACCAACTAGCGACTCTGTCTAATTGGCCCATTAATTAATTGAACTTTCGAAACCCCGTCGACATAAGTTGATTTTTCCAAAATTACCCTTTAAACTCGCGAGGAAAAATGCCAGCGTCGACAGATGGCGACTTCACTGGGAACTTTTTTAAGAAGGCTTAAGCCCCATTCGATTCCTAATATTTTGCCTTTGTGTTTAAATTTATTGCATTATCTCGTATACTCTATGTTATTTCCAAAGGCACAAAGAGATTTAAAAGGGGGGTTGAATAGATTCTTTAAAATTTCTTTTTAAGAGGTTATTACCAAATTAGTTAAGCAGGTTAATTGATAAGATAAGAACAACGAAATTATATTTTGAAAGCCCTTTCAAAGATTATATGAAAACACACAACTCTAAATTTAGTGAACAATTACAGAAATAAGTCACAATAGCAATTCATAGAGTGACAGAATGTAAAACTACAGAAAGTAAACAACACAAGTAATTTTAAGAGGTTCGAAACACAAAAGTCTCCTAGTCATCTCTTCTACTCCGCGAGTAGGTATATTCCACTAAGGAGGGTAATCACAAAGATTATAATTCACTAAGAACTATTACACAATTGATTCATAAAGAATCCTTCAAGTCACACAAACTTGGATTACAAATTATCATTAAGATCTTATCAATCACTAAGAATATATGTTTGTTTTGAGATGCTGCTAAGTTGCTTTAAGTTCCTTTTCAAGTGACTTAGTAGCAGATGTTGTATCTTATAATCGCAGAGTGGAGCTTGTATGAGCTCATAGTTTTAGCATTTGGACTTGATCGATTCGTTCTCTATATACTACTTGAAATTGTTGTCCTTATATAGAGCTCTCTGGGGATCTTTCTGTTGGAAATTGTCGTTGCTCCATTCTAACTTGGACACTTGTCATTCTTCAATTGTTTAACTTTGAATTTCTGTCTGCTTAGACCACCTTAGGTCGCTTTCTTTAGTACTGTGAATAGTGCAGTTGCAGCCATGTGCCTTTTAACCCTGCTAATATAGCTGTTAGATAGAACCTGTGACGCCCCCAAATCCGGGTACTTAAAACCCGTACTTGGTGCTACACAATACCATTCATTCAAGCTACTTATTATTAAATAACAGTAATTATTACATCAGAGGTATTTATCCCAAGTATGAAGACCTTTAAATTCTTTATTACATGATAGTTACTGTATTTATAACATATAAGTCTATCTATTACAAATAATTGTGTTCGATCATTCATTGAGCTTGCCTTTGCCCTTATCTTTAGCTGGTCCTTCTATAGGGCCTTGCTTAGTTGAAAACATTTATATTCAAAGCAAGAATGAGCATTCAATTGCTCAGCAAGTAATAGCAGTTAATAATAACTTGTGTAAGGAAATAAATGTTTTCTTTAAAATATGCTTTGACAGTGAAACAAAACTGTAAAGTACTTGAAACATGACTTGTTTGCATTTTCGAAACAACATACTGACTTTCAAATGCTACGTGGTCACAAGACCATGAACTTTTTTTTTTCATTTTTCTGAAAAAGTTCTATCAGAAATTCATCTGTGAACCGTCTAGCTTACGTGCACGGTGGGTGATCAGCCCGTTATGCCCTGTATTGATCAATATTATCTACGAGAATAATATTTACATTCAACGTCACCGCCTTCTTGGCGCAATATAAAAATTTCCCAATTTTGGGATGTTCATACTCAGTTTAGAGTTCAAATCAAAATAATATGATTGAACAGCTCTATCTACTCAATAATATTTCAAAGACTTAATATAAAAGTAATGAAATACTGTAAACTTTGTCTAGCCGAAACAAATGGCTTAAACTATCTTTAAACTGCACATTATGTTATCAAAATATTGATAATCTTTCAATGTATCTCTGAATTGAGCTTTAAACATGTTTTTCTCATATGAAGACCTATTGCATAAAATAAATGCAAAAGTTTAGGAAACTTGCCTTGTTCGTAGACTAGCAATTATAGTTTGTGGGTTAGTTTAACTTCTTTCCACAAAGCCTACATTAGTTGCCATGTAAAGCTATACATTAGCTATACATTCCAACACTTATTCAGATACACATACTTTGTCATATAAAGCAGATAACCATATCCAATCATATAGCATGTACTCAGTCTATATATAACATATTGGTTTATATCTTGCTTTCATTTTTATTTGAAAATCATTTGATTTCCATTTGAAATTTCTTAGACATTCTTGTTTGCCATAAACAAAATATGCTTGATCAAACTAAACATCATATGCACTTGGTAGTACAACTTAAGAGACTTATACTAGCATGCTTTAAGACTCAGTTCACAATTAAAACATCATCACAGTTCTGCAGCGCAGCCGCGCGCTGCGCTGCATTTAAGCTTGGGAGTGGCGCGACCGTGCTACTCCCTGAACTGCCCAGAACTAAGTTGCTTCAACTCTGTTCCATCCTAAACATGTTAAAACTCTTTTATAAACTATATGACACATGTTAAGCAAGACTATACCAGCTTTGATCCTTATCAAGTTTCATTTTCAAAACTTCATTAGTTTTCATTTGAAAACTTACACTAACTCATGCTAAAATAGTTCATTTCATGCATGACTACCCAAATCATCATACCAGTTATAATCCCATGCATATACGACTCTATTACACATGACCCAAAGCTTATATGACAAAGAAATCAATCTTTTCATTTATGCATACCAGCGCGGCTGCGCTGGTTTTTGACTGCGCCACTTCGACTAAAAGCAAATTTCATACTCTGCTTTCTGCAGAACTTGGGAAAACCAACATCAATTCATTTGCAATGCTTCATAATTGTTAAAACATAATTTCAGAATACTAGATACATGTCCCTATCTCATTTCACATTACCACACATCATGTACATCAATCAATTTCTTTTAGTTTCCAAGATTTAGAAATCAATTCTCATTTGAGCATTTGAACAAATATATTGTGAACTTACATTTGAACTTCAGAACCCAAAACCAATTGAACACATTCAAACCCAGATTTCAGTTTAGATATCATTTCTCAACTACTCAGAATTTCAATTCAATTCAAGTTCTATCATCAACTACCAAACCCAAGCCAATTTCTATGTTCATAGTTTAAAGTAATTAAATTACCTCTTAATTGATGACTACAACTGAGATCTTGATTCAATTCTTCCTAAATCTTCAATTTGATAGCATTACTACTTGAGAGTTTATTTACTGTATGAAACAAAGAGAAGATAAGTTGCCTAAGTTTTGATTCTTATAGGGCTTTGATCTTCCACGAAACTGTCTTGGTTGCTACATAATAGGAATGTTGAGTATAGTACTAGCTTAAACCAATTAACTGCCAGCTCCAGCTTATGATTCTAATGACTCAGATCATTTACTTGGCTAGCACACATATTGTGACGCCCCCAAATTCGGGTCTCAACCACCCAGATTTGGTCATCACGATTACTAGTGCTATTGTTATAACTCATAATCCTGTTATGCACTCAAGAACCAAGCACATAGACATCAGATATCATTTCATCAGAGATCATGTGCAAAATAGTAATATTTCATTAAGTTATATTCCAACTGAAATCCAGCTTGCTGATGTCTTTACAAAACCATTGGATGAATCAAGGTTTAACATGCTGATAAGTGAATTAGGAATGCAAAATTTACATTCATAATACTTTTGTGTTGGAACCTACTAACTTTGCAGAATGAAAGCCAAATACAGAAGAGGTCGTAGAGTGGGACTGGAACCAATCGTAGAGTGGGCAAGTGTTCGTAGAGTCAGAATGACTCAAGGAGGAATCATAGAGCTCAGGGGAAGCTAAGGGCAAAAAGGTCTTATCCTTCAAAATAAAAGACATGCCTCCATTCAGAACTAAACACGAGTCCCACTCGGCTCATTAAGAGGGAAGTTTTTAAATTAGTTCGTAACTGTTACTACTCATTTATGTATTCTGATTTCAAAATTTCAATAGTCTCTCCCTCTCGCCAAAACCCTAGATTTCAAAGTACAAGCATACACACAGACATCTTCGTTTCTGTTTTAGGAATCAACAATGGCACCATCTCCAGTCATCCCAGGCAACGAACTCGATTTCGAAGATATCTCCAACGCCGAAAGGCAATATCAAAAGATCATCTCTCTTCTTAAGCGTGTTGGACTTTAGGAGGCTTTAGAAACCAAAACAAGGATTTATTCAAAATTGGTGAGGGAATTCTACGAAAATGGAGTATATGCTAATGGTATTTTATCCACCAAAGTCAAAGGCACATCCATTCAACTCAGTTCATCAGAGTAAATCTAGCCCTAGGTTTCAAAATTGAAGGCCTCACTTCTCTAAGCTGCATCGATAGAGCAGCAGGGCTAAAGCGAATGCACCACAAGGATAAACCTGAGTTAAGAGGTTTAAGGAAGAAGGAGTTTCTCCAAAAGTACGAATTTCTTGCTGATATTGTGGAAAAATGCATCCTTTGCAAAGACATAGCTCATTACTCAGTCAGTAAACTTTAACTGAAAATCATGACTGCAATCATCTTCAAAATCGATATCAACTTCGGAGCCCTGTTGATGGAATGGATTGGCAACCAAGTTCAAAGTGCTGAGAAATCCAAGGGTAGCGGGAAAATATTCTATGGAAGATTCATAAGCCTCCTTCTGCAATCAGCACTGGGTGATAAAATTGGGGATGATTAAGGTGAAGTCCTTAATGCCAACAAAAAGATCACGAAGAAGTTGTTTGTAAACTGGAAGAGAAATCCAGTAGAAAACTTGAGAATGATCCAGTCTGAATCTAGTGGACGTACAAGTGGAGCAAAAAGGCCCCTGATGAGGAACTTGTCAGTTATTGAAGACACTGAAGAAGTAAATTAAGAACCCCCAGCCCTGAGCAAAAAGAACAAAGGGAAGAAAAAGGCAAAAGAGGTGCCTCAAATGGAGGAAGAACCTCAAGGATCAACCAATGAGACTTCCCAAGCACCAAAAATTCTTGTTCTGTCTACAGAACAACCACCAATGAAGAAGAGGAAGCAGAAGCAAATAGAAGAAATCTCTGATGAAAATACACCTATCCTTCAGGTGTATCATAAGAAGGGAAAACACAGCTCAAAGAAAAGCCTCCCTACGATCGTTAAAGATCCCAACTCTACGATCGTAGAGTCAAGAGCGAAATATGCTGCTAATAAGGTTGGTCAGCCTAACACTGAAGATGCTGCTGAAGAGCAAGTAGCTAGGATGGTTGTAACACCGGAGCTTTAAGAAGAACATGAAGAAATGGCTGAGAAGGTTGCTGAACCTGAGCCAAAGAAAGTACAGGAAAGGCTGATGACTGTAGCTCAAAAGGAGCTCAGAGAAGCAATGATGCGTATCAAGGACAAAGAAAGAAGATTGATGTTCTCTGATCAATTTGTAGTTAATATTGAGGAAGAAACCCCAATGTAAATCCCTGGCTCTCCCAATGCATCCTTGGAACAAACCAGGATCATTGAGTCAGTTGTTGCTGATATCAACTTTGCAGTAAGCTCTACTGTCTCTGAATAAGAAGATGTCCCTACTGAGGGGGAGCAACACGAGGCTGCTGAACCAAGTAAGGATCAAACTGAGGGGGAGAATCCTGAAGCTCCTGAGCAAATTCACGCTCAGGTTGAGGGGGAGCAATCAGAAGCTCATAATGAAACCCTCTCAACCCCTCAAGTAATAGAACCTAAAGAAGTAAATGAGGAAGAGATATTGGCTGAAGAAGTTGAGGCCGTAGAGATCAGTGATGGAGGAAGTGATGAAAGTGAAGATGAAAGCCTGAAAATTATTGTTGAATATAGAGATGAGGAAAGGCACATCAATTACAACTGCTTATTCTCTTACTTACCAAGGATGTCCTTCCACCAAGCTTTAATCCTAAATTCTTGGGATCACATGTTCTGGGCCTTCAAGACTTACCCAGCAATCTCAGTGCTTGCCCAAGGATTTCCAAGAAATGTCACCTTTGCTCAGAAGCTGCTCACCAACAGTTCATTCCAAACTAACGAGCAAAAGGTATATTTCATTCCTTCATCCTTCAAGTTGAATCATACTCCATCGTCAAACTTCTATCTTTTTGATGAAATACCTAAATGGATTGAGGTCATTCCTGACCCAAGGAACCAATTTTCAGTCATAGGGTTTCAACACTCTGTGACTGATGGACCCAATGATCAACCATCTCTGGTCGTAGAGTCCCTACACTCTGCGACTGATGGCCCGCTAAGCCTTCTCACTCAAAACGTAGAGTCACCCCACCCTACGATCGATTCTTCGAACGTAGAGTGCAATGACCCTACGACCATCAATCAACAAGTCTCCATTCCACCAAGCTCCTATTGGCCCAATGGTAAAAGAACTACTCATAAGGCTTGGGTGCATGAGGTCTTGGGATCCATTCCTGCCAAAGGCAAGAATGTTTCAATTTCTGCTAAACCTAGCAAAAAAAAAAAAATAAGTCTCCATTCCCACACAACAAATCACTACCCCAATCACTCAGTCTGATATCCCATCCTCCTCGCACAATGAATTCTTTGACATTATCACTGCCCTATCCAATCTTCAAAGAAGCAATCAGGAAGAACCTTCAACTGAGGTAAAACAGATCCTTGATCGAGTTAACCTACTTCCCACTAAGGATCAGATGGCCGACCACACAACTCATATGGCAACAGATATGGAGGAGAATCTTGAAGCCAATTCTCTAGCCCTCCATCGAAAACTTGACAACGTCATTGATGCTGCAAATAATCACTCTAACAGCTTGGGTACTGTACTAACCAAATGGCTGAGGGAGATACTCAAAGAATTGATGGCAGGCATCGATCAAAGGGATAAACTCTATCATGCTAAAATTGCCAAACACAAAGCCACAGTTATATCCCTCCAGCACGTCATTGAACAAACCAATAAGGCCACTAATGAACGAATCCTTGAGCTTCGAGACTCCATTCATAATTTCAAGGAAGCCTCCCTTCAGCAAATGCAACGATCAGATGCAACCTTGGCTATGGTACATCACCAAAGAATACAGACTGGAGAATTGGTCCAAGAAAACAGAAATGACATTCTTCAGTCTCATTCGCAAATGTAAGAACTGGTGCAAGGTATGCAGCAACTGTCTCAAGATGTTCGAACCCTGGATGCTGACATAAAGGGGTAAAATATTCATAAGGGAAATAGGGGAGAGTTAAGCAGAAGTGGGGAGGAACAGCGAAGGAAGTCATCTAATCCTAATGATGAGCCCATTAATGCTATTCCAATAAGGAGTGAAGTCCCTAGTACTTCCAGAAGACAACCTGATGTAACCACCACTGGAGTACGCATACCATCAGGTGATCCTGCTCTCTTAAATCGCCATTTGCATGGGACTCACCACCATGGTGAAGGAGGAAGTCATATGCCCTCTTCTGGCCTAAGTCAAGAGCAGATTGAAGAATTCCACCATATGACTGAAGAAGGAAGGGAAAGGTACAGACAAAGAGTGGCTTATGAACGAGCTAATCCCCTAAGAACCAAAAGAGGAGCAAGAGGAAGAGGTAGGAACTAAGGTTTGAAAGCATCTTGGAATTCTTCTTTCTCCTTATTGATGTAACTGTCATTTATTGTAATATTCACATGTTCATCAATAAAATTCATAATTTTATCTAGAAATACAGTTGCTCACTGTACTATAAGACATGTTTACTTTTATAAGCAATTGCATTAGAAATGATGATATGATTCAAAACTACTGGTTTATGTCAGCATCAAATAGGGGGAGATTGTTAGGAATCACATGGCTAAATTTGATGTTGTGATATTTTTTTTTTGCTAAATTAGTTTGTATATAAAAATGCAAAAAACTAAAGATATTACAATGAAGATCAAAGCATAGACCTCTTCTCCCGAGAGGGCTAAAACACCTAGATAAGCCTAGGAAATCCATTACCTAGCCTACTTACAATTTTCCTCCTAACCCGAGGTTAGGTAAATGGAAAAACAAAACCACTAGCTAAATAATGAGCTAATGGGATTTGATACAACAAACAAAACTGTGACTAGACCAAAGCCCATTCGGAATTGCATAAAGAGCAGGTGAACCATCTAAGTGAGCCCAACGTGACAGCTGCACCATATTCAAATTAAAGATAACCAAGCATGTGGAATAAAGTTGAAACCAACGGCACAATAACACCAACCAACCAGCTAAAATACATGGACATGCAAAAACATGCATCCCACCCACACCAATTAGCGCGAGCATGGAAAGCAGCTGAATCGCACACGAGCAGCCACACAACAACCGACCAAAGAAACCATGGATTCCGGGAAGGAATCCTCTGAAATGGAAGGAAAACCGTAGTCCCAAGAGGACCAAGAAAAACCAAAGCCAACAAATACCTAACCCAGCCACAACAGCCCCGGTGAAGCCCACTAGGATCTCATCCCTAGTAATAGATATCCAGCAGATTGTGGCAAGAAAGAGGAGATGTGATAGACTCCACAGCACGCTTGCGTGAGGTGGTCGTCGCCCAGATCGTTTCTAACAAGTTGATAGGATGGATAGCTTGCAACACCTTAACCCTTCGCCTATATGTAGACGGTAATCTTGGTACAATTGCTTGCAAATGAATTATGCGTAGGATGAACACCAACGACACCTCAACCCCTCGCTTATATTGAAGCGGTAATCTTGGTATGATAAGTCAATTATGAATCTCTCAAGAAAACTAAGGAATACTTAGGAATTCTTCAAAGAACCATAAGTAGAAAAACAAACTCACAATAATATTGATAATGCTGAAAATTGGTTCCTTAAACCATTACATCATGAAGCCTATTTATACTAAGCTTGAGAACAATCTAGAATCAAACAAACCATAAAAACACCATTACATAAAACAAGGAACCTTGTTTTGGGGAAGGAAATAATTGGTGGAAAACAGCATTACTTAAAACATGAAACTTTGTTTTAGGGAAGGAAACAATTGGTGGAAAATACCATTACTTAAAAACATGGAACCTTGTTTTAGGGAAGGAAACAATTGGTGGAAAACACCATTACTTAAAACATGGAACCTTCTTTTAGGGAAGGGAACAATTGGTGGAAAACACCATTACCTAAAACATGGAACCCTGTTTTGGGGAAGGAATCCCGCAATCCAAGAATGTCAGTTTTTAGCAACAGTGAAGTCTATTGCGATGCTTTGGGTACACTTGCTATCAATGTGTTTATGATCTTCGCGTACTTGTATCCCGTCTCTATGTTCTCCGTACTTGTTCTAACCTTGTTCCGTAATTCATGAATCATTCCGTTAAGTCCTTTTTTGAGGCAATGATGAGATCCTGACCAGGCCCGCATCAAGCGTCATCGGCTCTGCTCAAGCTTCGAGGGGTTTCAACAAACGAATTCAAGTAATTGGGCTAGAATCTACTCAAGGATGCTTACATTGGAGCTCAATTCATATGGACATCGAGGAGAGGATCATTCATGTGATTTGGGATTGCTAGATACAACCTATGTAGTAAGACCAAATCAATGCAAGTCAAGCGTTCGAGTTTGTGTTCGTTATGTTCGTTTGTTTCGTCTAATCATCGACAAAGTTAGATTTCAATTCATGGAGGGATTAGAGTTCATACATGGTGGATGTTCAAGCATGATGAGTTTAGATTGCTCAGGAATTAGAGAAAATTATTCGGGATGGGAAACAGAGATCTCACCCTGGCGAGATTGCCAAGGCTATTTTTCTCGCCCCGGCGAGAACTCCTCTGTCCATTTTCGCCCCGGCCTGAAATGATGCCGCCCCGACGAAGACCTCTCTGGCCATTCTTGCCCCGGCGAGGATTCTAGTTCAAATTTTCTCGCCCCGGCGAGAACAGGCGAATTTGCCTGACATGTTTTTCGAGGCACGCAGTTTTTGGCAGATATCTTTCTTTATTTTAGGGATTTACGTATCTTTTAGATTTCTATTGTAATTAGGATATTTATTAGATGTGATTTGATTTCCATATTATATTTAATTAGGATTTCTATTTTCAAATTGGTTAGTTGATTCCTTATCGGATTTTAGGGTTTTATTCTATTAGTATAAATAGAATACATGGCTTATGTAATAGAGACTACACTTTTTGATTAATGAAATTATTGAGAGATTCTTCTCATCTTTTGGTTCTTTAAGAATTCCTAGATTAATTTCTTAGTTTTCTTGAGATTCAATTATCGACTTATCATTCAACAGATCATAGTTGTTTGTGGTGTCATTCTACCAAACCATCAATCGTCGATTGTACCGAGGTTCCTGCTTCTTATAAGCACGGGGTTTAGGTGTCGTTGGTGTCCATTCAACGCAAGCTTCCTAGCGCAAAACAATTATACCAAGGTTCTCGTCTCAATATAGGCGAAGGGTTAAGGTGTTGTGAGCGTTCCACCATCATAACTTGTTGGAAACGATCCGGGCGATGACCACCTCACGCAAGCGTGCCGTGGAGTCTATCATTTGGTATCAGAGCTGCGTTTTCTAGCTAAGTATCTATCTTTATTGCATCATTGGATTTGTGTGTAAAAAAAAAGAGTATAGAAAATTTTAGTTCAGTTATTTCAATTTGTTCGTAGATTTCTTCTTTAATTTCGTAATCGAGATTGTTGGTACTTATATTCATACCTACTATAGTTGTTTGTGATAAGTTATTTTTGAATTGATTCGTAAAACCGAGAATTTTGCTTGGTAAATTCAAAAAGAACCTATTAGAAGGAATTTGAGTTGTAAAAGGCAAGAGTGTGAGATCAATTGAGGGTAAAAACCTAATTGTGCGATACACGAGCGAATTCATAATTGTGCGATACATTGTTTGAGCGAAACACGTAAGGGAGTGTGTGAGGAAAATTTTCTTTATCTACTAACCTTTGTTTTGCAGCAATCATGTAGGGATATAGTTGTGAAAATCATTATGAGTGGCAAAAGAGATCCTTTCAAGGAAGGCACAATCCTGAAGCTTATTTGAGTTGGGAGGAAAGGAAGGAACGAGAGTTTGGCTATCATAATTATTCCGAGTACAAGAAGTTCAAACTTTCAGTTCAAGATTTTTCTGATTATGCAGCTACATGGTGGGCTGAATTTGTGCGTAGCAGGAAAAGGTATGGGGAACGTCCGATCGAGACGTGGAAAGAATTAAAAACCGTGATGAGAAAGCGGTATGCCCCCGTACAGTCTAGTAGGAGGAATGAACATGCATCTCCGCAACATGTTAAGCAACCTTCAAGACGATCAATGTAGGATGATGACAAGGAGGTTCATAGACGGATAGATAGGCATGGAGATTCGCATCGGAGACAACCATGAGAAACTCCTAAAGTGTATAGGGAATCGGTATCAATTGAGGACATCCTGAGATCATATAATGAGATAAGGGATGGTTATTTGAAGCGGCGACAAGACATCTCTAAGGAGAAAAATGGTCAAGATCAGCCGAGAAAGGAAGAAGATGGAATAGAATATGCCATCCAAGGAGAATTGTTAGGTTCCAGCGTACATGACGAAGTCCGTGAAGATCTAGCGATTGTACGAAAAGATTGTGATCACGAGGAAGAAAATACAAATGAAAGTGATCGACAAAAAGAAAGTGAAAAAGAAATTGAAAAAAAGATTGAGTGTGAAAAAGAAAAGTGTGGAAAAAAGAATGAAAAGAAACGAGAGAATAAAAAGAATGAGAGTGAAAACAAACGAGAGAAAGAAACAGTGGAGAGTAAGAGTGAAAAAAGAGAGGAGAGTGAGTTGAAAAGTGAGTTGTATTTTGAAAAGCCAATGACTGTACATTTGTACAAGACAACACTTTTGAATACTAACCAGATTAACTCTTCTTTGTCTAGTTCTGTTGTTTCTCTTATACAGGTGAGTGAGGATATACCCTGAGCTATCATTCCATATCAGCCAGCTTGTAGTATTCCCGAGGAGACGACGGAGTTACCAAGGCTGGTTGGAGAGTTGATGGAGTCCAACTTCATCAAAGTGGGTATCGTGGATGAATGCATTAGTGCATGTGCTATTCAAGAGATCATAGTACCTAAGGAAGATAGAATGTCGAGCTTGTTCGTTGATTTTAAATCGGTAAACAAGTATCGATATTATTTTCTTTGCTTAGATAATATGCTTGATAAATTGCATAGTACTTATGTTTTGTCTACATTGGGCGATGACCATGTGATGATATTACCTAGTCAATTTAGCATGAGAGAGTGTGATATATGGAAAATTGTGTTTACATGTAACTTGTATAGGTGGTTAGTTATTTCGGTTAGATTAACTGATGCATCTAGTGTTATCATGAGTTTATTAAAACATGTTTTGCATGCTTCCATTGATAAATTTGTTGTTAACTATTTTGATGGTAGAATCGTCTTTATCATAAACTATGGAGGATATTTGATATTTGTCGAGCTAGTTTATGAGCATGCGTTATATTCTCGTTGTCAATATTCCTACTATCATTTGGTAAATTCTCATTGTCAAAGTGCATATCTTCGTAGAATTTATTCTAGTGATTATTGTGGGTATTCTCGTTTTCAACATTTATACTTGCATGAAACTCATTCTAGGGTTTTTAATTCACATGTTGAATTAGGATTTGATGTTAATCAATCTTTGCATGGCATGTCGTTAATTGGTAATGGTAGTGATCACGATTCTTCAGTAGAGAAATCTTCATTGCATGGTTTGCTAACATTTGGTAATGTCTTTCCATTAGAGTTGTTATTATTGCATGATTTTGAGAAAACTGTGTTGAATGGAAAGGAATTTGGTATTAATTTGAAAAGTGATTATCATCGGATTGAGTTAAGATATGGTTTACATACATATTTAGTTAAATCGTTGGGATTAACTAATGTATTAAATGTTTTCATGTTAAATCATGTTTTGCATTCATACATAGGAAAAATTGAAAATATTTGTTTTGATGATATTCCGAGTTTTGTCAACACTTGGGAAAATTCTTTAGCACTTGTTGAATTTGTAAGTGATCATCATAGTGTTAAGTGTGCTAGTGAGTTTTCATCTTGTGAAGTGAGATGTGATATTTCTTTTCCGTCGATGCACCTAATTGATCTTGGATGTTTTAATGTCAATGGGAAGAGAAAGGTTGAGTTTGTTTTGTAGGTTCGAGATGGGTTTATACTCGTCGAGAGGAGAAATATAAGTTGTGGTGCAAAACAATTCGAGCAATGCATGGAAAGTCCAAAGGGAAGTGTTTTGAATTTTGTTTTAATAAACTTTGCATGTGGATTTGAATTATTTGATTTCTTGGTGATTAAACGAAAGGAACTTGTTGATTTGTTTTGTTTTGTGTTTAATCCAGGAATTCAAAGGTGCTTGCAAATGCAACGTGTCAAGTTTCAAATTTTGACATTTGATCTGGGTGCATTGAAGTGGATGTTAGTGCGAATGGTCGAGATCATAAGGTTTACTTTTGATCCGGGAATTCGTCATTGGGAGTATTTACGAATGCACGAGATATCTCGTTGGTTTTTGATCCGGGAATTCGTGGATGGAAGTTGATGAAGTGTGAAGGGTTCTACATACTGATATTTGATCCAGGAGGAGATAGAACTTTTTATAATTTTAGTTGCATTTATTTTATTGTTTCTATGTTTATGTCGTTAGGTAGAAACTTTGATTGTGTTTTTGTTTTAGTTGCTAATTTAGTTGGTTTTGTTTTAGTTAGCATTTTGGAAGAATTTGGTTTACGTGTGGAAAAACATCGTGTTGATGTGGACAAGTTCTTGAGTAAAAGAGATCGAAAGATTAAGTTTCGAAGTTGTGTTACGAGGAGCTTGCAGGGTGTTATGCTGATTCAATCACTACTTGGAAAGAGATGTTTACAAGTTGTTCATGTCGATACGTCGGAGTTGCCAGATGTTGCTATGTTCTTTGTAGGAGTTGGAGTTTTTGATGATTATTTTCATTACTTTACTTGCATTATTGATATTGCTTATATATTTCGTTTGTAAGGTGAGTTTTGGGATTATGATTTGTTTGATGCTACTAACTTAATTTGTTTTAATGTAGGATCAGATTTGTGGGTAAATCCTTTTCAAGAGGAGGGGATGTCAGATTTGAGGACAAATCCTTTTCAAGAGGAGGGGAATGATGAGATCCTGACCAGGCTCGCATCAAGCGTCATCGGCTCTGCTCAAGCTTCGAGGGTTCAACAAACGAATTCAAGTAATTGGGCTAGAATCTACTCAAGGATGCTTACATTGGAGCTCAATTCATATGAACATCGAGGAGAGAATCATTCATGTGATTTGGGATTGCTAGATACAACCTATGTAGTAAGACCAAATCAATGCAAGTCAAGCGTTCGAGTTTGTGTTCGTTATGTTCGTTTGTTTCGTCTAATCATCGACAAAGTTAGATTTCAATTCATAGAGGGATTAGAGTTCATACATGGTGGATGTTCAAGCATGATGAGTTTAGATTGCTCAGGAATCGGAGAAAATTATTCGGGATGGGAAATAGGGATCTCGCCCCGGCTATTTTTCTCGCCCCGACGAGAACTCCTCTATCCATTTTCGCCCCGGCCTGAAATGATGCCGCCCCGGCGAAGACCTCTCTGGCCATTCTCGCCCCGGCGAGGATTCTAGTTCAAATTTTCTCGCCCCGACGAGAACAGGCGAATTTGCCTGACACGTTTTTTGAGGCACGCGGTTTTTGGCAGATTTCTTTGTTTATTTTAGGGATTTACATATCTTTTAGATTTCTATTGTAATTAGGATATTTATTATATGTGGTTTGATTTCCATATTGTATTTAATTAGGATTTCTATTTTCAAATTGGTTAGTTGATTCCTTATGGGATTTTAGGGTTTTATTCTATTAGTATAAATAGAATACATGGCTTATATAATAGAGACTACACTTTTTGATTAATGAAATTATTGTGAGATTCTTCTCATCTTTTGGTTCTTTAATAATTCCTAGATTAATTTCTTAGTTTTCTTGAGATTTAATTATCGACTTATCATTCAACAGATCATAGTTGTTTGTGGTGTCATTCTACTGAACCATCAATCGTCGATTGTACCGAGGTTCCTGCTTCTTATAAGCACGGGGATTAGGTGTCGTTGGTGTCCATTCAATGCAAGCTTTCTAGCGGAAAGCAATTATACCAAAGTTCTCGTCTCAATATAGGCGAAGGGTTAAGGTTTTGTGAGCGTTCCACCGTCATAACTTGCTGGAAACGATTCGAGCGATGACCACCTCACGCAAGTGTGTCGTAGAGTCTATCAGGCATTTAGCCCGAGTCCTCGTAATGGGTCCAAGTGGTATATGCAATGGATCTGCTTGGGTTTCGTCATGGGCTTCTAAACTAAGGATGTCCTCATCATACCTCTCCTCTTGAAAAGGATTTGTCCTCAAATCTTCACCTACATCAAACGGACTTAGATCAGAAACATTGAAAGTTGCACTAACAGTATACTCACCGGGTAAATCTAATTTGTAAGCATTGTTGTTAATGCGTTCAAGCACTTGAAATGGACCATCTCCTCTTGGACGTAGTTTCGAACGCCTTTGATCAGGAAATCTTTCCTTACGCAAGTGTAACCACACCCAATCTCCGGGTTCGAAGATTACTTGACGCTGACCCTTTTGGTGCCTATTTGGCATATTGTTCCGTCCTCTTCTCAATGTTGAGTCTTGTCTTCTCATGTATCTGCTTAACAAAATCAGCTTTGTTTTTGCCATCCATGTTAGTATACTCGGAAACAGGCAATGGTGATAAATCCAATGGTGTTAAAGGATTAATGCCATACACAATTTCAAAAGGTGAAAATTTAGTAGCAGAGTGAACAGACCTATTATAAGCAAACTCAACATGTGGTAGACATTCTTCCCAAAGCTTAATATTTTTTTAATGATAGCTCTCAATAATGCAGATAGAGTTCTATTTACTACTTCCGTTTGACCATCTGTTTGTGGATGAAAAGTAATTGAAAACAACAGTTTAGTTCCTAATTTACACCACAATGTCTTCCAAAAATAGCTCAAGAATTTAGCATCTCTATCCGAAACAATTGTTCGGGGCATGCCATACAAACGCACAATGTCTCTAAAGAATAAATCAGCAACATGGGATGCATCATCAGTTTTGTGGCATGGGATAAAGTGTGCCATTTTTGAAAACCTATCCACGACCACAAACATAGAATCATGACCATGCTTAGATCTAGGTAAACCTAATACAAAGTCCATAGACAAGTCAATCCAAGGTTCACTCGAAATAGGTAATGGTGTGTATAACCCATGGGGTTGAACACGAGATTTAGCTTGACGACATGTAATGCATCTATCACAAATTCTTTCCACATCTCGTTTCATATGGGGCCAATAGAAATGTTCTTTTATAACAAATAAAGTCTTATCAACACCAAAATGTCCCATCAAACCACCTCCATGTGATTCTCGAACCAATAATTCACGTAAAGAACATGCAGGTATACATAATCGATTTTCATGAAACAAGAATCCATCCATCTTGAAGTATTTACCTATAACATTCTTTTCACAATTTTTAAACTCTTCACAGAAATCATGGTCATTATCATATAATTCTAGTATTTGTTCAAAACCAAGTAATTTTGTGTCAAGAGTATTTAACAACACATACCTTCGCGAAAGAGCATCGACCACGACATTTTCCTTACCTTGCTTATAACGAATGACGTATGGAAATGTCTCGATGAACTCCATCCATCGTGCATGTCTCTTGTTCAACTTGTGTTGGCCTTTCAAATATTTCAATGATTCATGATCCGTGTGAATTACAAATTCCTTAGGCCACAGGTAATGTTGCCAAGTCTCCAATGATCGAACTAAGGCATATAACTCCTTGTCATAGGTAAGATAGTTCAAAGCTACTCCACTCAATTTTTCACTGAAATATGCCACTGGTTTTCCTTCTTGCATCAACACAACTCCAATGCCTAAACCTGAAGCATCACATTCAATTTTAAAGGTTTTAGTGAAATTAGGCAATACAAGTAAAGGAGCGTTAGTTAATTTTTCTTTAATCAAATTAAATGCCTTTTCCTGTGCATCACCCCACTTGAATCCTACACTATTTTTGATTACTTCGGTGAGTGATGCTGTGATTTCGCTGAAGTTTCTTACAAACCGTCTATAGAAACTTGCGAGTCCATGAAAGCTACGAACTTGACTGACATTCGTAGGAGTTGGCCATTCTCGGATTGCTCGTATCTTCTCATCGTCAACCTGTACTCCATGCATACTGACAACAAAACCAAGAAACACAACTCGATCCATACAAAATGTGCATTTGTCCATATTAGCCTACAATTTTTCTTTTCGAAGCACATCTAGGACAGATTTTATATGCAATGCATGCTCAACTAAATCCTTGTTGTAGATCAAGATCTCATCAAAGTAGACAACTACAAATTTCTCAATGAAGGGACGCAAAACATGGTTCATTAATCTCATGAACGTGCTAAGAGCATTAGTTAAACCAAAAGGTAAGACTAACCACTCATATTACCCATATTTTGTTTTAAAAGCGGTTTTCCATTCATCTCCCTTATGCATTCTAATTTGATGATAACCACTCTTCAAATCAATTTTAGAAAATACACAAGATCCATGCAATTCATCTAACATATCATCTAACCTAGGAATGGGATGTTGATACTTTACCGTGATGTTATTTACCGCTCGACAATCAATGCACATACGCCACTTCCCATCCTTTTTGGGCACTAAAATAACTGGAACCGCACATGGACTCATGCTTTCCCTTACGAACCCCTTGTCCATTAGCTCGTCAACTTGCCTTTGCAATTCTTTTGTTTCCTCGGGATTGCTTCGGTATGCCGGGCGCTTTGGAATGGTCGCGCCAGGGACAAAGTCAATTTGATGCTCAATTCCCCGAATTGGTGGTAATCCCTGTGGAAGTTCCTTGGGAAATACATCCTGATAATCTTGTAAAAGAGTAGAAACAACACTAGGCAAAGAAGGATTATTAGCGTTAGTATTTAAAAGTGTCTCCTTATACCGAAGTATAATCATTGGCTTTTTAGAATCCAAAGCTCGCCTTACATCACTCCTTTTTGCAAAAATGTTTGTTTTTCTCTCTTCTCCTTTCTTTTTTTCTTTCTCTTTTATTTTTTTGTTTTCATGATCTCTCTGTAAATGCATTTAATCCTCATGCACCTGTTTTGGTGACATAGGACACACGGTAACTTTCCTTTGATTGTGAACAAAAGAGTACACATTAGTAAAACCATCGTGTTTTACTCGCCGATCGAACTGCCAAGGTCTCCCAACTAGTAAGTGACCCGCCTGCATAGGAACTACATCACATAGAATCTCATCGACATACTTCCCAATTGTAAACAGAACTGATACTTGCTTGGTTATTTTGATGTCGCCGCTGTCATTGAGCCACTGCAATCAGTATGGATGAGGATGTTTTGAAGTTGTAAGTCCCAATTTCTCCACCATAGCGATACTTGCAACATTTGTACAGCTCCCACCATCAATCACAACACAACAGATCTTACCATTTACCATACATCTAGTATGAAATAGATTTTCCCTTTGTTCACTGCTTTCTTCTTTTACCTGTGTACTAAGCATTCTTCGAGTAACCAACACTTCACCATGTATAACAACCTCTCTATCTTCCTCCAATGATGGCATAGAGTCATTGTCACTATCTTCTTCCTCGGTTTCCACTTCTCCATTATCAAGTAATAACATAGTTCTTTGATTTGGGCATTGATTTGCAATATGTCCCCTGCCTTGACATTTAAAGCATACAATATCTCGATTACGACTAGTAGAAGGTTGATTGGTTTTACCTTGCAATCCCTGGGTAGTCGCTCCTTGCTTGATTTCTGTTTTGGTTTGAAAACAGTTGGTTTTTCCTTGCGTTTCACATTATTGGGCTTCTATGATGATCTTGTGGTAGGATTTATTCGCTGGCCACCTCTCCTCTTAAGCTGCTTTTCTATTTTGATAGCCATGTGCACCATATCTTCCAATACCACATAGTGTTGACGCTCCACCAAATCTGCAATTTTCCAATTTAACCCTGCTGAAAATCGGGCCATGGTTGCCTCATTATCCTCGTCGATGTCAGCCCTAGACATTAACATCTCCATCTCCTTGAAGTAGTCCTCTACACTCTTACTTCCCTGTCTCAAGTTTTGCAAATTTCGAAATAGATCTCGGTAGTAGTGGCTTGGCACAAACTTCTTTTTCATTACAGCTTTCATTTCTGCCCACGTCTCTATTGGACGCTCTCTACACCTCCTTCGGCTGGTCATCAATTGATCCCACCAAGTAACCGCATAATCTGAAAATTCTGTAGCGGTAATTCTAACTTTCTTGAGATCCGAGTAGTTGTGACAATCAAATATCCATTCTATTTTCTTCTCCCACTCTAAGTATGCCTCGGGATCACTCCTGCCTTGGAATGTGGGAATTTTCATTTTGTTGTTATCGAGGTTGTTGTCCTCTCGATTTCGGCCGCCTCTATCCCTTGTAAAATGTCTCCTAGGGATAAAGCCAGTTTCTCGATCCTTTTCTTCGCTAAACCTTTCATCATAGTAATTTGTCTCCTCTAGCCTAGATTCCTTTTGTTGGGCCTTTCCCTTTGGGCGCCCACCCGGAGGGATTTGAGTTTGTTCCCCTCGAGTGTCACTGAATTGATCGATGCGATCATGCACTTGCTCTATAGCCATTCCTAACTGTCGAGAAAATTCTTTCATCATTGCCTCCATCATGAGTTTTGGGTCAAAATTCGATGTAGAAGGTTCATTTTCAATTGCCTTATCTCTTGTGTTAGACATATTTTCTGCAAAACAAAGGTTAGTAGAAAACAAGTTCCTCACCACTCCCTTACGTGTTTCGCTCAAACAATGTATTACACAAATATGAAACGCTCGTGTATCACACTAATGGCTTTTACCCTCTAGTAATCTCACTACTCTTGCCTTTTTCCGCTCATAGTTCTCTCTAATAGGTTCTTTTTGAATTCACACAAATATTACCTCAATTTTCCAATTTCAATCCAATAAGAACTTATCAAGAATACAATATAGAAGGTATGACTCTCGGAATACCAACAAGACTTCACAATCGTCAAATATAATTCTTTGTAAATGAAATCCCAATAATAGCAATCAACAATAATAATTTTCTGCAATATATTTTCTGCAGTTTTTTTTTTGCAGTTTTTTGTGTGACTAAAATCCAACAATAAAAGTAAAGATAAGTAACTTGATAGGAACTTAGCTTTGATACCAAATGATAGGCTCCACGGCACGTTTGCGTGAGGTGGTCGTCGCCCGGATCGTTTCTAACTAGTTGATAGGATGGATAGCTTGCAACACCTTAACCCCTCGCCTATATGTAGACGGTAATCTTGGTACAATTGCTTGCAAATGAATGATGCGTAGGATGAACACCAACGACACCTCGACCCCTCGCTTATATTGAAGCGGTAATCTTAGTACAATCGACGATTGATGCGGTAGAAGACGCCACACACAACTATGAATGGTTGTATGATAAGTTAATTATGAATCTCTCAAGAAAACTAAGGAATACTTAGGAATTCTTCAAAGAACCACAAGTAAAAAAACAAACTCACAATAATATTGATAATGCCGAAAATTGGTTCCTTAAACCATTACATCATGAAGCCTATTTATACTAAGCTTGAGAACAATCTAGAATCAAACAAACCCTAAAAAACACCATTACATAAAACAAGGAACCTTGTTTTGGGAAAGGAAACAATTGGTGGAAAACACCATTACTTAAAACATGGAACCTTGTTTTAGGGAAGGAAACAATTGGTGGAAAACATCATTACTTAAAACATGGAACCTTGTTTTAGGAAGGAAACAATTGGTGGAAAACACCATTACTTAAAACATGGAACCTTGTTTTAGGAAAGGGAACAATTGGTGGAAAATAACATTACCTAAAACATGAAACCCTGTTTTGGGGAAGGAATCCCGCAATCCAAGAATGTCAGTTTTTAGCAACAGTGAAGTCTATTGCGGTGTTTTGGGTACACTTGCTATCAATGTGTTTATGATCTTCGCGTACTTGTATCCTGTCTTTATGTTCTCCGTACTTGTTCCAACCTTGTTCCATAATTCATGAACCATCCCGTTAAGTCCTTTTTTGAGGCGTTTAGCCCGAGTCCTCGTAATGGGTCCAAGTGGTATATGCAATGGATCCGCTTGGGTTTCGTCATGGGCTTCTAAACTAAGGATGTCCTCATCAAGATGGAAGCAAGGTCAAAACAAGGTCAGAACTAAACCCAAGTGAAGGACAACACCCCCCACTCAGACACCTATGAACAAATTTGCAACGTTTGAAAATGTGTGAGAATGAACAAAGGGAACCACCAATAAACAAGTTCCGGCCCTAGCGATGAAGCTACCGAAAAGACATGGCATACAACCAAATCCAATATAAGGATAAAGGCAGTCAGATCAAGAAAGAGGAGAAAGGAACCAAGAAAGTCCAATGTATATGTGTTAGTAGTTGAATTGTAAAGTCCTTAAATGATTTGATATATAAGGACTTAGATAGAAAAGATCAAACTTGTTAGGTTGATCTAATGGATTAAAATAATAAGACTAGACTAATCGTTGAGTACTGCACAAGTCATCATAAAGCATCCAGTGAAGGATCGTAGAGCAGTCAGCTAAAGCATCGCAGAGTTTGCCAGGCAAACGTAGAGTGAGGCACGGTCAGTCGTAGAGCTCTCTCTCTCGGCATCGTTGAGTTTTCCAAGCAGACGTATAGTAAAGCTCGGACAGTCGCATCGTTGAGTTGGCCAGGCAAAGGTAGAGTGAAGCTCGGCCAGTCACATCGTAGAGTTGGGCCAGGCAAACGCAAAGTGGCTCAGCAGATCGTAGAGTTAATTCAATCAACCGTCAAGCATGATCGTAGAGTCACATCTGCATGAGCAAGTCAGCAGTTTCAAGAAGCTAAAGGAGCAAAACACTGATACTGTCTCTAAGTGATCAAAACACAATATGAAAGATCTCAGTGAACGTCTGTAAGAATCAAGTCTCACCAAAGGATCGTATAGTCAGCCAAACACTCTACGATCCTCATCAGACGAAGCAACCAAAAACTAAATTGAATATTTTATGTTGCCCATAATGGATTGCTAACATCCATATCAGTAGAGTGACCTGCCCAAGACAGTTGTTGAATACTTAATTGATCTGAATAAAGAATCAAAGTCAGTGGGGGAACGAACAGCCACCGTTGCAGACATTCTGAGCACTGTTCCTACCACTATCTGGGGACAAACTAATGGATGCTAACTCGCCCCACTACTACGCGCAACAAGGAATAAACTATTCCTAAGTTCAGTAACAAATCTCAACGGGAATATTAGATGCAACGGTCTTATTTTAACGGAAGAATTCAGAGGCATCTATATAAGGTAAGCAAATTGGAGAATTAAAGCAAGCAAGTACAAATAAAGAAACCAAATCTATCAAAGTCTCACTCTACGATCAAGGAAAAACATTTTGCTTCGCTACTAAGTTCATCAGACCATATGCTTTAAGCAACTTAGTAGCAACAAAACCAAATACTTTCAATCAAGTGAAAGGGTCAACAGGTGACCAACGAGTTCCAAGCCTGCTGGACTTGAAGAGTACTTAGTGTACTAGGTAATTCTAAGGCTACTGGTCTTAGTCTACAGTATTCCAAGTCTGCTAGACTTGACGAAGTTCAACAGTGAACTAGAGTTCCAAGGCTGCTGGCTTTGAAGAGTACTTAGTTGATAGACTCCACGGCACGCTTGCGTGAGGTGGTCGTCGCCCGGATCGTTTCTAATAAGCAACTTTGATGGAACTCTCTCGATACCTTAACCCAACGTCTATTTGGAGATGAGAATCTTGATAAATTCGAGCAAGCAATTGAATTCACGTAGGATGGAACACCAACAACACTTAGACCCTCGTTTAGATGGAAAACGATAATCTCCGTATGATTGTATGATGCGATAGAGTAACGCCACACACAACATGGTTTGTTGTATGATAAGTTAAATATGAGTCTCAAAAGAAAAACTAAGAAAATAGCTTAGAAATTCTTCAAAGAACCAAAAGTAGAGAATAGCTCTCAAGTATGAATAAACTCTAAATAATATTGAATTGTTGTTGAATTACAAGCATAAAACTTATTTATACTAACTATGAAACCCTATAATCCATAAAGGAAATAATAATTAATTTGGAATCAAAATTCTATCTTAAAATATCCTAGTTACAATAGAATTATGAAAATATACTAAAATCCCTAAAATTAAGGAAAGAAAATCTGATAAAAATCTTCAAAAACGTGTCTGTCTCGAAAAACGCGCCAACTAAATCTGACAGTTCTTGCCGGGGCGAGAAAAATAACCTGTAAACCTCGCCGGGGCGAGAATGGCCAGAGAGGTCTTCGCCGGGGCGGCATCATTTCAGGCCGGGGCGCAAATGGGCAGAGGAGTTCTCGCCGGGGCGATATTTCTGGGCCTGATTTTCTCGCTGGGGCGAGAACTCTGCAACTTGAGAATTTTCGTCTTTTTTTGTTTCCATCGTTCCCACCCTTGACGTGTTTACTTGTAACATCATGACCAATTGCAACTCCTTAGAATCCCGCTCCTCGAACTCTACACTTGATCTATCCTCGCTCCACATGCCTTGTATCAACCCATTAAGGCCTTCCTTGAATCGTTTAGCCCGAGCTCTTGTCACGGGTCCATCCGGCATGCACATAGGATCCGCTCTATGGTTGTCATTCGACCCCGAACCAAGGATGCCCTCATCATACCTCTCCTCTTGAGAAAGATTTGTCCTCAAATCGTCACATACATCAAATGAACTAAGATCAGTAACGTTGAAGGTTGCACTAACGTTATACTCACCAGGCAGATCCAATTTGTAGGCATTATCATTGATGCGCTCGAGAACTTGAAATGGACCATCTCCTCTTGGAAGCAATTTAGACCATCTTTGAGCTGAAAATCTTTCCTTTCGCATATGTAACCACACCCATTCTCCCGGTTCAAAAATCATTTGTCGACGTCCTTTGTTAGCATGCTTGACGTATTGCTCCGTTTTCTTTCAATGTTGAACCTCGCTTTCTCATGTATCTGCTTAACAAATTTAGCCTTTTTCTTTCCATCCATGTTAGTAAATTCAGAAGTAGGTAATGGTGATAAATCTAATGGAGTTAACGGATTAAAACCATATACAATTTTGAATGGTGAAAATTGTGTAGCAGAGTGAACAGATCTATTATAAGCAAACTCAACATGCGGTAGACACTCTTCCCAAACTTTAATGTTCTTCTTAATAATAGCTCTTAACAATGCAGATAAAGTTCTATTTATAACTTCAGTTTGACCGTCAGTTTGTGGATGACAAGTAGTGGAAAACAAAAGTTTAGTCCCTAACTCACACCACAATGTCTTCCAAAAATAGCTCAAAAATGTAGAATCTCTATCTGAAACAATTGTTCTAGGCATGCCATGCAAACGCACAATTTCTCTAAAGAACAAATCAGCAATATAGGATGCATCATCAGTTTTGTGACATGAAATCACTACAAGAAAAAGTCCTATCTGCGACCGCTCATCAGCGACCGCAATCGGTCGCAGCTCCTTATCAGCGACCGCATTCGGTCGCTGCTATTAGTCGCATATAATCTGGTCGTTGTGCGGTCATCAGCGACCACTTTTAGCGACCGATATATTAGCGACCGCACTATAGCGACCGAGTCCGTCGCTAAGCTGAGTCACCACAAGTCAGATCTCAGTGGTGACGTGGCCCACGTGTCAGCGACCGACATTAGCGACCGCATGCGGTCGCTGATACTTATTTTTAAAAAAAAATAATTTTTCCCTGTTTTGTGTATTTTCCAAAAAATATGTACCTGCTTTATATCCCAACACACAACAGTATATATAAATAAACCAACATCCATACAAATCCATCGATATATCCATCCATATATACATACAAATTAATAAATTAAACCGACACACTAATATAAACATCCACGCATACTGTGCTCATATATATAAACAAGTTCCGACCGAGTAAAATTTATATACAAATGTCATAACGTACAATATAAACATACATCTGCACATTCAATCAGTAAAAAAATTAATTCAAATGTAGATTAACAAAAGAAGAGTGAATACAAATGTCTTCACGGATCAATATCGTCCAAATGGGCCTGTAACAAAAGAATAAAACATGTAATCATCAGTACTAACAACAAAATTATTTTCTACACCAATGAAAAATATATAAAGGGTTAATCAGCTTACCAGCTGGGGTATAATCATCTTCTGCCAGAAAAGATAGGTCCTGGAGGGGGGAGGGGGGGAATTGTCGTTGCACAGTTAGTTGAAAGGTTAAACTAGGTTGACTTAGATAATGTAATTGAAACTACAAATGCATGTGTCACAAACCCTATGTGTAAATTTTATACGTCATTACCATCATTAGTTGATAATATACAACTAATATATATGTATATTTTCTGACTACAAAATGCAGCAGATTAAATTGGACATATAAAAGATATTCAAAGATAGAAATTGTGTGACTAATATATATGTATAGTTGATAATGTATAAAGGTGTAATAATGGACAATTTCTAAATCTCAGACATACTAAACTTATAAGATGCAATAACATTTGTATCAAATGATCAAGGAAAAGCCCTGTCGAAAAAGCCTGAAATGTTATAATCAATCAGTGCCTCAAGGAGAGCAATCACAGAACAAAATATGAGCAAAGCAATAGACTTCTAACTCATAAATCAATAAGAAACTCTAAGGATTCCAGTAATTGAAGGGAAATATATAAGGAAAAAAATTGAAACTATATAGCCAGGAAGGGGGAAAAACATACCCCGTCACCAAAATTCCCCAACTCAGGAATATCAGAGAGACAAATGTTTTCAAATGTATAATGGTGTTCTAAAAATTGAATAAACATTCTATTTTAATTTAAGTGAAAAATACAAAACATTAGCATAAACAAAACAGATCCAAATAAACTGAAACTTTTAATATAATACAATTCAATCCACAAGTTAGCAAAAGCAAAACAGGTCCAAATATAACACTAGCGTTTAATGTTGTTCCTAAAACCCCCAAAATTGTTCAACCCCAAGACAATATAGTATAAAAAAATTGAAATACATACCTAATCAGGTAGAGGTGGTCGACGGCAGATTGGGCAGCGGTGGCGGCGGCGATGGCAGCGATGGCGACGGCGGGGGCTCCCTCTTCTCCCTTTCTTTCCTCTTCTGTTTCTTTCTTTCTTCGTTTGCTGCTGCTCACCGACTGCCTAGTTCTGATTAGATTAAAAACGACCAGCAACCGCGATCCGCGACCGCACGCGGTCGCTGATTTTTTATGACGTGGATGTATCAGCGACCGCGTGCGGTCGCTAATAGGTAGTGGTCGCAACAAACCTCCCCGCCAAATATTTCTGCTAAATTTTTGGCGGCAAAATTAAAACAGCGACCGATCAGCGACTGCACACGGTCGCTGATGTTAACTAGCGACTAGATTTTATTTCGGTCGCTAATAACGGTCGCTAGTACTACAATTAGCGACCAAAAAATGCGGTCGCTGATAGTATTGGTCGATGTTGGACCATTTTCTTGTAGTGAATAAAATGTGTTGTAATACCCTGAATATTTATGAGGCTTATAAATACGATCGTATATGGTTATAGGTTAATTTAGTGACCTAAAACTAGGTATCAAGAAGTTTAAAATGTAAGCCCTAATGAGATTAGAATTTTGTGCTTAATAAAGATCGAAATGATATTTCGAAGCAGGTGTTTTGTGATTATAGTGTAAATGATGAATTAGGTCAAATAAATTTTTTTTGTCAAGTTGCTTAGTCGTGCTTACATTGACAAAATGATTTGTCGTGCTTTCTACGATTTCACCAAGAAGTATCCCGGCAAATTATTTTTAGTAAGCTGCTTTGTCGTGCTTAAACTGATATAGTGCTTTGTTGTGCTTACGGTAACAAGCTGTATTGTCGAGCTTGTAAGATATTTTCAGTGAGGAGCTTAGAAGATAGGTTCAATTGCAAGCTGCATTGTCGAGATTAGAAGATATTTTTAATGAGGAGCTTAGCTTGCAAGCTGCATTGTCGAGCTTGGAAGATATTTTTATTGAGGAGCTTAGAAGATAGGTTCAATTGCAAGCTGCATTGTCGAGCTTAGAAGATATTTTCATTGAGGAGCTTAGATTGCAAGCTGCATTGTCGAGCTTGGAAGATATTTTTATTGAGGAGCTTAGAAGACAGGTTCAATTGCAAGCTGCATTGTCGAGCTTGGAAGATATTTTCATTGAGGAGCTTAGAAGTATATTCTAAGAATATGCTAGGGTGGAAAGTATAATAAGTCGAGCTCCTAACGTGCAATTAGTGAAACTTGGTTTTTCTATAAATAGCAAGCTCAGTTCAAGAGCAAAAACACTCTATATTT
The DNA here is from genome assembly GCA_034770075.1 of Aralia elata. NCBI lineage: Eukaryota > Viridiplantae > Streptophyta > Magnoliopsida > Apiales > Araliaceae > Aralia > Aralia elata. The sequence goes on from CM068385.1 coordinate 73,349,021, forward strand.
ATATTTTGAGAGATATTGTGAGATAAAAATTACTTTCTAAGCATCGAAGCGCTGCGTGATTGGAAGTAAAGCTAGCAACTACAAGAGGTATTACTCTAGTAGTTATTATTTTCATTCTTCTTTTAAAAATATACTTTTATAAGCAGTTATAATACCTAATTTATTTTAAGTATATAGTACAAAAGTCCTATTTACAAGCAGTTATAATGTCCAAATTATTTTAAGTATATAGTACAAAAGTCCTATTTACAAGCAGTTATAATGTCCAATTTATTTCTCTTATATATTAGAAAATATACTTTTATAAGCAGTTACTATGTCCGATTTTCTTCAACTATTTAGTAAGAATATTCATTTTATAAGCAGTTATAATGCTGAAATTATTTCAAATATAATAGCCGAATATTCATTTTATAAGTAGTTATAATGCTCAATTTATTTTAAATATAGTTGATGAATATTCATTTTATATGCAGTTATAATGTTGAAATTATTTCATGTATATTAGAAGGAGTCTTATTTATAAGAAGTTATAATACCTGAAATAAAACTTAAAAGATTTAATCGTTAAAATGCTTAATTAGCCTAGCATAATCCAAGGAAAGGAAAAGCTTGGAGGATAAAAGTTCTAGAGCTTACACTTCAAGAGATTGAGCGAGGAATGAAACATTAGCGTTAACATATTATCCATATTCAGGTAAGTCTACTTAATTATTGAAATGCACTCCGTGCAATAACGTGTCTTATTGATACAATCCTGACCAGGCTCGCATCGAACAACATTCACTTAACTCGAGTTCAAGAGGTTCATCAGTTAGTCACGAGTGATTGGATTGAAATTCATTCAAGGATGTGTACATTGGAGCTAAATTCATATGAACGGCGAGGAGAGGATCAATCATGTGATTTGGGATTACTAGATACCATCTATTTAGTAAGGCCGAATCAACGCAAGCCAAGGCATCATGCAATGTATGGAATAATGAAAGTTGGCTCAAGGATGATTGGAGTGGAGATTGAGGGGTTTGGAGATGTCATTTACGTAGAAGTCACTTCGGGCTCAATTTCGACCTTGATCCAGCTAGAATCTCGCAAAACACAAAGAATGAAAGTTGTAGATCTCGTCGAGATCTTCGATTTAATAGGTGGAAGATTCCGTAACTCTTCCCGAATCAAACATTATGGCCATTTTTCCAAAGGACGTTGCGGCAGGAAACACTCGAGCGCCTAAAGCGCTCCAGCCTTTGTATTTCAAGCGCCTAAAGCGCTTGTCATGCTAGACAAATCTGCAAGCCAGCGCCTAAAGCGCTCCAGCTAGTACAAATCTAAGCGCCTAGGCACTTAGGCCTGGACACGGATTCTGAGGAAGGTTTTTGATCAGATTTAATGCAATCTTTTGGGGATCTTTTCCTATTCTATTGTAACTAGGATGTTTATTAGATAGGATTTCTATTTCCATTCAAATTCTTATTTCCTTATAGGATTAGGGTTTCACGTTATTAGTATAAATAGAATATATGGATGATGTAATAAAGGTAGTCAACAATTCAATATTATTCAGAGTTTATTCATACTTGAGAGCTATTATCTACTTTTGGTTCTTTGAAGAATTTCCAAGCTAATTTCTTAGTTTTTCTTTTGAGATTCATATTTAACTTATCATATAACAAACCATAGTTGTGTGTGGCGTTATTCTACCGCATCATACAATCGTACGGAGATTATCGTTTTCCATCTAAACGAGGGTCTAAGTGTTGTTGGTGTTCCATCCTACGCGAATTCAATTACTTGATTGAATATATCAAGATTCTCGTCTCCAGATTAGACGTTGGGTTAAGATTTCGAAAGAGTCCATCAATCTGCTTACTAGAAACAATCCGAGCGACGACCACCTCACGCAAGCGTGCCGTGGAGTCTATCATTTGGTATCAGAGCTACGTTTTCTAGCTAAGTATCTATTTTTATTGTTTCGTTGAATTTGTGAGTTAAAAAAAAGAGGGAAAATTATTATTGTTGCAATTACTTGGGTTTCATAAGTTCGTGATTATTGGGATCGTATTGAAGAAGTTATTATTTGATTCTATTGTTGGAATTTATGAATTTTGAGGATATTGGGATTTCATTCAACAGGATTTTAATTGGTGATCGTGAAAATTTGGTGGTTATCGTACGTCACACTTGCTATATTTTGTTTTATGATAAGTTCTTATTGAATTAAAAAGAAACTGTGATATTTGTTTGGTGAATTCAAAAAGAACCTATAAGAGGGAATTAGAGTGGTAAAAGGCAAGAGTGTGAGATCAACTGAGGGTAAAAGCCGATTGTGCGATACACGAGCGATTTCATAATAGTGCGATACATTGTTTGAGCGAAACACGTAAGGGAGTGTGTGAGGAAATTTTTTTTCTTTATGTACTAACATTTGTTTTGCAGCAATCATGTACGGATATAATTGTGAAAATAATTATGAGTGGCAAAAGAGATCTTTTCAAGGAAGGCGCGATCCTGAAGCTTATTTGAGTTGGGAGGAAAGGAAGGAACGAGAGTTTGGCTATCGTGAATATTCCGAGCAAAAGAAGTTTAAACTTGCAGTTCTAGATTTTTCAGGATATGCAGTAACATGGTGGGCTCAATTTGAACGTGATCGAAGAAAATATGGAGAGCATCCGATCGAGACGTGGGAAGAGTTGAAAACTGTGATGAGAAAGCGGTATGCCCCCGTACAGCCTAGCAGGAGGAATGAACATCCATCTCCGCAACATGTAAAGCAACCTTCAAGGCGATCGGAGACAACCACGAGAAACTCCTAGGGCGTATATTAAACCAGCATCATTTGAGGACATCATGAGATCATATAATGAGATAAGGGATGGATATTTCAAGCGGCGACAAGACATCTCTAAGGATCAAAAGGGTCAGATCAACCGAGAAAGGAAGAAGATGGAATAGAGTATGCCGTCCAAGGAGAATTGTTAGGTTCCAGCATACATGACAAAGTCCGTGACGATCTAGTGATTGTACAAAAAGATTGTGATCACGAGGAAGAAAATACAAATGAACGTGATCGACAAAAAGAAAGTGAAAAAGAAATTGAAAAAAAGATTGGGTGTGAAAAAGAGAATGAAAAGAAACGAGAGAATAAAAAGAATGAGAGTGAAAATAAATGAGAGAAAGAAACAGTGGAGAGTAAGAGTGAAAAAAGAGAGGAGAGTGAGTTGGAAAGTGAGTTGTATTTTGAAAAGCCAATGACTGTACATTCGTACAAGACGGCGCTTTTGAATACTAACAAGATTAACTCTTCTTTGTCTAGTTCTGTTGTTTCTCTTATACAGGTAATTAAGGATATACCCCGAGCTATCATTCCATATCAGCCAGCTTGTAGTATTCCTGAGGAGATGACGGAGTTACCAAGGCGGGTTAGAGAGTGGATGGAGTCTAACTTCATCAAAGCGGGTGTCATGGGAGAAAGTATTAGTGCATGTGCTATTCATGAGATCATAGTACCTAAGGAAGATAGAATGCCGAACTTGTTCGTTGATTTTGAATTGGTAAACAAGTATCGTTGTTATTTTCTTTACTTAGATAATATGTTTGATAAATTGCATAGTGTTTGTGTTTTATCTACATTGGATGATGACCATGTGATGTTTATGCCTAATCAAATTAGCATGAGTTATTGTGATAAATGGAAAGTTTTGTTAATATGTGAATTGTATAGGTGGATAGTTATTTCTGTTAGATTAACTAATGCATCTAGTATGTTCATGAGTTTATTAAAACATGTTTTGCATGCTTCCATTGATAAATTTGTTGTTAGCTATTTTGATGGTAAAATCGTCTTTATCATAAATTATGGAGGATATTTAATATTTATCGAGTTAGTTTATGAGCATGCGTTATATTCTCATTGTCAATATTCCTACTATCATTTGGTAAATTCTCGTTGTCAAAGTACATATCTTCGTAGAATTTATTCTAGTGATTATTGTGGGTATTCTCGTTTTCATCGTTTGTACTTGCATGAAACTCATTCTAGGGTTTTCCATTCAAATGTTGAATTAGATTTTAGTCAATCTTTACATAAGTTGTCGTTAACTGATAATGGTACTGATCATGATTCTTCAGTAGAGAGATCTTCTTTGCATGATTTGTTATCATTTGGTAATGTCTTTCCATTAGAGTTGTTATCATTGCATGATTTTGAGAATTTTGTCTTGAATGGGAAAGAATTACTATCACTTGGTATTGAATTGAAAAGTGATTATCATCAGATTGGATTGAGATATGGTTTACATGCATGTTTAGTTAAATCATTGGGATTAGCTAGTACGTTAAATGTTTTCATGTTAAATCATATATTGCATTCTTTCATGGGGAAATTCGTTAATATCTATTTTGATGATATTCCTATTTTTGTCAAAGCTTGGAAAAATTCTTTAGCACTTGTTGAGTTTGTTTGTGATCATCGTCAATATGCTATTGAGTTTTCATCTTGTGAAGTTGGAAGTGACCTTTTTATTACATTGATGATATTACATGATTTTGAATTTATTAATGTCAATGGCAAGAGAAATGTTGAATTTGTTTTTCAGATTCGAGATGGGTTCATACTCCGCGAGGAGAAAGATTTAATTTGTTTTGCAAATCAATTCGAGCAATGCATTAAAAGTCTACAGGGAAGTATTTTGAATTATGTTCTAGTAGACTATGCATGTGATTTTGCGTTATTTGATTTCTTGGTGATTAGACAAAAGGAACTTGTTGATTTGTTTTGTTTTGAATCCAAGAATTCAAGTATGTTTGCAATTGCGCCATGAAAAGTTTCATAGTTTGCTATTTGATCTAGGTGCAATGGCGTGGGTGTTCGTACGAATGATCAAGATCACTAGGTTGTCCTTTGATCCGGGAATTCGTCTGTGGTTATATTTGCGAATGGACGAGATCACAAGATTAAATTTTGATCCGGGAATTCGTGAATTGGTGAAAGTGCAACGTGAAGAGTTTTACATGCTGATATTTGATCCAGGAGGATATAGGACTTTTCGTAGTTTTATTTGCGTTTATTTTATTATTTATGCATTTGATTTCTTAGGTAGTAATTTTGTTTGCATCTTTGCTATAGTTGCTAATTTAGTTTGTTTTGATGTAGTTAGTAATTTGGAAGTATTTGGTTTTTGTGTGGAAGAGCATTGTTGGTGTGGAGAGTTTCTGGTGTAAAGAAAAAAGAAAATTTAAGTTTCCAGGAGGTGTTACGAAGAATTCGCAGTGTGTTATGCTATGTCGAGCATCGCTTGGAAGGAATCGCTTACAAGTTGTTCTTGCCCATACAAGGGGAATGTCAGATGTTGCTATGTCCTTTGCAGGAGTTGGAGTTTTTGATGACTATTTCCATATTTTTACTTGCATTGTTGATGTTGCTTTCATATTTCTTTTGCAAGTTGAGATTTGGGAGTATGTTTTGTTTGATGCTACTAATTTGGTTTGTTTTTATGTAGGATCAGATTTGTGGGTAAATCCTTTTCAAGAGGAGGGAATGTCAGATTTGAGGACAAATCCTTTTCAAGAGAAGGGGAATGATACAATCCTGACCAGGCTCGCATCAAACAATATTCACTTAACTCGAGTTCAAGAGGTTCATCAGTTAGTCGCGAGTGATTGGATTGAAATCCATTCAAGGATGTGTACATTGGAGCTAAATTCATATGAACGGTGAGGAGAGGATCAATTATGTGATTTGAGATTACTAGATAACATCTATTTAGTAAGGTCGAATCAACGCAAGCCAAAACATCATGCAATGTATGGAATAATGAAAGTTGGCTTAAGGATGATTGTAGTGGAGATTGAGGGGTTTGGAGATGTCATTTACATAGCAGTCACTTCAGGCTCAATTTCGACCTTGATCCAACTAGAATCTCGCAAAACACAAAGAATGAAAGTTGTAGATCTCATCGAGATCTTCGATTTGATAGGTGGCAGGTTCCGTAACTCTCCTGAATCAAACGTTATGACCATTTTTCCAAAGGACGTCGCGGTAGGAAACACTCGAGCGCCTAAAGCGCTCCAGCCTTTGTATTTCAAGCACCTAAAGCGCTTGTCATGGTGGCGAATCTGCAAGCCAGCACCTAAAGCGCTCCAGCTAGTACAAATCTAAGCGCCTAGGCGCTTGGGCCTGGGTACGGATTCTGAGGAAGGTTTTTGATCAGATTTAATGCAATCTTTTGGGGATCTTTTCCTATTCTATTGTAACTAGGATATTTATTAGATAGGATTTCTATTTCCATTCAAATTCTTATTTCCTTATAGGATTAGGGTTTCATGTTATTAGTATAAATAGAATACATGGATGATGTAATAAAGGTAGTCAACAATTCAATATTATTCAGATTTTATTCATACTTGAGAGCTATTCTCTACTTTTGGTTCTTTGAAGAATTTCTAAGCTAATTTTGATAGACTCCACGACATGCTTGCGTGAGGTGGTCGTCGCCCAGATCGTTTCTAGTAAGCAACTTTGATGGAACTTTCTCGATATCTTAACTCAACGTCTATTTGGAGACGAGAATCTTGATAAAGTCGATCAAGCAATTGAATTCACGTAGGATGGAACACCAACAACACTTAGACCCTCGTTTCGATGGAAAACGATAATCTTCGTATGATTGTATGATGCGAAAGAATAACGCCACACACAACTATGGTTTGTTGTATGATAAGTTAAATATGAATCTCAAAAGAAAAACTAAGAAAACTACTTAGAAATCCTTCAAAAAACCAAAAGTAGAGAATAACTCTCAAGTATGAATAATCTCAGAATATTATTGTTGATCATCAATTACAATAACCATGTAACCTATTTATACTAGTAGAAATAAACCCTAATTACAAAAGGAATTAAAATACTAGTAAATAACTAATTAGAAAGTAATTTGCATCTAATAAACATCCTAGTCAACTTAGAATTATAATAGATATGATAAATCCCTAAAAATAAGGAAAGAAATCTGATAAAATCTTCAAAAACGCGTTCCTCGGATTCCGTGTCGCGTGACCGGCGCGGGGCGCGCTTGAAAATGCAAAGGAATGGCGCGGGGCGCGCCAGGTATGCAAATCTTCAAAGCAGCTCGGTGCGGGGCGCGCTACAAATGGCGCGGGGCGCGCTATACTCCTGTATGACCAGCGCGGGGCGCGCTAGATCAGGCACAAAACTGGCGCGGGGCACGCCGGCCTGGAATTTTTGGCCTTCTTGACTAGTTCCCAATTCTTGGCCTGGAATACACATTTGTAACATATTCACGAGCTTAGACTCCAACTCCAAAACCTTCATCCTGGAATCGTCATCCTTCCAAGCTTCTTGAATCAATCCGTTAATCCCCTCCTTGAAACATTTAGCCCGAGCTCTCGTCACTGGTCCAACTGGAACTTGCACCGAATTCGCCCCATAGCTCTCTCCCTTGTCCAAGCTAGGCATGTCCTCATCAAATTTCTTAGTTTTTCTTTTGAGATTCATATTTAACTTATCATACAATAAACCATAGTTGTGTGTGGCATTATTCTACCGCATCATACAATCATACGGAGATTATCGTTTTCCATCTAAACGAGGGTCTAAGTGTTGTTGGTGTTCCATCCTATGCGAATTTAATTGCTTGATCGAATATATCAAGATTCTCGTCTCCAGATTAGACGTTGGGTTAAGATTTCGAAATAGTCCATCAATCTGCTTACTAAAAATGATCCGGGCGACGACCACCTCACACAAGCGTGCCGTGGAGTCTATCACTTATTTATGAGGTTTATTGTTATGCAAGTATTGTTTCTTTTGCACCCCGTGCATTAACATGCTTGTTATCTTTTATGTGCAACGTGATAGTGATTGTTGAATTTCAATTGAAAACCATGTTAGTATCTGAGTTGAACAACTCTCTTGTATGGGCAAGAGTTTAAGATATGTTAGAAAACCGATCTAACCCACTGAGGTAACATTTGTCGCAGTGTAGAGGTATCGTAGAAGCGATATACACTGTTGATACAATTGTAGCAGTGTTAATGAGACGGGGAACTAATTCATTAGTTCGTGGGTGGGGAACCACTCAGTTCACTATATTGATAATCGTTGAAATCTTGTATCAACTTATTCTGTGTATATATCTTGAAAAGGTGATTCTCTTCTCATATATATATATATATCTGTTAGACTTGTTGGGCATTCTTATGCTCATTCTTGCAATTATCTTAAAATAAATTACAGCTAAGGAAGAATTACTAGACGATTCTGGCAGTGCAAAGAAAGTTGAAGATGTAGAAGATTTAAACTATGCTAGATTAACATTATTGGCAATGTCTAGAAAGTTCTGACGAGGAAAGGGGTTAGGTCATTTAATTGCGCGTCGTTTTAACGGAAAGCCCCCTCTTTTCTAGGAACTGCCTGGTTGCTAATACTGCAAGTCTCGGATAGAGAAATGGAGATTTATTTTTAAGTCTTTTAGGACTTATTTGTAATAAGAACAAGTAACCTGGGAATGATGTAACACGAAAGAATGATATTGTAAATATTATCACTTTTTCGCATTATACTCTGATTATTAGAAGTTAAAATTTCTATAGCATTATGTAAAGGTTGTACACGTGAGCACGAAGTCCGACCAAACAAGCGGATGGATTTTCGGGGCTTCACATTATGGTATCAGAGCATTAGGTTATAGCTCTAGGGTAAGAGTACCTTAGGATATAGCCTGCGTAAAATTTGGAGATAGAACAACTCGTAAAACGAAGGTTAAAAATGCTTATACTGGAATTTCGAGGACGAAATTCTTATAAGGAGGGGAGGATATAATATCCTGAATATATATAGAACTTATAAATATGATGTTGAATGACTTTATTTGTAAAGTTAATTTCGAGGACGAAATTCTTTGAAGTAGGGGTGAATGTAATACCCTGAATATTTATGAGGCTTATAAATACGATCGTATATGGTTAGAGGTTAATTTAGTGACCTAAAACTAGGTATCAAGAAGTTTAAAACGTAAGCCCTAATGAGATTAGAATTTTGTGCTTAATAAAGATCGAAATGATATTTCGAAGCAGGTGTTTTGTGATTATATAGTGTAAACGATGAATTAGGTCAAATAAAATTTTTTTGTCAAGCTGCTTAGTCGTACTTACATTGACAAAATGATTTGTCGTGCTTTCCACGATTTCACCAAGAAGTATCCCGATAAATTATTTTTAGTAAGCTGCTTTGTCGTGCTTAAACTGATATAGTGCTTTATCGTGCTTACGGTAACAAGCTACATTGTCGAGCTTGTAAGATATTTTCATTGAGGAGCTTAGGAGATAGGTTCAATTGCAAGCTGCATTGTCGAGCTTAGAAGATATTTTCATTGAGGAGCTTAGATTGCAAGCTGCATTGTCGAGCTTGGAAGATATTTTCATTGAGGAGCTTAGAAGATAGGTTCAATTGCAAGCTGCATTGTCGAGCTTAGAAGATATTTTCATTGAGGAGCTTAGATTGCAAGGTGCATTGTCGAGCTTGGAAGATATTTTCATTGAGGAGCTTAGAAGATAGGTTCAATTGCAAGCTGCATTGTCGAGCTTGGAAGATATTTTCATTGAGGAGCTTAGAAGAATATTCTAAGAATATGCTAGGGTACAAAGTGTAATAAGCCGAGCCCCTAACGTGCAATTAGTGAAACTTGGTTTTTCTATAAATAGCAAGCTTAGTTCATTCATTCCTTACTATTTTTCAAGAGCAGTTCAAGAGCAAAAACACTCTATATTTATATTCTGAGATAAAAATTACTTTCTAAGCATCGAAGCGCTGCGTGATTGGAAGTAAAGCTAGCAACTACAAGAGGTATTACTCTAGTGGTTATTATTTTCATTCTTCTTTTAAAAATATACTTTTATAAGCAATTATAATACCCAAATTATTTTAAGTATATAGTACAAAAGTCCTATTTACAAGCAGTTATAATGTCCAAATTATTTTAAGTATATAGTACAAAAGTCCTATTTACAAGTAGTTATAATGTCCGATTCATTTCTCTTATATATTAGAAAATATACTTTTATAAGCAGTTACTATGTCCGATTTTCTTCAACTATTTAGTAAGAATATTCATTTTATAAGCAGTTATAATGCTGAAATTATTTCAAATATAATAGCCGAATATTCATTTTATAAGCAGTTATAATGCTCAATTTATTTTAAATATAGTTGATGAATATTCATTTTATATGCAGTTATAATGCTGAAATTATTTCATGTAAATTAGAAGGAGTCTTATTTATAAGAAGTTATAATACCCGAAATAAAACTTAAAAGATTTAATCGTTAAAATGCTTAATTAGCCTAGCATAATCCAAGGAAAGGAAAAGCTTGGAGGATAAAAGTTCTAGAGCTTACACTTCAAGAGATTGAGCGAGGAATAAAACATTAGCGTTAACATATTATCCATATTCAGGCAAGTCTACTTAATTATTGAAATGCACTCCGTGTAATAACGTGTCTTATTTATGAGGTTTATTGTTATGCAAGTATTGTTTCTTTTGCACCCCGTGCATTAACATGCTTGTTATCTTTTATGTGCAACGTGATAGTGATTGTTGAATTTCAATTGAAAACCATGTTAGTATCTGAGTTGAACAGCTCTCTTGTATGGGAAAGAGTTTAAGATGTGTTAGGAAACCGATCTAACTCACTGAGGTAACATTTGTCGCAGTGTAGAGGTATCGTAGAAACGATATACACTGTTGATACAATTGTAGCAGTGTTGATGAGACGGGGAACTAATTCATTAGTTTTTGTGGGTGGGGAACCACTCAGTTCATTATATTGATAATCGTTGAAATCTTGTATTAGCTTATTCTGTGTATATATCTTGAAAAGGTGATTCTCTTCTCATATACATATATCTGTTAGACTTGTTGGGCATTCTTATGCTCATTCTTGCAATTATCTTAAAAGAAATTACAGCTAAGGAAGAATTACCAAACGATTCTGGCGGTACAAAGAAAGTTGAAGATGTAGAAGATTTAAATTATGCTAGATTAATATTATTAGCAATGTCTAGAAAGTTCTGACGAGGAAAGGGGTTAGGTCATTTAATTACGTGTCGTTTTAACGGAAAGCCCCCTCTTTCTTGGGAACTGTCTGGTTGCTAATATTGCAAGTCTCGGATAGAGAAATGGAGATTTATTTTTAAGTCTTTTAGGACTTATTTGTAATAAGAACAAGTAACCTGGGAATGATGTAACACGAAAGAATGATATTGTAAATATTATCACTTTTTCCGCATTATACTCTGATTATTAGAAGTTAAAATTTCTATTGCATTATGTAAAGGTTGTACACGTGAGCACGAAGTCCGACCAAACAAGCAGGTGGATTTTCGGGGCTTCACATGTGCCATCTTAGAAAATCTTTCCACGACCACAAATATAGAATCATGACCACGCTTAAACCTATGTAAACCCAATACAAAATCCATAAACAAATCAATCCAAGGTTCACTAGATATAGGTAATGGTGTATACAATCCATGAGGTTGAACACGAGACTTAGCTTGTTTACACGTAATGCATTTATCACAAACTCTTTCCACATCTCGTTTCATATGAGGCCAATAAAAATGCTCTTTTAAAACAGATAAAGTCTTTTCAACACCAAAATGACCCATCAGACCTTAACATCAACAACTCTTCACAAAGAACATGCAGGTATACATAGTTTATTTTCTCGAAACAGAAAACCATCAATTTTAAAGTATTTACCTACAGCATTCTTCTCACATGATTTAAACTCTTCACAAAAATCAAGGTCACTAACATACAATTCTTTGATCCGTTCAAAACCAAGCAATTTTGTATCAAGAGTATTTAATAACACGTACCTTCTCGAAAGAGCATCAGCAACGACATTCTCCTTACCCTGTTTGTATCGGATGAAGTACGAAAATGTCTCAATGAACTCCATCCACCTTGTGTGTCTTTTGTTCAACTTATGTTGTCCCTTCAAGTATTTCAACGATTCATGATCCGTGTGAATCACGAACTCTTTTGGCCAAAGGTAGTGTTGCCACGTCTCCAACGCTCGAACCAAGACATACATCTCCTTGTCATAAGTAGGATAGTTTAGAGCTACCTCACTTAACTTTTCACTAAAGTACGCCACTAGTTTCCCTTCCTGCATCAACACAGCTCCAATCCCTAAACCTGAAGCATCACACTCAATCTCAAAAGTCTTAGCAAAGTTAGGTAAAACAAGCAAAGGATCGTTAGTCAATTTATCTTTAATCAATTTAAACGCCTTTTCCTGTTCTTCACCCCACTTAAAACTGAAAGTAGTATGCACACAAGCCAATCATATTTGATATGATGTAGCATATACTTTGTAATCTTATTCATTTATTAATAAAGGAATTGATTTTCTTAAAAGGCATTTTATATTATCTACATAGTGCTGTTATATTAAATGTGATAAACCCATAGTTTTGAGCAATGCTTTTAGAATCATGATGGTGATCATGCTAATGAGATCTAAATTCAAGATAGCTCACAAACTAAAATTGTTCCTAATCGTTGGATTACTAAATTGGGGATTAGTGAATCCGGATAGATTAGTACATACGTTGCTTGCTCTTAGGAAGAGGATGATTGATCTCATAATCATTTGTGTGGAGACACTAAAGCAAGTATGTAGGTGCTTATTAGAGAATAAGTTCACTGAACGATGACTCGCTAAGGAATACCTAATGGAGTTTTACTCGCCTGTCAATAGGAATTCCTCTAGTGATAGTAGTACAAGTGATCCTTGGACTTGAGATCATCATAGTATCTTGTGTATGATGAGTTATACTTTGACATGTCCCTTAAGACCTTGTGGGTATATCAAAGGGTATTATTGGGTATAATTAGTTGTACATGGAGATAGGTGAATGATCAACAAAGAATCTACCTCGTCTAGTAAAAGATGTGAATGTCCTATGTGATTCGATAAATGATAACTCAGTAGTCCTTGGCCAAGGCAGAATAAAATTAGAAAGGAGTTTCTAATTTGCATTATTTAGAGTTATGCATTTGGGAATCGAAATACATATAATTAAATAAAATAAGACTTGACAGTAAATCCATGTCTTATATTTAATTGGGACATTGTATGGTAGAAGGATTGAATTGTACGGTAACTATCTACTCAAAGGTTCTTTTGTGATTAATGTTGAAATCTATATTATTTGGAAAGTCGTTGATCGCTAAGGGGGCTTACCCTTATTGTAGAATAAATGTTATTTATTTAAATGAATTAAATAATTTAATTTATTTATTTAAGTAAGATTAGAATTGTTCTAATTGATTTATTCACAACCAGTTTAATATGGAGAACCTAAAGGGTCACACAGCAAAAGGAAAATATTTATTTAAGAAGTAAATGACATAATGGTAATAATAAGTTAAGTGTATTTAATTTAATCTATGGAGATAGAATAAATTAAATAGCTTAATATTTATTATTTAATATTTTGAAAATATTAAATATAAATTAATAAGAGGAGTCTTATTATTATTATTACTATTACTATTATTTAATTCCTAATAGGGATTGAGAATTAATTAATAGAAGTACTCTCCCATGGATTCCTAATTGGATTAGGAGCATTATTAATTAAAGGAGTTTAATTATAATACAAATCATAAATCCTAAATAGTTTAGGGAAGGGTTATTCCTACATCTATAAATAAGAAGGGTCTTATCATAGATAATGTTTACACACTCTTGCATTAGATTGTGGAGAGTACTTAGAATTTCTATAGAGATAGAAACTAGGGTTTTGCCAAATACCCAACTTCTTGAATACTTGTTCTTCCTTGGTGGATCACCTCTAGAGGCCAAACACTTGGGTGGCTAACGTTGATCAAAGGAAGGAATCACACCGTAGCATTCGAGGAGAACACGAAGGACTAGGAGTTGAACTTGTACCCGAGGAAGCTTTGTTCTACGAGGGTATAATTCTTATTCTCTTTCTCTTTCGTTTATATCGTTAATTGAGCACATAGATTGATCTTGGTGATGGTTTGTATAAAATTTTAAAATCCGATTTTATCGCGCTTCCGCACTGTTTATGTAATTTGATTGCATGTTCGCGTTATATACAAACCTAACAGTGGTATCAGAGCCTAATCTTGTGCTAATTATCGATTTTGATGATTCCATGTATGCTTGATATGCGATTGGATCGAAATTTTTTGGGCAGAATAAAATTTTTTCTGAATCAGCGACACGGCGCAGCTGCGCCGCCTCCAGTTCATTCTGGAGCGCAGCTACGCCGAAACCCAGAATCGGTTTTTTCTGGGGAGCAGCGCAGCTGCGCCGTTGCCCAGTTCATTCTGGGCGCAGCTGCGCCGGTAAGCAGAATCTGAAAAATATTTTTTCTTCAATTAAAATAAATGGTTTATTTAATTGATATAAGTTTAAAATAAAGAGTTTATTTTATCTGGAATAGGATTTCAGATTGCTAAAATTAAAGGAGTTTAATTTGAATTTGGTTTTTGATTAAAATAAAAGAGTTTATTTTGTTTCAAAACTAAATATTAGCAAAACTTTTGCCCATTAATTGATATCAATGCATATATGGAATGGATTTATTATTCATGAGATGAATGTTATTTATTGATACATATAGAGATATGTATGATAATATATAGGGATTGATTATGGACTGTTAACCAATGTGTGATTGGATTTATTTTAGTGGATGCTTGAATGTATGAGTTTTTATAAATGGGGTCTGCGTACCTCGTCTTCTCTAATTTTTCTTAATGTAAATTCTATCTCCCTCCTATGTACTTCCCCTTGACTGCTGATCAAGGTTTCTATTTATTGTAAATAGTTTATGTAATAGGACTAGTTAGAATTAATTTTTTGAAAAATTGGAGACAAAGGAGCAAGGAGCGCTTGAAGACCCGTTTGTATTGGAGCCCGGGTTTAAATGTAATAGTTATATTTAAATTTAATTCTTGCACCCTAGGTTTGACCTTTTGGTTCACTTGGTGGCTCTAGTGAACCAAACTAGAATAAAAGTCCATAATCAATCCGGGTAGAATATAGTATTCTATATTGGCATGCTTATTATATATATATATTATATATTATCCAACATGCTTCGCATGAAAAATAATATGACGCGTATTTTATATATATATGTGCATGCGCGCTAAACAAGATGAGACTAATAATAACAAACCCCTCAAAGAAATCATATTAAGTCCTAAACGTTCAAAGATATTTGGAATATCGAACGTCGCCTTCTAGCATGGTAAAACAATAGAGTATTAAATATTTAATATGAGTTTGTTGTATCACCACAAGGCAAGTATTAAATATTTAAGATATTGCTTTATCACATTTGATGCTTATAAATAGACTGAACGATGTTGTTTTGTTGTGTCACCACAAGGACAGTGTTTTTCTTTCGAATATATGGAAGTGCTAGGTTGGACTTAACTTGGATAATTTTGATTCGGATGTGTCACCACTTGATCAAAATAATCTAAGAGGCAAAATACAAGGAGTTACATAGTGATGTAATTGACAAGAGTTGTCTACCTATTTATTTATATATCGCTTGTTGTGTCACCACAAGGCTATATACATTTGAAATGGGATCCTTAATCTCACTAGCAAATATTTAATTAGATTTGCCGAACTATATAATGAGGGTAATATAGTTTGATGAAAATAGTGGGAGATACCAATCTAAAATAAAGACCTAATTTATTTTGGTAATTAATTAAATGAATGTATGCTAAAATGTTGTCTATTTCACATGCAGAATTTAAAAATGTCAAACTCACTATCACTGCGTAGCATATTTGATGCTAACAAACTGACCGGACCGAATTATATGGACTGGTTAAGGAATCTGAGAATTGTTCTCACTGCTGAAAAGATTTCTTATGTCCTAAATTCGCCAGTCCCTGCAAGTGTTGCAGAAACAGCCTCTGAGGAAGAGATTGCTACTTTTAGAAAGTGGCAAGATGATGCAATCTTGGCTCAATGCATCATGCTCGCATCCATGAGTAACGAGCTTCAGCGTCAACATGAAACTATGGATGCTCCTACTATATTGCTGCACCTCAAAGAGTTGTATGGTGAGCAAAGTAGGACTGCTAGATATCAGATATCTAAGGAGCTCTTCCAATCTCGTATGACCGAGGGCACTGCTGTTGAGACTCATGTCCTTAAGATGATCAATCTGATTGAACAACTTGGACAACTTGGGTTCGTGATGGATGGGGAGTTAAGTCAAGATTTGATCTTGCAGTCACTCCCGGACACCTTCTCACAATTTGTTGTGAATTTTCACATGAATAAGTTGGATGTCAGCTTGCCTGAGCTACTTAACATGCTGAAAACTACTGAAGGTCACTTCTCATCCAACAAGAACCAAGTCTTACTAGTGGATGATTCTTCCAAGAAAAGGAAGAGGCCCAAGGTATCTTCTGAAAAGAAGAAAAACAAGAAGGCTAAGGGAAAGGCGAAGGGAAAGGATAAAAAGAAACCTGATCCAGATAGCAAAGGAATTTGCTACCATTGCAATAAGCCGGGACATTGGAAGAGGAACTGCAAGGAGTATCTTGCGGGCCAAAAGAAGCTTGGAGAAGCTTCGACTTCTGATCTAGGTTTGTTCATGATTGAAATTAATTTTTCTGAAAGTCAAAATTCTACTTGGGTATTGGATACCGGCTGTAGTTCTCACATATGTAATAATATGCAGGGACTAAGCAGAAGTAGGAAGCTGAACAAGGATGAAGTCGTCCTACGAGTTGGAAATGGAGCAAAGGTTGCTGCATTGGCTGTAGGGACTTATTGTTTAGCACTGCCTTCGGGCAAGTTCATTAGTTTAAATAACTGTTATTATGTTCCAACACTCATTAGAAACATTATTTCAATTTCTGTATTGGATATTGATGGTTTTGATATTATAATAAAGAACAACAGTTATTCTATTTATAATAAAAATGTTTTATATGGTGTTGGCAATTTACTAAATGGACTTTACATACTTGACTTGCATGCAAATATACTTCAAATTGAACAAACTAAGAAAAGAAAAAGAGATGATGTTAATTATACCTTTATGTGGCACTGTAGACTCGGTCATATCAATGAAACAAGATTATCCAAGTTGCATAAAGATGGGCTTTTAGAGCTATCTGATTACGAATTATATCCAACTTGTGAATCTTGTCTCATGGGTAAGATGACTAAATCCCCTTTTAGTGGAAAAGGAGAAAGAGTTACAGAGTTGTTAGCGTTGGTGCACACAGACGTTTGTGGACCTATGACAACGAATGCACGAGGAGGGTATTCTTATTTTATTACTTTCACTGATGATCATTCTAGATTTGGATATGTGTATTTAATGAAATACAAATCTGAATCGTTTGAAAAGTTCAAAGAATTCAAAAGTGAAGTAGAGAAACAAACTGGTAAGAGTATTAAGATTCTTCGATCGGATCGAAAAGGGGAATACTTGACCAATGAGTTTCTCAATTGTCTCAAAGAAAATGGTATAATCTCACAATGGACTCCACCAGGGACGCCACAGTTGAATGGTGTATCTGAAAGGAGAAATCGAACATTATTGGACATGGTTCGTTCCATGATGAGTTTTACCCACCTTCCAGTATCCTTCTGGGGTTATGCCCTAGAATCGGCTGCATACCTACTTAACAAGGTACCTACCAAATCCGTCCCAAAGACTCCATATGAGATATGGACAGGGAGGAAACCAAATCTTAAGCATGTTAAGACTTGGGGTTGTCCAGCTTATGTCAAAAGGTTTGAGCATGATAAGCTGAAGACTAGATCCGACAAATGTAGATTCGTGGGATACCCTAAAGAAACATCAGGGTATTATTTCTATCATCCTACTGATCAAAAGGTGTTTGTTGCGAAACACGCTGCCTTCTTGGAAAAGGAGTTTATCCTTGAAGGGGTCAGTGGGAGTAAGATATATCTTGAAGAAGTTCAAGAACCACAAAATACTACGGATCAAAGTCAGGTACCTAACCAAGTAGAAGAACCTACTGTACCACTATCTATTCGTAAATCTGGAAGAGTACCGAAGATACTTGAGAGGTATGGATTCATCATAGAGGATGATGATGAGGTACGGATCATAGATGATGATGATCCATTGACTTACGAAGAGGCTATGAGTAGTGAAGACTCAGAGAAATGGCTAGAAGCCATGAAATCCGAGATGGACTCCATGTATGAAAACCAAGTATGGACTTTGGTTTCACCACCTGAGGGCATTAAGCCTATTGGGTGTAAATGGGTCTTTAAGAGAAAGACTGGAGCAGATGGCAAGGTAGAGACCTATAAGGCCCGACTGGTTACAAAAGGTTTCAAACAAAGACAAGGAGTTGACTATGATGAAACCTTCTCACCAGTAGCTATGCTCAAGTCCCTTCGGATTTTGCTTGCAATTGCAGCTTATTATGACTACGAAATCTGGCAAATGGACGTGAAAACGGCCTTCCTCAATGGAGAGCTTGAGGAGAATGTATATATGATACAGCCAGAGGGTTTTGTTTCAACGGTTGGAACAAACCAAGTTTGTAAGCTACAACGATCCATTTATGGATTGAAGCAAGCTTCTCGAAGGTGGAACATCCGTTTTGATGAGATAATCAAAAGGTTTGATTTTATCAAGAACGAGGATGAACCATGTGTGTACAAGAAGGTTAGTGGGAGCGCTATATCATTCCTTGTATTATATGTTGATGATATATTACTGATAGGGAATGATGTTCCTATGCTACAGTCGATCAAAATTTGGTTATCTAAACACTTCTCCATGAAGGACTTGGGTGAGGCATCCTATATTTTGGGGATAAAGATCTATAGAGATAGATCTAAAAGGATGTTGGGCTTGACCCAAGGAAAGTACATTGACTCAATGCTAAAGAAGTTTAGCATGGAAGATTCCAAGAGAGGTCTCATGCCGATGAGCCATGGAATACATCTCTCCAAGAAACAGGCCCCAAAGACACCTGAGGAGAGAGACCATATGAGTAAGATTCCTTATGCTTCCGCAATAGGATCTATCATGTACGGTATGATATGTACTAGACCAGATGTCGCTCATGCACTTAGTGTAACAAGCAGATATCAGTCGAATCTAGGAGAAGAGCACTAGAAGGCAGTGAAAAACATCCTAAAGTACTTGAGAAGAACTAAGGATGTATTTCTTGTCTACGGTGGGTCTGAATTGAAACTAGAGGGCTATACAGACTCAAGTTTTCAAACAGACCAAGATGACAGTAAATCCGTTTCAGGGTACGTGTTTACCTTAAACGGTGGCGCAGTGAGTTGGAAGAGTTCCAAACAGCAAACAGTTGCTGATTCAGTGACAGAGGCAGAGTACATAGCTGCAAGTGAAGCTGCAAAGGAAGCTGTTTGGATGAAAAAGTTCATAACTGAACTTGGAGTGGTTCCTAGCATTAGAGGAGTCGTACCTTTATTCTGTGACAACAATGGAGCTGTTGCGCAGGCTAAGGAACCCAGGTCTCATCAGAAATCCAAACACGTGTTGTGGCGGTTTCATTTGATTAGAGAAATCATTGAAAGAGGAGATGTCACCCTGGAGCGTGTGGACTCTCAAGACAACATTGCAGATCCATTTACTAAAGCTTTAACACAACAGCAATTTGATCGTCACTTAGAGAAGATGGGTATTAGATACCATGGCGATTGGCTTTAGTGCAAGTGGGAGATTGAAAGTAGTATGCACACAAGCCAATCATATTTGATATGATGTAGCATATACTTTGTAATCTTATTCATTTATTAATAAAGGAATTGATTTTCTTAAAAGGCATTTTATATTATCTACATAGTGTTGTTATATTAAATGTGATAAACCCATAGTTTTGAGCAATGCTTTTAGAATCATGATGGTGATCATGCTAATGAGATCTAAATTCTAGATAGCTCACAAACTAAAATCGTTCCTAATCGTTGGATTACTAAAAAGGGGGTTAGTGAATCCGGATAGATTAGTACATACGTTGCTTGCTCTTAAGAAGAGGATGATTGATCTCATAATCATTTGTGTGGAGACACTAAAGCAAGTATGTAGGTACTTATTGGAGAATAAGTTCACTGAACGTGACTCGCTAAGGAATACCTAATGGAGTTTTACTCGCCTATCAATAGGAATTCCTCTAGTGATAGTAGTACAAGTGATCCTTGGACTTGAGATCATCATAGTATCTTGTGTATGATGAGTTATACTTTGACATGTCTCTTAAGACCTTTAGGGTATATCAAAGGGTATGATTGAGTATAATAAGTTGTACATGGAGACAGGTGAATGATCAACAAAGAATCTACCACGTCTAGTAAAAGATGTGAATGTCCTATGTGATTCGATAAATGACAACTCAGTAGTCCTTGGCCAAGGCAGAATGAAATTAGAAAGGAGTTTCTAATTTGCATTATTTAGAGTTATGCATTTGGGAATCGAAATACATATAATTAAATAAAATAAGACTTGACAGTAAATTCATGTCTTATATTTAAGTGGGACATTGTATGGTAGAAGGATTGAATTATACGGTAACTATCTACTCAAAGGTTCTTTTGTGATTAATGTTGAAATCTATATTATCTGGAAAGTCGTTGATCGCTAAGGGGGCTTACCCTTATTGTAGAATAAATGTTATTTATTTAAATGAATTAAATAGTTTAATTTATTTATTTAAGTAAGATTAGAATTGTTCTAATTGATTTATTCATAACCGGTTTAATATGGAGAACCTAAAGGGTCACACCGCAAAAGGAAAATATTTATTTAAGAAGTAAATGACATAATGGTAATAATAAGTTAAGTGTATTTAATTTAATCTATGGAGATAGAATAAATTAAATAGCTTAATATTTATTATTTAATATTTTAGAAATATTAAATATAAATTAATAAGAGGAGTTTTATTATTATTATTACTATTACTATTATTTAATTCCTAATAGGGATTGGGAATTAATTAATAGAAGTACTCTCCCATGGATTCCTAATTGGATTAGGAGCATTATTAATTAAAGGAGTTTAATTATAATACAAACCCTAAATCCTAAATAGTTTAGGGAAGGGTTATTCCTACATCTATAAATAAGAAGGGTTTTATCATAGATAATGTTTACACACTCTTGCATTAGATTGTGGAGAGTACTTAGAATTTCTATAGAGATAGAAACTAGGGTTTTGCCAAATACCTAACTTCTTGAATACTTGTTCTTCCTTGGAGGATCACCTCTAGAGGCCAAACACTTGGGTGGCTTGAAAGTAGTATGCACACAAGCCAATCATATTTGATACGATGTAGCATATACTTTGTAATCTTATTCGTTTATTAAAGGCATTTTACTTTATCTACATGGTGTTGTTATATTAAATGTGATAAACCCATAGTTTTGAGCAATATTTTTAGAATCATGATGGTGATTATGCTAATGAGATCTAAATTCTAGATAGCTCACAAACTAAAATTGTTCCTAATCGTTGGATTACTAAAAAGGGGATTAGTGAATCCGGATAGATTAGTACATACGTTGCTTGCTCTTATGAAGAGGATGATTGATCTCATAATCATTTGTGTGGAGACACTAAAGCAAGTATGTAGGTGCTTATTAGAGAATAAGTTCACTGAACGTGGCTCGCTAAGGAATACCTAATGGAGTTTTACTCGCCTGTCAATAGGAATTCCTCTAGTGATAGTAGTACAAGTGATCCTTGGACTTGAGATCATCATAGTATCTTGTGTATGATGAGTTATACTTTGACATGTCCCTTAAGACCTTGTGGGTATATCAAAGGGTATGATTGGGTATAATAAGTTATACATGGAGATAGGTGAATGATCAATAAAGAATCTACCACTTCTAGTAAAAGGAGAGAATGTCCTATGTGATTCGATAAATGACGACTCAGAAGTCTTTGGCCAAAGCAGAATGAAATTAGAAAGGAGTTTCTAATTTACATTATCAGAGTTGTGCATTTGAGAATCGAAATACATATAATTAAATAAAATAAGACTTGACAGTAATTCCATGTCTTATATTTAATTGGGACATTGTATGGTAGAAGGATTGAATTGTACGGTAACTATTCACTGAAAAGTTCTTTTGTGATTAATGTTGAAATCTATATTATCTGGAAAGTCGTTGATCGCTAAGGGGGCTTACCCTTATTGTAGAATAAATATTATTTATTTAAATAAATTAAATAGTTTAATTTATTTATTTAAATAAGATTAGAATTGTTCTAATTGATTTATTCACAACCGGTTTAATATGGAGAACCTAAAGGGTCACACCGCAAAAGAAAAATATTTATTTAAGAAGTAAATGGCATAATCGTAATAATAAGTTAAGTGTATTTAATTTAATCTATAGAAATAGAATAAATTAAATAGCTTAATATTTATTATTTAATATTTTGGAAATATTAAATATAAATTAATAAGAGGAGTCTTATTATTATTATTATTACTATTACTATTATTTAATTCCTAATAGAGATTGGGAATTAATTAATAGAAGTACTCTCTCATGAATTCCTAATTGGATTAGGAGTTCAATTAATTAAAGGAGTTTAATTAAAATAAAAACCCTAATCCTAAATAGTTTAGGAGGGTTCCCTATATCTATAAATAAGAGGAGTCTTATCATAATTTGGGGTTAGACAGTTACTCACTCTTCCATAAGAATTGGAGAGGGTGGAGAGTACTTGTAATTTTTCTATAGAGATAGAAACTAGGGTTTTGCCAACACCCATCTTCTTGAACAACTATTATAACTTGGTGGATCACCTCTAGAGGCCAAACACTTGGGTGGCTAACGTTGATCAAAGGAAGGAATTTAATCGGTGAAATTCAAGGACAACGCGAAGGAATTGGAGGTGAACTTGTACCCGAGGAAGCACGGTTCTACGAGGGTATAATTTCTTAATCTCTATCTCTTTTGTTTAATTGATAATTGAGCACATGGATGATCATGGTGATGGTTTGTATAAAAATTTTAAAATCCGATTTTATCGCGCTTCCGCACTATTTATGTAATTTGATTGCATATTCGCGCTATGTACAAACCTAACAGTGGTATCAGAGCCTAACCTTGTGCTAATTATCGATTATGATGATTGCATGTATGTTTGATATGCGATTAGATCGAAATTTTTGGGCAGAATAAATTTTTTCTGAATCAGCGTCGCGGCGCAGCTGCGCCGGCTCCAGTTCATTCTGGAGCGCAGCTGCGCCCAAACCCAGAATCAGTTTTCTCTGGGGTTCAGCGCAGCTGCGCCGTGTCCCAGTTCATTCTGGGCGCAGCTGCGCCGGACAGCATAATCCGAAAAATAATTTTTCCTTCAATTAAAATAAATGGTTTATTTAAATTGATAAAATCAGAATAAAGGAGTTTATTCACATATGAAATAGGATTCCATGTTTCCTAGAATAAAAGAGTTTATTCACATATGGAATAGGATTCCATGTTTCCTTAAAAATAAAGAAATTTATTTTGATAAGGAATAGGATTCAACATATTTTATTTTCCAACAATTTTAAGTTAAAATAAAGGAGTTTGTTTTGAACTTGAAATTGGATTCCATGTTAATTGAAATAAAAGAGTTTATTTTGATTTGGAATTTGATTAAAAATAAAGAAGTTTATTTTTATTCAAAATTGGATAAAATAAAATAAATAAGTTTATTATGATTTAAATTTTGATTAAAATAAAAGAGTTTATTTTTGTTTCAAAATTAGATTTCTAGTAAACTTTTAATTGCCCATTAATTGATATCAATGCATATATGGAATGGTTTTATTATTCATGAGATGAATGTTATTTATTGATACATATAGAGATATGTATGATAATAAATAGGGATTGATTATGGACTACTGACCAATGTGTGATTGGATTTATTTTAGTGGATGATTGAATGAATGAGTTTTTATAAATGGGGCCTGCGTACCTCGTCTTCTCTAATTTTTCTTAATGTAAATTCTATCTCCCTCCTATGTACTTCCCCTTGACTGCTGATCAAGGTTTCTATTTATTGTAAATAGTTTATGTAATAGGTTTAGTTAGAATTACTTGAAGAATTGGAGACAAAGGAGCAAGGAGCGCTTGAAGACCCGTTTGTAATGGAGCCCGGGTTTAAATGTAATAGTTATATTTAAATTTAATTCTTGCACCCTAGGTTTGACCTTTTGGTTCACTTGGTGGCTCTAGTGAACCAAACTAGAATAAAAGTCCATAATCAATCCGGGTAGAATATAGTATTCTATATGTGCATGCTTACTATGTATACATTATATATTATACAACATGATTCGCATGTTAGATATGACGCGTATTTTATATATATATGTGCATGCGCGCTAAACAAGATGAGACATATAATAACAAACCCCTCAAAGAAATTATATTAAGTCCTAAGCGTTCAAAGATATTTGGAATATCGAACGTCGCCTTCTAGCATGGTAAAGCGATAGAGTATTAAATATTTAATATGAGTTTGTTGTGTCACCACAAGGCAAGTATTAAAATATTTAAGATGTTGCTTTATCACATTTGATGCTTATACATAGACTGAACGATGCTGTTTTGTTGTGTCACCACAAGGACAGTGTTTTTCTTTCGAATATATGGAAGTGCTAGGATGGACTTAACTTGGATAATTTTGATTCGGATGTGTCACCACTTGATCAAAATAATCTAAGAGGCAAAATACAAGGAGTTACATAGAGATGTAATTGACAATAGTTGTCTACCTATTTATTTATATATCGTTTGTTGTGTCACCACAAGGCTATATACATTTGAAATGGGATCCTTAGTCTCACTAGCAAATCTTCAATTAGAATTGCCGAACTATATAATGAGGGTAATATAGTTTGATGAAAATAGTGGGAGATACCAATTTAAAATAAAGACCTAATTTATTTTGGTAATTAATTAAAATGAATGTATGCTAAAATGTTATTAAATTACAAATTCATTTATAGAATTTTACAATGTCTAATTCAATATCACTGCGGAGCATATTAAATGGTAATTAACCGGACCGAATTACACGGACTAGTTAAGGAATTTGAGAATAGTTCTCAAGGCTGAAAAGCTATCTTATGTCCTTAATATGCCTATCCCTGCAATTGTTGCAGACAATGCCTCAGAGGAAGAGATTGCTACTTTTAGAAAGTGGCAAGATGATGCACAGTTGGCTCAATGCATCATGCTCGCATCCATGAGTAACGAGCTTCAGCGTCAGCATGAAACTATGGATGCTCCTACTTTACTCCGGCACCTTCAAGGAGTTGAAGGGTGAGGAAAGTAGGACTATTAGATATCAGATATCTAAAGAGCTCTTCCGATCTAGAATGGCTGATGGCACTACAGTACAGACATATGTCCTAAAATGATCAATCTGATTGAACAATTGGGACAACTGGGTTTTAATGGATGGAGAGATGATCCAAGATTTGATCTTGCAATCACTTCCAGACTCTTTCTCACAAATTATTGTGAATTTCCACATGAACAAGCTATATGTCAGCCTGCTTGAGTTGCTTAACATGTTGAAAACTGTAAAGAGTCACTTTTCAACCAAGAAAAACCAAGTCTTACTGGTAGATGATTCTTCTAGGAAGCGGAAGAGGGCCAAAGGATCTTCTTAAAAGAAGAACAATTCAAAGAAGGTAAGTGGAAAGGAAAAAACAAAGGACAATAAGAACAAGACTGATGCAGATAGCAAAGGAGTTTGCTTCCACTGCAATAAGCCTGGATACTAGAAAGGAAACTGTAAGGAGAATCTTACAGAGGCTAACCAGAAGAAGCTTAGTGAAACTTCGGTTACAAATATGGGTTTGTTCATGATTGAAATAAAATAAATTTTTCTATAAGTCAAGGTTCTACTTGGCTATTGGATACCGGCTGTAGTTCTCACGTA
This sequence comes from Aralia elata, assembly GCA_034770075.1. Taxonomy (NCBI): domain Eukaryota; kingdom Viridiplantae; phylum Streptophyta; class Magnoliopsida; order Apiales; family Araliaceae; genus Aralia; species Aralia elata. Next base: position 73,375,045 of record CM068385.1, read on the forward strand.
TGCAATCCAATGCAGAGACTAAGCAGAAGTAGAAAGCTAAACAAAGTAGTAATCTTATGTGTTGTAATGGAGCAAAGGTTGCTACATTAACCATAGGAACTTATAGTTTAGCATTGCCTACGGGCAAGTCTATTAAGTTAATAAGTTGTTATTATGTTCCAGTTCTCTTTAGAAACATTATTACTTCCGTTGTTGGATAAGGAAGGTTTTGGTATTATATTTAAGAACAATTGTTGTTCTATTTATAATGATAATGTTTTGTTTGAAACTGAAAGATCACTTGATAGACTTTGTAAACTTGACTTACATGAAAAATATTTTGCAAATTGAACAAACTAATAAAAGAAAAAAGGAGATGGTCATTCAAAGAGTTGAATGTGTGTATTTGATGAAATACAAGTCTGAATCATTTGAAAGGTTCAAAGAATTCAGAAGTGAAACAAATTGACAAAGTATTAAGATTCTTTGATCAGATCGAGGAATAGTATACTTGTGCAATAAGTTTCTAGATCATCTCAAAATGGTATTTTTCTCATAATGGAAACCTCCTGATACGCAATAATTGATTGGTGTATCTAAAAGGAGAAATTGTACCTTGTTGGACATGGTGCAGTCCATAATGATTTTTACCGACATTCTAGTAATCATCTGGGGTTATACCCTAGAAACGGCTGCATATCTACAAAATAAGGTAACCTCAAAATCCGGCCCTAAGACTCCATAAAAGTTATGGATAGGGAGGACTCCTAAGCTTAAGTATGTTAAGATAAGGGGTTGTCCAACTTATGTGAAAAGGTTTCAAAGATAAGTTTGGGACAAAATCTGACAAGTGCAGATTTGTGGGATATCCTAAAGAAAGTTTAGGGTATTATTACTATAATCCTACACGCTGCCTTCTTAGATAAAGGTGTTTATCATTGAAGGAGCTAGTGGGAGGGTAATAGATCTTGAAGGAGTTCAAGAACCACAAAGCATTTTAAGTCGAACCGAGGAACCTGTAGATAGACCTATTGTACCACAACCGAATCGTAAATCTGGAAGAGTACCAAAGATACCTGGGAGGTATGGATTCATCATAGAGGATGATGATGAGGTACACATCATAGAGGATGATGATCCAGTTATATACAATGAGGCTATGAGTAGAAGATACTCAGAGAAATGGCAGATGGCCATGAAATCCGAAATGGACTCCATGTATAAGAACCAAGTATAGACTATGGTGTATATGGGTCTTTAAGAGAAAGACTGGGGCAAATGGCAAGGTGGAGACCTATAAGACCAGACCTGTTTAAAAGGTTTTTCAAGTCAAGGAGTTGACTGTAATAAAATCTTATTACCGGGTAATGCTCAAGTACATTTGGATTTTGCTTGTGATTATAGCTTATTACGAAATCTGGCAAAATGGATGTGGAGATGTCCTTCCTCAATGAAGACTTGAGGAGAATGTATGTATGATACAGCCAGAGGAATTTGTTTCAAAGGTTGAAGCAAATCGTGTTTTAAGCTACAATGATCCATTAATGGATTAAAGCAAGCTTCTCAAAGATGGAACATTCGTTTTGATGAGACAATCAAAAGAGTTTGATTTTATATAAAGGAGAATGAAACTAGTGTGTACAAAAGGGTCAGTGGGAGCACTGTGACATTCCTTGGTATTATATGTTGATATACAACTGATAAGGAATAACACACCAATGCTACAATCAGTAAAGATAAAATTGTCTAAACATTCCTCCATGAATGACTTGGGAGGAGCATCCTATATATGGGGATATAAATCTTTATAGATAGATTTAAAAGGATGTTCGGCTTGACCCAAGGAACGTATATTCATTTGATGCTAAAGGCGTTTAGCATGGCAAACTCCAAGAGAGGTCTCATGATGATGAGCCATGGAGAGAATCTCTCTAAAATTGTCCCCAATTGAAAGAGAGATCACATGAGTTACTATCATGTATGCAATGAATATACTAGGCCTGATGTTGATCAGTCATATTCTGGAGAAGATCACTGTAAGACAGTGATAAACATCTTTAAGTACTTAACCGGTATTGAAGATGTAATCATAATTCATGGTAGGTTTGAATTAAAACTAGAGGGCTAAACAGACTCAAGTTTTTTCAGACTGACCAAGACGATAACAAATCCACTTTAAAGTAAATCGTTACCTTGAAAGGTGGTGCAGTGAATTGGAAAGGTTCCAAACAGCAAAGAGTTGCTGGTTTAGTGACAAAGACAAAGTATATAGCTGTAAATGAAGCTGGAAGTTTGATTGTTTGGATGAAAAGTTCATTACAGAACTAGGAATAGTTCCTAAGTCTCATCTTGGAATCAAACATGTGTTGTGGCACTTTCATTTGATTAGTGGAATCATTGAAAGAGAAGAAGTCACTATAGAGATAGTGGACTCTCAAGAACAACATTGCATATCCATTTACTGAAGCTTTATCCAAACAGCAGGATGATCGTCACTTAGAGAAGAAGGGTATTAGATACCATGACGATTGGCTTTAGTGCAAGTGGGAGATTGAAAGTAGTATGCACACAAGCCAATCATATTTGATATGATGTAGCATATACTTTGTAATCTTATTCATTTATTAAAGGCATTTTACTTTATCTACATGGTGTTGTTATATTAAATGTGATAAACCCATAGTTTTGAGCAATATTTTTAGAATCATGATGGTGATTATGCTAATGAGATCTAAATTCTAGATAGCTCACAAACTAAAATTGTTCCTAATCGTTGGATTACTAAAAAAGGGGATTAGTGAATCTGGATAGATTAGTACATACGTTGCTTGCTCTTATAAAGAGGATGATTGATCTCATAATCATTTGTGTGGAGACACTAAAGCAAGTATGTAGGTGCTTATTAGAGAATAAGTTCACTGAACGTGCCTCGCTAAGGAATACCTAATGGAGTTTTACTCGCCTGTCAATAGGAATTCCTCTAGTGATAGTAGTACAAGTGATCCTTGGACTTGAGATCATCATAGTATCTTGTGTATGATGAGTTATACTTTGACATGTCCCTTAAGACCTTTAGGGTATATCAAAGGGTATGATTGGGTATAATAAGTTATCCATGGAGATAGGTGAATGATCAATAAAGAATCTACCACTTCTAGTAAAAGGAGAGAATGTCCTATGTGATTCGATAAATGACGACTCAGAAGTCTTTGGCCAAAGCAGAATGAAATTAGAAAGGAGTTTCTAATTTACATTATCAGAGTTGTGCATTTGAGAATCGAAATACATATAATTAAATAAAATAAGACTTGACAGTAATTCCATGTCTTATATTTAATTGGGACATTGTATGGTAGAAGGATTGAATTGTACGGTAACTATTCACTGAAAGGTTCTTTTGTGATTAATGTTGAAATCTATATTATCTGGAAAGTCATTGATCGCTAAGGGGGCTTACCCTTATTGTAGAATAAATATTATTTATTTAAATGAATTAAATAGTTTAATTTATTTATTTAAATAAGATTAGAATTGTTCTAATTGATTTATTCACAACCGGTTTAATATGGAGAACCTAAAGGGTCACACCGCAAAAGGAAAATATTTATTTAAGAAGTAAATGGCATAATCGTAATAATAAGTTAAGTGTATTTAATTTAATCTATAGAGATAGAATAAATTAAATAGCTTAATATTTATTATTTAATATTTTGGAAATATTAAATATAAATTAATAAGAGGAGTCTTATTATTATTATTATTACTATTACTATTATTTAATTTCTAATAGAGATTGGGAATTAATTAATAGAAGTACTCTCTCATGAATTCCTAATTGGATTAGGAGTTCAATTAATTAAAGGAGTTTAATTAAAATAAAAACTCTAATCCTAAATAGTTTAGGAGGGTTCCCTATATCTATAAATAAGAGGAGTCTTATCATGATTTGGGGTTAGACAGTTACTCACTCTTCCATAAGAATTGGAGAGGGTGGAGAGTACTTGTAATTTTTCTATAGAGATAGAAACTAGGGTTTTGCCAACACCCATCTTCTTGAACAACTATTATTCCTTGGTGGATCACCTCTAGAGGCCAAACACTTGGGTGACTAACGTTGATCAAAGGAAGGAATTTAATCGGTGAAATTCAAGGACAACGCGAAGGAATTGGAGGTGAACTTGTACCCGAGGAAGCACGGTTCTACGAGGGTATAATTTCTTAATCTCTATCTCTTTTGTTTAATTGATAATTGAGCACATGGATGATCATGGTGATGGTTTGTATAAAAATTTTAAAATCCGATTTTATCGCGCTTCCGCACTATTTATGTAATTTGATTGCATATTCGCGCTATGTACAAACCTAACATGGCTAACGTTGATCAAAGGAAGGAATCACACCGTAGCATTCGAGGAGAACACGAAGGACTAGGAGTTGAACTTGTACCCGAGGAAGCTTTGTTCTACGAGGGTATAATTCTTATTCTCTTTCTCTTTCGTTTATATCGTTAATTGAGCACATAGATTGATCTTGGTGATGGTTTGTATAAAATTTTAAAATCCGATTTTATCGCGCTTCCGCACTGTTTATGTAATTTGATTGCATGTTCGCGTTATATACAAACCTAACAGAAACCCACACTCTTTTTGATTACTTCCGTCAATGGCGCTGTGATGTCGCTAAAGTTCTTCACGAACCGTCGGTAGAAACTTGCCAGTCCATGGAAACTACGAACTTGACTCACATTTGATGGACTCGACCAATTTCGGATTGCACGTATTTTCTCCTCATCCACTTGAACTCCCTGTGAACTCACAACAAATCCAAGAAAAATAATTCTATTCGTACAAAACATGCACTTATCCATGTTAGCAAATAACTTTTCCTTACAAAGTACATCTAAAACAGATTTTAAATGCAATGCATGCTCTCCCAAGTTTTTGCTATAAATCAGAATATCATCAAAATACACAACAACAAATTTTCCAATGAACGGACGCAAAACATGGTTCATTAATCTCATGAAAGTACTAGGAGTATTAGTTAGATCAAAAGGTAGCACTAACCACTCATACAACTCATACTTTGTTTTAAAAGCCGTTTTCCATTCATCACCCTCATGCATACGAATTTGATGATACCCACTTTTTAAATCAATCTTTGAAAATACACAAGAACCATGCAATTCATCTAACATATCATTTAATCGTGGAATGGGATGTCGATACTTTACCGTAATGTTATTGACTGCCCTACAATCAATGCACATGTGCCACTTCCCATCCTTCTTAGGCACCAAGATTACTGGAACTGCACATGGACTCATACTTTCCCTCACGAACCCCTTCTCCATGAGTTTGCCAACTTGCTTTTGCAACTCCTTCGTCTCTTCGGGATTGCTCCGATAAGCTGGACGATTTGGAATGGTTGCACCGGGTACGAAGTCAATTTGATGCTCAATTCCCCGAATAGGTGGTAATCCTTGTGGAAGCTCCTTGGGAAACACATCCTTATAATCCTGCAAAAGAGATGAAACAACACTAGGCAAAGAAGAATCGTTAGCGTTAGTATTCAAAAGCACCTCCTTATACCGAAGTATAATCATCGGTTGTTTAGCATATAAAGCTCGCCTCACATCGCTCTTTTTTGCATAGATATTTATTTTTCTCTCTTCATCTTTTCTTTTCTCTCTTTCTTTTTCTCTCTTATTTTTCCCCTCATTATTTTTTTCCTCATTATTTTTCTTTTCTTCACTCTCTTTCTTTTTTTCATGATCTCTCTGCAGATGAAGTTGATCCTCATGCACCTGTTGTGGTGACATAGGACACAAAGTAACCTTCCTTTTATTGTGAACAAAAGAATATTCATTTGTAAAGACATCATGCTTCACACGCCTATCAAATTGCCACGGTCGACCAAACAATATGTGACCCGCCTACATTGGAACCACGTCGCACAAAATTTCATCCACATATTTCCTAATAGTAAATGGCACCAACACCTGTTTAGTTACTTTAATCTTATTACTGTCATTGAGCCACTACAATCGATATGGTTGAGGATGTTTGGTTGTGGAAAGCCCTAATTTCTCCACCATAATCTTACTTGCCACATTCGTGCAACTACCCCCATCAATCACGACACAGCAAATCTTCCCATTCACCAAGCACCTAGTGTGAAATAAATTTTCCCGCTGTTCGTTACTTTCTTCCTTCACTTGTGCACTAAGCACTCTTCTAGTCACCAAAACTTCCCCAAATACCGCAACTTCCCTATCCTCTGCGTCTTCTAGTGGTGGCATAGAGTCACTATCACTATCTTCCCCCTCGGTCTCCACCTCTCCATTGTCAAGTAACAACATCATTCTTTGATTCGGACATTGATCTGCAATATGTCCCCTACCTTGACATTTAAAACATTTAATATCTCGATTACAGCTAAAAGAAGTAGAGTCAGTTTTACCTTGCACTCCCCTATTAGTCGTCTCCATTTTTGGCTCAAATTTGGGTTTGCTTACGGTTGGCTTCTCCTCTCGCTTTCCAACATTAGACTTCCATGATGATCCCGAATTAGGTATCGAACGCTGGCTACCTCTCCTCTTAAGCTGTTTCTCAATCTTGATAGCCATGTGTACCATATCCTCCAATACCACGTAATGTTTCCGTTCCACTAAGTCTGCAATCTCCCAATTTAGTCCTGCCAAAAATCTAGCCATTGTTGATTCGCCATCCTCATTTATGTTTGCCCTAGCCATCAACATCTCCATATCTATGTAATAATCCTCGACGCTCCGACTACCTTGTTTCAAGCTTTGCAAACTCCGAACTAGCTCTCGGTGATAGTAATCTGGAATGAACCTCTTTTTCATCACTGCCTTCATATCTTCCCAAGTTTCAATGGGACGTTTTCCACACCTCCTCCGGCTGATCGTCAACTGATCCCACCAAGTAACTGCATACGCTGAGAATTCTATGGTGGCAAGTTTTACTTTCTTTAGCCCCGAGTAGTTATGACATTCAAATATCTAATCCATCTTCTTTTCCCATTCTAAATATGCCTCTGGATCACTTCTTCCTTGGAAAGTTAGAATTTTCATTTTTATACTATCCAAGTTGTTGTCCATTTTATCCCGAACTCCTCTATCTCTAGCTCCTCGTTGCCTCCGATGTAAGAAGTTGGACTCTCGATCATCCTCGTCACTAAATCCTCCGTCATTGAAAGTAGTTTCTTCCACCCTAGCTCCTTTTTTTTAATGTGGAGTTTCCGACCCGCGGGTCGACTAATCTCCTCAGCCCGATACCAGAGCGGTTTGCTACCCGACTTACGCGGGGGGTATCGTGGCCACAGTAGAGCATTTTTAGTGCCTTCCAAATGTTGCTAGTGAGAGTCAATCCTGAGTCGTCCGGGTTTACGGTTCTTTCCCAGGGCGGCTTGCACCACTGCGCCAAATGTTGTGGTTCACCCTAGCTCCTTTCTGCTGAACTACTCCTTGTTGATGAGTTCCTTGACGGTTTTGAGATGATTCCCCCCGAGTAACGCTTAATTGGTCCAAGCACTCATGTACCTGTTCCATTGCCATATCCAACTGTCTACCCCAATCCTTATTCATAGCTTCAATTAACAACTTCATATCTGCTGACAATGAAGGTTCTGCAAACGTTCCCTTATCCTTTGAGTTAGACATATTTTCTGTAAAATAGAGGTTAGTAGCAAAATATTTTTCTCACCACTCTCTTACGTGTTTCGCTCGATTAATGTTTCACTCTTGTATCACTCAATAGGCTTTTTCCCTTAATTGATCTCACCACTAAGCCTTTTACCTCTAATTATTCTCTCTAATAAGTTCTTTTGGAATTTACCTAGCAAAAATTCTCGATTTTACTAATCAATTCAAAATAACTTATCACGAACAATATAGTCGGTATGAATAGAAGTAGCAACAATCTCGATTACGGAATTGAAAACGAATTCTGAGAACAAATTGAAATAACTGAAATAACAAAATTTTCTATACTTTTTTTGTACTCACAACTTCAACGAAATAATAAAGATAGATACTTAGCTAGATAACGCTGCTTTGATACCAAATGATAGACTCCACGACACGCTTGCGTGAGGTGGTCGTCGCCCGGATCGTTTCTAGTAAGCAACTTTGATGGAACTCTCTCGATACCTTAACCCAACGTCTATTTGGAGACGAGAATCTTGATAAATTCGATCAAGCAATTAAATTCACGTAGGATGGAACACCAACAACACTTAGACCCTTGTTTAGATGGAAAACGATAATCTCCGTATGATCGTATGATGCGATAGAGTAACGCCACACACAACTATGGTTTGTTGTATGATAAGTTAAATATGAGTCTTAAAAGAAAAACTAAGAAAATAGCTTAGAAATTCTTCAAAGAACCAAAAGTAGAGAATAGCTCTCAATTATGAATAAACTCTGAATAATATTGAATTGTTGTTGAATTACAAGCATAAAACTTATTTATACTAACTATGAAACCCTATAATCCATAAAGGAAATAATAATTGATTTGGAATCAAAATCCTATCTTAAAATATCCTAGTTACAATAGAATTATGAAAATATACTGAAATCCCTAAAATTAAGGAAAGAAAATCTGATAAAAATCTTCAAAAACGCGTCTGTCTCGAAAAATGCGCCAACTAAATCTGACAGTTCTCGCCGGGGCGAGAAAAATAACCTGTAAACCTCGCCGGGGCGAGAATGGCCAGAGAGGTCTTCGCCGGGGCGGCATCATTTCAGGCCGGGGCGCAAATGGGCAGAGGAGTTCTCGCCGGGGCGAGATTTCTGGGCCTGATTTTCTTGCTGGGGCGAGAACTCTGCAACTTGAGAATTTTCGTCTTCTTTTATTTCCATCGTTCCCACCCTTGACGTGTTTACTTGTAACATCATGACCAATTGCAAATCCTTAGAATCCCGCTCCTCGAACTCTACACTTGATCTATCCTCGCTCGACATGCCTTGTATCAACCCATTAAGGCCTTCCTTGAATCGTTTAGCCTGAGCTCTTGTCACGGGTCCATTCGGCATGCACATAGGATCCGCTCTATGGTTGTCATTCGACCCCGAACCAAGGATGCCCTCATTATATGTGTACTGGAGTTCTGAGGCTGTGCTGACCTTGAAGGAATCTTAGTGATTCAAGTCGTAAAGATATCCTTAGTGGATTTGCTACTCGTAGAGTAGAACAATGGTGTAGGAGTCTTGTGTGCTCTGAACTACTTAAAGTCTTGTGTTTCTCTCTCTCTACACTTTATAACTGCTATAACTGTTATATCACTGCAATATCATATCCGTTATAGTTGTTGTATCTTTAAGGGGGATTAAAATCAATCATATATTTCGTTGTGCTTAATTAACTTGTTTATTTACTAATCCTATAAGTCATTCTTTTGAAAACGGCTTAAGAAGTTTTAAGAATCTATTCAACCCCCCTCCCTTCTAGACATCTTTTGTGCCTCTGTGATGAGTGGATTTTAACCTATGAGTTGGATACATCTTTGGCTTAATTCTTTACAATCTTTTTTTTTTGCTAAATTTTGTTTGTATATAAATATGCAAAAAACTAAGGATATTACAATGAAGATCAGAACATAATCCTCTTCTCCTGAGAGGACCAAAACACCTAGAAAAAAAACTAGGAAACCAATTACCTCACCTAATTATATTATACCTCATAACCCGAGGCTAGGCAAAGGAAAACAACTAAAATAAACCCAAACTAATGAGATATTTAGCAAAAACAAATAGGACCACAAAATTGAAAAATAAGCTAGAAAATATGCCTAAAAAGGCAGAAAATTTTCAGCAAAACTCCAACTGGTGTGGGACCCATTTGCCAACCTTCATTTCAGATTTTCGACCAAACCCACAAAGTCCAATATGGGACATGCAACCAAGCCCTTGTGGGCCATATCCGTTGTAATACCCCGAATATTTATGAGGCTTATAAATACAATCGTATATGGTTAGAGGCTAATTTAGAGACCTAAAACTAGGTATCGAGAAGTTTAAAACCTTAAGCCCTAATGAGATTTGAATTTTGTAACATATGTGCTTAATAAAGATCGAAATGATATTTCGAAGCAGGTGTTTTGTGATTATATAGTGTAAACGATGAATTAGGTCAAATAAAATTTTTTGGTCAAGCTGCTAAGTCGTGCTTATATTGACAAAATGATTTATCGTGCTTTCCATGATTTCACCAAGAAGTATTCCGACAAATTATTTTTGACAAGTTGCTCTGTCGTGCTTGAAAATGACAAAGTGATTTATCGTGCTTACGGTGACAAGCTGCACTGTCGAGCTTGGAAGATATTTTCATTAAGGAGCTTAGAAGATAGGTTCAATTGCAAGCTGCATTGTCGAGCTTGGAAGATATTTTCATTGAGGAGCTTAGATTGCAAGCTGCATTGTCGAGCTTGGAAGATATTTTCATTGAAGAGCTTAGAAGATAGGTTCAATTGCAAGCTGCATTGTTGAGCTTGGAAGATATTTTCATTGAGGAGCTTAGATTGCAAGCTGCATTGTCGAGCTTGGAAGATATTTTCATTGAGGAGCTTAGAAGATAGGTTCAATTGCAAGTTGCATTGTCGAGCTTGGAAGATATTTTCATTGAGGAGCTTAGAAGAATATTCTAAGTATTTGCTAGGTACTAAAGTGTAATTAACCTAGGTACCAAAGTGTAATAAGCCGAGCCCCTAACGTGCAATTAGCGAAACTATGTTTTCCTATAAATAGCAAGCTAAGTTCATTCATTTCGTACTATTTTCAAGAGTACTTCAAGAGCAAAAACACTCTATATTTATATTCTGAGAGATATTGTGAGATAAAAATTACTTTCGAAGTATCAAAGCGCTACACAATTGGAAGCAAAGCTAGCAACTACAAGAGGTATACTCTAGTGGTTATAATTTTTATTTTTATGTATGTATTAGTAAAAATATACTTTTACACGCAGTTATAATGCTCAAATTATTTTATGTATATAGTACAAAAGTCTTATTTACAAGCAGTTATAATGTCCGATTTATTTCTCTTATAAAGTTAAAAATATACTTTTATAAGCAGTTATAATGCTGAAATTATCTTAAATATAATAGCCGAATATTCATTTTATAAGCAGTTATAATGCTGAAATTATCTTAAATATAATAGCCGAATATTCATTTTATAAGCAGTTATAATGCTAAAATTATCTCAAATATAATAGCCGAATATTCATTTTATAAGCAGTTATAATGCTCAATTTATTTTAAATATAGTTGATGAATATTCATTTTATATGCAGTTATAATGCTAAAATTATTTGATGTATAGTAGAAAGAGTCTTATTTATAAGTGGTTATAATACCCGAAATAAAACTTAAAAGATTTAATCGTTAAACGCTTAATTGGTCTACATGAACTTATAATCATGTAGGATTTACGCCGAAAGTGTAAACCGTTATATTTATCTGTAAAAGATATACGAGGCAAGTCTTCTACCTAAGCTTTCATTTACAAGATTTCTATTTGATTTATGCACTTTGTGCAACAATGTGTTATAAATCTTTGATATGAGAGTTATTGCTATTCGTTTCGGCATAACTTGCAAAATGAACGTTTATTCGTGAAGTATTGAATTGTTATAATTCTTTAGTCAAACCAAGTTGTCTTGGAGAGACCTCTATATACAAAGTAAACTGAGATGAACATGTTGTTAACATACTGTAATGATTAGTCAGTGTAGCGTATGTTATGCATAACATAGGATGTCGTTAGATTGATCCTCTACTTGATATCCACGGTATGGTTCTAAGTCGAAAGACAGACGAACGGTTTTTGGTTTAATTACCACTCAGTCTTACTATGTTAAAACAATTGTAATATCTTTTGTTAAAGCTATGATTCATTAAATCCTTATCGGTGTGAGTTCAATTATATACTATGTGTTTAGACTTGTTGAGCTTTTGTATGCTCATTCTTGCGAATAAAACCTTATTTGCAGACAAACCTGAGAGTTCAGGCTCTCCAAAGAAAGGAAAGAAGAAATGTGTAGACTTGTTTATATGCTTTCCTGATTGCTTGTCCCTTTTGTTATAGTCTTGATGACTTTTTGTAATATGAACCGGCAAAGTATGTAATCGAATATTATATCAATATTACCATGTTTTCTCACACATTCTTGTCATGTCTTTACTTCGATTAAACTTAGAATTGTTAAAACATAAACAATGTTTATAAGACTATGTATCTAAGTGAGGGTATTTGGCACGCTGAAAGTTCTGACTAATAAATGAAGGTTAGGTCATCTAATTGCGCACCAATATCGATTTATCTTTATTGGGAAGCCCCCTTCAGATCTGGGAACTATCTCTAGTGCTGGTCCTGTGAATCTTGGATCCATATAAAGCTTATAAATGATAGAATATCTAAATCATAGGGTTAAAAATTGGACCGATATATATGGTCTTATCCATATATACGAATGAACTACAAGTTGATACTTGTAGAAGGAACGAGATTGAGATCAAGAATAGACTAATTTAACCAATATGATTATGGGATCATTGGTTAAGTTACGAAAGAAGTACGAGATAACGTCGGACCCTTGTTCGGGCGGCCAGCGCCCGAATTCGGGGGCATTATATTTGGTATCAAAGTTATAGATTATAGTTCTAAAGTAATGAGTACTTTAGGGTATAATCTGATGAAGTTAGGCTTAAATGGACTTGTGAAGAGTCTATAGACAACTAAAAGATATTAATAAATCTTAATAAAACTTATTACATAAAAGACATTATGTGAAAGAAATATACTAATAAAAGCTGCACTCTTTTGTAAAGATGGCTGGAGAACCAGAATGGAGAGATATTAACGAAGTAATAATGGAAGATCCTAGGGGTTATAACCCAATGATCGAGTACTTCAACGATACATCTGGAGATGAGGATGATTCGTTGGGGCACAACCATGACTTGGAACTACAAGATGTCGGAGAGGCAGTAATAGCTCCTGAAATAGATCAAATTCTCCCAGTAGAGGAGGATGATGAAGATGATGTAATTGACTTACCTACTTACGATGAAATTATCGCAAAGATGGAGGCAGATGAGGCTGCACAAGGTGAAATGATTGAGTATCTTCAAGCAGAGTCTGAGGCAAACAAGAAAACTGCCAACGACTTGATGGAAGTACTAGAAAGGAGATGGTTGGATGAGGCTGAGAAGTGCTATCAACTACAACTCCAGTTGGATGCTTCCCGAGAATAAGCGATTCGACTACAAGTGGATCGTGATCAAATAAAACTGGCCTGTTGTGTTTCATACTTCGATCTCCAGAAGGATATAAATAATTTCCCTTCACCAGATAAAGATATGGGGTATGACATCAATAGATCCGTGTTGACTAGCATGATCCATAAGGCCTATATAAGGGTTAGGAGGTTCTAATAGGAATCTAAAGACTTGTATTAGTATGTTTTAAATGTTGTAAATTAAACATTCCTATATTTATAAGGGGTGTTAATAGTTATAAAGTGATTTTAATCACTCGAATATTGTAATGTGAATATTCTTTATATAAGAAGTTTGTTAAGAAAGATGTCTCGTAGTTATTTACGTTTTCATATTTACACTTGCTTATTTTCGTTATTTTTAGAAATGGCACCAAAGAGACCTCAGACAAGAGCAACAACACCCCCAAGTGTTAGTAGTGAGAGTATTGGACAAACACAAAATGAAAGTCCGACTCCCGATCCTATGCAACAATTCATAAATATGTTAATAGGAGCTTTAGACAATCGATCTACAGCCAATGTTACTCCATAACCCCAACCACATAAAGTCTCGTTCAAAAACTTTAAAAACATAGGTCCTCCCGAATTCAAGGGAACCGCTGAGCCTATAGAGGCTCGGTGCTAGATAAAAGAGATAGAAAAGGCCTTTGACATAGTAGAGGTTCCTAAAGATAAGAAAACTAACTTCGCCACTTACCTCATGAAGGGCGAAGCTAACTTCTGGTGGGAAGAAAACCAAGCTCGTGCGGGTGAAGGTGTGGTACCATAGGAAAGGTTCAAGGAGATATTCTTCGAGAACTATTTCCCAAAAAGTATGAAGAACTACATGGAGCTGCAGTTCTTAAACTTAAAGCAAGGGGATATGACTGTTCCCCAATATGCCTCTAAATTTAGTGAACTCGCTGTTTCGCTCCACATCAAGTGGATACGGAAGAGCATAAAACAAGAAGGTTTGAGGAGGGTTTGAAACCCTGGATAAACAATAAGGTAGCTGTATTACAGCTAGAGAATTACTCCCAAATTCTCGAGAAGGCCATCATTGTCGAGGGCGGCAACGAAGCCATGACAAAGTATAATAAAGAAAAGAACGCTAAAAAGGGAAATGAGGAAGGTAATAATAAAGGGGGGAATGGTGGAGGTAATAACAAAAGAAAGTTCGGTGGTGGGGGAAATTTCTAGAGAGAAGGGGAAAATAAGAAGAAAACAATAGAGCCCTGCAAGATATGTGGTAACCGTCATCTAGGGGTATGCCTTAAGGGAAAGAATGCATGTTACAATTGCAAGCAAGAGGGACATTTAACCAACAATTGCCCTTACCCTAAGAAAAACATTTGCTTCAACTGTGGAGCTACAGGACATCAAGCGAAGATGTGCCCCAAGAAGGGACGAAATGCCGAAGGTGTCAATCCCAACAAGCCTACCCCAACAACTACCTGAGGCCGCCAACATCTAGAACATTCAATATGTCGGTGAGAGATGCAGTAGCATCTCAAGATGTCGTGTCAGGTATCATTCCGATCAACACCATAAATGCTTATGTTCTTTTTGATTCGGGTGCTACTTGTTCATTTATTTCGCATGAATTTGCTAATAAATTAAACGTGCCTAGTGAACTATTAGAAAGTCCTTTAATGATAGAAATTGCTAATAAAGAAGTAATACCTGTTAATAACATACTACGAGGTTCATGCATAGTGATCAAGGGTCATGAGTTGAGAGTCGATCTTATTCCAATCCAAATAGGGGAATTTGATGTAATTTTAGGCATGGATTGGTTGACCAGTCACCAAGTAATGATCGATTGCCAACAAAAATATGTTAACCTTTTGACATCATCAAAGTCAAAGGTAGTCTTCAACGGAAGTCAGTCACCAAGAAAATCCCGATGCCTAACCGCAAGCCAAGCAAAGGGATTACTTCAGAAGGGGTGTCAAGGTTATTTAGCATATATTGTCGATAATCAACAGAAAGGGTTAGATATAGACCAAATACTAGTGGTTAGGGAATTCCAAGATGTCTTTCCCGATGATCTACCCGGTCTTCCATCTGATAGGGAGATCGAGTTCGTCATTGACTTAGCTCATGGAACCGCACCTGTTTCGAAGGCTCCATATAGAATGGCGCCTGTGAAAATGAAGGAATTGATGGTACAATTGCAAGAATTGTTGGATAAGATGTACATTCAACCAAGTGTTTCTCCATGGGGAGCACCAGTGTTGTTTGTTAAGAAAAAAGATGGAACTTTAAGATCATGTGTCGATTATCGTGAACTCAATAAATTGACCATAAAGAATAAGTATCCATTACCTAGGATTGATGACTTGTTTGATCAACTCAAAGGAGCAGAGTACTTTTCTAAGATTGATCTACGGTCTGGTTACCATCAACTGAAAGTTAGAAGCGAAGATGTGTCGAAGACAGCGTTTAGAACACGTTATGGGCATTATGAATTTCTAGTAATGTCCTTTGGGTTAACAAATGCGCCGGCAGCATTTATGGACTTGATGAATAGGGTTTTTAGGTCAAGTTTAGACAAGTATGTAGTAGTGTTCATCGATGATATCTTGATATACTCGAAAACACTAGAAGAACATGCTGAACACTTGAGAAGTGTACTAGAAACCTTACGGAAAGAACAACTCTATGCCAAATTTTCTAAATGTGAGTTCTGACTAGAAAAAGTTCAGTTCTTAGGTCATGTGATTGACAAGAATGGAATTTCAGTGGATCCATTGAAGATAGAAGCAGTGATAAATTGGGAACAACCAAAGACCCCAACGGAAGTAAGAAGTTTCTTAGGTTTAGCGGGATACTATAGGCGTTTCATTAAAGATTTTTCGAAAGTAGCAACCCCGTTAACCAACTTAACTAGGAAGACAGTGAACTATGTCTGGTCAGACAAATGTGAAGAGAGCTTTCAAGAGCTAAAGAAGAGACTAAGCGAGGCGCCAGTATTATCATTACCCGATGATAGTGGAGGTTTTGTGGTGTATAGTGATGCCTCTCATAAAGGATTAAGTTGTGTTTTGATGCAACATGGGAAAGTAATAGCTTATGCTTCGCGACAGTTAAAGGATTATGAGTTAAGGTATCCTACTCATGATCTAGAATTAACGGTGGTAGTATTTGCTCTAAAGATATGGCGGCATTATCTATATGGAGAGAAGTGTGAGATATATAGTGACCATAAAAGTTTGAAGTATATTTTCACTTAGAGGGATTTGAACATGAGGCAAAGACGGTGGTTGGAGCTAATCAAGGATTATGACTGTGAGATCCTATATCATCCAGGGAAAGCCAACATAGTTACAGATGCTTTAAGTAGAAAGAATTAAGGAAAGTTGATGGTACTAACAACTCAAGATGAGTTAATTAAGGAATTTACTAGACTCGACAAAGAGGTGAGAGTTCCTTCAAACACAATGAGAAAATTATTTGTAATGGAGGATCACTCAACTTTGTTAGGTAAAATCAAGGAAATCCAAGAAAAAAATGAAGAGTATAAGAGGATGAAAAAGTCAACGGAGATTGTAGACGGCAGATTCAAGATAGATAAGGAGGGAATCATTAGATTCGAGTTAAGAATATGGGTTCCTGCAGTGCAAGAGCTCAAAGAGGAAATCATGTCAAAAGCACATAGTACTAAGTTTTTAGTACACCCAGGCAGCACCAAAATGTACAAGGACATAAGTCAACATTTCTGGTGGCCAAACATGAAGAGAGAGGTGGCTGAGTTTGTTAGTAGGTGTTTGACATGTCAGCGAGTTAAAGCAGAGCATCAAAGGCCAAGCGGGTTGCTGCAACTATTGGAAATTCCAGAGTGGAAATGGAAGCATATTACAATGGATTTTGTAGTAGGACTTCCAACCACACAAAAGAGTCACGATGCAATTTGGGTGATAGTGGATCGACTAACCAAGTCTGCTCACTTTCTACCAATCAAGGTCAAGTTCACATTAGATAGATTGGCCAAACTATATATTAAGGAGATTATATCTAGATATGGGGTTCCAATTTCAATCATATCTGATCGAGACCCAAGGTTCACTTCGAACTTTTGGACAAGTCTTCAAGAAAATCTCGGGACACAGTTAAGATTAAGTACGGCTTACCATCCACAAACTGATGGCCAAAGCGAAAGGACTATTCAGACATTGGAAGATATGCTGAGAGCATGCATAATGGACTTTAAAGGGAGTTGGGGAGACCACTTACCTTTGGTGGAATTCGCATATAACAATAGTTATCACGCTAGTATAGGAATGCCACCTTATGAAACATTATATGGGAGAAAATGCAGGACGCCCATATGTTAGGACGAAGTCAGGGAACGTCAAATGCTTGGGCCAGAGTTGGTTCAACAAACAGCTGAAGTGGTTAGGACAATTTGACTACGGTTACGAGCTGCTCAAGAGCGATAAAAGAGATATGCCGATTTACACAGACAGAAAAGAGATTTTATCGTTGGGAGTCATGTCTTTTTGAAAGTATCACCCTGAAAGGGGAAGATTCGATTTGGGAAAAAAGGGAAATTAAGTCCAAGGTTTATAGGACCATTTGAGATCCTAAGAAGAACAGGTGAGGTAGCTTATGAAGTAGCCTTACCTCCAGAACTGGAACATATATACATAATATATTTCATGTTTCAATATTGCGTCCCTATAAATCGGACTACAAGCATGTCATCAGTTATGAACCAATCCAAATCGAATCAGATTTAAGCTACGAAGAGATTCCTGTCAAAATTGTTGATAGAAAAGAACAAGTCTTAAGAAATAAATTCATATCTTCAGTCAAGGTTATATGGAGGAATCACTCCGTAGAAGAAGCGACATGGGAGTTAGAAGACAAAATGAAGATAGAATATCCCCATTTGTTTTCTTGAATTTGTAATGTAATTTCGGGGACAAAATTCTTATAAGTAAGGGTGAATGTAATACCCTGAATATTTATGAGGCTTATAAATACAATCGTATATGGTTAGAGGCTAATTTAGTGACCTAAAACTAGGTATCGAGAAGTTTAAAACCTTAAGCCCTAATGAGATTTGAATTTTGTAACATATGTGCTTAATAAAGATCGAAATGATATTTCGAAGCAGGTGTTTTGTGATTATATAGTGTAAACGATGAATTAGGTCAAATAAAATTTTTTGGTCAAGCTGCTTAGTCGTGCTTACATTGACAAAATGATTTGTCGTGCTTTCTACGATTTCACCAAGAAGTATTCCGACAAATTATTTTGGACAAGTTGCTCTGTCGTGCTTCAAAATGATAAAGTGATTTGTCGTGCTTACGGTGACAAGCTGCACTGTCGAGCCTGGAAGATATTTTTATTAAGGAGCTTAGAAGATAGGTTCAATTGCAAGCTGCATTGTCGAGCTTGGAAGATATTTTCATTGAGGAGCTTAGATTACAAGCTGCATTGTCGAGCTTGGAAGATATTTTCATTGAAGAGCTTAGAAGATAGGTTCAATTGCAAGCTGCATTGTCGAGCTTGGAAGATATTTTCATTGAGGAGCTTAGATTGCAAGCTGCATTGTCGAGCTTGGAAAATATTTTCATTGAGGAGCTTAGAAGATAGGTTCAATTGCAAGCTGCATTGTCGAGCTTGGAAGATATTTTCATTGAGGAGCTTAGAAGAATATTCTAAGTATTTGCTAGGTACTAAAGTGTAATTAACCTAGGTACCAAAGTGTAATAAGCCGAGCCCCTAACGTGCAATTAGCGAAACTATGTTTTCCTATAAATAGCAAGCTAAGTTTATTCATTCCTTACTATTTTCAAGAGTAGTTCAGGAGCAAAAACACTCTATATTTATATTCTGAGAAATATTGTGAGATAAAAATTACTTTCGAAGTATCAAAGCGCTACACAATTGGAAGTAAAGCTAGCAACTAAAAGAGGTATACTCTAGTGGTTATAATTTTTATTTTTATGTATGTATTAGTAAAAATATACTTTTACAAGCAGTTATAATGCTCAAATTATTTTATATGTATATAGTACAAAAGTCTTATTTACAAACAGTTATAATGTCCGATTTATTTCTCTTATAAAGTTGAAAATAAACTTTTATAAGCAGTTATAATGCTGAAATTATCTTAAATATAATAGCCGAATATTCATTTTATAAGCAGTTATAATGCTGAAATTATCTTAAATATAATAGCCGAATATTCATTTTATAAGCAGTTATAATGCTGAAATTATCTCAAATATAATAGCCGAATATTCATTTTATAAGCAGTTATAATGCTCAATTTATTTTAAATATAGTTGATGAATATTCATTTTATATACAGTTATAATGCTAAAATTATTTGATGTATAGTAGAACGAGTCTTATTTATAAGTGGTTATAATACCCGAAATAAAACTTAAAAGATTTAATCGTTAAACGCTTAATTGGTCTACATGAACTTATAATCGTGTAGGATTTACGCCGAATGTGTAAACCGTTATATTTATCTGTAAAAGATATACGAGGCAAGTCTTCTACCTAAGCTTTCATTTACAAGCTTTCTATTTGATTTATGCACTTTGTGCAACAACGTGTTATAAATCTTTGATATAAGAGTTATTGCTATTCGTTTCGGCATAACTTGCAAAATGAACGTTTATTCGTGAAGTATTGAATTGTTATAATTCTTTAGTCAAACCAAGTTGTCTTGGAGCGACCTCTATATGCAAAGTAAACTGAGATGAACATGTTGTTAACACACTGTAATTATTAGTCAGTGTAGCGTATGTTATGCATAACATAGGATGTCGTTAGATTAATCCTCTACTTCATATCCACAGTATGGTTCTAAGTCGAAAGACAGACGAACGGTTCTTGGTTTAATTACCACTCAATCTTACTATGTTAAAACAATTGTAATATCTTTTGTTAAAGCTATGATTCATTAAATCCTTATCGGTGTGAGTTCAATTATATACTATGTGTTTAGACTTGTTGAGCTTTTGTATGCTCATTCTTGCGAATAAAACCTTATTTGCAGACAAACCTGAGAGTTCTGGCTCTCCAAAGAAAGGAAAGAAGAAATGCGTAGACTAGTTTATATGCTTTCCTGATTGCTTGTCCCTTTTGTTATAGTCTTGATGACTTTTTGTAATATGAACCGGCAAAGTATGTAACCGAATATTATATCAATATTACCATGTTTTCTCACACATTCTTGTCATGTCTTTACTTCGATTAAACTTAGAATTGTTAAAACATAAATAATGTTTATAAGACTATGTATCTAAGTGAGGGTATTTGGCACACTGAAAGTTCTGACTAAGAAATGAAGGTTAGGTCATCTAATTGCGCACCAATATCGATTTATCTTTATTGGGAAGCCCCCTTCAGATCTAAGAACTATCTCTAGTGCTGGTACTGTGAATCTTGGATCCATATAAAGCTTATAAATGATAGAATATCTAAATCATAGGGTTAAAAATTGGACCGATATATATGGTCTTATCCATATATACGAATGAACTACAAGTTGATACTTGTAGAAGGAACGAGATTGAGATCAAGAATAGATCCAGGGAGGAAGTTAAGGAAATTTATAATATATAGTCTGTAATAGACTAATTTAACCAATATGATTATGGGATCATTGGTTAAGTTACGAAAGAAGTACGAGATAACGTCGGACCCTTGTTCGGGCGGCCAGCGCCCGAATTCGGGGGCGTTATATCCGCAATCAGCTACACAACCCCCACAAAGTCAATTTGGGACAAAGAAATCAGATTTCCAGCTGTAGCACAACAACCCATAATTAACGTGGTGGGGGCAATGCAAAACCAACAACAAACAACCCATGTGGGGCACATCAAAATCAGCAGTACACTCTCAAACATGCTCACGGGTAAGAATCCCCACTTGAGATATCAGCAATGGACAACTGAAATGTCCAGCAATTCTTGTGAAGTGAGACCCGTTATTGACAAAATGATCATTCAGCACAAGCCCACATGCAAGAAAAGACCACAAAACCAAGTGCCATTTTGACCAGCCCACAAGTGCCAATGCAACAGCCCCCGTGCAGCGCATGAAAGCACATGCAGCAGAACTATCGGCCATCACAAAAGCAATTAGAGCAAAATCAGCTCGGTACATGAGGAGCAAATGGGGAACAGTAAGGCACGTAACAAGATGCAGATGGAGAATCGCCGAAAAAACACCGCCGGAAACAGCCCAGCAGCAACGACAAAAAAACATCCCAAAGCAATGGCACGAAACAAAGCCATCCCACAATCAAAAGGAAAAGCAGCTAAGGTGCTGCAAATCAAACCCAGAGCCGGCATTGCACGGAAACAACACCATACATAACCGGATAAGAAAGACCCATCAAAGAACACCATACACCAACAACTAAATTTAATCAGTTTCTAAGCAAGAACATTCAAATCTGATAATTTAGTACACAACCCATGGATAGCAGGAGGAACAACACATGATCCCAACCGATCCAACACCGTCGAAGATCAGAATTTAAACACGGCAATCAATAAACAGACCAAGAAAGGAGATGAGAGGGGCAGACGATCCAAGAGGACAAAGCAACCAACCCAAATGCGCTGCCCAAACCCAGCACACAACTCAAGACGCTGAAACCAATGATTAACCACCAGCGACGATGGTAAGACTAGATATGACCGGAAACAACACCGACCACCAGCAACCCCCAAGAACAGGAAGCTCACCGGCCCAAATCTGGCCAACCCAATCAAATCCAAGCCAAGGAAAATGAAATCAAATGATAGCAACCAAAGTCAGTACCATCAATGACAGATAACAACTATCCCAAAACAAAACATGAAACCCAAATCAGAAACACGGGATAACAAGACCATCCGCGAACCATCAGAATCATGAGCAGGTGCTTAGCTTCACGACCCACAAACAACCTCTGCAAGAACCCCAAGGACAAAACGAATTATAGCAACACATGATATCAACCAACGATAAATGCTAAATTCGAATACTGGCATACAAGCCATAAAAGAAAACTCTAATATCTTTTTATTTGTTTTTGTGTTGCTTTTGTAGGTTAAGGCTAGCTGCAGATTGGATAAAGAACAAAAAATGTGGTGCAGAGCATTCTCGTCGGGGCGAGCTTCCAGAAGCCTAATTCCTCGCCGGGGCGAGCTTTTGTGAAGGAAATCCTCGCCGGGGCGAGGAAATGACTGGAGGAAAAAGAAGTTGATTTTGGACAGGATCAGTTGTTTAGGAGTTGGATGCTAACAAGGATTCTTTTGACTAATCTGATGAGGATATATAAGAGACATATGAAAGGATATAACGCAAGATAAAAATACCAACACGGAGATTGAATTTTCAGAGCTTAGCAAGGAGATTGGAAATCAGGACAAGCATTGTGAAGAATTCAGATTGGAGAATTGAAGATTAGAGATTTCATTGAGTTTTCTTTTAATCTTTTATCTCTGATTTGTAATTAATTATGATGACTTATTTTGGAAATCTAGTTTTTATTTTCAGTATGAACTAAACCTTTAATTAAGGCTGCAATTAAACTAGTTATGCTTATGAATTAATTATCTACTTTGATTCTAGTTATTTATTTAATTCGAGTTGTCTATCCTATTCTATGCTTATTGATTAATTGTCTGGCCAACAATTAGCGGAATATTCTAGGTGAATTCGGGAGATGAAATCTAGGATTAGATCTGAATATCATAGCATGTATTCTTAATTATTTGTATGTGCTAAATAATTAGGGTTGTAAAGTGAATAGGGATATCTCTTAGCTGCATGTAACTGTTGGGAATTGATGCTTAATGAATTTAATCCTTTAGTTTTGCATAGGAATATCGCAGAGTTAATTGGGTTAGATAAATTTATTTGATCACTTGGAAAAGGACTTATAAATGCAATTGAATTCCTGTTAACAACTCCATTGAAGTAAATAATTAGATGACGTAGTTAGATTAGTTTATGCCACATAACTGGGGATATTGTAGTCTTAAGCTTTTAAATCTAAATTACAACCTTTGTGTTAGTTATTGATCTTAGTTTCAATTTAATTAGTTTCAATCAATATTTAGAATTGCGATTGTTTAATAGAATAGCAATAATCTAGATTGATAGTTGAAATATAAAACACGAAAATTCCGTGTGGGTTCGACACTCTATCTTATCACTTTATTACTTATTGATCGTGTAAATTTGCATGTAATTGTTGATTGTGAAATCAGACAACAAGTTTTTGGCGCCGTTGCCGGGGAATAGTTGTGTTTATAATTTTTAATATCAGTTTAATTAAGTCTGTTCTAATTAAGCAAACTTATTTTTTTTTCTTTTATTTCTTGTTTCAGGTGACTTTTGATTCGTTTATGCAAACGCGATCAAACAACCAAAACTCGTGCAGTGTGAGGATAATCTTGAGAACAAGTTACTCCAATTAAGGAAATTTTGCTAAGAGACACTTGAGAAAGAGAAAATGGCGAACGGAGAGCATAAATCATTGAGGGATTATGCTATGCCCCAAATTGATGAGCTAAAGTCAAGTATCACCAGGCCGGCCATCACTACTAATTCTTTTGAAATTAAGTCGGGGACAATTCAGATGATTCAAAATTCAATACAGTTTGGGGGATTGGCTAATGATGATCCGAATGAGCATTTGGTGAGCTTCTTGGAGATTTGCGATACGTTCAAGTACCATAATGTTACGGATGATGCAGTGAGACTATGGTTGTTTCCCTTCACTTTGCGGGATAAAGCAAAAAGTTGGCTACACTCACTTCCACCAGGATCCATCACTACTTGGAACGACTTGGCCCAAAAATTTCTATCAAAATTCTTCCCGCCAGCGAAAACTGTGAAGATGAGAAACGACATTACTACTTTCAGGTTCAGACATTCTATAATGGGTTAAGTAGTAACACCCGAACGAACATTGACGCAGCTGTGGGAGGGGAACTCATGGCTAAGAACTTTGATGAAGCGTTCGAGTTGTTAGAAACCATGGCTGCCAATAATTACCAGTGGCCTACTGCCAGGGTAACTGCACCGAAGGCGGCTGGGAAATTTGAAGTAGATGCAGTAATAACCTTATCAGCAGCATAGATGGCAGCATTAACGAAAAAGATTGAATCATGGGGACCACAAGCAACTCAACAAGTGGCAATGATTTGTGAATTGTGTGCAGGAAATCATGCTACGGATCAGAGTCGGTACAGTTCATAGGAAGCTATAATAGACCGCAACAGCCATACCAGAATGCGTATAATTCGGGGTGGAGGAATCATCCGGGTTTCTCGTAGAGTAATAATGCTCAGGTTCAAAACCAAGCTCCAAGGCCACAGAACCCACCAGGCTTTCAGAATCAAGTTCCACAACAGGCAGAGAGAAAACCGATTTAGAAGAATCGTTGGCAAGATTCAATACAGCGTCTGAGAAGAGAATGAATGATCAAGATAAGCTGTTAACTCAGGTAGATTTGAATGTGAAAAGCCAAGCAGTGTCGATCAGGAATTTGGAGAATCAACTGGGACAGTTAGCTCATGTGTTGAATAGTCGACCACAAGGAGTGAAAGTAGTATGCACACAAGCCAATTATATTTGATATGATGTAGCATATACTTTGTAATCTTATTCATTTATTAATAAAAGAATTGATTTTCTTAAAAGGCATTTTATATTATCTACATAGTGCTATTATATTAAATGTGATAAACCCATAGTTTTGAGCAATGCTTTTAGAATCATGATGGTGATCATGCTAATGAGATCTAAATTCAAGATAGCTCACAAACTAAAATTGTTCCTAATCGTTGGATTACTAAATTGGGGATTAGTGAATCCGGATAGATCAGTACATACGTTGCTTGCTCTTAGGAAGAGGATGATTGATCTCATAATTATTTGTGTGGAGACACTAAAGCAAGTATGTAGGTGCTTATTGGAGAATAAGTTCACTGAACGTGGCTCGCTAAGGAATACCTAATGGAGTTTTACTCGCCTGTCAATAGAAATTCCTCTAGTGATAGTAGTACATGTCCCTTAAGACCTTTTGGGTATATCAAAGGGTATGGTTGGGTATAATTAGTTGTACATGGAGATAGGTGAATGATCAACAAAGAATCTACCTCGTCTAGTAAAAGATGAAAAGTCCTATGTGATTCGATAAATGACAACTCAGTAGTCCTTGGCCAAGGCAGAATGAAATTAGAAAGGAGTTTCTAATTTGCATTATTTAGAGTTGGGCATTTGGGAATCGAAATACATATAATTAAATAAAATAAGACTTGACAGTAAATCCATGTCTTATATTTAATTGGGATGTTGTATGATAAAAGGATTGAATTGTATGGTAACTATTCACTGAAAGGTTCTTTTGTGATTAATGTTGAAATCTATATTATCTGGAAAGTCGTTGATCGCTAAGGGGACTTACCCTTATTGTAGAATAAATATTATTTATTTAAATTAATTAAATAGTTTAATTTATTTATTTAAATAAGATTAGAATTGTTCTAATTGATTTATTCACAACCGGTTTAATATGGAGAACCTAAAGGGTCACACCGCAAAAGGAAAATATTTATTTAAGAAGTAAATGGCATAATTGTAATAATAAGTTAAGTGTATTTAATTTAATCTATGGAGATAGAATAAATTAAATAGCTTAATATTTATTATTTAATATTTTGGAAATATTAAATATAAATTAATAAGAGGAGTCTTATTATTATTATTACTATTACTATTATTTAATTCCTAATAGGGATTGGGAATTAATTAATAGAAGTACTCTCCCATGAATTTCTAATTGGATTAGGAGCATAATTAATTAAAGTTGTTTAATTATAATAGAAACCCTAATCCTAAATAGTTTAGGGAAGGGTTATTCCTATATCTATAAATAAGAGGAGTCTTATCATAGATTAGGGTTACACACTCTTTCATTAGATTGTGGAGAGTACTAGCAATTTTTATAGAGATAGAAACTAGGGTTTTGCCAATACCCAACTTCTTGAATACCTATTTTTCCTTGGTGGATCACCTCTAGAGGCCAAACACTTGGGTGGCTAACGTTGATCAAGCAAAGGAATTTAATCGGTGGAATTCGAGGAGAACACGAAGGACTAGGAGTTGAACTTGTACCCGAGGAAGCTTTGTTCTACGAGGGTATAATTCTTATTCTCTTTCTCTTTAGTTTATATCGTTAATTGAGCACATAGATTGATTATGGTGATGGTTTGTATTAAAATTTTAAAATCCGTTTTTATCGCGCTTCCGCCCTATTTATGTAATTTGATTGCATGCTTGCGTTATATACAAACCTAACAGTGGTATCAGAGCCTAATCTTGTGCTAATTATCGATTTTGATGATTCCATATGTGTATGGTATGCGATTGGATCGAAATTTTTGGGCAGAATCAATTTTTCTGGATCAGCGACACGGCGCAGCTGCGCTGGCTCCAGTTCATTTTGGGCGCAGCTGCGCCGGCTAGCAGAATCCAAAATTTTTTTTTTCTTCAATTGAAATAAATGATTTATTTAATTGATATAAGTTTAAAATAAAGATGTTTATTTTTATCTGAAATAGGATTTCAGATTGCTAAAATTAAAAGAGTTTAATTTGGATTTGGTTTTTGATTAAAATAAAAGAGTTTATTTTGTTTCAAAACTAAATATTAGCAAAACTTTTGCCCATTAATTGATATCAATGCATATATGGAATGGTTTTATTATTCATGAGATGAATATTATTTATTGATACATATAGAGATATGTATGATAATAAATAGGGATTGATTATGGACTATTAACTAATATGTGATTGGATTTATTTTAGTGGATGCTTGAATGTATGGGTTTTTATAAATGGGGTCTGCGTACCTCGTCTTCTCTAATTTTTCTTAATGTAAATTCTATCTCCCTCCTATGTACTTCCCCTTGACTGCTGATCAAGGTTTCTATTTATTGTAAATAGTTTATGTAATAAGAATAGTTAGAATTAATTTTGAAGAATTGGAGACAAAGGAGCAAGGAGCGCTTGAAGACCCGTTTGTATTGGAGCCCGGGTTTAAATGTAATAGTTATATTTAAATTTATTCTTGCACCCTAGGTTTGACCTTTTTGTTTACTTAGTGGCTCTAGTGAACCAAACTAGAATAAAAGTCCATAATCAATCCGGGTAGAATATAGTATTCTATATGTGCATGCTTACTATATATATTATATATTATACAACATGCTTCGCATGTTAAATAATATAACGCGTATTATATATATATATATATATATATATATATGTGTGTGTGTATGCGCGCTAAACAAGATGAGACTAATAATAACAAACCCCTCAATGAAATTATATTAAGTCCTAAGCGTTCAAAGATATTTGGAATATCGAACGTCGCCTTCTAGCATGGTAAAGCGATAGAGTATTAAATATTTAATATGAGTTTGTTGTGTCACACAAGGCAAGTATTAAATATTTAAGATGTTGCTTTATCACATTTGATGCTTATACATAGACTGAACGATGATGTTTTGTTGTGTCACACAAGGACAGTGTTTTTCTTTCGAATATATGGAAGTGCTAGGTTGGACTTAACTTGGATAATTTTGATTCGGATGTGTCACACTTGATCAAAATAATCTAAGAGGTAAAATACAAGGAGTTACATAGTGATGTAATTGACAATAGTTGTCTACCTATTTATTTATATATCGTTTGTTGTGTCACACAAGGCTATATACATTTGAAATGGGATCCTTATTCTCACTAGCAAACCTTTAATTAGATTTGCCGAACTATATATATTGAGGGTAATATAGTTTGATGAAAAGTGAGAGATACTAATTTAAAATAAAGACCTAATTTATTTTGGTAATTAATTAAATGAATGTATGCTAAAATGTTGTCTATTTCACATGCAGAATTTAAAAATGTCAAACTCACTATCACTGCGTAGCATACTTGATGCTAACAAACTGACCGGACCGAATTACACGGACTGGTTAAGGAATCTGAGAATTGTTCTCACTACTGAAAAGATTTTTTATGTCCTAAATTCGCCAGTCCCTGCAAGTGTTGCAGAAACAGCCTCTGAGGAAGAGATTGCTACTTTCAGAAAGTGGCAAGATGATGCAATCTTGGCTCAATGCATCATGCTCGCATCCATGAGTAACGAGCTTCAGCGTCAGCATGAAACTATGGATGCTCCTACTATATTGCTGCACCTCAAAGAGTTGTATGGTGAGCAAAGTAGGACTGCTAGATATCAGATATCTAAGGAGCTCTTCCGATCTCGTATGACCGAGGGCACTGCTATAGAGACTCATGTCCTTAAGATGATAAATCTGATTGAACAACTTGGACAGCTTGGGTTCGTGATGGATGGGGAGTTAAGCCAAGATTTGGTCTTACAGTCACTCCCGGACACCTTCTCACAATTTGTTGTGAATTTTCACATGAATAAGTTGGACGTCAGCTTGCCTGAGCTACTTAACATGCTGAAAACTGCTGAAGTTCACTTCTCATCCAACAAGAACTAAGTCTTACTAGTGGATGATTCTTCCAAGAAAAGGAAGAGGCCCAAGGTATCTTCTGAAAAGAACAAAAACAAGAAGGCTAAGGGGAAGGCGAAGAGAAAGGACAAGAAGAAACCTGATCCAAATAGCAAAGGAATTTGCTACCATTACAATAAGCCAGGACACTGGAAGAGGAACTGCAAGTAGTATCTTGCGAACCAGAAGAAGCTTGGAGAAGCTTCAACTTCCGATCTAGGTTTGTTCATGACTGAGATTAATTTTTTTGAAAGTCAAAATTCTACTTGGGTATTGGATACCGGCTGTAGTTCTCACATATGTAATAATATGCAGGGACTAAGTAGAAGTAGAAAGCTGAACAAGGATGAAGTCGTCCTACGAGTGAGAAATGGAGCAAAGGTTGTTGTATTAGCTGTAGGAACTTATTGTTTAGCACTGCCTTCGGGCAAGTCCATTAGTTTAAATAATTGTTATTTTGTTCCAACACTCATTAGAAACATTATTTCAATTTCTGTATTGGATATGGATGGTTTTGATATTATAATAAAGAACAATAGTTGTTCTATTTATAATAAAAATGTTTTATATGGTGTTGGTAATTTACTGAATGGACTTTACATACTTGACTTGCATGAAAATATACTTCAAATTGAACAAACTAAGAAAAGGAAAAGAGATAATATTAATTATACCTTTATGTGGCACTATAGACTTGGTCATATTAATGAAACAAAATTATCCAAGTTGCATAAAGATGGGCTTTTAGAGCTATCTGATTACGAATCATATCCAACTTGTGAATCTTGTCTCATGGGTAAGGTGACTAAATCTCCTTTTAGTGGAAAAGGAGAAAGAGTTACAGAGTTGTTAGCGTTGGTACACACAGACGTATGTGGACCTATGACAACGAATGCACGAGGAGGGTATTCTTATTTTATTACTTTCACTGATGATAATTCTAGATTTGGATATGTGTATTTAATGAAATACAAATCTGAATCGTTTGAAAAGTTCAAAGAATTCAGAAGTGAAGTAGAGAAGCAAACTGGTAAGAGTATTAAGATTCTTCGATCGGATCGAGGAGGGGAATACTTGACCAATGAGTTTCTCAATTGTCTCAAAGAAAATGGTATAATCTCACAATGGACTCCACCAGGGATGCCACAGTTGAATGGTGTTCCTGAAAGGAGAAATCGAATATTATTGGACATGGTTCGTTCCATGATGAGTTTTACCGACCTTCCAATATCCTTCTGGGGTTATGCCCTAGAAACGGCTACATACCTACTTAATAAGGTACCTACCAAATCCGTCTCAAAGACCCCATATGAGATATGGACAGGGAAGAAACCAAATCTTAAGTATGTTAAGACTTGGGGTTGTCCAGCTTATGTCAAAAGGTTTGAGCATGATAAGCTAAAGACTAGATCTGACAAGTGTAGATTTGTGGAATACCCTAAAGAAACTGTAGGGTATTATTTCTATCATCCCAATGATCAAAAGGTGTTTGTTGCGAAACACGCTGCCTTCTTGAAAAAGGAGTTTATCCTTGAAGGGGTCAGTGGGAGTAAGATTTATCTTGAAGAAGTTCAAGAACCACAAAATACTACGGATCAAAGTCAGGTACCTGACCAAGTAGAAGAACCTACTGTACCACAACCTATTCGTAAATCTGGAAGAGTACCGAAGATACCTAAAAGGTATGGATTCATCATAGAGGATGATGATGAGGTATGCATCATAGATGATGATGATCCATTGACTTACGAAGAGGCTATGAGTAGTGAAGACTCAGAGAAATGGCTAGAAGCCATGAAATCCGAGATGGACTCCATGTATGAAAACTAAGTATGGACTTTAGTTTCACCACCTGAGGGCATTAAGCCTATTGGGTGTAAATAGGTCTTTAAGAGAAAGACTGGAGCAGATGGCAAGGTAGAGACCTATAAGGCCCGACTGGTTGCAAAAGGTTTCAAACAAAGACAAGGAGTTGACTATGATGAAACCTTCTCACCAGTAGCTATGCTCAAGTCCATTCGGATTTTGTTTGCAATTGCAGCTTATGAAAACGGCCTTCCTCAATGGAGAGCTTGAGAAAAATGTATATATGATACAATCAGAGGGTTTTGTTTCAACGGTTGGAACAAACCAAGTCTGTAAGCTACAACGATCCATTTATGGGTTGAAGCAAGCTTCTCGAAGGTGGAACATCCGTTTTGATGAGATAATCAAAAGGTTTGATTTTATCAAGAACGAGGATGAGCCATGTGTGTACAAGAAGGTTAGTGGGAGCGCTGTATCATTCCTTGTATTATATGTTGATGATATATTACTGATAGGGAATGATGTTCCTATGCTACAGTCGATCAAAATTTAGTTATCTAAACACTTCTTCATGAAGGACTTGGGTGAGGCATCCTATATTTTGGGGATAAAGATCTATAGAGATAGATCTAAAAGGATGCTAGGCTTGACCCAAGGAAAGTATATTGACTCGATGCTAAAGAAGTTTAGCATGGAAGATTCCAAGAGAGGTCTCATGCCGATGAGCCATGGAATACATCTCTCCAAGAAACAGGACCCAAAGACACCTGAGGAGAGAGACCGGATGAGTAATATTCCTTATGCTTCCGCAATAGGATCTATCATGTACGGTATGATATATACTAGACCAGATGTCGCTCATGCACTTAGTGTAACGAGCAGATATCAGTCGAATCCAGGAGAAGAGCACTGGAAGGCAGTGAAAAACATCCTAAAGTACTTGAGAAGAACTAAGGATGTATTTCTTATCTACGGTGGGTCTGAATTGAAACTATAGGGATATACAGACTCAAGTTTTCAAACGGACCAAGATGACAGTAAATCCGTTTCGGGGTATGTGTTTACCTTAAACGGTGGCGCGGTGAGTTGGAAGAGTTCCAAGCAGCAAACAGTTGCTGATTCAGTGACAGAGGCAGAGTACATAGCTGTAAGTGAAGCTGCAAAGGAAGCTGTTTGGATGAAGAAGTTCATAACTGAACTTGGAGTGGTTCCTAGCATTAGAGGAGTCGTACCTTTATTCTGTGACAACAACGGAGCTGTTGCGCAGGCTAAGGAACCCATGTCTCATCAGAAATCCAAACACGTGTTGCGGCGGTTTCATTTGATTAGAGAGATCATTGAAAGAGGAGATGTCACCCTGGAGCATGTTGACTCTCAAGACAACATTGCAGATCCATTTACTAAAGCTTTAACTCAACAGCAGTTTGATCGTCACTTAGAGAAGATGGGTATTAGATACCATGACGATTGCCTTTAGTGCAAGTGGGAGATTGAAAGTAGTATGCACACAAGCCAATCATATTTGATATGATGTAGCATATACTTTGTAATCTTATTCATTTATTAATAAAAGAATTGATTTTCTTAAAAGGCATTTTATATTATCTACATAGTGCTGTTATATTAAATGTGATAAACCCATAGTTTTGAGCAATGCTTTTAGAATCATGATAGTGATCATGCTAATGAGATCTAAATTCAAGATAGCTCACAAACTAAAATTGTTCCTAATCGTTGCATTACTAAATTGGGGATTAGTGAATCCGGATAGATTAGTACATACGTTGCTTGCTCTTAGGAAGAGGATGATTGATCTCATAATCATTTGTGTGGAGACACTAAAGTAAGTATGTAGGTGCTTATTGGAGAATAAGTTCACTGAATGTGGCTCGCTAAGGAATACCTAATGGAGTTTTACTCGCCTGTCAATAGAAATTCCTCTAGTGATAGTAGTACAAGTGATCCTTGGACTTGAGATCATCATAGTATCTTGTGTATGTTGAGTTATACTTTGACATGTCCCTTAAGACCTTTTGGGTATATCAAAGGGTATGGTTGGGTATAATTACTTGTACATGGAGATAGGTGAATGATCAACAAAGAATATACCTCGTCTAGTAAAAGATGAAATGTCATATGTGATTCGATAAATGACAACTCAGTAGTCCTTGGCCAAGGCAGAATGAAATTAGAAAGGAGTTTCTAATTTGCATTATTTAGAGTTGGGCATTTGGGAATCGAAATACATATAATTAAATAAAATAAGACTTGACAGTAAATCCATGTCTTATATTTAATTGGGACGTTGTATGATAGAAGGATTGAATTGTACGGTAACTATTCACTGAAAGGTTCTTTTGTGATTAATGTTGAAATCTATATTATCTGGAAAGTCGTTGATCGCTAAGGGGACTTACCCTTATTGTAGAATAAATATTATTTATTTAAATGAATTAAATAGTTTAATTTATTTATTTAAATGAGATTAGAATTGTTCTAATTGATTTATTCACAACCGCTTTAATATGGAGAACTTAAAGGGTCACACCGCAAAATGAAAATATTTATTTAAGAAGTAAATGGCATAATTGTAATAATAAGTTAAGTGTATTTAATTTAATCTATGGAGATAGAATAAATTAAATAGCTTAATATTTATTATTTAATATTTTGGAAATATTAAATATAAATTTGGATTTGGTTTTTGATTAAAATAAAAGAGTTTATTTTGTTTCAAAACTAAATATTAGCAAAACTTTTGCCCATTAATTGATATCAATGCATATATAGAATGGTTTTATTATTCATGAGATGAATATTATTTATTGATACATATAGAGATATGTATGATAATAAATAGGGATTGATTATGGACTATTGACTAATATGTGATTGGATTTATTTTAGTGGATGCTTGAATGTATGGGTTTTTATAAATGGGGTCTGCGTACCTCGTCTTCTCTAATTTTTCTTAATGTAAATTCTATCTCCCTCCTATGTACTTTCCCTTGACTGCTGATCAAAGTTTCTATTTATTGTAAATAGTTTATGTAATAAGAATAGTTAGAATTAATTTTGAAGAATTGGAGACAAAGGAGCAAGGAGCGCTTGAAGACCTGTTTGTATTGGAGCCCGGGTTTAAATGTAATAGTTATATTTAAATTTATTCTTGCACCCTAGGTTTGACCTTTTTGTTTACTTAGTGGCTCTAGTGAACCAAACTAGAATAAAAGTCCATAATCAATCCGGGTAGAATATAGTATTTTATATGTGCATGCTTACTATATATATATTATATATTATACAACATGCTTCACATGTTAAATAATATGACACGTATTTTATATATATATATATATATATATATATATGTGTGTGTGTGTGTGTATGCGCGCTAAACAAGATGAGACTAATAATAATAAACCCCTCAATGTAATTATATTAAGTCTTAAGCGTTCAAAGATATTTGGAATATCGAACGTCGCCTTCTAGCATGGTAAAGCGATAGAGTATTAAATATTTAATATGAGTTTGTTGTGTCACACAAGGCAAGTATTAAATATTTAAGATGTTGCTTTATCACATTTGATGCTTATACATAGACTGAACGATGTTGTTTTGTTGTGTCACACAAGGACAGTGTTTTTCTTTCGAATATATGGAAGTGCTAGGTTGGACTTAACTTGGATAATTTTGATTCGGATGTGTCACACTTGATCAAAATAATCTAAGAGGTAAAATACAAGGAGTTACATAGTGATGTAATTGACAATAGTTGTCTACCTATTTATTTATATATCGTTTGTTGTGTCACACAAGGCTATATACATTTGAAATGAGATCCTTATTCTCACTAACAAACCTTTAATTAGATTTGCCGAACTATATATATTGAGGGTAATATAGTTTGATGAAAAGTGAGAGATACAAATTTAAAATAAAGACCTAATTTATTTTGGTAATTAATTAAATGAATGAATGCTAAAATGTTGTCTATTTCACATGCAGAATTTAAAAATGTCAAACTCACTATCACTGCGTAGCATACTTGATGCTAACAAACTGACCGGACCGAATTACACGGACTGGTTAAGGAATCTGAGAATTGTTCTCACTACTGAAAAGATTTTTTATGTCCTAAATTCGCCAGTCCCTGCAAGTGTTGCAGAAACAGCCTCTGAGGAAGAGATTGCTACTTTCAGAAAGTGGCAAGATGATGCAATCTTGGCTCAATGCATCATGCTCGCATCCATGAGTAACGAGCTTCAGCGTCAGCATGAAACTATGGATGCTCCTACTATATTGCTGCACCTCAAAGAGTTGTATGGTGAGCAAAGTAGGACTGCTAGATATCAGATATCTAAGGAGCTCTTCCGATCTCGTATGACCGAGGGCACTGCTATAGAGACTCATGTCCTTAAGATTATAAATCTGATTGAATAACTTGGACAGCTTGGGTTCGTGATGGATGGGGAGTTAAGCCAAGATTTGGTCTTACAGTCACTCCCGGACACCTTCTCACAATTTGTTGTGAATTTTCACATGAATAAGTTGGACGTCAGCTTGCCTGAGCTACTTAGCATGCTGAAAACTGCTGAAGGTCACTTCTCATCCAACAAGAACCAAGTCTTACTAGTGGATGATTCTTCCAAGAAAAGGAAGAGGCCCAAGGTATCTTCTGAAAAGAACAAAAACAAGAAGGCTAAGGGGAAGGCGAAGAGAAAGGACAAGAAGAAACCTGATC
The DNA here is from genome assembly GCA_034770075.1 of Aralia elata. Lineage (NCBI taxonomy): Eukaryota > Viridiplantae > Streptophyta > Magnoliopsida > Apiales > Araliaceae > Aralia > Aralia elata. The sequence goes on from CM068385.1 coordinate 73,410,431, forward strand.
CAGATAGCAAAGGAATTTGCTACCATTACAATAAGCCAGAACACTGGAAGAGGAACTGCAAGTAGTATCTTGCGGACCAGAAGAAGCTTGGAGAAGCTTCAACTTCCGATCTAGGTTTGTTCATGACTGAGATTAATTTTTCTGAAAGTCAAAATTCTACTTGGGTATTGGATACCGGCTGTAGTTCTCACATATGTAATAATATGCAGGGCCTAAGTAGAAGTAGAAAGCTGAACAAGGATGAAGACGTCCTACGAGTGGGAAATGGAGCAAAGGTTGCTGTATTAGCTGTAGGGACTTATTATTTAGCACTGCCTTCGGGTAAGTCCATTAGTTTAAATAATTATTATTTTGTTCCAACACTCATTAGAAACTGTAACGAATGCAAATTTTTGTGACTGAATAAAAATATTTATTGAGTTATATAAATATTTTTATTAATTTATTAAGTTTTGTGGAATGGGTATATGTTACGTTTAATAATGTTAAATATTAATTTGAGTATGATTTGTTATTCTAATTTAATTTAATGATTAAATTAGATGATGAAGAGATTTATTTAAATAAATGATTTATTTGAGTAAAAGAATTTATTTGGTATTATTGTTATTTGTTAAATGAAATTATTATTTGAGTTGGTAAGGTTTAATTGAATAATAAGTTCAATTAAGTTAGTAGTGTGACATTTTAAAGCTATATGTTATAATGATTTATTAGAATAAATGAGAAAGTATTTAATTTAATTTTACCAAACAAGGCCCTATGATCTTTGTTTGGAAATAATGAATTATTTTAATTGTGTTTTACCAAACAAGACATAAGAATAATAGGTTATTCTTATTAGTGTTTACCAAACAAGCCTTTAGTTAGAATAATGAGTTATTTTTTTAACTAGTTTGCCAAACATAGCCTTATGGCTTTTGAATTTTATAATTGATGAATTAAATTAGATTTTTACGTTATTATTTGATTTAATTGTCAGTTTTTATTTTCTTAATTCTATCAGTTTATTTTTTTAAGTTGCGTCTGTTGTAAAAGAAAAGAGAAGAACAGAGAGAAAAAGAAAAGAAAGAAGAACATCAGAGTTTGAGAGAAAAGAGAGAGCAGAGTTTGAGAATTTGAGAATTAAGAAGAAAGAATTGAGAAAGAACTTGTAATTTTAAAAGAATTCATCAAGTTCTTACAGTAATTGAAGGTATAATTTCTTTTTCCTTTTGGTTTTATTCTTCTGTATAAAGTTTTAGTTACTGTATGTGAATTCAATTGTTAGAATATATGAACTATTTGATTATAGTTGTTGTAATTGGTAGTAATCATGTGTTAGATGATTATATGATGATTAACAATTAATTTAGAGGTATTAATCCATGAAAACATGCTTTAGAATTGAGTTTTTTAGTTTTTACAGAGTTTACTTTATGAATTGTATATATGTATGAAAATTGATGCTCTAATTGGTTATTAATCGGTAAATTGATAATTGTTTATGATTATTTGATGAAAAACATGAATAATGCAAGAAAAATGGTTTTAATTGGTTAAAAAAATGAATTTACAGAGCTTTGTTTTATGAAAATGGCAAAAACATGGTTATTTTATAAAACAGTGAATTTTTGGTTTTAAAATTGATTGATTATGTGTTTCATAATGCTTAGATTAGTTAGAAACATGTTGGGTAATTGTTTTCTAGCATATATGATGTTTGGGTATATTTAACTTGTTTTCTGGATGGTAGAATTCGGAAAATTTTGGCCAAATTGGCCTAAGTTTTCACTGGTTCGCGAGCTGGGGAAGACGACAGTCAAGTCTATCGCCCCGGCGATAGAAATGAACTGGTTTCTTCGCCCCAGCGACAGAGTCGCCCCGGCGACAAAATTGTTAAGCCAAACGCCGCCCCGGCGACATCCTCGCCCCGGCGACGATTTCATTAAGTTTTTCTCGCCCCGGCGAGAAACGCTACTGTTTAAAAAAATTTATTATTTTCTTTTCTGGGGAAATTATGATGCATAATTAAACTTATATTAATGTGACTAATGTATTACCAAGATGGTTGCTAAGTTAGCATTTGTTGTCTAAAGTATGCTAAATGAGATACTATAATTAGGTAAAAGGAACCTAAAGTGATTATAAATTTGTAACTAATTTATGTTACCATTTTATAATTAATTGTATAGGTTGATTTAAGGATCGTGAATTATTTAATTTGTAATCTACGCTTGAGGCAAGTTTTCTTTCTCTAAACTTGTTAAATTGTTATAGCAAGTTATTTATTTCTTAAGCTTGTTATTATTTCAACAAGTTTGCTTCCTTTGAGTGAATTAATTATCCTTAGCTTATTGTTATTCAAGCAAGGCTGATATTATGTTGAATAATTATATTTTGTTCCAGATATTATTTATTCAGTTATTGACTATCATTCAAACTTCGAATATAAACTTTATCGAATAACTAGACTAGCAAACCATTATTGATTCAGCTAGTCCTTAGTTGATGAGCGTTTCAAAAACTTAGATTATCTAAACTTGTTCCAAGCCAAGTTCTTTTTGGTACGAACTCTTATTATAAACTGAGATGAACAACCCTATCATAGGGGATTATTACGCTTAGCGTTAAAATGTTTGTGCACAATACATTGTACAAAGGGCTGATCCCCTGAGTACGAGACGAAGGTCCATCTATAGTCTTTAAGACTGTTAAAGGTTACGGTAGAAATACTTGCTAACCTAGGACATAGTTCGAGGTCTTGAGACCCTCAGATATATTCAAACTTTGATTACTTATTGATTAACTTCAGAAAATCATTGCTTCTCATTTGAACTCTATTTCAATTAAAAGTTATTGTTATCATTCTTGTGGGCAATTGTTTGCTCACTCTTGCACTAAACATTTCAGCAAAGCCCGAGAAGCAGGACGAGCCGTCCACCAGTAAGGGCAAGGGCAAGATGCAGAAATAGTTATAGATTTATTATTTAATTGATGAATATTTGTACCAGACTTGTTTTAGACTATATTTTATTCCGCATTTAATGTATTAAGGTTATGATAACCTGGGATTTGATTATTTAATAGCTTGGAGATGTAACCCATTTTGGGAAGATAATTCTTTAAGTTTATTTAATTGTTCTTGATTATGGGTAGTTAGATGTGATTGTATGTTATAGTGAACACCAAATCAGTGGGAATTAAGTACCTGGATTTGGGGGTGTCACAGAAACATTATTTCAATTTCTGTATTGGATATGGATGGTTTTGATATTATAATAAAGAACAATAGTTGTTCTATTTATAATAAAAATGTTTTATATGGTGTTGGTAATTTACTGAATGGACTTTATATACTTGACTTGCATGAAAATATACTTCAAATTGAACAAACTAAGAAAAGGAAAAGAGATAATATTAATTATACCTTTATGTGGCACTATAGACTTGGTCATATTAATGAAACAAGATTATCCAAGTTGCATAAAGATGGGCTTTTAGAGCAATCTGATTACGAATCATATCCAACTTGTGAATCTTGTCTCATGGGTAAGATGACTAAATCTCCTTTTAGTGGAAAAGGAGAAAGAGTTATAGAGTTGTTAGCGTTGGTACACACAGACGTATATGGACCTATGACAACGAATGCACGAGGAGGGTATTCTTATTTTATTACTTTCACTGATGATAATTCTAGATTTGGATATGTGTATTTAATGAAATATAAATCTGAATCATTTAAAAAGTTCAAAGAATTCAGAAGTGAAGTAGAGAAGCAAACTGGTAAGAGTATTAAGATTCTTCGATCGGATCGAGGAGGGGAATACTTGACCAATGAGTTTCTCAATTGTCTCAAAGAAAATGGTATAATCTCACAATGGACTCCACCAGGGACGCCACAGTTGAATGGTGTATCTGAAAGGAGAAATCGAATATTGTTGGACATGGTTCATTCCATGATGAGTTTTACCGACCTTCCAATATCCTTCTGGGGTTATGCCCTAGAAACGGCTACATACCTACTTAACAAGGTACCTACCAAATCCGTCTCAAAGACCCCATATGAGATATGGACAGGGAGAAAACCAAATCTTAAGTATGTTAAGACTTGGGGTTGTCCAGCTTATGTCAAAAGGTTTGAGCATGATAAGCTAAAGACTAGATCTGACAAGTGTAGATTTGTGGAATACCCTAAAGAAACTGTAGGGTATTATTTCTATCATCCCAATGATCAAAAGGTGTTTGTTGCGAAATACGCTGCCTTGTTGGAAAAGGAGTTTATCCTTGAAGGGGTCAGTGGGAGTAAGATATATCTTGAAGAAGTTCAAGAACCACAAAATACTACGGATCAAAGTCAGGTACCTCACCAAGTAGAAGAACCTACTGTACCATAACCTATTCGTAAATCTGGAAGAGTACCGAAGATACCTGAAAGGTATGGATTCATCATAGAGGATGATGATGAGGTATGCATCATAGATGATGATGATCCATTGACTTACGAAGAGGCTATGAGTAGTGAAGACTCAGAGAAATGGCTAGAAGCCATGAAATCCGAGATGGACTCCATGTATGAAAACCAAGTATGGACTTTAGTTTCACCACCTGAGGGCATTAAGCCTATTGGGTGTAAATAGGTCTTTAAGAGAAAGACTGGAGTAGATGGCAAGGTAGAGACCTATAAGGCCCGACTGGTTGCAAAAGGTTTCAAACAAAGACAAGGAGTTGACTATGATGAAACCTTCTCACCAGTAGCTATGCTCAAGTCAATTCGGATTTTGTTTGCAATTGCAGCTTATGAAAACGACCTTCCTCAATGGAGAGTTAGAGAAAAATGTATATATGATACAATCAGAGGGTTTTGTTTCAACGGTTGGAACAAACCAAGTCTGTAAGCTACAACGATCCATTTATGGGTTGAAGCAAGCTTCTCGAAGGTGGAACATCCGTTTTGATGAGATAATCAAAAGGTTTGATTTTATCAAGAACGAGGATGAACCATGTGTGTACAAGAAGGTTAGTGGGAGCGCTGTATCATTCCTTGTATTATATGTTGATGATATATTACTGATAGGGAATGATGTTCCTATGCTACAGTCGATCAAAATTTAGTTATCTAAACACTTCTTCATGAAGGACTTGGGTGAGGCATCCTATATTTTGGGGATAAAGATCTATAGAGATAGATCTAAAAGGATGCTAGGCTTGACCCAAGGAAAGTACATTGACTCGATGCTAAAGAAGTTTAGCATGGAAGATTCCAAGAGAGGTCTCATGCCGATGAGCCATGGAATACATCTCTCTAAGAAACAGGACCCAAAGACACCTGAGGAGAGAGACCGGATGAGTAAGATTCCTTATGCTTCCGCAATAGGATCTATCATGTACAGTATGATATATACTAGACCAAATGTCGCACATGCACTTAGTGTAACGAGCAGATATCAGTCGAATCCAGGAGAAGAGCACTGGAAGGCAGTGAAAAACATCCTAAAGTACTTGAGAAGAACTAAGGATGTATTTCTTATCTACGGTGGGTCTGAATTGAAACTATAGGGATATACAGACTCAAGTTTTCAAACGGACCAAGATGACAGTAAATCCGTTTCGGGGTATGTGTTTACCTTAAACGGTGGCGCGGTGAGTTGGAAGAGTTCCAAGCAGCAAACAGTTGCTGATTCAGTGACAGGGGCAGAGTACATAGCTGTAAGTGAAGCTGCAAAGGAAGCTGTTTGGATGAAGAAGTTCATAACTGAACTTGGAGTGGTTCCTAGCATTATAGGAGTCGTACCTTTATTCTGTGACAACAACGGAGCTGTTGCGCAGGCTAAGGAACCCATGTCTCATCAGAAATCCAAACACGTGTTGCGGCGGTTTCATTTGATTAGAGAGATCATTGAAAGAGGAGATGTCACCCTGGAGCATGTTGACTCTCAAGACAACATTGCAGATCCATTTACTAAAGCTTTAACTCAACAACAGTTTGATCGTCACTTAGAGAAGATGGGTATTAGATACCATGGCGATTGGCTTTAGTGCAAATGGGAGATTGAAAGTAGTATGCACACAAGCTAATCATATTTGATATGATGTAGCATATACTTTGTAATCTTATTCATTTATTAATAAAAGAATTGATTTTCTTAAAAGGCATTTTATATTATCTACATAGTGCTGTTATATTAAATGTGATAAACCCATAGTTTTGAGCAATGCTTTTAGAATCATGATAGTGATCATGCTAATGAGATCTAAATTCAAGATAGCTCACAAACTAAAATTGTTCCTAATCGTTGGATTACTAAATTGGGGATTAGTGAATCTGGATAGATTAGTACATACGTTGCTTGCTCTTAGGAAGAGGATGATTGATCTCATAATCATTTGTGTGGAGACACTAAAGTAAGTATGTAGGTGCTTATTGGAGAATAAGTTCACTGAATGTGGCTCGCTAAGGAATACCTAATGGAGTTTTACTCGCCTGTCAATAGGAATTCCTCTAGTGATAGTAGTACAAGTGATCCTTAGACTTGAGATCATCATAGTATCTTGTGTATGATGAGTTATACTTTGACATGTCCCTTAAGACCTTTTGGGTATATCAAAGGGTATGGTTGGGTATAATTACTTGTACATGGAGATAGGTGAATGATCAACAAAGAATATACCTCGTCTAGTAAAAGATGAAATGTCTTATGTGATTCGATAAATGACAACTCAGTAGTCCTTGGCCAAGGCAGAATGAAATTAGAAAGGAGTTTCTAATTTGCATTATTTAGAGTTGGGCATTTGGGAATCGAAATACATATAATTAAATAAAATAAGACTTGACAGTAAATCCATGTCTTATATTTAATTGGGACGTTGTATGATAGAAGGATTGAATTGTACGGTAACTATTCACTGAAAGGTTCTTTTGTGATTAATGTTGAAATCTATATTATCTGGAAAGTCGTTGATCGCTAAGGGGACTTACCCTTATTATAGAATAAATATTATTTATTTAAATGAATTAAATAGTTTAATTTATTTATTTAAATAAGATTAGAATTGTTCTAATTGATTTATTCACAACCGGTTTAATATGGAGAACCTAAAGGGTCACACCGCAAAAGGAAAATATTTATTTAAGAAGTAAATGGCATAATTGTAATAATAAGTTAAGTGTATTTAATTTAATCTATGGAGATAGAATAAATTAAATAGCTTAATATTTATTATTTAATATTTTGGAAATATTAAATATAAATTAATAAGAGGAGTCTTATTATTATTATTACTATTACTATTATTTAATTCCTAATAGGGATTGAGAATTAATTAATAGAAGTACTCTCCCATGAATTTCTAATTGGATTAGGAGCATAATTAATTAAAGTTGTTTAATTATAATAGAAACCCTAATCCTAAATAGTTTAGGGAAGGGTTATTCCTACATCTATAAATAAGAGGAGTCTTATCATAGATTAGGGTTACACACTCTTGCATTAGATTGTGGAGAGTACTAGCAATTTTTATAGAGATAGAAACTAGGGTTTTGCCAATACCCAACTTCTTGAATACCTATTTTTCCTCGGTGGATCACTTCTAGAGGCCAAACACTTGGGTGGCTAACGTTGATCAAGCAAAGGAATTTAATCGGTGGAATTCGAGGAGAACATGAAGGACTAGGAGTTGAACTTGTACCCGAGGAAGCTTTGTTCTACGAGGGTATAATTCTTATTCTCTTTCTCTTTTGTTTATATCATTAATTGAGCACATAGATTGATCATGGTGATGGTTTGTATTAAAATTTTAAAATCCGTTTTTATCGCGCTTTCGCCCTATTTATGTAATTTGATTGCATGCTTGCGTTATATACAAACCTAACGAGGAGCACTTCCAAGCGACACAGAAGTGAATCCAAGGACGGATGGAAAAGAACACTGCAAGGCTGTAACCTTAAGGAGTGGAAAAGAGCTTCCTGATACGGTTGGAGGAAAATCAAAACCAAAAAAAGTTGCGGAAAACGAAGAAGAGAAAGAGAAAAGTGAGGTGAAGGATATAGGGTTGGAGGCCAAGGCAAAGGAACTCAAGCCAGACAGTGTAGTGTCTTCCGTCCCATTTCCTTGGAGATTTCAGAAAGCCAAGTTAGATAAGCAATTTTCCATATTCTTAGATGTTTTCAAGAAACTGCACATCAACTTTCCATTTGCAGAAGCCTTGGAACAGATGCCCAACTATGCAAAATTCATGAAGGAGGTCTTGTCGAAGAAGAGAAGATTGGGAGAATTCGAGACGGTGGCATTAACCGAAGAATGCAGTGCAATCTTGCAGAACAAATTGCCACCCAAACTAAAGGATCTAGGAAGCTTCACCATTCCATGTGTAATTGGTAACCAGTTTTCTGGAAGGGCATTGTGTGACTTAGGAGCAAGTATCAATTTAATGTCGTTATCAGTTTACACTCAGCTATGGCTAAAGGCACCAAAACCGACAAATATCAGCTTGCAATTGGCAAATAGGTCAGTAACATACCCAAAGTATTGATTTAAGGAGACCTTTTATTGTTTTATTAATAGTTCAAATTCCCAAAGAAAAAGGTAATTAGGACTTCTATTATTTTGTTCTAGTTTGATTAACTTCAAAAGGAGCAATATCATCAATATCGCATTCAAAACGATGTGTACGTCTCACACAATTCTTGATTTAGGGAGACCTTCTTATTTTTTCATTAGTTCTTTTAAATTGTAAAAGAAAGAGGTGATTAGGAGTCCTATTACTTTGTTCTAGTTTAATTAGCATCTAAAGGAGCAATCTCATCACTATCGCGTTAAGAACGATGTGTATATCTAATACAAGTCTTGATTTAGGGAGACCTTCTTATTGTTTCATTAGTTTCCTCAAATTGCCAAAGAAAGAGGCGACTAGGAGTCCTATTGCTTAGTTCTAGTTTGATTAGCTTCAAAAGGAGCAATATCATCAATATCTCATTCAAAATGATGTGTACATCTCATACAAGTCTTGATTTAGGGAGACTTTTTATTATTTCATTAGTAGCTTCAAATTACCAAAGAAAGAGGTGATTAGAAGTCATATTACTTCGTTCTAGTTTGATTAGCTTCAAAAGGAGCAATATCATCAATATCGCGTTCAAAACGATGTGTACATCTCACACAAGTCTTGATTTAAGGAGACCTTTTATTGTTTTATTAGTAGTTCAAATTCCCAAAGAAAGAGGTGATTAGGACTTCTATTACTTCGTTCTAGTTTGATTAGCTTCAAAAGGAGCAATATAATCAATATCGCGTTCAAAACGATGTGTACGTCTCACACAAGTCTTGATTTAGGGAGACCTTCTTATTGTTTCATTAGTTCTTTTAAATTGTAAAAGAAAGAGGTGATTAGGAGTCCTATTACTTCGTTCCAGTTTAATTAACATCTAAAGGAGCAATCCCATCACTATCGCGTAAAAAACGACGTGTACATCTAATACAAGTCGTGATTTAGGGAGACCTTCTTATTGTTTCATTAGTTTTCTCAAATTGCCAAAGAAAGAGGCGACTAGGAATCCTATTGCTTCGTTCTTGTTTGATTAGCTTCAAAAGGAGCAATATCATCAATATCGCATTCAAAACGATGTGTACATCTCACACAAGTCATGATTTAGGGAGACTTTTTATTGTTTCATTAGTAGCTTCAAATTACCAAAGAAAGAGGTAATTAGGAGTCATATTACTTCGTTCTAGTTTGATTAGCTTCAAAAGGAACAATATCATCAATATCGCGTTCAAAATGATGTGTACATCTCACACAAGTCTTGATTTAAGGAGACCTTTTATTATGTTATTAGTAGTTCAAATTCCCATAGAAAGAGGTGATTAGGACTTCTATTACTTCGTTCTAGTTTGATTAGCTTCAAAAGGAGCAATATCATCAATATCGCGTTCAAAATGATGTGTACGTCTCACACTAGTCTTGATTTAGGGAGACCTTCTTATTTTTTCATTAGTTCTTTTAAATTGTAAAAGAAAGAGGCGATTAGGAGTCCTATTACTTCGTTCTAGTTTAATTAACATCTAAAGGAGCAATCCCATCACTATCGCGTTAAGAACGACGTGTACATCTAATACATGTCTTGATTTAGGAAGACCTTCTTATTGTTTCATTAGTTTCCTTAATTTGCCAAAGAAAGAGGCGACTAGAAGTCCTATTACTTTGTTCTAGTTTGATTAGCTTTAAAAGGAGCAATATCATCAATATCGCATTCAAAACGATGTGTACATCTCACACAAGTCTTGATTTAGGGAGACTTTTTATTGTTTCATTAGTAGCTTCAAATTACCAAAGAAAGAGGTGATTAGGTGTCATATTACTTCGTTCTAGTTTGATTAGCTTTGAAAGAAGCAATATCATCAATATCGCATTCAAAACGATGTTTGGTTTAGTTTCGTCAGCTGTCTCTTTTTGTGCGGGTCTACTCTGGGTTTTGGAGTTGGTTTTGCCTCTGCTTGGTGTTGTTGTTGTGTTGCAATTTGTTGAGGTCGGTTGGTTTCATTTGTTGGGTTTTTGGGGCTGTCTGGGTGGTGTATGTTGCAGTCAGGTGTTGTTCGGCTTGAATGCAACATGTTCCTTGATTTTGGCTGGGATTGGCTGGTTTGGTTGGGCCTGTTTCCCGCTGTTTTGGGTTAATTCTGTTTCCGTTAATCCTCTTTGTGCAGCTGCTAGGTGTGTTGGCTGGGTTGTGGCTGGTCTTGTTGTTACTTTGTGGGTTTTCAGGTGCTGTGTTGGCTGGTTACCCTGCTGCTGGCTACAGTTTGTCCAGCTGCTGCTCCTTTTGTGCTGTCATTCAGCTGGTTGTGGGTCCTTGCTTTTGGATGGATTGGTGGTTGTCTGTTGGCCCTGTAATTTTGTGTTGCTGCTTAATGTCATGTCTTGGGTGGTTGTTGGTTTTTGGCGTGTTGCTGGGGTTTGGTTTACTGGGTGTGTTGTTCTGGCTATGTTGAGGTTGGTGCGGCTGGGCTCCTGCTGGTGTCCTTGCTGGGGTTATCTAGCTGCTTCTGTTGTGCTATGTTGGTCTACTTTGACATGGTTCTGCTGGTCCAGTTGTCTTGCTGCTGGGCTCTACTTCTCTTGCTGTGTTGCTGCTTCCCGTGTTTGTTTTGTGTTGCTGTTTTGCTATCCAGCTGGGCTGCGGGTTTGCTGCAGTTGCTCTTGTCCTGCTGCTCCTGTTTGGGCGTTGTCTGCTGCAGGTTTTTCCCTGTTATTGTGCAACGTCTAGGCCTGTTTGGCGTTGCTGCTGGTGCTTGCTTTGTGTTGCCGCTGCTGCTGTTCGATCGCTGCTGCTGCGGCTGGCTGTTTGTTTTTTTCGTTGTTGGTGCTCCTTTTGTTGCTTTTGCCAACTTTGATGCTGCTGCTGCTGTGTTCATTGTGGGCGGGCTGCTTGGGATTTGTAGCTGAGCTGCTTAGGCTTTGCAGCTGGGCTGCTTGGCTTATTTGGGTTGTTTTGTCATTCTTGGCTTGCTTATGATTTCTAAGTATTCTCCATAATGTCTTAGGGCTTGTTTTGTTTTGTCTTTTGATTTGGCATATGGCCTTGCTTTCTCTCTTGTACGACTTCAAGCCTTGTGTTTCTTTTATTAGTCTTGTCTTCATAGGGCCTGTCTTATGATGACTTTTCTAAATTTCTGCTTGGGTTTTTCCCCATGTTATTTGTACACTCTTCTCTTTTTTTAATACAATTTAAATTTAGCAAAAAAAAACAAGTCTTGATTTAAGAAGACCTTTTATTATTTTATTAGTAGTTCAAATTTCCAAAGAAAGAGGTGATTAGGACTTCTATTACTTCGTTCTAGTTTGATTAGCTTCAAAAGGAGTAATATCATCAATATCGCGTTCAAAACGATGTGTACGTCTCACACAAGTCTTGATTTAGGGAGACCTTCTTACTTTTTCATTAGTTCTTTTAAATTGTAAAATGATACAATCCTGACCAAGCTCGCATCGAACAACATTCACTCAACTCGAGTTCAAGAGGTTCATCAGTTAATCGCGAGTGATTGGGTTGAAATCCATTCAAGGATGCGTACATTGGAGCTAAATTCATATGAACGGCGAGTAGAGGATCAATCATGTGATTTGGGATTACTAGATACCATCTATTTAGTAAGGTCGAATCAACGCAAGCCAAGGCATCATGCAATGTACGGAACAATGGAAGTTGATTCAAGGATGATTGGAATGGAGATTGAGGAGTTTGGAGATGTCATTTACATAACAGTCACTTCGGGTCCAATTTCTATCTTTTTCCAGCCCGTATCTCTAAACACTCAAAAAATAAAAGTTGTAGATCTCGTCGAGATATTCGATTTGATAGGTGGCAGGTCCCGTAACTCTTCCCAAATCAAAAGTTATGACCATTTTTTCAAAGGACGTTGCAGCAAAAAATTTGAGCGCGGTCGACGCTGAAAATGCCTAGTTTGAGCGTCGCCGGCGTTGAAGCCTCTGTAGTTGAGCGCGGCCGATGCTGGTTCCTTTGTGTTTGAGCGCCGTCGGCGCTGAAGATTGGCACGATTTCCGAGGACGCGGTTTTAACCAGATTTTGAAGATTTTTGAAGATTTTTTAGAGTTCTATTATAATTAGGATGTTTCTTAGTTAGATTTTACTTCCTAATTGGTTGATAATTAGTATTTCTTATTCCTTATGGAATTAGGGTTTATTGTTATTAGTATAAATAGAATACTTGGGTTATGTAATGAGAACAATTAGATTACTTTTGATTAATAAAAATTCTTGTGAGATTTTTCTCATCTTTTGGTTCTTTGAGAATTTCTAGATTAATTTCTTAGTTTTCTTGAGATTCAATTATCGACTTATCATTCAACATAACATAGTTGTTTGTGGTGTCTACTACTATGCATCAAGCGGCGATTGTACTTTTGGTTCTTGTCTCTATATAAACATTGGGTCAAGGTGTCGTTGGTGTTCCATTCAACTCAAGCTTCCTAGCGCAGAGCAATATTACCAAGGTTCTCGTCTCAATATAGGCGAAGGGTTGAGGTGTTGTGAGCGTTCCACCTTCATAACTTGCTGCAAACGATCCGGGCGACGAACACCTCACGCAAGCGTGTCGTGGAGTCTATCATTTGGTATCAAAGCTACGTTTTCTAGCTAGTTGTTTATCTTTAATTTTCTGTTGAGTATATTCAAAAAAAAAAATTCGTGAAAAAAAAAGTATAGAAGATTTTTCAGATTTTATTTTATGGTGCTAACCAAACTTGTAGCACTACATTCATTCACCAAATATTATCCAAATCCATCATCATCGATTCCGAAGCGAATCTATAATTGTCAATTCTGGATCGTACAAGGAGTTCACCCGTGACACATCAAGGTTCACGATTGTGGTATTCCGATAGTCATACCTTCTATATTTGTTCTTGATAAGTTGTTTTTGAATTGGATAGTTAAACTGTGAATTTATTTAGTGAATTCAAAAAGAACCTATAAGAGGGAATTAGAGCGGTAAAAGGCAAGAATGTGAGATCAATTGAGGGTAAAAGCCTAATTGTGTGATACATGAGCGTTTTCATATTTGTGTGATACATTGTTTGAGCGAAACACGTAAGGGAGTGTGTGAGGAAATTTTTATCTACTAACCTTTGTTTTGCAGCAAATATGTATGATTATGATTATGAAAGTTCTTATGGGTCTCGAAGGAATTCTTTATGAGGCAAGAATGATCCTGAAGCGTATTTGAGATGGGAGAAAAAGATGGATCGAAAGTTTGAACATCAAGATTATTTTGAGCATGGGAAGGTCAAACTAGCGATTCAAGATTTTTCCGATCATGCAGTTACATAGTGGGATCAATGTGTACGTAGCAGACGAAGATGTGGTGAGTGTTCGGTCGAGACATGGGTAGAATTGAAAACCGTGACGAGAAAGCAGTTTGTTCCGGTACAGCCTAGTAGGAGGGAGGAATATGCATCTTCACGATATGTGGATCAACCTTCAAGGCTTTCAAATTGGGATGATGAAAGGAAGGATCAAAGGCATGGAGATTCGCATCGGAGACAACCACGAGAAACTCCTAAGGCGTATAGGGAATCGGTATCAATTGAGGACATCATGAGAACATACAATGAGATAAGGTACGAGCATTTGAAGCGACGTCAAAACATCTCTAAGGCACAAAAGGAGCAAAATCAGCCGAGGGAGGTGGACGATGGAGTAGAATATGCAATCCAAGGAGAATTGTTAGGTTCTAGTGTATATGATGAAGTCCATGAAGATTTAACAATTGTACAAAAAGATTGTGGGCAAAAGCAAGAAAGTGAACGACAAAAAGAAATTGAAAAAGAAATTGAAAAAAAGTTTGAGTGTGAAAAAGAAAAGAGTGAAATAGAGAATGAAAATAAACGAGAGAAAGAAACAGTGGAGAGTAAGAGTGAAAAAAGAGAGGAGAGTGAGTTGGAAAGTGAGTTGTATTTTGAAAAGTTAATGACTGTACATTCGTACAAGACGACACTTTTAAATACTAACAAGATTAACTCTTCTTTGTCTAGTTCTGTTTTATCTCTTATACAGGTTATTGATGACATACCCCGAGCTATCATTCCATATCAGCCAGCTTGTAGTATTCCCGAGGAGACGACGGAGTTACCAAGGCGGGTTGGAGAGTTGACGGAGTCAAACTTCATCAAAGCGGGTATCGTGGGAGAAAGCATTAGTGTGTGTGTTATTCATGAGATCATAGTACCTAAGGAAGATAGAATGCCGAGCTTGTTCGTTGATTTTGAATTGGTAAACAAGTATCGATATTATTTTCTTTGCTTAGATAATATGCTTGATAAATTGCATAGTACTTATGTTTTATCTACATGTGTTGATGACCATGTGATGATATTGCCTAGTGAAGTTAGCTTAAGAGAATGTGATGAATGGAAAATTGTGTTAACATGTGGATTGTATAGGTGGATAGTTATTTCTGTTAGATTAACTAATGCATCTAGTATTTTTATGAGTTATTTAAAACATGTTTTGCATGCTTCCATGGATAAATTTGTGTTTGGATATTTTGAGGGTAAAATCATCTTTATCATAAACTATAGAGCTTATTTGATATTTGTTGAGTTAGTTTATGAGCATGCGTTATATTCTCGTTTTCATTGTTCTTATTGGCATGAAATTCATTCTAGGTTTTCATATTCATATGCTGAGTTGGGTTTTCATGCTAGTCAATCTTTACATCATGTGTCGTTAATCGATAATGGTAGTGATCATGATTCTTCAGTAGAGAAATCTTCATTGCATGATTTGTTATCATTTGGTAATGTCTTTCCATTAGAGTTGTTATCATTGCATGATTTTGAGAATGTTGTCATGAATGGGAAAGAATTACTATCATTTGGTATTGAATTGAAAAGTGATTATCATCGGATTGGATTCAGATATGGTTTACATACGCGTTTAGTTAAATCGTTGGGATTAACTATGCATTAAATGTTTTCTTGTTAAATCATATTTTGCATTCGTTCATGGGGAAATTTGTTAATATCTATTTTGATGATATTCCTATTTTTGTTAACACTTGGAAAAATTCGTGGGCATATGTTGAGTTTAAATGTGAGTATCATAATTATGCTAGTGAGTTTTTATTTTGTGGTGTTGGTTTTGATCTTTCAATTCCATTGATTTCGTTATTTGATTTTGCATTGGTTAATGTCAATGGGAAGGGGAACGTGGAGTTTGTTTTGCAGGTTCGAGATGGGTTTATACTCGTCGAGAAGGGAAAATATAAGTTGTGGTGCAAAACAATTCGAGCAATTCATGGAAAGTCTAAAGGGAAGTGTTTTGAATTTTGCTTTAATAGACGTTGCATGTGGATTTGAATTATTTGATTTCTTGGTGATTAAACGAAAGGAACTTGTTGATTTGTTTTGTTTTGTGTTTAATCCAGGAATTCAAAGGTGCGTGCAAATGCAACGTGTCAAGTTTCAAATTTTGACATTTGATCCGGGTGCATTGAAGTGGATGTTAGTGCGAATGATCAAGATCATAAGGTCTACTTTTGATCCGAGAATTCGTCATTGGGAGTATTTGCGAATGCACGAGATCATCACATTGGTTTTTGATCCGGGAATTCGTGGATGGAAGTTGATGACGTGTGAAGGGTTCTACATACTGATATTTGATCCAGGAGGAGATAGAGCTTTTCATAATTTTAGTTGCATTTATTTTATTGTTTCTATGATTATGTCGTTAGGTAGAAACTTTGATTGTGTTTTTGTTTTAGTTGTTAATTTAGTTGGTTTTGTTTTAGTTAGCATTTTGGAAGAATTTGGTTTACGTGTGGAAAAGCATCGTGTTGATGTGGACAAGTTCTTGAGTAAAAGAGATCGAAAGATTAAGTTTCCAAGTTGTGATACGAGGAGCTTGCAAGGTGTTATGCTGATTCGATCACTGCTTAGAAAGAGATGTTTACAAGTTGTTCATGTCGATACGTGGGAGTTGCCAGATATTGCTATGTCCTTTGCAGGAGTTGGAGTTTTTGATGACTATTTCCATATTTTTAATTGCATTGTTGATGTTGCTTTCATATTTCTTTTGCAAGTTGAGATTTGGGAGTATGTTTTGTTTGATGCTACTAATTTGGTTTGTTTTTATAAAGGATCAGATTTGTGGGTAAATCCTTTTCAAGAGGAGGGGATGTCAGATTTGAGGATAAATCCTTTTCAAGAGGAGGGGAATGATACAATCCTGACCAGGCTCGCATCGAACAACATTCACTCAACTCGAGTTCAAGAGGTTCATCAGTTAGTCGCGAGTGATTGGGTTGAAATCCATTCAAGGATGCGTACATTGGAGCTAAATTCATATGAACGGCGAGGAGAGGATCAATCATGTGATTTGGGATTACTAGATACCATCTATTTATTTAGCAAAAAAAAAAGATACCATCTATTTAGTAAGGCCGAATCAACGCGAGCCAAGGCATCATGCAATGTACGGAACAATGGAAGTTGGTTCAAGGATGATTGGAATGGAGATTGAGGAGTTTGGAGATGTCATTTACATAGCAGTCACTTCGGGTCCAATTTTTCCATCCCGTATCTCTGAACACTCAAAGAATGAAAGTTGTAGATCTCGTCGAGATCTTCGATTTGATAGGTGGCAGGTCCCGTAACTCTTCCCGAATCAAAAGTTATGACCATTTTTCCAAAGGACGTCAAAGCAGAAAATTTGAGCGCGGTCGGCGCTGAAAATGCCTAGTTTGAGCGCCGCCGGCAGTGAAGCCTCTGTAGTTAAGCGCGGCCGGTGCTGGTTCCTTTGTGTTTGAGCGCCGCCGGCACTGAAGATTGGCACGATTTCCGAGGACGCGATTTTAACGCGTTTTTGACCAGATTTTGAAGATTTTTTAGAGTTCTATTATAATTAGGATGTTTCTTAGTTAGATTTTACTTCCTAATTGGTTGATAATTAGTATTTCTTATTCCTTATGGAATTAGGGTTTATTGTTATTAGTATAAATAGAATACTTGGGTTATGTAATGAGAACAATTAGATTACTTTTGATTAATAAAAATTCTTGTGAGATTTTTCTCATCTTTTGGTTCTTTGAGAATTTCTAGATTAATTTCTTAGTTTTCTTGAGATTCAATTATCGACTTATCATTCAACATAACATAGTTGTTTGTGTTGTCTACTACTATGCATCAAGCGTCGATTGTACTTTTGGTTCTTGTCTCTATATAGACATTGGGTCAAGGTGTCGTTAGTGTTCCATTCAACGCAAGCTTCCTAGCGCAGAGCAATATTACCAAGGTTCTCGTCTCAATATAGGCGAAGGGTTGAGGTGTTGTGAGCGTTCCACCTTCATAACTTGCTGCAAACGATCCGGGTGACGAACACCTCACGCAAGCGTGTCGTGGAGTCTATCATAAAAGAAAGAGGTGATTAGGAGTCCTATTACTTTGTTCTAGTTTAATTAGCATCTAAAGGAACAATCCCATCACTATCACGTTAAGAACGACGTGCACATCTAATACGTGTCTTGATTTAGGGAGACCTTCTTATTGTTTCATTAATCTCCTCAAATTGCCAAAGAAAGAGGCGACTAGGAGTCCTATTGTTTCGTTCTTGTTTGATTAGCTTCAAAAGGAGCAATATCATCAATATCGCATTCAAAACGATATGTACATCTCACACAATTCTTGATTTAGGGAGACTTTTTATTGTTTCATTAGTAGCTTCAAATTACCAAAGAAAGAGGTGATTAGGAATCATATTACTTCGTTCTAGTTTGATTAGCTTCAAAAGGAGCAATATCATCAATATCACGTTCAAAACGATGTGTACATCTCACACAAGTCTTGATTTAGGAAGACCTTCTTATTGTTTCATTAGTAGTTCAAATTCCCAAAGAAAGAGGTGATTAGGACTTCTATTACTTCGTTCTAGTTTGATTAGCTTCAAAAGGAGCAATATCATCAATATCGCGTTCAAAAAGATGTGTACGTCTTACACAAGTCTTGATTTAGGGAGACCTTCTTATTGTTTCATTAGTTCTTTTAAATTGTAAAAGAAAGAGGCGACTAGGGGTCCTATTGCTTCGTTTTTGTTTGATTAGCTTCAAAAGGAGCAAGATCATCAATATTGCATTCAAAACGATGTGTACATCTCACACAAGTCTTGATTTAGGGAGACCTTTTATTGTTTCATTAGTAGCATCAAATTACCAAAGAAAGAGGCGATTAGGAGTCATATTACTTCGTTCTAGTTTGATTAGCTTCAAAAAGAGCAATATCATCAATATCGCGTTCAAACCGATGTGTACATCTCACACAAGTTTTGATTTAAGGAGACCTTTTATTATTTTATTAGTAGTTCAAATTCCCAAAGAAAGAGGTGATTAGAAGTTCTATTACTTCGTTCTAGTTTGATTAGCTTCAAAAGGAGCAATATCATCAATATCGCGTTCAAAAGGATGTGTACATCTCACGTCTTAATTTAGGGAGACCTTCTTATTTTTTCATTAGTTCTTTTAAATTGTAAAAGAAAGAGGTGACTAGGATTCCTATTACTTCGTTCTAGTTTAATTAGCATCTAAAAGAGCAATATCATCAATGTCGCGTTCAAAACGATGTCTACGTCTCACACAAGTCTTGATTTAGGGAGACCTTCTTATTTTTTCATTAGTTCTTTTCAATTGTAAAAGAAATAGGTGATTAGGAGTCCTATTACTTCGTTCTAGTTTAATTAGCATCTAAAGGAGCAATCCCATCACTATCGCTTTAAGAACAACATGTACATCTAATATATGTCTTGATTTAGGGAGACCTTCTTATTGTTTCATTAGTTTCCTCAAATTGCCAAAGAAAGAGGCGACTAAGAGTCCTATTGCTTCGTTCTAGTTTGATTAGCTACAAAAGGAGCAATATCATCAATATCGCATTCAAAACGATGTGTACAATTCACACAAGTCTTGATTTAGGGAGACATTTTATTGTTTCATTAGTAGCTACAAATTACCAAAGAAAGAGGTGATTAGGAGTCATCTTACTTCGTTCTAGTTTGATTAGCTTCAAAAGGAGCAATATCATCAATATCCCGTTCAAAACGATGTGTACATCTCACACAAGTCTTGATTAAAGGAGACTTTTTATTGTTTTATTAGTAGTTCAAATTATAAAAGAAAGAGGTGATTAGGACTTCTATTACTTCGTTCAAGTTTGATTAGCTTCAAAAGGAGCAATATCATCAATATCGCGTTCAAAACGATGTGTACGTATCACACAAGTCTTGATTTAGGGAGGCCTTCTTATTGTTTCATTAGTTCTTTTAAATTCTAAAAGAAAGAGGTGATTAGGAGTCCTATTACTTCGTTCTAGTTTAATTAGCTTCTAAAGGAGAAATCCCATCACTATCGCGTTAAGAACGACGTGTACATCTAATACATGTCTTGATTTATGGAGACCTTCTTATTGTTTCTTTAGTTTACTCAAATTGCCAAAGAAAGAGGCGACTAGGAGTCCTATTGCTTCGTTCTAGTTTGATTAGATTTAAAAGGAGCAATATCATCAATATCGCATTCAAAACGATGTGTACATCTCACACAAGTCTTGATTTAAGGAGACCTTTTATTGTTTTATTAGTAGTTCAAATTCCCAAAGAAAGAGGCGATTAGAAGTTCTATTACTTTGTTCTAGTTTGATTAGCTTCAAAAGGAGCAATATCATCAATATCGCGTTCAAAACGATGTGTACATCTCACACAAGTTTTGATTTAAGGAGACCTTTTATTATTTTATTAGTAGTTCAAATTCCCAAAGAAAGAGGTGATTAGGACTTCTATTACTTCGTTCTAGTTTGATTAGCTTCAAAAGGAGCAATATCATCAATATCGCGTTCAAAAGGATGTGTATGTCTCACGTCTTGATTTAGGGAGACCTTCTTATTTTTTCATTAGTTCTTTTAAATTGTAAAAGAAAGAGGTGACTAGGATTCCTATTACTTCGTTCTAGTTTAATTAGCATCTAAAGGAGCAATATCATCAATGTCTTGTTCAAAACGATGTCTACGTCTCACACAAGTCTTGATTTAGGGAGACCTTCTTATTTTTTCATTAGTTCTTTTCAATTGTAAAAGAAATAGGTGATTAGGAGTCCTATTACTTCGTTCTAGTTTAATTAGCATCTAAAGGAGCAATCCCATCACTATCGCTTTAAGAACAACATGTACATCTAATATATGTCTTGATTTAGGGAGACCTTCTTATTGTTTCATTAGTTTCCTCAAATTGCCAAAGAAAGAGGCGACTAAGAGTCCTATTGCTTCGTTCTAGTTTGATTAGCTACAAAAGGAGCAATATCATCAATATCGCATTCAAAACGATGTGTACAATTCACACAAGTCTTGATTTAGGGAGACATTTTATTGTTTCATTAGTAGCTACAAATTACCAAAAAAAGAGATGATTAGGAGTCATCTTACTTCGTTCTAGTTTGATTAGCTTCAAAAGGAGCAATATCATCAATATCCCGTTCAAAACGATGTGTACATCTCACACAAGTCTTGATTAAAGGAGACTTTTTATTGTTTTATTAGTAGTTCAAATTCCAAAAGAAAGAGGTGATTAGGACTTCTATTACTTCGTTCAAGTTTGATTAGCTTCAAAAGGAGCAATATCATCAATATTGCGTTCAAAACGATGTGTACGTCTCACACAAGTCTTGATTTAAGGAGGCCTTCTTATTGTTTCATTAGTTCTTTTAAATTCTAAAAGAAAGAGGTGATTAGGAGTCCTATTACTTCGTTCTAGTTTAATTAGCTTCTAAAGGAGAAATCCCATCACTATCGCGTTAAGAACGACGTGTACATCTAATACATGTCTTGATTTATGGAGACCTTCTTATTGTTTCTTTAGTTTACTCAAATTGCCAAAGAAAGAGGCGACTAGGTGTCCTATTGATTCGTTCTAGTTTGATTAGCTTCAAAAGGAGCAATATCATCAATATCGCATTCAAAACGATGTGTACATCTCACACAAGTCTTGATTTAAGGAGACCTTTTATTGTTTTATTAGTAGTTCAAATTCCCAAAGAAAGAGGCGATTAGAAGTTCTATTACTTTGTTCTAGTTTGATTAGCTTCAAAAGGAGCAATATCATCAATATCGCGTTCAAAACGATGTGTACATCTCACACAAGTTTTGATTTAAGGAGACCTTTTATTATTTTATTAGTAGTTCAAATTCCCAAAGAAAGAGGTGATTAGGACTTCTATTACTTCGTTCTAGTTTGATTAGCTTCAAAAGGAGCAATATCATCAATATCGCGTTCAAAAAGATGTGTACGTCTTACACAAGTCTTGATTTAGGGAGACCTTCTTATTGTTTCATTAGTTCTTTTAAATTGTAAAAGAAAGAGGCGACTAGGGGTCCTATTGCTTCGTTTTTGTTTGATTAGCTTCAAAAGGAGCAAGATCATCAATATTGCATTCAAAACGATGTGTACATCTCACACAAGTCTTGATTTAGGGAGACTTTTTATTGTTTCATTAGTAGCTTCAAATTACCAAAGAAAGAGGCGATTAGGAGTCATATTACTTCGTTCTAGTTTGATTAGCTTCAAAAAGAGCAATATCATCAATATCGCGTTCAAACCGATGTGTACATCTCACACAAGTTTTGATTTAAGGAGACCTTTTATTATTTTATTAGTAGTTCAAATTCCCAAAGAAAGAGGTGATTAGAAGTTCTATTACTTCGTTCTAGTTTGATTAGCTTCAAAAGGAGCAATATCATCAATATCGCGTTCAAAAGGATGTGTACATCTCACGTCTTAATTTAGGGAGACCTTCTTATTTTTTCATTAGTTCTTTTAAATTGTAAAAGAAAGAGGTGATTAGGAGTCCTATTACTTTGTTCTAGTTTAATTAGCATCTAAAGGAGCAATATCATCAATATCGCGTTCAAAACGATGTCTACGTCTCACACAATTCTTGATTTAGGGAGAAATTCTTATTTTTTTCATTAGTTCTTTTAAATTGTAAAAGAAAGAGGTGATTAGGAGTCCTATTACTTCGTTCTAGTTTAATTAGCATCTAAAGGAGCAATCCCATCACTATCGCATTAAGAACGACGTGTACATCTAATACATATCTTGATTTAGGGAGACCTTCTTATTTGTTTCATTAGTTTTCTCAAATCGCCAAAGAAAGAGGCGACTAGGAGTCCTATTGCTTCGTTCTAATTTGATTAGCTGCAAAAGGAGCAATATCATCAATATCGCATTCAAAACGATGTGTACATCTCACACAAGTCTTGATTTAGGGAGACTTTTTATTGTTTCATTAGTAGCTGTTAGGTTTGTATATTACGCAAACATGCAATCAAATTACATAAATAGGGCGGAAGCGTGATAAAACGGATTTTAAAATTTTCATACAAACCATCACCATGATCTATCCTTGTGTTCAATTATCAATTAAACGAAAGAGAAAGAGAATAAGAATTATACCCTCGTAGATCAAAGCTTCTTCGGGTACAAGTTCAACTCCTAGTCCTTCGTGTTCTCCTTGAATTCGACCGATGAGATTCTTTCCTTTGATCAACGTTAGCCACCCAAGTGTTTAGCCTCTAGAGGTGATCCACCAAGGAAGAATAGGTATTCAAGAAGTTGGGTATTGGCAAAACCCTAGTTTCTATCTCTATAGAAATTGCAAGTACTCTCCACAATCTAATGCAAGAGTGTGTAACCCTAATCTATAATAAGACTCCTCTTATTTATAGATGTAGGAATAACCCTTCCCTAAACTATTTAGGATTAGGGTTTCTATTATAATTAAACTCCTTTAATTAATTATGCTCCTAATCCAATTAGGAATTCATGGGAGAGTACTTCTATTAATTAATTCTCAATCCCTATTAGGAATTAAATAATAGTAATAGTAATAATAATAATAAGACTCCTCTTATTAATTTATATTTAATATTTCCAAAATATTAAATAATAAATATTAAGCTATTTAATTTATTCTATCTCCATAGATTAAATTAAATATACTTAACTTATTATTACAATTATGCCATTTACTTCTTAAATAAATATTTTTCTTTTGCGGTGTGACCATTTAGGTTCTCCATATTAAACCGGTTGTGAATAAATCAATTAGAACAATTCTAATCTTATTTAAATAAATAAATTAAACTATTTAATTCATTTCAATAAATAATATTTATTCTACAATAAGGGTAAGCCCCCTTAGCGATCAACGACTTTCCAGATAATATAGATTTCAACATTAATCACAAAAGAACCTTTCAGTGAATAGTTACTGTACAATTCAATCCTTCTACCATACAATGTCCCAATTAAATATAAGACATGGATTTACTGTCAAGTCTTATTTTATTTAATTATATGTATTTCGATTCCCAAATGCACAACTCTAATTAATGCAAATTAGAAACTCCTTTCTAATTTCATTCTGCCTTGGCCAAGGACTACTGAGTTGTCATTTATCGAATCACATAGGACATTTCTCATCTTTTACTAGACGGGGTAGATTCTTTGTTGATCATTCACCTATCTCCATGCACAACTTATTATACCCAATCATACCCTTTGATATACCCTAAAGGTCTTAAGGGACATGTCAAAGTATAACTCATCATACACAAGATACTATGATGATCTCAAGTCTAAGGATCACTTGTACTACTATCACTAGAGGAATTCCTATTGACAGACGAGTAAAACTCCATTAGGTATTCCTTAGCAAACCACGTTCAGTGAACTTATTCTCCAATAAGCATCTACATACTTGCTTTAGTGTCTCCACACAAATAATTATGAGATCAATCATCCTCTTCCTAAGAGCAAGCAACGTATGTACAAATCTATCCGGATTCACTAATCCCCTTTTTAGTAATCCAACGATTAGGAACAATTTTAGTTTGTGAGCTATCTAGAATTTAGATCTCATTAGCATGATCACCATCATGATTCTAAAAACATTGCTCAAAACTATGGGTTTATCACATTTAATATATAACAGCAACATGTAGATAATATAAAATGCCTTTTAAGAAAATCAATTCTTTTATTAATAAATGAGTAAAATTACAAAGTATATGCTACATCATATCAAATATGATTGTCTTGTGTGCATACTACTTTCAATCTCTCACTTGCACTAAAGCCAATCGCCATGGTATCTAATACCCATCTTCTCTAAGTGACGATCAAACTATTGTTGTGTTAAAGCTTTAGTAAATGGATCTGCAATGTTGTCTTGAGAGTCCACATGCTCCAGGGTGACGTCTCCTCTTTCAATGATCTCTCTAATCAAATGAAACCGCCGCAATACGTGTTTGGATTTCTGATGAGACCTGGATTCCTTAGCCTGCGCAACAGCTCCGTTGTTGTCACAGAATAAAGGTACAACTCCTCTAATGCTAGGAACCACTCCAAGTTCAGTAATGAACTTTTTCATCCGAACAGCTTCCTTTGCAGCTTCACTTGCAGCTATGTACTCTGCCTCTGTCACTGAATCAGCAACTGTTTGCTGTTTGGAACTCTTCCAACTCACCGCGCCACCGTTTAAGGTAAACACATACCCTGAAACGGATTTACTGTCATCTTGGTCCGTTTAAAAACTTGAGTTTGTATAGCCCTCTAGTTTCAATTCAGACCCACCGTAGACAAGAAATACATCCTTAGTTCTTCTCAAGTACTTTAGGATATTTTTCACTGCTTTCCAGTGCTTTTCTCCTGGATTCGACTGATATCTGCTCATTACACTAAGTGCATGAGCGACATCTGGTCTAGTACATATCATACCGTACATGATAGATCCTATTGCGGAAGCATAAGGAATCTTACTCATACGGTCTTTCTCCTCAGGTGTCTTTGGGGCCTGTTTCTTGGAGAGATGTATTCCATGGCTCATCGGCATGAGACCTCTCTTAGAATCTTCCATGCTAAACTTCTTTAGCATCGAGTCAATGTACTTTCCTTGGGTCAAGCCCAGCATCCTTTTAGACCTATCTCTATAGATCTTTATCCCCAAAATATAGGATGCCTCACCCAAGTCCTTCATGGAGAAGTGTTTAGATAACCAAATTTTGATCGACTGTAGCATAGGAACATCATTCCCTATCAGTAATATATCATCAACATATAATACAAGGAATGAAACAGCGCTCCCACTAACCTTCTTGTACACACAAGGTTCATCCTCATTTTTGATAAAATCAAACCTTTTGATTATCTCATCAAAACGGATGTTCCATCTTCGAGAAGCTTGCTTCAATCCATAAATGGATCGTTGTAGCTTACAGACTTGGTTTGTTCCAACCGTTGAAACAAAACCTTCTGGCTGTATCATGTATACATTCTCCTCAAGCTCTCCATTAAGGAAGGCCGTTTTCACGTCCATTTGTCAGATCTCGTAGTCATAATAAGCTGCAATTGCAAGCAAAATCCGAATGGATTTGAGCATAGCTACTGGTGAGAAGGTTTCATCATAGTCAGCTCCTTGTCTTTGTTTGAAACCTTTTGCAACCAGTCGGGCCTTATAGGTCTCTACCATGCCATCTGCTCCAGTCTTCCTCTTAAAGACCCATTTACACCCAATAGGCTTAATGCCCTCAGGTGGTGAAACCAAAGTCCATACTTGGTTCTCATACATGGAGTCCATCTTGGATTTCATGGCTTCTAGCCATTTCTCTGAGTCTTCACTACTCATAGCCTCTTCGTAAGTCAATGGATCATCATCATCTATGATGCGTACCTCATTATCATTCTCTATGATGAATCCATACCTATCAGGTATCTTCGGTACTCTTCCAGATTTATGAATAGGTAGTGGTACAGTAGGTTCTTCTACTTGGTCAGGTACCTGACTTTGATTCGTAGTGTTTTATGGTTCTTGAACTTCTTCAAGATATATCTTTCTCCCACTGACTCCTTCAAGGATAAACTCCTTTTCCAAGAAGGCAGCATGTTTCGCAACAAACACCTTTTGATCAGTAGGATGATAGAAATAATATCCTGATGTTTCTTTAGGGTATCCTACGAATCTACATTTGTCGAATCTAGTCTTCAGCTTATCATGCTCAAACCTTTTGACATAAGCTGGACAACCCCAAGTCTTAACATGCTTAAGATTTGGTTTCCTCCCTGTCCATATCTCATATGGGGTCTTTGGGACGGATTTGGTAGGTACCTTGTTAAGTAGGTATGCAGCCGATTCTAGGGCATAACCCCAGAAGGATTGTAGTGCCCGTGAATTTTAAACGTCATTATTAATTAAATATATAAATTAAATTTTTAATGAGTTAGTTTGTGTGCTTATTTGAACTTTTTGTGTGCATTGGTAGCCTACATGACTAGGTGATGAATTGTTTTAAGTTGAGTAAAGGGGGTCACTAATAGTATAGTTAAATTTGTGAACAAGCCTTAAGGTTTAATATCAATTAAATTGATAAAGTAGTTACTAATTAATCATGCAAGTAAATTGAATATACTTAGTATATTGAATTGAGTAAATTAATTAATAAAAGTATTAATTAATGAGAATATTGTCACATTGAATAATAAAATTTAATAGTTCAATTAGTAATCAATTTCTAATTGATTAGCTTATTTAATTAAGGAACTAAGACCGATTATTTATTTGATCATGGGTGTAGTAATTAATAGTGTGACAAATTAATTAATCAATCATTGGGTTAAATTAAATGACCCAATATTGCATTAAATAGATTTAGATTTTATTTGCCTTTTTATGTTTCAAGTTATAGAGTTATGTGTTAGTAATTAAATTCCATAAGATTGGAAATAGAAACCCTAAATAAACAATTAGGGTAATACATATTAAAATTGTTAAACTATGTTTATTACCTATTAAGCCCTATTAAGCCTTTTTAAGGCATGAAATTATGTCAATCAACTTGCTTTATTTGGTAACTCTTACACAAAGGACAAGGTTGTCAAGCTTCCATTGGTGGAAAATCTAATTAGCACACTTAAAGATAAGATTAAGGCTAAATGGAAGGGATAAGGTGAACTCTTATATCCAATGGGTAAGAAAGATGTGGGGGATAATAGCATGAATTCTAATTTAGCATTATACTTGCAAGTATTCTATCCTTTCATTTCATTTCAAGTTCATTTCTTCTTTTCATCTCCTTCTTTCATTTCTCCCAAGCAAGAACACAAAGTGAGAGCTTAGAGAGAAAAAAGAGAGTGAGATTAGCATAGTTCATGCATCCTAAGTTCATCACATACTTTGGTAGATCAAGGAGAGTAGCTACAAGATCAAGGTGAAACCCTAAATCATTTTCTTCTTTCTTACTTTGTTTTATGTTTATATTTTTTGAGAGATTTTGTTCTAAGACTCAAGAATCATTAGATATTCATGCTTTATGTATAGATCTAATCCTCTTGAGTGTTAGAATGAAGATTCAAAGGAAGAAAAGGAACTTATGTTCTTAAAGGGTAAAAACCTTAGCTTTTCTTCACTTGGATCACCCATAACTTGAGATCTACAACTTGGATTTATGATCCGTCGAAGGAGGGTGCTAGATATATGAGTTAGCTAGTAAACCCAAGTGGTAGAACACAAATCCAATAATTTTTGAAGCCTTGGGGGCTATTTTCCCAAAATAGTCCAGCTATAAAACTTAAAACTTTAAAACCCTAAAAGCTTGCTGTCCTCGTTTTTCTAAAGGTTATTTCGGCCAGTTATAAATCTTTTAAAAATCTGGGAAAAATCACAGAGGTACCTTAAGAAGTTATCTACAAGTAGGAAAAAGAACGAACACGTTTCGATGTGTAGTTTTTGTGTAATGGCTTTTACCGTGAAGGACTCCTAAATATTTATACCCTGATTTCTCACTGTGTATACCTTGAAAATATATGAAAGTTTTACAGTATGTTTATGTATAATATGAGAGTGTACCCTGAAAATTTCAGAATTTTCTGAGCAAAACTCGATTTATGAAAAATGTAACAAGATTCAGAGGTTTTGGGTACTTTAAATATAGTAAATCACTTTCTAAAATTCCAGAAAAATTGGTGGATCATTGTTGGATCATATACTATCCAGATCCAGAGGATAATAATTTTCAGAGCCTATTTGCTATTTTTCATAATAATGTTATAGTTATGGTTAAAAGAAAATAAATGGTTAAATGATGTCATAAATAAGGAAAATGTGATTTTTAAGCTTGGATACTCCTAATATTATATATTCTAACTATTGAGGGGTATTTTGGAAATATTTAATGAGAAATAATATTTATGACCTTTTATGGGTAGTAAAGGAGTTGTTTAATAAAGGGTAAAACAATTAGAATAAATTGTTTATTCGCCTAATAACTTATTAAAAATATTACTATGATATTTGTAATATAAGAATTCGATATTTTTTAGTAAACAAAGAAATATTAAGGTTAAAACTTCATGGAAATATTATTGAATGGGTAATAATATTTGTTTTAAGCATTAATAAATGATTAAGATGTTATTAAAATGGCTAATAATATTAGATTAAAATATTATTAATGATATGAGAATTAAAATATTATTAAGAGATTAATAATATTAGATTAAAGTATTATTGGATGATTAAAATATTATTAAGATGTTAATAACATTAGTAAACGAATAAAAGTGTTATTAGTGGACTAATAATACCAAGAGGTGAATTAAATATTATCAGGATTGATAATATTAAGTGTCTTATAGGATTTACGATAGTTTATTAACTTATGTGTGCTATGTGATTTGCTTAATTGTTAAATAAATAGCATAAGTAAGCGTATCGATATACAACTACGCAGTACTAATTGGTAGATCGACGTTATCAATGTTAGGTTCTTCAAGGCCAATTAGTTAAAGCTAGAATTACTTGTAGCTGAGCAAACAGGCAAGTTCCTAACCCTAAACTTCTTACATTATTGCAAGTTCTTCTTTACTCAACTTTTACATTGAGCAAATTTCTAAGCCTTATGCACTATTTCTAATTCGTGCAAAAAGGTATATATATACTGTTGCAAGTTATTCTTTAAGCTTGAGTTTTTTATCTCCAAGCATGCCTTAAGTGGTCTAATTACTTTCAAAATTATTCCACATCTGTATATTTATTGACATTCGCACTCGTGCATTTGAAATTCGTATATTTAAATTCAGGAATTTATAAACCATTCATGGTTAAGTCTGAACCCTTGTTCGGTCAGACAAAGTATGTGAAATTTATAAAAAGCTATCCGAACCAATCAATGGTGAGGATTCTTAGACTGTATGAACACCCCTTTACTTATAGGGGAGTACCCCACGTACCGTATATAAGGTACAAATAGCAGAATTAAATGTTATGCATATACATAGGGTACGCGAGGCTGATCCCCTCAAGTACGTTATTCTGTAGCCAGTAACCAGAGGGTCAACCAGCTATTGACTCCTTTGGAAGTTATCGTTCAAAGTCTATTTGACTATCAATTGTTCTAAAAGCAATAATCGTTCTTGCTTCTGATATTTATATTGTTGAATTTTTTTTTTTTCTATATTCCATTCATCATGATATATCCTTTATTGTCATAGTTTAAACTTGTTGAGCAAACTCGTTGCTCATCCTTGCTATATCATGACTTTCATTGCAGTTAAACCCGAGACTTCAGGGAAGGGCAAGGGTAAAGAAAATATGAAGTGATAGGCTTCACGTAGCTGACTTTATTTTATGCTCAGTTTAATTTGCTATTAATGTAATTTGAACCCTGATTACCATTTAGGGTATGTTATGTGTTATGTATTAAGGTTATCGTATCTTGGGACTAGTAACACCTTTTGAATGAACAACATATGTTCGTTATATTCCGCATTTAGTTATTGTATGTTGTTGGAGGTGAATGTTTGTATTGGATCATGATGACCGAATCCGGGTATTTTGAGACCCGAATTTGGGGGTGTCACAGGTTGGTATCAAAGCTATAGGTTATAACCCTTAGGAGAAAGAGTCCTTAGGCTATAACCTGAGAGAATATAGAGGAATAGAAGAGGATAGAACTCATATAGAGTTATTTTTGGGTAGAAATTTATTATGATCTTAAAATTGAGGATTTGGATCATACGTTGGTGTTATTAAGCTTGTGGATAATTTGAGGAATGTGTATTGATGAGATAATATGGTAAAGTGAAGACCATTAAGTATGGACGATCCATTGTAAGCTGGAGTTATAGATATTCGAGGTAATTAGATTAATCATTTGATGTTATTGATCAATTCTGTGGCTATTGATCAATTTTTGTGGCTATTCATTAGATAAGATATTGGAGTGATGTGGTATAGAGTTTCTTTGTGAAGAAGAGAGGGTACCTTAGAATCTGTTGGGTTAAGGTTTGCAAGAAGGAAATGATTAATTCGATAAATAATGAATATATCGATATTTTGAAGTGTTAGTTAAGTTATTAAGCTTTATGGTGGAATGCCAGGTGAGACAAAGGTAATAAACTCATATAGAGTTGTTAAGCAAAAGTTGAGAGTATTAAGATGACTGATTTTATATGCAAAAAAAAAAAATTTAAGAGATGACTGATGGCAATTTAGATTGTTTTGATGATTAGAAAGGAGAGACAACGGAGAGATTATAAGAAATGAACCGAGGGTAGATTTAGTGTCTGATCTGGAAAAAGTATCTAGAGATGGAACTGAATGATGAGATAATAGAAATCCCTAAGGAGGATCAATTGGAGCCAATATAAGGAATAAGTGGAGGAAATGAAAGAAAGAAAGATTAAGTCTGAGAGTTATAAGACCTTTGTGAGTCGTAATGAATAAAGAATAGTAGTCAATGTATATGTACTAGTATACCTATGCATGTAAGAAATGTGAATCTCAGTTTTTGTACAACTAGCAGTATATCTGTTGTAAGTCCCAATTTTGTGTAAGTTGTGGAGTAGTTATGTGAATCCCATCTTGTTGTTAGTAACAGAGGGATAAGTGGATATCAGGAATGTTATATGATGTAAGTAGTACGAGGTACTAAGATGAGCTTATTAGTATTTACTAAAGGTGCCTTGAGTTGATATGATGATGATACATCCCCACTTTTCAGATCTAGGGGAATGGAGTTCTTATTAATCCCATCTTTTGTGTCTTAATGGGATAGTTAACATTTATAGGAATATGCCGGATTTATAAGTGTTTGACACAACACTAAGGGGTGTATGAATATAAATGTGGTATTATTATTACATGATTGATTGTGATCGATTTGTGCCTTGACTCTTAAATGATAACATCAGTAGAATTTTGCACGATGTGTAAAACAAGAAGGATTTATCTAAGGTTTTGTTTAGAACAAACAATGCCGTCAAGGAGACAACCCCGATACACGAGGGTGGAAGAGTCAGTGAATAACGAGGAGGGTCAGACTGACCCCAAGAGGACCTTTGCGAACTTGTTAGAGGAAACGATGCAAGGCAGACCAGCCATTGCGGTTGTTTGGCCATGAAATTACATGGCAAACTTTACGGGTTTCAAATTACTAGGACCACCGGAGTTTCGTGGGAATATGGATTCGAGTGAAGCTCAGACATGGGTAGAAGAAATGGAGAAAGTTTTCAAGGTCGCAAGAGTGACCGAGGAACAGAAGACTTCGTTTGCCACTTTCATGAGGAAGGGTGAGTCAAATTACTGGTGGAAGGCGAATAGAAGCCGAGCTGGGGAAGGTGCGACTGCGTGGACTCATTTTAAGGAGCTTTTTTTCAAAAAAAGAAAATTACTTTCTAGAAAGCACGCAGGCAAGTATGGAGATAAAGTTCTTGGATCTGAAGCAAGATGATATGTCGGTAGCAGAGTACGCAATGAAGTTTAACAAACTAGCTAGGTTTGATCCACACCAAGTGGACACCGGAGCTAGGCGAGCGAAGAGATTTGATCAAGGGTTGAAGCCCTGGGCGTATAGTAAGGTTGTGGTTTTGCAGATCAACACATTTCCTACGTTACTTAAGGAAGCAATCGTTGCCGAGGAGGAAATGAAGCGTTGACAAAGTACAACCAAGATCAAAAAAAGCCATGATGGTCACAAGGAAGGATGTCGTGGGGTCCAAGGACGTGGTGTCAGGTATCATCCCAATCAATGATATAAATGCTTATGTGTTATTCGGTTCGGGTGCTACCTGCTCTTTTGTTTCTGAAGAATTGCTAAAATGTTAGACTTACCTCGTGAAAAGTTAGAAAACCCTATGAACGTAGAAGTAGCAAATAAGGAAATTATCCCCGTAGAATGCATTCATATGAATTGTTGTGCCGAATTGCGAGGATTTAAGCTCAGCGTGGATTTGATACCGATTCGTTTGGGGGAGTTCGATGTGATCCTTGGAATGGATTGGTTATCGATTCACGGAGCAGTCATCGATTGTAAGAAGAAGTGTGTACACCTGAAGACTTCTAATAAGTCGAAGGTAGTATTCTATGGTAGTAAATCGCCGAGACAATCTTGTTGTCTAACGATGATGCAAGCTAAGAGATTTCTGAAGAAGGGTTGTATAGGTTATTTGGCCCATGTAGTTGATACTCGTCGAGTCGAGGGCGAACCAAGTCAGATACCTATCGTAAGGGAATTCACAGATGTCTTTCCAGATGAAATTCCGGGATTACCGCCAGATAGGGAGGTAGAATTTGTAATTGACTTGGTGTCGGGAGCCGCACCAATATCGAAGGCGTCGTATCGCATGGCACCGGTAGAAATGAAGGAGCTAATGGTTCAATTGCAAGAACTGTTGGATAAAGGTTATATCAGACCGAGCGTGTCACCATGGGGAGCGCCAGTTCTGTTCGTAAAGAAGAAGGATGGATCGTTAAGGCTCAGTATCGATTACAGGAAATTGAACAAGATTACGATTAAGAACAGGTACCCCGCTACCTAGAATAGACGATCTGTTTGATCAACTCAAGGGAGCGAAATACTTTTCAAAGATTAATTTAAGGACAGGCTACCATCAGCTAAGGGTGAGACAGGAGGATATCCCGAAGACGGCATTCACAAACTCGTTATGGACATTTCGAGTTTCTGGTAATGTCATTTGGACTAACAAATGCACCATCGACATTCATGGATATGATGAACAGAGTGTTCAAGCAGTACTTTGACAAGTTCGTGGTAGTATTCATCGATGACTTCTTGGTATATTCAGTGACAGAGGAAGAACATGATGAACATCTAAGGATTGTTTTGGAAGCATTAAGAAGGGAGATGTTGTAATGCGAAAGTTTTTCAAAGTGTGAATTTTGGTTGCAAAGGGTGCAGTTTCTAGGTCACGGTCATTATTGACCGGGATGGTGTTTCGATAGACCCAGCAAAGGTGGAAGCCATTATCAACTGGGAGCAGCCGAGGACGCCGACGGAGATCAGGAGTTTCCTAGGGTTAGCGGGATACTAATGGAGATTCGTCCAGGATTTTTTGGAAGATAGCATCGTCGTTGACCAATCTAAACAGAAAGACGGTAAAGTTCGTTTGGACGGAGAAGTACGAGGAGAGTTTCATGGAGCTGAAGAAAAGACTTAGCCAAGCACCAGTGTTGACTTTACCGGACGACACTGGGGGTTTTGTAGTATACAGTGATGCGTCATACAAAGGCCTTGGTTGTGTACTAATGTAGCATGGCAAGGTCATTGCGTACGCTTCACGTCAGCTGAAGGACTATGAGAAGGGATACCCGAGTCATGATCTGGAGTTAGCAGCAGTAGTATTCGCCTTGAAGATTTGGAGGCACTACTTATATGGAGAGAGGTGCGAGATATATACAGATCATAAAAGTCTGAAATATATCTTCACTCAGAAGGAGCTGAATATGAGGCAGCACCGATGGTTAGAATTGATTAAGGATTACGACTGTGAGATTCTGTACCATCCGGGCAAAGCAAATGTAGTGGCAGATGCCCTGAGTAGGAAAGGCAGAGAGAAATTAATGAGGCTCACGACTCAAGAAGAGTTGATAAAGGAGTTTCGAACGTCTGGAATTGGAGGTTAAGTATCCGATGGAGGTGTACGGGAAATTATTCACAGTGACAGCGAGCCCGACCCTATTGGATCAGATTAAGGAGGCTCAAGAAAAGGATGAGGATTGTGATTCAATAAAGAAGCGAATTGCCGAAGGCGAGGAGCTTAAGTAAAAGATTGATAGCACTGGATTGCTAAGGTTTGAAGGGAGAGTCTGGGTACCGTTGGATCTGGAATTGAGGGAAGAAATCCTTCAGGAAGCTCATAGCACGAAGTACTCAGTACATCACGGGAGCACAAAGATGTACCAGGATTTGCGACGAAATTTTTGGTGGCCGAATATGAAACCAGAAGTGGCAGAGTGCGTCAGCCGATGTATGACATGCCAGCGGATTAAAGTAGAGCACCAACGACCGAGCGGATTACTTCAACCATTAGAGATTCCGGAGTGGAAGTGGGAGCACATCACAATGGACTTTGTGGTGGGACTGCCACCAACTCATAAGGGTTTAGACGCTATCTGGGAAATTGTGGATCGTCTAACCAAGTCTGCTCATTTTCTGCCAATTAAGATACGGTACAATCTGGAACAATTAGCAAAACTTTATGTCAAGGAGATTGTATCGCGTCATGGAGTGCCCGGTATCTATTGTATCGGACAGAGATCCGCGCTTCACGTTAAATTTTTGGAGAAGTCTGCAGGCAAGAATGAGAACACAGTTGAGGTTGAGTACAACGTATCATCCTCAAACTGACAGCCAGAGCGAGCGAACGATTCAGACCTTAGAAGATATGCTTCGGGCGGTCGTGATGGATTTAAAGGGCAGCTGGGATGACCATTGCCACTGGTGGAGTTCGCTTACAACAACAGCTATCACGCTAGTATCGGTATATGGAGAGCGAAGACTGTTGAGACCTGAATTGGTGCAGCAAACTACAGATACAGTACAACTGGTCAGGAATCGTCTGATAGCAGCTCAGGATCGCCAAAAGAAATATGCCGACTTACATCGTCAGAAGAGAGACTTTGAAGTTGGTAGCTTTGTGTTTTTGAAGGTATCTCCCTGGAAAGGGAAGATCCATTTTGGGAAGAAGGGCAAATTGAGCCCTAGGTTCATAGGACCGTTCGAGGTATTAAGGCGAATTAGCGAAGTGGCGTACGAGGTAGCGTTACCTCCTGAACTTGAGTACATTCACAACGTGTTCCACGTATCAGTGTTGCGTCCGTATAAAACCAGACTACAAGCACGTTATCTCGTATGAACCAATCCAAGTCGAGAAAGACTTATCGTACGAGGAAATTCCTGTTCAGATACTCGATAGGAAGGAACAGAAACTGAGGAATAAGATCATCTATTCCGTCAAGGTTCTCTAGAGGATTCACGCAGTCGAAGAAGCTACGTGGGAACTCGAAGAGAAGATGAAAACAAATTATCCTTTTCTATTCGAGTAACCTTATTTTGCAATTCCGAGGACGGAATTTTTATAAGGGGGGAGGGATGTAGTGCCCGTGAATTTTAAACGTCATTATTAATTAAATATATAAATTAAATTTTTAATGAGTTAGTTTGTGTGCTTATTTGAACTTTTTGTGTGCATTGGTAGCCTACATGACTAGGTGATGAATTGTTTTAAGTTGAGTAAAGGGGGTCACTAATAGTATAGTTAAATTTGTGAACAAGCCTTAAGGTTTAATATCAATTAAATTGATAAAGTAGTTACTAATTAATCATGCAAGTAAATTGAATATACTTAGTATATTGAATTGAGTAAATTAATTAATAAAAGTATTAATTAATGAGAATATTGTCACATTGAATAATAAAATTTAATAGTTCAATTAGTAATCAATTTCTAATTGATTAGCTTATTTAAATAAGGAACTAAGACCGAATAATTATTTGATAATGGGTGTAGTAAATTAATAGTGTGACAAATTAATTAATCAATCATTGGGTTAAATTAAATGACCCAATATTGCATTAAATAGATTTAGATTTTATTAGCCTAATTAGGTTACAAGTTAAAGAGATATGTGTAAGTAATTAAATTCCATAAGATTGGAAATAGAAACCCTAAATAAACAATTAGGGTAATACATATTAAAATTGTTAAACTATGTTTATTACCTATTAAGCCCTATTAAGCCTTTTAAGGCATGAAATTATGTCAATCAACTTGCTTTATTTGGTAACTCTTACACAAAGGACAAGGTTGTCAAGCTTCCATTGGTGGAAAATCTAATTAGCACACTTAAAGATAAGATTAAGGCTAAATGGAAGGGATAAGGTGAACTCTTATATCCAATGGGTAAGAAAGATGTGGGGGATAATAGCATGAATTCTAATTTAGCATTATACTTGCAAGTATTCTATCCTTTCATTTCATTTCAAGTTTCATTTCTTCTTTTCATCTCCTTCTTTCATTTCTCCCAAGCAAGAACACAAAGTGAGAGCTTAGAGAGAAAAAGAGAGTGAGATTAGCATAGTTCATGCATCCTAAGTTCATCACATACTTTGGTAGATCAAGGAGAGTAGCTACAAGATCAAGGTGAAACCCTAAATCATTTTCTTCTTTCTTACTTTGTTTTATGTTTATATTTTTTGAGAGATTTTGTTCTAAGACTCAAGAATCATTAGATATTCATGCTTTATGTATAGATCTAATCCTCTTGAGTGTTAGAATGAAGATTCAAAGGAAGAAAAGGAACTTATGTTCTTAAAGGGTTAAAAACCTTAGCTTTTCTTCACTTGGATCACCCATAACTTGAGATCTACAACTTGGATTTATGATCCGTCGAAGGAGGGTGCTAGATATATGAGTTAGCTAGTAAACCCAAGTGTTAGAACACAAATCCAATAATTTTTTGAAGCCTTGGGGGCTATTTTCCCAAAATAGTCCAGCTATAAAACTTAAAACTTTAAAACCCTAAAAGCTTGCTGTCCTCGTTTTTCTAAAGGTTATTTCGGCCAGTTATAAATCTTTTAAAAATCTGGGAAAAATCACAGAGGTACCTTAAGAAGTTATCTACAAGTAGGAAAAAGAACGAACACGTTTCGATGTGTAGTTTTTGTGTAATGGCTTTTACCGTGAAGGACTCCTAAATATTTATACCCTGATTTCTCACTGTGTATACCTTGAAAATATATGAAAGTTTTACAGTATGTTTATGTATAATATGAGAGTGTACCCTGAAAATTTCAGAATTTTCTGAGCAAAACTCGATTTATGAAAAATGTAACAAGATTCAGAGGTTTTGGGTACTTTAAATATAGTAAATCACTTTCTAAAATTCCAGAAAAATTGGTGGATCATTGTTGGATCATATACTATCCAGATCCAGAGGATAATAATTTTCAGAGCCTATTTGCTATTTTTCATAATAATGTTATAGTTATGGTTAAAAGAAAATAAATGGTTAAATGATGTTATAAATAAGGAAAATGTGATTTTTTTAGCTTGGATACTCCTAATATTATATATTCTAACTATTGAGGGGTATTTTGGAAATATTTAATAAGAAATAATATTTATGACCTTTTATGGGTAGTAAAGGAGTTGTTTAATAAAGGGTAAAACAATTAGAATAAATTGTTTATTCGCCTAATAACTTATTAAAATATTACTATGATATTTGTAATATAAGAATTCGATATTTTTTAGTAAACAAAGAAATATTAAGGTTAAAACTTCATGGAAATATTATTGAATGGGTAATAATATTTGTTTTAAGCATTAATAAATGATTAAGATGTTATTAAAATGGCTAATAATATTAGATTAAAATATTATTAATGATATGAGAATTAAAATATTATTAAGAGATTAATAATATTAGATTAAAGTATTATTGGATGATTAAAATATTATTAAGATGTTAATAACATTAGTAAACGAATAAAAGTGTTATTAGTGGACTAATAATACCAAGAGGTGAATTAAATATTATCAGGATTGATAATATTAAGTGTCTTATAGGATTTACGATAGTTTATTAACTTATGTGTGCTATGTGATTTGCTTAATTGTTAAATAAATAGCATAAGTAAGCGTATCGATATACAACTACGCAGTAGTACTAATTGGTAGATCGACGTTATCAATGTTAGGTTCTTCAAGGCCAATTAGTTAAAGCTAGAATTACTTGTAGCTGAGCAAACAGGCAAGTTCCTAACCCTAAACTTCTTACATTATTGCAAGTTCTTCTTTACTCAACTTTTACATTGAGCAAATTTCTAAGCCTTATGCACTATTTCTAATTCGTGCAAAAAGGTATATATATACTGTTGCAAGTTATTCTTTAAGCTTGAGTTTTTATCTCCAAGCATGCCTTAAGTGGTCTAATTACTTTCAAAATTATTCCACATCTGTATATTTATTGACATTCGCACTCGTGCATTTGAAATTCGTATATTTAAATTCAGGAATTTATAAACCATTCATGGGTTAAGTCTGAACCCTTGTTCGGTCAGACAAAGTATGTGAAATTTATAAAAGCTATCCGAACCAATCAATGGTGAGGATTCTTAGACTGTATGAACACCCCTTTACTTATAGGGGAGTACCCCACGTACCGTATATAAGGTACAAATAGCAGAATTAAATGTTATGCATATACATAGGGTACGCGAGGCTGATCCCCTCAAGTACGTTATTCTGTAGCCAGTAACCAGAGGGTCAACCAGCTATTGACTCCTTTGGAAGTTATCGTTCAAAGTCTATTTGACTATCAATTGTTCTAAAAGCAATAATCGTTCTTGCTTCTGATATTTATATTGTTGAATTTTTTTTTTTTCTATATTCCATTCATCATGATATATCCTTTATTGTCATAGTTTAAACTTGTTGAGCAAACTCGTTGCTCATCCTTGCTATATCATGACTTTCATTGCAGTTAAACCCGAGACTTCAGGGAAGGGCAAGGGTAAAGAAAATATGAAGTGATAGGCTTCACGTAGCTGACTTTATTTTATGCTCAGTTTAATTTGCTATTAATGTAATTTGAACCCTGATTACCATTTAGGGTATGTTATGTGTTATGTATTAAGGTTATCGTATCTTGGGACTAGTAACACCTTTTGAATGAACAACATATGTTCGTTATATTCCGCATTTAGTTATTGTATGTTGTTGGAGGTGAATGTTTGTATTGGATCATGATGACCGAATCCGGGTATTTTGAGACCCGAATTTGGGGGTGTCACAAGGATACTGGAAGGTCGGTAAAACTCATCATGGAACGAACCATGTCCAACAATGTTCGATTTCTCCTTTCAGATACACCATTCAACTGTGGCGTCCCTGGTGGAGTCCATTGTGAGATTATACCATTTTCTTTGAGACAATTGAGAAACTCATTGGTTAAGTATTCCCCTCCTCGATCCGATCGAAGAATCTTAATACTCTTACCAGTTTGCTTCTCTACTTCACTTCTGAATTCTTTGAACTTTTCAAACGATTCAGATTTGTATTTCATTAAATACACATATCCAAATCTAGAATGATCATCAGTGAAAGTAATAAAATAAGAATACCCTCTTCGTGCATTCGTTGTCATAGGTCCACATACGTCTGTGTGTACCAACGCTAACATCTCTGTAACTCTTTCTCCTTTTCCAGAAAAAGGAGATTTAGTCATTTTACCCATGAGACAAGATTCACAAGTTGGATATGATTCGTAATCAGATAGCTCTAAAAGCCCATCTTTATACAACTTGGATAATCTTGTTTCATTGATATGACCGAGTCTACAGTGCCACATAAAGGTATAATTAACATCATCTCTTTTTCTTTTCTTAGTTTGTTCAATTTGAAGTATATTTTCATGCAAGTCAAGTATGTAAAGTCCATTCAGTAGGTTTCCAACACCATATAAAACATTTTTATTATAAATAAAACAACTGTTGTTCTTTATTATAATATCAAAACCATCCATATCCAATACAGAAATTGAAATAATGTTTCTAATGAGTGTCGGAACATAATAACAATTATTTAAACTAATGAACTTGCTCGAAGGCAGTGCTAAACAATAAGTCCCTACAGCTAATGCAGCAACCTTTGCTCCATTTCCCACTCGTAGGACGACTTCATCCTTGTTCAGCTTTCTACTTCTGCTTAGTCCCTGCACATTATTACATATGTGAGAACTACAGCCGGTATCCAATACCCAAGTAGAATTTTGACTTTCAGAAAAATTAATTTCAATCATGAACAAACCTAGATCGAAAGTCGAAGCTTCTTCAAGCTTCTTCTGGTCCGCAAGATACTCCTTGCAGTTCCTCTTCTAGTGTTCTGGCTTATTACAATGGTAGCAAATTACTTTGCTATCTGGATCAGGTTTCTTTTTATCCTTTCTCTTCGCCTTGCCCTTAGCCTTCTTATTTTTCTTCTTTTCAGAAGATACCTTGGGCCTCTTCCTTTTCTTGGAAGAATCATCCACTAGTAAGACTTGGTTCTTGTTGGATGAGAAGTGACCTTCAGTAGTTTTCAGCATCTTAAGTAGCTCAGGCAAGCTGACGTCCAACTTATTCATGTGAAAATTCACAACAAATTGTGAGAAGGTGTCCGGGAGTGACTGCAAGATCAAATCTTGACTTAACTCCCCATCCATCACAAACCCAAGCTGTCCAAGTTGTTCAATCAGATTGATCATCTTAAGGACATGAGTCTCAACAGCAGTGCCCTCGGTCATACGAGATCGGAAGAGCTCCTTAGATATCTGATATCTAGCAGTCTTACTTTGCTCACCATACAACTCTTTGAGGTGCAGCAATATAGTAGGAGCATCCATAGTTTCATGCTGACGTTAAAGCTCGTTACTCATGGATGCGAGCATGATGCATTGAGCCAAGATTGCATCATCTTGCCACTTTCTGAAAGTAGCAATCTCTTTCTCAGAGGCTGTTTCTGCAACATTTGCAGGGACTGGCGAATTTAGGACATAAAAAATCTTTTCAGCAGTGAGAACAATTCTCAGATTCCTTAACCAGTCCGTATAATTCGGTCCGGTCAATTTGTTAGCATCAAGTATGCTACGCAGTGATAGTGAGTTTGACATTTTTAAATTCTGCATGTGAAATAGACAACATTTTAGCATTCATTCATTTAATTAATTACCAAAATAAATTAGGTCTTTATTTAAATTGATATCTCCCACTATTTTTATCAAACTATATTACCCTCAATATATATAGTTCGACAAATCTAATTAAAGTTTTGCTAGTGAGATTAAGGACCCCATTTCAAATGTATATAGCTTTGTGGTGACACAACAAACGATATATAAATAAATAGGTAGAAAACTATTGTCAATTACATCACTATGTAACTCCTTTTATTTTGCCTCTTAGATTATTTTGATCAAGTGGTGACACATCCGAATCAAAATTATCCAAGTTAAGTCCAACCTAGCACTTCCATATATTCGAAAGAAAAACAATGTCCTTGTGGTGACACAACAAAATAACATCGTTCAGTCTATTTATAAGCATCAAATGTGATAAAGCAACATCTTAAATATTTAATACTTGTCTTGTGGTGACACAACAAACTCATATTAAACATTTAATACTCTATTGCTTTACCATGCTAGAAGGCGACGTTCGATATTCCAAATATCTTTGAACGCTTAGGACTTAATATGATTTCTTTGAGGGGTTTATTATTATTAGTCTCATCTTGTTTAGCGCGCATGCACATATATATATAAAATACGCGTCATATTATTTTACATGCGAAGCATGTTGGATAATATATAATATATATATATAGTAAGCATGCACATATAGAATACTATATTCTACCCGGATTGATTATGGACTTTTATTCTAGTTTGGTTCACTAGAGCCACCAAGTGAACCAAAAGGTCAAACCTAGGGTGCAAGAATAAAATTTAAATATAACTATTACATTTAAACCCGGGCTCCATTACAAACGGGTCTTCATGCGCTCCTTGCTCCTTTGTCTCCAATTCTTCAAAATTAATTCTAACTAGTCCTATTACAAAACTATTTACAATAAATAGAAACCTTGATCATCAGTCAAGGGGAAGTACATAGGAGGTACGCAGACCCCATTTATAAAAACCCATACATTCAAGCATCCACTAAAATAAATCCAATCACACATTGGTCAATAGTCCATAATCAATCCCTATTTATTATCATACATATCTCTATATGTATCAATAAATAACATTCATCTCATGAATAATAAAACCATTCCATATATGCATTGATATCAATTAATGGGCAAAAGTTTTGCTAATATTTAGTTTTGAAACAAAATAAACTCTTTTATTTTAATCAAAAACCAAATCCAAATTAAACTCCTTTAATTTTAGCAATCTAAAATCTTATTCCAGATAAAAAAAACATCTTTATTTTAAACTTTTATTAATTAAATAAACCATTTATGTTAATTGAGAAAAACAAAAAAAATTCAAAGTCTGCACACCAGCGCGGCCGCGCTCCAAATTGAACTAGGAGCGGCGCGGCCGCGCTGCACCCTCATAAACGTTTTCGGGGTTAAGGCGCGGCCGCGCTCCAGAATGAACTGGAAGCGGCGCGGCCGCGCCGCGACGCAGATTCAGAAAAAATTTTCTAGCCCAAAAATCCGATCGTATCGCATATCAATACATACATAGAATCATCAAAATCAATAATTAACACAAGGATTAGGCTCTGATACCACTGTTAGGTTTGTATATTACGCAAACATGCAATCAAATTACATAAATAGGGCGGAAGCGTGATAAAACGAATTTTAAAATTTTCATACAAACCATCACCATGATCTATCCTTGTGTTCAATTATCAATTAAACGAAAGAGAAAGAGAATAAAAATTATACCCTCGTAGATCAAAGCTTCCTCGGGTACAAGTTCAACTCCTAGTCCTTCGTGTTCTCCTTGAATTTCACCGATGAGATTCCTTCCTTTGATCAACGTTAGCCACCCAAGTGTTTGGCCTCTAGAGGTGATCCACCAAGGAAAAATAGGTATTCAAGAAGTTGGGTATTGTCAAAACCCTAGTTTCTATCTCTATAGAAATTGCAAGTACTCTCCACAATCTAATGCAAGAGTGTGTAACCCTAATCTATGATAAGACTCCTCTTATTTATAGATGTAGGAATAACCCTTCCCTAAACTATTTAGGATTAGGGTTTCTATTATAATTAAACTCCTTTAATTAATTATGCTCCTAATCCAATTAGGAATTCATCGGAGAGTACTTCTATTAATTAATTCTCAATCCCTATTAGGAATTAAATAATAGTAATAGTAATAATAATAATAAGACTCCTCTTATTAATTTATATTTAATATTTACAAAATATTAAATAATAAATAATAAGCTATTTAATTTATTCTATCTCCATAGATTAAATTAAATATACTTAACTTATTATTACAATTATGCCATTTACTTCTTAAATAAATATTTTTCTTTTGTGGTGTGACCCTTTAGGTTCTCCATATTAAACCGGTTGTGAATAAATCAATTAGAACAATTCTAATCTTATTTAAATAAATAAATTAAACTATTTAATTCATT
Source organism: Aralia elata (assembly GCA_034770075.1). Taxonomy (NCBI): domain Eukaryota; kingdom Viridiplantae; phylum Streptophyta; class Magnoliopsida; order Apiales; family Araliaceae; genus Aralia; species Aralia elata. The sequence continues at coordinate 73,454,462 of CM068385.1, forward strand.
TAAATAAATAATATTTATTCTACAATAAGGGTAAACCCCCTTAGCGATCAACGACTTTCCAGATAATATAGATTTCAACATTAATCACAAAAGAACCTTTCAGTGAATAGTTACTGTACAATTCAATCCTTCTACCATACAATGTCCCAATTAAATATAAGACATGGATTTACTGTCAAGTCTTATTTTATTTAATTATATGTATTTCGATTCCCAAATGCACAACTCTAATTAATGCAAATTAGAAACTCCTTTCTAATTTCATTCTGCCTTGGCCAAGGACTACTGAGTTGTCATTTATCGAATCACATAGGACATTTCTCATCTTTTACTAGACGTGGCAGATTCTTTGTTGATCATTCATCTATCTCCATGCACAACTTATTATACCCAATCATACCCTTTGATATACCCTAAAGGTCTTAAGGGACATATCAAAGTATAACTCATCATACACAAGATACTATGATGATCTCAAGTCCAAGGATCACTTGTACTACTATCACTAGAGGAATTCCTATTGACAGGCGAGTAAAACTCCATTAGGTATTCCTTAACGAGCCACGCTCAGTGAACTTATTCTCCAATAAGCACCTACATACTTGTTTTAGTGTCTCCACACAAATGATTATGAGATCAATCATCCTCTTCCTAAAAACAAGCAACGTATGTACTAATCTATCCGGATTCACTAATCCCCTTTTTAGTAAGCCAACGATTAGGAACAATTTTAGTTTGTGAGCTATCTAGAATTTAGATCTCATTAGCATGATCACCATCATTATTCTAAAAGCATTGCTCAAAACTATGGGTTTATCACATTTAATATATAACAGCAACATGTAGATAATATAAAATGCCTTTTAAGAAAATCAATTCTTTTATTAATAAATGAATAAAATTACAAAGTATATGCTACATCATATCAAATATGATTGGCTTGTGTGCATACTACTTTCAGTAGCTTCAAATTACCAAAGAAAGAGGTGATTAGGAGTCATATTACTTCGTTCTAGTTTGATTAGCTTCAAAAGGAGCAATATCATCAATATCGCGTTCAAAACGATGTGTACATCTCACACAAGTCTTGATTTAAGGAGACCTTTTATTGTTTTATTAGTAGTTCAAATTCCCAAAGAAAGAGGTGATTAGGACTTCTATTACTTCGTTCTAGTTTGATTAGCTTCAAAAGGAGCAATATCATCAATATTGCGTTCAAAACGATGTGTACGTATCACACAAGTCTTGATTTAGGGAGACCTTCTTATTGTTTCATTAGTTCTTTTAAATTCTAAAAGAAAGAGGTGATTATGAGTCTTATTACTTCGTTCTAGTTTAATAAGTTTCTAAAGGAGAAATCCCATCACTATCGCGTTAAGAACGACGTGTACATCTAATACATGTCTTGATTTAGGGAGACTTTCTTATTGTTTCATTAGTTTCCTCAAATTGCTGAAGAAAGAGGCGACTAGGAGTCCTATTGCTTCGTTCTAGTTTGATTAGCTTCAAGAGGAGCAATATCATCAATATCGCATTCAAAACGATGTGTACATCTCACACAAGTCTTGATTTAGGAAGACTTTTTATTGTTTCATTAGTAGCTTCAAATTACCAAAGAAAGAGGTGATTAGAAGTCATATTACTTCGTTATAGTTTGACTATCTTCAAAAGGATTGCAATATCATCAATATCGCGTTCAAAACGATGTGTACATCTCACACAAGTCTTGATTTAAGGAGCCCTTTTATTGTTTTATTAGTAGTTCAAATTCCCAAAGAAAGAGCTGATTAGGACTTCTATTACTTCGTTCTAGTTTGATTAGCTTCAAAAGGAGCAATATCATTAATATCGCGTTCAAAATGATGTGTACGTCTCACACTAGTCTTGATTTAGAGAGACCTTCTTATTTTTTCATTAGCTCTTTTAAATGGTAAAAGAAAGAGGTGATTATGAGTCCTATTACTTCGTTCTAGTTTAATTAGCATCTAAAGGAACAATCCCATTACTATTGCGTTAATAACGACGTGTACATCTAATACATGTATTGATTTAGGGAGACCTTCTTATTTGTTTCATTAGTTTCCTCAAATTGCCAAAGAAAGAGGCGACTAGGAGTCCTATTGCTTCGTTCTAATTTGATTAGCTGCAAAAGGAGCAATATCATCAATATCGCATTCAAAACGATGTGTACATCGCACACAAGTCTTGATTTAGGGAGACCTTCTTATTTTTTTCATTAGTTCTTTTAGATTGTAAAAGAAAGAGGTGATTAGGAGTCCTATTACTTCGTTCTAGTTTAATTAGCATCTAAAGGAGCAATCCCATCACTATCGCGTTAAGAACGATGTGTACATCTAATACAAGTCTTGATTTAGGGAGACCTTCTTATTGTTTCATTAGTTTTCTCAAATTACCAAAGAAAGAGATGACTAGGAGTCCTATTGCTTCGTTATAGTTTGATTAGCTTCAAAAGGAGCAATATCATCAATATCACATTCAAAATGATGTGTACATCTCACACAAGTCTTGATTTAGGGAGACTTTTTATTGTTTCCTTAGTAGCTTCAAATTACCAAAGAAAGAGGTGATTAGGAGTCATATTACTTCATTCTACTTTGATTAGCTTCAAAAGGAGCAATATCATCAATATCGCATTCAAAACGATGTGTACATCTCACACAAGTCTTGATTTAGGAAGACTTTTTATTGTTTCATTAGTAGCTTCAAATTACCAAAGAAAGAGGTGATTAGAAGTTCTATTACTTCGTTCTAGTTTGATTAGCTTCAAAAGGAGCAATATCATCAATACC